>JARDWD010000559.1:0-666755 GCA_029034505.1 Ornithoptera priamus
GCTGGAGCTCGACACGGTTCTGGTCCAGATGTTCACTGGGCACGGGGGATTCTCCGAGTACCTTCACAGGTTTAAGCTCAAGGAGAGTCCCGCGTGCCTCTGTGACCCAGCAGTGGACCAGACCGTGGAGCATATTATCACTTCCTGTCCCTTATATGGAAGACAGAGGATAGAATTGGAGGTGGAGCTGAGGAGACAGCTCACAATGGAAGCTATTGCCTCCCTGATGAGTGAGGACGAAAGTCGCCAAACCTTCATAAGCTTCTCCAAGACGGTGATAGCAGACGCTATCAAGAGGAATAAATTATAGGAATAATAAAAATTAAATTAAATTAGTAAAATTAGAAAATAGACCAGACCAAAGAGAATAGTAATAATAATAAATTAGATTGTAGAAATAATGATGAGAAAAATTAAAATAAAAAATGTAAAAATATAATACAAATAAAATGTAAACAAATGTAATTAATGTAATTAATAAAGAAAAAAATAAGAGGAGAAGAAGAAAGGAAACGTGCAGTGAAAGGATGTTTGTTTCAGGGGAAGATGACGAGGCGACTGTCTTCACTCACTAGCGGGAGGTATGAAAGGAGGAAATGGGATAGAGTATAAATGGAGATAACAGAATGGTAGATAAGTATAGTATGTTAGAAGAAAGGATGAAAGAAGAGAATGAGAAATATATAATATATAGAGATAAGAATAATGATGGAAAGTGAATTAAAAAATGTACAAATAGGCTCTGACCTACCATACGCAGCGGAAGCGATTAAAAAAAAAGAAAAAAAAACCTACCTACCTACCGGTGTCGCACCGGCGATGCGGCGGCGGTGGGGCCGTGGGGAAGAGAAGTGCCGGTATTGAGATGCGCTGTTCTCCCTATGCTCCGGCCAGCGCTGGCAGGGTCACGGTTAAGTGCGCACCCGCGTTCTCGTAACCCTGCCATCATGGCGATGAGGTGGAACGTAATGGGGTTTTAGTCGGTGTAAGTCCGACATAACCCGTCCTCGCCCATGTGGGGACGAGTATATGTAGGCATTTACCCCGCAGTGAACAAAAAAAAAAACCTACCTACCGACCGACCGACCTATAATTTAATATCCTTATATGTTTGATATTAGAGACAGTTGGATATTTTTATCTAAAACTAAAAAGGTATTAAATAACCGTCAAGGAATTATTTTTGTATATGGAACTCTTCTGAATTGAATCATAAACCATGTAGTACGCAAAATAACAGATGATGCTTTGTGACTGATATTAGTTTTATGTATTTCCACTGGAACTGGCACCACAGTAAAAGGATGAGGATAGCACTGTAAACAGCAAATAAATCCATCTCGAGTCAACAGTCCAAATTGTCTTCTTCACCGAATGGTACTCCAGAGCATGGCTCGTGTAGTGAGTGTAACTAAGGAGCTGCCCAAGTGTATAAACACCTGATGTATTAACGACATTACATTCTGTTATTGTAATGTTTTTACTATCAACAATATAATATTGTGCGATATAGTACATATTTTAATTGCCAAATATAATATAACAGATCGCCTCTGACTTTTGTGCTATGTTCTTATTCTTGAGAAGAACATAGCAGCCAGTCACATAACCTAGCTGGGATAGGAGACTAGCAGTAAAATATATCTCCAACTTTGTCAGTTTTAATGTTTCCTTTCATAAAACTCCTACTATCACCAATACAATTATGAACTTTAGTGAGAATTGAATTTATTTTAATTTAATAGACATTTCTGGGCAGTTGAACATATTATTTACAGCAAATAAAAAGAAATGAAAACACATTTAGCTTTTTGTTTGTACAATTTTAGAAAGTTTTTACAACACTGTCACTAATAGTTTCTAACATCAGGGAATAATAGAAATTGTCAATAAATATATGGTGCTTTTAAAATTTCTGAAAAAAAGATTAAAACATTTTCAAGTATTTTTAAGGTGCTGTAAAAAATGTCAACAATTATTCAAACAAAAAGCCAAATGTATAGGACCTATGACAGATTTTGTATAATGTCTGCACCAATATATAAGAACTAAAGGTTTGTATATTGATACAATTTTGCAAACAGCACACCAGATTTCACTGACCATTCCATACTCGAGTGATGTCTTCCATCAGGAAGAATCAACACATTGTCCTCCATGAGATAGGGTGCACAGAGACGCGTAGCATGCGCATCTCGTGTGCCAGCTTTCTAGGTATCAAAGGAAAATTTAAAACCCAAAATAGTGGAACAACATTACAAAATATGCTGTGTGTAACAGCGCAGCTTTACGTCTGGCTTACAATATAGTGGTAAATTTTAGGAATTCATGGCATCAGTAGAAATCAGTGTCCTCAAAAAAATTGGCTTAAAGAGAAATTGTATTAAAGAAAATATTCTTTTTTGGTGGCTACTCCACAAGGTGTAAGCCGATTCTGGAACACAATTTTGTCAGTGCCTTTAAATTCATACATAACATTCACTTTTACTTCCTGTACCACACTGTCTAGTAATATAATATTTCTAATTTCTATTGGTTAAGGGGGTGGGATGTCAATTTTAAGCATTTATTTAATCATTTAATATTTCCTTAATCTTCCATAATCAAATATGTTTACACACTTATTTGCCACTACTGACATTGCATCAGTGCCCTTCGGTAAGGAAGGTTTGACCATAACTTGGTGATAAGGACCGTACGAGACGCGCCCGCCGCGACATTGTTGAGGTGTCCCCTTCTGCCGTATTCTTACTCTCTACTGTTTCCAACATCACCACTCCCACCTTCGATGGCTTCAGTTGGACAGCAGATAATTTCGAGCAACTTGGTGTTGATGTCATGAACACATTGGTTAGAGTGCCTTCACCCTCATCTTTATTTGAATCTGTAACATCTTTTTCATGAATGATTACTCGACTTGATTCCTCACCAGAGAAACGTCGTTTGCGACGACGAACTCGTCTTCTCGTTTGTTGTGGTTTATCATTGCCACCAGTTGCAGATGCCATGGGACCAATGCTAAGCTCTGTGTTTGAAGTAACAACATTACATGTATCTAGAATGGCAAGAGCTTTTTCCTTCATACGCAATAATATATCCTTGTCTGTTTCATGGGTTAATTTCTCAGTTATGCAATTTTGTAAATTTTTTTGGAGGTATGTTAGACTCAATCTCATGAGACATTTCATTCATACTGCACATTAATCCATTCTCATCCCCATCCAAAGTTCTCTCTGGCAATGGAATTACCCTGTAATTAATAAAAGTCAGTTCATTTCATATTTGTTGAGGAACATTAAGAATTGTTGTGGTACATCCACAATTAAATAGTAGGAGAGATATTGCCAAAGTTCTGAGAAATTTGCTATAATTAAATTACAAATTTTAGAGATGGCAAAAGGGTTTATTTTTATCATTTATCTGTTAAATCACATTTAACACAATATTATTCATATTTAATCTCCTAACCACCGAGACAGACACTTGTTAAAAATAGCCTGAAAAGTTGCATAAGCATCTGTTATTGCAATACCATAATACAAAACTATACAAAAAGAAAAATTAAGAATGTGTTGAACAATTTACTGTGAAAATTCCTGCCACACTCACCTTATTCCCTGGATCTTAGAGTCAGAGATTATCATGTTTCTAGATATAAGAAAACATTTAAGGTGTTCTCAATTTAAAAATTTAAGTGATGCATAATGAGGAGACAAAATTTACTTTAGGAATGGTTTAAAAAATTTGTTTATAGTTAAGATAAATATATTAAGTTAAATGGAGGTTATGTCGATTGTGATACATTGTAATAATATATCAATAAAATAGTAAAAATAGTACCTAAATGACCAGCAACTTCTTATGTATAATAAACTGGATGAAGGTGTATTGAATTATCTTGTGATAAATCACAAGATTTCTTTACATGATTTTATATACATGATTCAATAGGAATAATTCTACACTCTTCATTAAGAATGATCCTTTTAACAATAATGAAAAATATACTTAAATAATTCAAAATAAACTAGATTCAATTTGCATGAAATAATAAATCGTGACTTTTGTTTCAGAAAAAAAATTATTTCTTACAGGAGATCCCATTACTTGTGTCTTAAAAATATTACCTACTTCTTAAGATAGTGATATAATATCAACCTTTTGATTCTCTACATTTTTAATTTACGCTTATATTTAGTTTCAAATTGTCAAATTGATAATGCTTATCACTTACTCAACTGGATCATCGGGTTGAAGAAGAGACAACGGCTCATCAGGGTGCAGTAAATGACCTCGACTGCAAAGGCAAAACGAGCCCTGCAAACTAAAAAGGTGCCTTAAGCGTTGTCGCAACCAACTCACTGGAAGGCGCCGTACTACGCTAACGTATGCGCGTGAGCGTTCATCGGAAAAGAAACGTTGGAGACATACACGAACACGGAAACCATCTTCCTTCATCTCATTTGTAACTTGCCCCTTAGGATTTGAAGTGTGGGTGCTGGTCGAGTCGTTCATATTAATAATCGGAACAGTGCTCTATCATATTTTTCATTACTTAAGGTTCAAGTTGTTTATTTAAACTTTGTAACTTATTTGAAGCGATTTAGTGTCGGTTCGTACAGTGGTTAGCAATTTTTCTGTCAAAACAAGAAGACTTGTCAAAAATCAGTTTATTTTAAACAGCACACAAATACAGAAGTCATTTACATAAATACATATATAGCTGTCAGTGTGTGGTGTAAATATGTGGCGCACTGTATTCGGTTCGAGACAATCACTGTACGTTTTTTTTGACAAGGTTTATAATTGCACAAATGGTCAGCCAAGGCTTATTTGGAGAGAATTTCTGCATCCAATACTTTTTTTGTAATTCATAAATTACTTATTGCGGTATAGGGTTATAATGTGACATATTGTTGTTAAATATTTAATTTTGATTTAAATGAAATGAGGTTTTCTCTAATAAAAGAAGATTTATATTTTGATGTAGCAACACATCCGATCGAACACTTTATTTGAAAGTAGCATAGTGCAACAGTAACGAACAATTGTCTATGCGACGTCGTACTGTATCGGTTGCTTGCTTCTGTTTCTGTTTACCTAATGTCTCATAACAAATATTGAATTTAGAAACAAAACATATCGTTTAGTTTGCTGTTAAAAATAATAAAAGTACGGTTGTAATTAACAAATGTTCAAATATTAATAGTGTTGGGTCAAGGCTGTGTGGATCGAACTGAAACCACTGTTGTTTAAGACAGATGTAATTTATTTTTTGATAACGCGTGGCTTTAAACCGGTGCAGGAATTGAAATAGTGGTAATAATTGCGCACGCTGCTTGGTCGCGGTGCGGCGGGCTCGTGTGATGGTGGAAGGCGGCGAGTGCTGAGCGCGGGGCGGCATGTCGAACGTGGAGAACGTGTGCCCGCAAGTGCTGCGCGGCGTGGTGCGTGAGGTGCGGCGCCTGGCGGCGGACCCGCCGGCCGGCGTGAAGCTGCTGCTGCGGGATAACGACCTCACCGACGTCGTCGCCTTGATCGACGGACCAGGTGCTCCCTTATCATCCTTAAAATTTTGGCTTATGCACGTAATATTAACAAATATAAATACTTATTCTTTGATAATAAACAATAAATAATATATGGGTAGAAAGCTATACTTTGTTATTTATATTATATCATGTGATTGAGAAGTGTTAAAGGAATGTTTATATTCACTATAAGTTCAATCGTGATTGTGACAAGTATAGACAGCAGTAGCATCAATGCACTGATCTCTGCGAAGTTAATGATTGACAATCAATTGCTAAACTCTTATTGGTTATTGTATTATATTAACATTAAATAATAATTACAGAACAATTATACGAATTTCTGGATTATTTGAGCTGACTAGGAATTATATTACAACCATAGCATTTCATGGTTATGAAGTCTAGTTAGAACATAATAATTTTAATAAACATGCAAAATAAATCCATTTTTCAACTGTTCCTGGTTGCCTATAGTACTATGTACAATTGCATGTTATTTATTAATAAAGCATTTGAGATTTCTTACATTCAGAGTTAGTGCATTATGTGATATCTAGAATATCATTAAACTTAAAATAAGATATTCACCAAGAAGATGGAGTTTTAGATATTTCTTTAAATCTAAAAATTAAAAAGTTCATATCTGTAAAAATTTCTTCTTGAATACCTTTAAATGTATGTGAAGAAATGTCAATGAAGGGTATATACAATATGTATCAAATTCAGTACATGTAAGAAATGACTTAATGCAGCAGGCTGGTTCTCATGAAGAGGAGATAAGTTTTGTTCAGTAATGTATTAAACTCACAGCATTTTAAAACTATATAAAAATTTGAAAATCCTCTATAGGTAACCTAGTGGGGGTGGACCTAGAAAGTTCAAAAGTATTGTTTTGCTATCATAGTATATCAAACAAACTACAATGACGGAACTGAGGAAATGATTCACCTTATGCAATATCCATCACTGGAACATTTTATATTTTCAAATTCCTTTCTTCGGAGATGTCACAGCTATAATAAACACTTTGCATTTTCTTTACCTGGGGGACACAGGGAGCCTTAGCACAATCTCTTACATTTCAAAAGGAACAATTTGTAATAAGTATGGGAAACTGAGTATAACTTTATTAAATCATCATTTATTTTATGAAATCAGTCAGGATTACACCTCCAACCAAAAGGGGTATGGTATATGTGTTGTTCACGTGTATACCTCGTTGGCGCTTTGTGTACAACTGAGCAATCATTCAGCATGAACTATGCGTTGCAGGGGGGCGGTTATGCAGTAGTTGCCTCCAGGCCGCCGTTTTGTAGAGTTGTTGGTTGAAATGCCATGCCATGTTATACAGCACAGTAATATCTTTTTCGTTCACAACGCCAACACGGAGCTGCTCTGTGTTGCAGCGGACACGCCGTACGCGGGCGGCGTGTTCCGGGTGCGGCTGGCGCTGGGGCGCGAGTTCCCGGCCGCGCCGCCGCGCGCCTACTTCCTCACCAAGATATTCCACCCGAACGTGTCGGCGGCGGGCGAGGTGTGCGTAAACACGCTGAAGCGCGACTGGCGGCCTGAGCTCGGGCTGGCGCACGCGTTGCTCGCGGTGCGCTGCCTGCTCATCGCACCCAACGCGGATTCGGCCCTGAACGCGGAGGCGGCGGCGCTGCTGCGCGACCGCTACGACGACTACTTCGCGCGCGCGAAGCTCTACACCGATATCCACGCGCGTCCGGACCACGCGCACGCCACGCACGCCGCGCACAAGCAGGTGGGCGTACAGCAACGAGGCGGGTTCGACAAAACGGCACCGTCGCGCTGCACCCCGGGACCGAATCGGAAACACAGACACCAATATGTTATTTGTCCACTAGCCGCAGCGTTAACACGAGATGCCTAATGGATACACGTATGTTGTAAACACGCGACGAGACATAGACAGGTGTGCTGGCTGCGAGCAGCCGTTGCTCGGCGCAATACTAAGAGCTGCAGTCGCAGGAAAGGGCGAAGTCGCTTAACATTAAGAGGTGGTTCTCTTAATAACTATTTTGGTGTTATAATTGCGATTCAGGTTTACGTTTATTCAAAAAAGATTACATAATGATTTCCAGGAGTATCGCGCCAAAGAGGGGTCTTCGGAGGAGGCAGGTGTGGAGGGCAGCGAGAGTGGAGAAGGTGCGCCGCGGGCTAAGCGCGAGCGGCGGGCTGGGGGTGCGCGCGACCCCCGCCGCATCCTCAAACGTTTATAACGCACTCCGCCGCTTGCCGCCCGCCTGCACCCGCAACGCCCCAACCACCGCTGCCACCGCTCACCAGTCGACTATTTTCCTAAGTTCAAAATATCCATTACTTGTAAAAGAATGTATTATTTAGTTTTATTTATTTCAAAGTAAAACAAAATAAAATCCATTCAAATGTTTAACTTGTTTTTGTTTGACGAAAAGACCAGAGACGGTCTACGTAGGTACCAGCGCAGCTCCGTCTTCTGCCAAACAGTAGTTTGCAAACATTACTGTGTTTCGTTTTGAAAGACTTAGCTAGTGAAATTACTGTTGTAACGAGACGTCTCGTGCCATCTCACAACAACAAAGCTTGTAAAGAAATGATCCCGTCAATTTCTGTTGTGATTGTTTTATTTTTTGTAAAATTTCCATTTATTGTATTCTTGTGACGTGTTCATTTTTGCCACGCTGGGTACCTTCTTGGTCGACCGTTTCAATTCAGTGGAGACGCGCTGGCCGTCAAGCTCGAGTAGCTTACCGCGGTAACATGGCGCTGTCGTTGCGCTGCGCTCACAACCGGTAGCCGTGATGGTGTTGTTGGAAATTTTATTGCGCAGACTGCTATACGCCGACTCCATAAGTGATGATGCTAAGCCAGCTCTGACGCCTGCAGCCCCCCATGGTGTGATCGATTCCATCCATGAGAAAGCTTAGTCGTAAAATATACATTTATAAGTAAATAAAGTTTCATCTTTTTAAAAAAAGTTATTTTATTAATATCTTGTAACATTTGGTGGCTGCTGAATGGGATTTAGTGAAAAAAATGGGCTCCCGCAAAACGTCCTGGAAGAGAGAGTGCGCCAAAGTAAGGAGCGGTTTTCCATATCCAGTGAGCTGAACTCATTTTCCTATCCAAACCGTTTTCTGTGTGCTGTGAAAATTCTTTCTTCTCTTCCCTGATTTCGTTGTTCATCGTGTCTCGCACGAAGTGCAGTGAATATCAAGTACCTGAGCCTGATGAGGACACCAGCAGTCTTTGGACCTGTCTGCGTGTTTTTGTGAGTTTATCATTACAACGATCTAATCTGTGCTTCATTTCAGTGATATGTGTAAATAAAACCAGTGACACGTGTTGAAACAATTATAGAAGAATGGATTTATTTCCACAAATTATTAAACTTCAGGAACCCTTATCTTTATTGTTATAAAAAATATGAGAAGTGATATACAGACTTACGCCAATCTTGTCAATGTTATAAAGCATTAAGGAAAATCAATCGCGCTGTCATGGAAATAACAGCAACAGCTCCGGTTGACCGTATAGCTTTCGATATAGGACGGCCACTACCAGAGGCAGCTCCAGCCAAATTATAATATATCCTGACCATGCAGGACAATATGACAAAATATTCTTTAGCCTAGCCTATTCGTAACACAACCACTGAAGAAACAAATGAGTGCTTGATACACTTCATATCCTTGGTCGGCACTCCAAAGCACAATGATCGACGAAGGTGCAAACTCCACGGCAGAATTATTTAAATGGACAAAGTGTTCTAGAGCGAAGTAATTTTCCACACTGAAAGAATATTTAAAATCCTATACCGACGAAGGACAAACGAATTGACCCCGTTATGTATACACGGCCATGTTTACTTGTAATTCATCAACACATGGTGTAACGCCCTGCGGCCCGTATGAGCTCGTGTTCGGACCCAAACCGGTCACCGCGAGTGAACTCATTAGATGAAACGACACCTTAACCGAGTATGTACTCGGACTACGTCCACACGCTTCAACATATACAAAACGTCCAAGGAAACCTCCAAGGCCTATTACGATTCTCGTACTCGACCTGGACCTATCGCGGCGGTGACTGTGTATACATAACAATCATTCATCAAAGCGTAAAGCGCAAAAAGTCGCAAAACTCAATAGTTGAAATTACCTGATCATATCGATTAAACTCGCTTCCCGAGCAGAATAGTAAACAATAACCAGAGATAAGTAAATAAGTTACGTACCTTTATTCCACACCAATATACTTAAAATACAGGTAATGAGAAAATTACTTAGACTAATATTACTTTATATTTTTATTTGCAGTTCTCAACCACCGGTATATGGAAACCGCGCCGAGCCAATCTGGCACAGCCCTGGACTTTATTATGATTCAATCTATCCCTTAAAATAATTAATGAACACTAAGATGTAGTTATAGTTAGTTGGTATGTCTGTTATTACACCTCATATTGATAATTTGTACGGTGTGATAGGCAGCTCCAAATATTTATGCAGACAAAGCGATGCATTCGGCGCAGCAGTGTCTTAACCTATTCCAATCTCTGCCGACGTCTTATATTGACGTCGTGGGAGATTTCACTTCCACTTCTTATCCCGTTCCTAAGCATTCAAAACGATCAGTATGGTTTGGTGCAATGGACACAGTTTACATACCGTCCCACCGCCACACCGTCATACCACCACACCTTCACACCGCCACTTCGTCACACCGCCACTCCGCCACACCTCCACATCGCCACTCCGTCGCACCGTCACAGCGCCACACCGCTACTCCATCACATCGCCACTCCGTCACACCGCCACACCTTCACACCGCTACTTCGTCACACCGCCACTCCGTCACACCGCCACTCCGTCACACCGCCACTCCATAACTCCATCACACCACCACTCCACCACACCGCCACACCTTCACACCGCCACTTCGTCACACCGCCACTCCGTCACACCGCCACTCCGTCACATCGCCACTCCGTCACACTGTCACAGCGCCACACCGCCATTGCGCCATTCTGTCACACCGCCACTCCGTCACACCGCCACTCCGTCACATCGCCACTCCGTCACACTGTCACAGCGCCACACCGCCATTGCGCCATTCTGTCACACCGCCACTCCGTCACACCGCCGCGCTCGCTCGTTTTAAAGAAGCATTATTCTCTGTTCATTCCGCCGCAACACGCGATTGCACGTGTTGTTGTCTATTAACATATTTATATTGTGTATGCCTTTGTTTAATTGTTTTATGTTTATTGTTATATGTTTTTTTTATTTATATATTTAAGTTCTTTAGTTAGATAGTATTTAATTCGAGGACGTTGTGCGTGCCTGTAAGTGGCGTGCATGTCGGGCTGTTGGTGTACCTTTTTTAAATAAATATAATTAATATTAATAACTTCTAAAAATTTTACGGAGAATAATCTTTTAGCTTTATCTTTTAATCAGATTAAATAATATATGCTATTATGTTTAGTAAATCTAATGCCATCTTTTTTTTTTATTAACGTAGTGGAAATGCCTGCGCATGCCCGTCCTCGCGGGGGCCGGGACAGGTTGCAGGACTTGCACCGACTAAAACCCCCACGATGTTCTAACTCGTCGCTTGATGGCGGGATTACGGGAATGCTTTCGCACCATCCGCGACCGCGCTGGTGCTGGCCGCATACACAGCCCCGCCTCGGAAGGGAGGGTTGAACGCTCCCTTTCCACCTCCGTAGGGGCACGCCGGAACATGCAACGCGCCCTCTCCTCAGCCTCCTGCAGTCGCCCAGAGGCCATGGGAGCCAAGAGTGAAAACTCTCCCGGCTCCCTGCGGCGAATCTGATATTTGGCCCACTGCTACCCGTCAACGTCCGCGGAGGATATGGAGAACGGCGCATCGCAATGCCGACACTCCTCTTCCCCCGCGATCCCACCGCCGCCGCATGAGCGGCGCGACACGGTTTTGTCGCGGAGCGTACTCCCTCTACGACTCCATATCGGCTGTAAAGGGCAGCATAAAGCCGTCCTTGCAGCCCACCGGCGCGCATCTGAGGTAAGATCACGGTGAACCTCCCTACCTCTTACCTGGAGCTGCGGCCTCGGGCCGGCCGAGTAGGTTCCTCTTCACATCACTGTGGGCGACCCAGCCACGTTTACTAAGCCCCTCTGCCTCGACAAGGCGGAAACCTGTTGGGGGGGGGAGACATAAGCCTCCTCCAGTCTCCACGTTCCTAAACTCCTCATTTCATAAACTCATACATATTAAACTATATTTTTAAAAGAGTATACGTATAGTTCAGGCACGGGAGATCTTTTACACTGGCTCTGTAAGTAGTGATGCTGAACTAGCTTCGACGTCTCCATGTTCCCATGCTTTTATCGATCCCATCCATTAGAAAGCTCGCCGATCGGGGGTTGCGGAAGAACTGCTCGATGTTATCCCATGACTCTCGTGCATATCTTCGGAAGTGATTCGAATACCGTGTGAAGCTTTTTAGTCCATTGGAGTCCGACACTAGATTCCTGATGATGATAACGCTGCGAGCCATTCGACTTTAAACAGCTTATCTGACATTGGGCGCGTGGACCCGGATCCACGGCCTGTGGTCCGATACTACCCCGTTACCGGCCCTTATGGTTTCGGGGTGTGCAACCATTAGCATTTTGTTACACACGTAAATAAAAAAAAAATCATTTGAAAGCTCAGTTCGATTTTTATTCCCGAACGTAACACACGACGCCCTTTTAATTGTAGAATATACATTTATTAATAAATAGTTTTATTTAAAAAAAATAAAAAATTATTAATATCTTATAAGAGAAATGAACGCGAGTACAAGCAACGGTTGCCGTTTCAGCCATTGCCATTGATAGCGGTCCGTGGGGCAAACGGTAGATGGCGCTAAGCGATACCAAGTCCGCATTCTGTAGTGCAATGGGGTGGTGCTGCGGCGCACTTTCATCTACTATTTGGAAATGCAATCAGTTTTAATTAAGGAATTAATGAATATGTTAACTAAATTGCACGCTTACCTCTGGAAACAGTCTACTCATAAGCAGACTGTTTCCGGAATATTGATATTGTAAACAGCACTACTTTCAATTGAACACTTGAGGATAAGTAACCATTAAAAATGAAAAAATCTAACCAATAATGAAACTATTCGATCGAACGTCATATAGATTCGTAGGCCTATGTATTTTTTACAAAGCAGAACTGCTTGCTGTCACTTTCTTGAAATTGGTCTACAGACGAAGTCGCAGCGTATGGCCTGCACCAGTCGATCGATCTAACGCACGCGCACACCTACTACCATCCAGTTTCACTCATAGACATTAGTGTACTGCAAGCATGTGGTGATGCCGCCATGCAGCCGCAGACTGCTTCAAGTCTGTGCCGTGCATTTCCTAACCACTCGTGTCGTCTAACGCGGTGCTTGTGCACGCGATCACGCCGAGTAGAGTACACAGTAGTATTGGAGTTGATTTATATCGTGCGTGAGGATGGGTCGCCACTTTTGGCGCTCGTTTCGGAGTCGGTTGTGTTTCTGTTGTGCTACAGGAAAAACGCAGGCGGTGCTCTGCACCGGAAGGTATCACGCTCTCACACGACGCAGAAGCGGATGAGGTGAGGCGCTGGATGCCCGCTCGCCCGGTGTAAGGAAATGTCCAGCCTATTTCAATGAGCATATGCGGGAAGAAATGATGAAAAATAAAACACTGTTTATACAAAACCTCTTTTATACAATCTCTACATAAACTAGTGTATTGAGCGTTCCGACTTACACACACACTAAAATATGTACAAACAGGCTGCAGGCAACGTTGCGCACGGGCGCGGGCGCGGCTTCTCCACACGGGGTCGGAGAAGAGGTCTCGTGGTGCGCTGTAGTAAGGAAATAGCTGTAAGGAAACGGGTGCAGCGGCAGGTGCGCCCGTCACGGCTCGGGCTTGTCGCTGAGCGGCAGCGTCTCCTGCTGGAGCGGAGTCGGGCGCGCGCGCGGCGCGAGCAGCACCCGATGCAGCAGTGCACCCAGCGCGGCACCGCCCAGCGGCCCCACCCAATACACCTACACGACGTTATATAAATATAATTTATAATACATAGTAAACACATAAGCGGGACGATCTCCTGATATTATATATACACCTGTTTTTAAAATAAACTTGACACCAGTTTTCTGGTGAATATCTGTCGAGAGGTCTCTTATATCTGTGACCAAGTAAGCGGGATTTTCTATAGGACGTAGTTCTCTCGACAAGTTCTATAAACCTTACTGTGTTCCTGTTGGAACAGGTTCCTTATATGCGAACTGCAGGTTGCGCGCGCGCAGAGCGCTCGGCTTCTTATTAACGTAGGACGTGCATGATCGGCGTCTGCTCCGAGGCAAACGGTTTCGTTCGGCCGCGTCGTGTTGCGACTATCGAGGTGTAATTGATAAAACAATAAGTAAAACTGTGGGTTGGAAGAATTCTGCCGTGAGCTCACCCAATGGTCCGAGGTGAAGCCCTGGTAGAGCGCGGGCGCGAAGCTGCGCGCAGGGTTCAGGCTTGCGCCAGTCAGCAACCCCTGCGGCGCAACCGTCCCAGTGTTAGCCATGATCTTGTCTCGCGAAGAAAATTAATCGTAACAATTGTTTTAATGGTAATAATTAAAAAAAAAGGTAATTAGTTTTTTTCTATTTTAAACTTTTGACTACCCAAATAGGCTAGGCACACTTTTACACTGAGGTGAGCTGATAGAAAACTGAATATTAGTTAAGTCTCCGCCTGGACTTTATCATTTCCACGTAATCATTGTTCGGCTTTGCTTTATTTGTACGAGGTACAAAGTGGTTAAAAAAATAAACTTGCAAGACGGTCCGCGCGATAGATTTGATGGTCTCGTGTTGGGACGGTGCCACAGGAGAGACACCGATTCTTGGAAAACGTTGGTGGCATAGAGGCGAGGAGAAACATGGCGCCGTTACGCCACAGATGGTGCTTGCAAACTTTACGCAAGAGAAGGTGAAGACGTCTCACCCCACAGTATATGAGACCAGACACAGTAAGGCCGAACTTGATGGGCACAGTGCGGTCGGGATGGCGGTCGTCGTGTGCTGCCCATACGGCGCAGCAAAGCAGCGCGAGCAGACCGGTGAGCGCTGCCTCTACGAGCGCGGCCGCCGGCAGGGAAACGCCAGAAACACGGGTGGCGCCAGCGCTCGCCGCCGCCGGCACCAACGCGAGCAGAGCGCCGAAGCCTAACAGCGCCCCTGCTAACTGCGCCAGCACATATGCGGCCGCTGCGGTTCCCGGCAGCCGCCCAGCCAGCAGCGCCGTCAGGCTAACGGCCGGGTTCATGTGCGCACCCGACGCCGGTCCGAAGATTTCCACATTCGCAAGCACAACGAAGCCGAAGGCGAGTGCGGGGTGTGTGAGCGGAGGCTCATCACTGCCATTAGGTAGCAGCGCTGCGATGCCCAGTAAAACGAGCAGTGCCGTCGCCACCAGCTCCGCCACCAGCGCTCGCCACCAGCGTCGCGCCCACGCCCCTATGCTGCGCACGGATTCTAGGAATGGAGGAGAGCACATTAAATAACATTATACAAGCTTTCAGTCATGTGTACCATGTTTGAATTCTACTGTTTATACCAATTATGAATGAAGCCCTAAACTGTACTACCTAATTGGACGTCCGTTTCTGATCCCGCGCGGCGCTGCAGCCGGCGGGGGCAGCAGCGCCGCGTACGCCGCGTGCGCAGAGCGAGCGCGCCAGTGAAAGAAAACAGACACGAGTAGGAGACGGTGAAGCGTGCTCGCTCTCGGTTGCTGGGAGCCAAAACACAGCAACGCTGTTACGAGACCGATTCACAATATGAGGATGATAAAAACCAGAAATGGAGGGACCTGTAGAAATACTTTGCGAGTTTTCCTACACGCAGATATGCACCGACATAACCCACACGATTGCAAAACTTAAGTGGCTTGGCAGACGTAGTGCACGAAGACGCCCCGCGACGTAAATCTGCCTTATCTGGTGAAGGTCGGAGGAAAGCGAGCAGTGTGATATCGACCGGCGTAGAGATGTGTAGCAGAAACTTCCGTATAACCAAGACTCGAATTAGCTCTCCCCGGACACCTGGCGGCGACCTGAACCGTGACCGTTCACCCGCGGCGGCCACAAAGTATGTCGCTAAGCGCTTGTCGCCATCGGTAATTGTTAATTAAGTTAAATAGTTGGGGCGCCTCGTTACCGCCGTCATAAAACTAATTAACGTTTTTCCTTAAAACATTGAAGAGCGTATGCGAACAGGTAAAGAGATACAACGCAGAACTCCCAACTTCCGGTTACCGACGATGCAGCTTCTCGCTCGTCGTGCACGTTTTAACGTCACAACGTTTTCTTCTAACTCAAAGTCTACCAGCGAGGGTGTTTGCAGAATACGTAACTGCAGCATAGTAATATTTGTGTATGTGTGTATATGAACTGCTCTCTTGGCCATCTGAATCACCTAAATTTACCTCAAAGAACTGAGCTGGCACTAGATACGCTGTCGTCGCGTATAGAATGCTTTAAACTATTAGGCTTTATTTAAATTCTACATTTTAATTCATTATGCGCGAGCCGTGCGTGAATCGTGCGTGAATCGTGCGTGAGTCGTGCGGTACGCCGACGTCCGCACTATTTTAACAATACTCATGGGAGCCGGATTTGGCTCGCTGACGCCGGTCCGCAGGTTGGGCGAGACGAGCGGTCGTTGCAGCTGGGGCCCAGCTGGGGGGCCCGCTGGGGGACCGACCGGCTCCAATCCTACAATCTGATAAAAATAAATTCCGGTATCGTTACTTACAGAATAGTTGCATGGCGAGGGCACCAGTCTAATATTAAATGAGGCCTGGCATCAATTGCAAAGTCAACTCAATATTCCAGTGCATCCTTCTACAGTTTAATACCTACGGTTTCTGGTGATGGTGGTGGTTGGAAGCATTCATCGTAAAAAAACTAAAAAAAGCCTCGAGTTTAATAATACATACATGCATGCCCGCAGTACGAGCCGCTGCAGGTGCTTTGCAGTTTACCGGCTGTTCAATATTAACTCGTCGCGGCTAATTTCGTAACTTGGGTCATTTCTCACTACTCCAACGATTCAACATTAAACATTAAACATTAAACATTAAATTGCATCTTCGGGGCGCGAGTCACCGACAGCCGCCGCACGCTGCGCCGCCGGCTTTGTTTTGGTTTCAGGTGATCCGCGAGGCGTCGCAGGCGGCGAAGTAGTATTTCTGGGAGTAATCTAATCCAAGGAGTACCTTAATCCGCAGCGCTGCTCACTTCACTGTTATTTATTAAAAATATTTTTACTCAAACTCTAACACGTGACGTGGCAACGACGGGCCCGCGCCGCCCGCGTTGCACTCGCTGCACGCGCTACACGAGCAGCACGCGCGCCGCGCTGTTCGAGAGGGGGGAGGGGAGAGCAGGCGGGGAGATCGAGCGTGCTCCGGCGTGCGCGTACTGACCATCGTTCGGCATCGTGCTGCTTCCGGGGCTGCCAACGCGCGACTGTGGCTACGTCGGCACTGATTCCACTCATGCGCACCGCGCCCGCCCCTCTTTCACCGCTTGCAACTCGCCGCCCGCCGTACGCCGCCCGCCGTACGCCGCCCGCCGTACGCCGCCCGCCGTACGCTGCCCGCCGCCCTGCTCTTTGAAAATAATTTCTAAGTTTCCTACATGGTTGCATACTTTTTTTTATAAAATTAAGTGCCGAGAGAAACTAGACGTTGACCTAATGGTAAGTGATACGCCCGCTCCTAATAACGTGGCGCTAGTTGAGATATATATACTGCACCACTTTGCGCTCGTCGCTTGAGACATAAGATGTTGTCTTGTTACCTCAGTAAGTACACTGGTTACAATGCCCTTCAAATTGGAACACAGTGATGTTAGCATAATGCTGTTTGGCAGCAGAAGTAAGCGCTGCGCTGGTACCCACCTAGACGGTTTCCGGGAATAGAGATCTACCACCAGTAAACGCTCAGAAACGAAGGCCTATCACTAGACTCAAAAATATCTCTCAAAGTAAACACGAAGGCGCCGCGCTCCGGTGGGGCCTGTGCCGTACAGACGTACCGTACACGTGCTTGTGTAAATGCAGGTCGCGTGTCCGGCGGCACTGTGCACGAGGAAAACTCAAATATCGAGTGTGGGACAATGGGAAATATTTTATTAGCTATTGCTTATAATATCTGTTGACGTTTATACTTTTTTATGCTTTCAGTTTATATTTTACAATTAATAAATTGTATAATTGTGACATTAGCCGCCGCCGGACTGCGCCTCGCGCCTGCGCATGCGCCCGCGCACGCGTTGTGTACTCGGTTTAAGATTTTCCCACGAAAGAAAAAAGGCACACAAGTCGGGCTCGTGGCCTAGCCATTTTATTGAAGGTCTGTTTTAAGAAAGGTAATCATAATTTGTTGGTGGCGAGTCTAAGCGGACAAGTAATTACATCACGCGCCGCGCGACAAGTGTAGCATTAGCTGAACAACAAGTGCACCGGCGCGGCGGCACCGGGCTGTGCATACTTGTTTGTTTATGATGTAGGTCATGATAACTGTTACTACATATCACCGCGATAAACAGCTCTTTTGTCCGACTTTTGTGTGTTTGGCTGCGCGTACGGCGCGACGGCCCGCGTGGGCACGCGTGGACCGGACGCGCGCCCTCTGGCTGGGCTGCCGGGTGTGGGCCCCGCCCGTGCGTTTATTATTTCCTTTATATTCGCAGTCGATTACAATATAACGTTACTGGTAGGACGGGTAAAGCGTTACTTCTGGTCTCGTTTACATAAGCACACTACCACGGACCAGCCGGGCGTGGGAACACCAGCAGCACGTTGCAGCAACCGGTTCATTTACTGTTAAGAAACTTTCTGATGCTTTCGAGTTGAAGCTGAGCTCGCCAGCTCCGTCAGGGAAGTTCCGATAGAATCAATTCAGCCGTTACTCTTATCATCAGACAAGGGCAGCACAATCCGTTGCAGTGTAAATCTGTTGATTGATTGATTGCAAATGAGTTTTCGCCGCGAGCGGGCTATCGCGCCCTGGGGTCGCCGGGGTCCCCGGGGCGCGCGACCCGGACTTGGAAACAATTATTTCTATATCATTGTATAATTTTACATTTGACGCTGGTGCATTGCATGGCTTCAGCGGCCAACTTAATCGTTGTGCGTGTATATCACAGTATTATAGATACGTGTCGGCTGGCCCGGCTTCGCGCCGGCGACAGGTACCAGGACACGTCCGTGACCGACCGCTGCTGCAGACTTGTCGACTGTAAAGTTGTAACATAATTGTGATGTCACAGATTAATAATTCGCTACCAAGAATGCTGGTCTCAGGATAAAAAGAATAGCGCTGCGTCCCGATATACCGCGCCGCGGGGAGGATTTATGGGCGCGCGAAATTGCGGCGGACGCAAATAGAGGGCGAGGCGACGCGGGGGCACGGAGGCGCAGGCGTTCCTTTATCGGTGCTGACTGCCTGGTCCTCAGCTTAATGAATAGCATTATATAAATAATAAGCAAGTCCTCAAGACAAAAGCACCGTAGCTCTAGCCGTCGCTCGTTACTCGTCGCGGCGGGCCGAGTGCCCGACGGAGAGTGGAGGACAGAGTAGGATCTTCAATCACTGATTTCGTTGAGCTAACGTTTATTTCCAAATTTTAAAAAAAATTTATTACTTCAAATCCAAAAGTATTTCATTCTTACTTTTACATCAAAATGATGTTTAACAGAATCCATCAATTTTATGACATAATGGTATAAAAGTATTAGCTTGCACCAGATGATGACAAAGGTGCGGGAACAAGGAAACGGAAAAGTAAGCAAGAGAATAAAAAAAAAAACAAAAAGGAAAAGAAAGAAAGAGATGCAAGATATTTAATAAACTTGGCTATTTTTTGATGAAGACAATGAATTTCTCCGGCCATACTGTTTTGCACCGCCCACGTAGCCCAAGAGCTACGGGTGAGTACGCACAGACTTATCGTATTCCGGTTTAAAGGGCGCTGTAGCTAGTGTAATTACTAAGGTAAAGAGGCACGACACCTTATGATTCAGGCGACAAGCGCAATGTGGTGTGGTGTATATCATCATAGTAGCATCCTCACTAGCGCCCCGTTGTTTTGGGCAAGTGCGTCACTTGTCATCAGGTGAACGTTCCGTTCGTCTCGTCGCTTTGTAGAATAAAAAAAGATTATTTTTTTTCACGAAATTGTGATTTTATAGGTAAATAACTAGAGTTTCATAATTAATAAAAACTGAATAATTACTTTCAATAGAATGAGCTTTGTATTTTATTTACTTCCATAAACATACTGTAACTACTCCAGCATCCGTATTCCTCAAGTTGTACGAAACGAAATGTCGGCCAAGTACGAGGACCAGGAACTAAAGTGTAATTAGACGATGACAATCTCAGCATCAGTGCGCAACACGACGTATCCCATAGCACATTAAAGCAGGTGCTGAAGGAAGAGACACCAGTATTGAATATTTATTGAACGTCTGCACAGGGCTGCTGTATTTGGCCCTCGATTCTCGTTAATTGTGTAAGAGTGTGTAATTATTTAGACAACGTACATAACTTATGTAAAAATATGGAACATTGCTTGGGTCAGGGGCCAGGGGATCAGAGGGCCGCGCTTGCGCAACCGACGCGATAGCGCGCCGCGCGATCTTATCACTTCATACTGAACCCCAACTGTAAACAACACGCACGCGCACGCACACAGGCGCACGCGCACGCACCCCCGCCCGCGCCCAACCTCTGGCACCGCGCCAAAATAAAATTTAAATTAAAATTTCCAGATAGTTATTTTAAACATTGCTAACGTATTGCTTTTTATTCGAGCAAAGTGAGGAGACGCGCGGGACGTTCGCCTGATGGTAAATGATACGCCTGCCCACAACGTGGCGCTGGTTAGCATGTTATACACTGCACCGCATTGCGCTCGTTGGAGACAAGATGTTGAGTCTCATTCGTGAGTAACGTAACTCTGTAATTACACCAGTTACGGCGCCCTGTAGCCGTCAGCTGCAGCTGCGGTGGTACCCACCTAGACGGTCTCCGGCAACAGAGACCTACCCTCGGTAATAGCTATTGATCCTTCAAACCGGATCACATACTGTTTGCACAGTACTGTCTGTTGAGCGGTGTGAGCGGTCAGGCATCGCGCACGTAACGCGGCGCGGTGACCCCCACCGTGGTGACCCCCACCGCGGTGACCGGTTTCCGAATTACAATAGTTAAACTCGCCAACAAACCATTCGATTTGTTGTTGCTATTGTTGTTTTTCGGACAGAACATTAGCGTACATTTAATCGTTTGCGCAACTGGTTGCGTCGGCTGCAAGTGTGTCAGGGCGGCCGGCTCATTACCATCAAACATATGTTGTCGTTGTGGTGGTGGACGGGGCGATTTGTCGCCGTCAGCGCGACGCGATGCAGCGACGTTACTGGCCCGGGGCGGGGCGGGGCGGGGCGGCTTCCCATACAAAACTCTTTGAAAAATCTGATCGGAACAACTCCTCGTCATATTTCAGCAAGGACGTAGTCGATCCTTTGTCCATATATATACCTCCAGCAGGAAAAAACGGTTATTTAATATTACACAGTTGTTTCGTTTATTTCACTTATTTCATTATACTGGTGGTAGGTCTCTGTTGCCGGAGACCGCTACACAGGTACCACCGCAGCGCCTGTTGCAGTCGACAGGCAGTACTGTGATCCGATTTGAAGGGGGCTGTAGCTAGTGTAATTACTGGGGTAACGAGACTCAACATCTTATGTCCCAGGTGACAAGCGCAATATGGAGCTTTGTATAACATCCGAACTAGCACCACGTTGTTATGCGCAGGCGTTCACTTACCATCCGGTGAACGCCATCGCATCACCTCGATTCGTAGTAAAAAAACTAAGAATGTTAAAACAAAACAATTAAAACCTCAATTTGAACAAATGATACAAACAGCAATATCCTCGCGTTCAACGACTGGGTGGTCACTGGTGACCGAAGCCTCACGGCGGCTCTCTGGATGATTATATTGATATCGGTTATCTTTCTTTTTAAGCCAGAATTACACAAAAACACATCGTCTTCAAGACGAATCACTGGGAGATAAATCAACATACTCGTATGTGGAAAGGTACAGACACACAGGTGCACTAGTCTATTGCAAAATAAAGCAAAGACGAAAAGGAATATGCACAGTGAATTTTATGATGGTATACTGTCAACAATTTTATGAACACGGATTTAGCATCTCGAATGTGGACAAATCAGTTCCATGAGAAGTACGTCGCCGAATGATTCGTCCAGCATCAGTGCTCCCGTCCGAACTACACGTCCGAGGCTACGAGCGAAGACTAAGCTGCAACTAGGTCCGTGCCCTTTACCAGCACATAGACAAGCTGTATCCTATATACTAGTAAATATAATTTATAAACTGGGCAGCCGCGAGGGCCGGACGTAACGCGTCGGATGCAGGGTACCGCAGGGATTTTGTTCCTCCGTAGCCCCCCGGGGGCGGGTAGGCACAATTAATTCTTCACACAAATTAACAAATGCGCATACGTACTGACACTCGATCTTCGCGAAGGTCGTCGGGCCAGAGGCGCGTCGCGCGCACAGCGACACAAACATTATGTAAATCGTACTCTCGGAACGAGTTCGAGCGAGCAGTCGCCGTTATGCAAGAGCCCGCGCCGCTCACAGCTTAAGGTTTGTTTTGCTCTAGCAATATTCTCTTAATCATAAATATATGTATCTATGTGTGTATATATATATATATAGTATGTATGTATGTATATGCGTAATGGAAATATCACCTGCACCGGGCGCGCCGGCGCTGGCCTCGCCTTGAGTAATTGTTATTTGGTTTGATGTGGGGCGCGTGTCCCCGCGGTAAACACGGCGCGCCGTCCACTTTGTTGTTATCAAATATTTCCACAAACACTTCGCCGGCGCAGCTCTCGCCCAGGGTTAATGGACGATCATGTTCATGTATTTTCTTTATACATAAGGTTTGAGCCATCGTCGTCGTCGCCAAATGTTTTGGTACTAGAGACTGATTCTCTGGTCGGAGTGTCGTTACATGACAAAAAGCGGAGCTGAATGCAACTGGCGCACTTCTTCCCCCCAATAGATTCCTGCATTGTCGTGGCGGAAGCTTAGTAGCCATAGCTTGGTCGCCCACGGTGGAGCAAATAGGAACCTATTCTTGCGGCCCAATGCGGCTGCTGCTCCAGGTTAGAACTTCTGTTCGAGGAGCTCACTACGGATACGCGCCGGGGGCTGCAGAGTCGCGGAGGGAGTATCCTCTGTGACTAAGCGATGCCACACGGCTGATGCGGCGGCGGTGGTGCAGCGATGGAAGAGGAGTGTCGGCATTGCGATGCGCTGTTCTCTCTGTACTCCGCGGCCGTATAACGGGTGGCGGCGTGCCTAAGATCGAATCCGCCGCAAGAAGCCGGGAGAGTTTTCTCTCTTGGCTCCCATGGCCTCTGGGTAACGGGTTCGGGGATCCGTTGCCGCGCGATTACAAGAGGCCGAGGAAGGGGCGCGCTACATGTTCCAGCGTGCCCTTACGGAGGTGGAGTGGAAGGGTTCGGGTTTTAGTCGGTACAAGTCCGACATAACCTGTCTTAGCCCCCGCGAGGACGCGTATGCGCAGGCATTTCTCCCACGTTAACCAAAAAAAAACGGCGCCCCTCTTCAATACACGACTGAGGAACAAGTTTGGGCGCCTTCAGCGGCGGGCGGAGCGCGCGCCTGTGCCCGTGGTTGTATTTTTGATTGAAGTCTTTATCTAAAAATTATTACACTTACACCTATATTTGTATTTGACTTGAAAAAAACAATGGAACTCCGTTGCAGCTGCGGGGATGTTTCCGCTCTGCAGTTCAAATGGATAATTGTTTTTTCAATAATTACTACATTGGAGGTTTGCAGAAATAATACCAATACGTGGCGCCGGCCACTTTTCCGGACCAGCCATCGACGAGCTCGGGCAAATGTTACGCGACACGGGGCCGCTTGCAGGCAGTACATCGATTGAAGCACACGCTGGGTAACAAACCCATATGATCAAAATGCAACTTGCAACTTTTCTTTTTTTGGTTTGTTCATACAGAGTCAAGTACAGATCAAAATACACACAATTAGACTCACGTCAGTGGCGCCGCGACATTCTCCGACAATCTTTTCTCAAAACATTCAATCATTGCCTCAATGTTCTTTGCGCTTAGTGTTAGCGCGTCGGTTACCACTTAATTTGTTGATGTCGAAACCCTCGTAGCGGGGCACCGAGCGCGTGCGCAGACGGAGCGCGACCGGAAGGAGGGGGCAGTATATTAGAACATTTGATCACTAAATTTATAAAACCGTAATACTTACTAGAAAAAGGCGTGAAAAGCTATTACTCGTGGCAAGTAGTATAACGAAGAGTAAATGGTGAGCAAGGGGTAGTTGTCGCCGGGCGCTGGGGGCGCGCCGCGCGGCTTTCGGTCGGGTACAAATGAGTAATTTTTTTTGGTTTTTAAGATAAAGTTAGCGCCGCTAGTTTCTTTGACAATCATAGCAGCTTCATCGGACTCAGAACTAGTTAAATTAAATTAGTGCGAACACAGTACTGTATAATAATCTAACGCTGAAGTATATGCATCCGGTGCAAAATGTTAGGAGGAGCTTTTACACAAACAGCATAGCGCCGCGCGCAAACGGCTTTCAAAAAACATCACCGTTTGAGTTGCGCGGGATGCCGTCTGAATAATCAATATGTAACACGCAGATTGTGATAACGGGTGGGTGCGCGGTGGCGGGGGCACGGGGCAGGGGCCAGGGGGCGGCGCGGAGGCGGATACGTTCTACCGCGGGCCCCGGGTGCGCACGAGTCCCGTTAACGTTGTCCTCGCAGTCGGTACCGGCGGCTGACGCCAGCTCAAGCAATTATTGAAACTCTCCACAAGGTATTGGATTATGAACTCAGCGGATGTGGGTCGTTGTAAATATTGTTTTACTTAATCGAGCCCGTTAAGTAAATAATATTGCCTCCTCGCCCAACTTCTGCTGTTAAGTGGGTAATAATAAAAAGAAAAGATGAAAGTTCACAAACAATGGAAAATTAGTAGTAACAGATGTCCCTAAGATAAATTTGATTTATTACGCAATAGATAACGGAAAGTGCAAGCCATCTGCCATAATAAATACACTAGAAATATTGAAAACAACATAAAAACCTAATCACGTGGCGGTTCTTTTTATCGAAAGTAATGGCTTCCGGCAACTCCAAATGCACTGATGGCAAACAAATGGGCGAAGTCTTTGTCATTTTCAAAGCCTATTTGGAAAGCCATCCACTACCAGATATATTATAAATGACTCCATGCACAGTAATGGCAGTGTTTCCAATTTATATATAACACAAGATATCTGTAAAATATAAAATATTTAAGTCCCTGAACATGTGTAAAGGCCCGGGCTGTCTACTTCATATCACGGTCAGTTTTTGGTCTTCGCGCGCTCCCTCATTGGCACCTGTTACCTGTTGCTTTTGTTTTAGTAAACCATTGAATAGTGGTTACATTCCCTTCAATTTGGAAAGCACACACACCTATCCATAAAGAGATCTTAAGGTAAATATCGAGGACTACAGAGGTATTTCAATCTTAAATACGATCAGTAAAGTATTTAAAAGATTGTTTATAACTCCATTTATCTCGTAATCTCTAAAGGTATCAGTAAGAACCAGCGCGGGTTTTTGAAAAACCGGTCCACTACGACTAATTAAGTGACGTTCTCAGATTTTGTTTTAACAAATACGTATGGCGGGGGACAGGTAGATGTGGTCTACATGGACTCGAAAAAGCTTTCGACTGTATGAATTTACAATGATCTGTTAAGATGGCTAGCGTCCTATATCACAAATCGATCTCACGCTGTTGTTGTCCGTGGATATCGTTCAAATTTTGTTCAAGTTCGCAACAGAGTCCCACAGGATATTAGGTCCTCTGCTATATAATATAATGCATATCTATTGGACATATCAGATCATATTATACGTGCTGGACATCTCGTGTATGTAGACGATAAATAAATATTTTGCAAAATAATCTCATTATCAGATTACATTAGCTTACAAAAAGATTTAATAAACCTAGATAAATATTATGCAGAGAATGAAATAACGATTAACTTACAAAACCGCCAATGCAGCATCTTTACACGTAGGAACAACCCGATTACATATAATTAACATTTTAATGGTGTCGATATTGAAAGAATAAATGTAGTCCATAATCTAGGAGTATACCTTGATTCCCGATATTATTCAAAATCATCTACTGTAACATATAACTGCGAAAGCTTAGTAAAAACTGGTTTACTATTAGGTGCTGCAAACCACTTAAAGATGCCGCAGCTATTACATTGAACCCGTTCACTGTGCGTGGGCAGGCAGTAAGTTAGAGTAAGTGAGTCAAGCATGGCCGCCGCAACCCTCGACCGACGTGGGGCGCATCGCGCGGCGCCGAGGATTGTGTCCACCTTACCAGTTTACACTCTGGCTAAATCATACTTTGAGGACCGTCGTCGATTTGTTGTTATAGCTCTAGAGAACAGACGTAAAATACTGGATATGTTTTTCTCTGATATCATAAAGAGTAAATTAAGACTGGAGACAGGCAGTGCTTAGGTAACTGCAACTTAGGTATCGAATCAAGTAAGTGGTTTGATACGTGTTTTATTGTTAGGTAACCCTTCCATTGAACCCCGTGCCGAGATTCGAAGCCTAAACACAAAGAGATTTGTTTATTACCGGCTGGCGGAGCGCCCCGATGTGACGCAGGTGTTTTGGAAGTATATGTGAAAGTTAATAATACACTTTTAGCCTAGGGACTTAAACTTGGGGAAAAATTTAATTTTATGTAAAAAATCCTTACTTCCAGTACACAGTGTTCTAAATAAACATAATGCAAGATGTGATTAAATGAGATTGCATTCAATACTAAATAGTTTCATGATCAAATAACAATGATCGCAATTAGGTCGAGTCGATTGAACTTGCTTGCGGTAATGTTTGGCAAACGTGTCTGCTTAGGTCCAGTGTCCTTGGGCTAACATGTCACCTATAGGTATGCTTTGAATCCAGCTACTGCTTATTATTATCGTGGGGAACTGCCTGCGTATACCCATCATTGCGGGGCCAAGGACAGGTTATGTCGGACTTGCACCCACTAAAACCCCCACGATGTTCTACCTCGTCGCCTGATGGCGCAGATACAGGAACGCTTTCGTACCATCCGCGACCCTGTCGGCCGCTTGCGCAGCCCCATCTCGGGAGGGAGGGATGAACCCTCTCTTTCCACTTCCCTAGGGGTACGCAGGAACATGCAGCGCGCCCCCTGCTCAGCGTCTTGCAGTCACGCGGGCAACGGATTCCTCCGAACCCGTGACCCAGAGGCTATGGCAGCCAAGAGAGAAAACTCTCCCGACTCCCTGTGGCGGATCCGATTTTGGGCACGCCGCCACCAGTTATACGGCCGCCGAAGATAGGGAGAGCGATTCCTCTTCCCCCGCGGCTCTGCTGCCGGTGCGACCCAGGTTAGTCGCAGAGGGTACTCCCTCCGCGACCAACCTGGCAGCATAAAGCCGCCTCTGCAGCCCACCGACCGCATCCGTGGTGAGCTCCGGGTCATAAGTGAGGCTCTAACCTGGAGCGGCCGCCTCGAATCGGCCGGGTATATTCCACTTCGCTTCACCGTGTATTGCTCCGCGGCTACTGAGCCCCTCCGCCAAGACAAGGTGGTAACCTGTTGAGGGGAAGAGTAGCTGTTACACTAGCTTCGCTCAAGACAGATTTGACTCATTTAGCCAGGATTGTTTTAGATGCGGCCTCGGGCTCACCACGTGCTGTTATAAGTTGGTGCAGTTCGCCTGCACTCTGCGGTAATTCCTTAACAATTTTACTTTTTTAATTCAATATACCTGTATTTTGGATGCTGATTCAATGGCAAGCTTTCATTATTTTTATAATTTTTTAATGTAGATGGCCACCCGCTTAAGTTCAGAACAGCTCTCTGTTCTCTTGTCTAATCTGCGAGGTATCTAGACCACCCCCAACATCACCAACCTTTCAGTGTCATCTCCGTCCACTCTCGGAGGAGATCGTCCCGACGTTGCATCGACTAGGACTTTGCATAGGTTCCTTATAGTGTAGACAGGGCTGAGAGCTGTTGGTCCGGGCGCCAATATACACACTTTCGCGTCGAGGTATCACTAATATGTAACCCCCTCTGGCCTGGTTTAAGTGACGACGCTCGCGGTACCAGGCATACGGGCAAGAGTTGCTTAAATCTTAAATACTATTTTGGGGTGGGTTGCAGCGCAGGTGATACAAAATAAAAAAAAAACATTCGTTAATTTTCAGTTGACTGGTTTCGAAGGGAGTCTCGCGGACGGAAATAAAAAACAAATATAATCCATAACGTACAAATTTAAACTTTATATAATGTGAAATAAAAAAATATTTATTAGTTTTTATTAATTACATTATTGACTTGTTACACCCTAATATTACACAATCGCAACTTGACATCAAACTATAGCATAAATATACCCGTTCACCTGTCGACGTTCACGGCGTGCGGCGGCTGGTGGCGGGCGGCGGCGGCGGACGCTGCGCCCGGTCCTGGTGCACTAAGTGGCGTAGAAGTTGCCGGCGGGGTGCGCGTGGTTTTGCGCGGGGTGCTGCGCGGGTCGGGCAGCGGCGCCGGGGGCTGGGTCGCGGCCGCGCGCCCCCACCCCGGGCGGCGCGTGCCACGCGCAGCGGTAGAGCGCGGCAGCGCACAGCGCGCCGGCCGGCGGGCCCACGCAGTACACCTGCCCAGTGCGTATCATGTGAGGCGCGCGTTTACGACAACTTACACAGCATCAGCAGCGTGACCGAATGCGCCAAGTAAGCGGCGACGTGGCGTCGGTGCTCACCCACTGCGCGCCCCACTCGCCGCTGTAGAGCGCGGGCACGAGGCTCCGCACCGGGTTGATGCTGGCGCCCGTCAGCTCGCCCTGCAACCGGTGCAGCTCCATTTGAATCGGTAACGCGCTTCAGTTGCATGTATCACACTCTAACTTTTCTTCAATCATTTAATAAAACAGAATTTACGGAGTTTCGGGACTACAAAATGGGAAAATTGAGTTTCAACTAATTAATGGGCAATACCCGCGTAAATATGAAACCATTACGTTCTCGGTTGCAGTGTGTGGGTTGACGCGCGTGCTTACCGCCGCGAGGGTGAGCGCCGTCACTGTAAGCCCGATGCGCAGCGGCCACGAGTCGAGCAGGCGCCGGTTGCGCGCGTCCCACGAGGCGCAGTTGGCGAACGCGAGCACCGCGCCCAGCAGCGCCTCCACGCACACCGCCTGCGCGCGCACGCAAAGCAACTCGCAACGCAACGCTGCGCCGCACACCTCCACACGGCACCGTTGTGAAACAGTGGTGAGGCTAGTGGGCTTAGCACGAGTGTGCCACATAGTGGCTTACCCTTCCGGCGGGTACGAGCGTACCCTTGCAGGGATTCTATCGATGGATACAGCAAGTTTTTTAAATTAAGGGTATGAGGATAGTCATTATATTTGAATACGACAAGAATTTACAATCATACGAGAAGAGGTGAATAAGTTCGCGGATTGAGGGGGAAGGGGTTGAAATTAATCATGATACTATTCTTTTTCAATATATTCTCCTTTAACCTTAATCCATTTTTCGGATCTCTCAAATAATTTGCTTACACCATCGAACAAAAAAGGTTTATCTTTGCGGTCAAAGTAGACCCAACTTGCGGATCTGACTTCTTGATCGTCGCCAAATTTTTTTCCACGCAGCTCCTTTTTCAGTTTTAGGAATAAATAAAACATTCGCTGGGGCCAAATCTGGACTGTAAGGTGGGTGGTGGTCTAATACGCCGGCATTTCTCCCACGTAGAAAAACATGGCATGTGTGGACGGGAGCGTTGTCGTGCAAAAGGAGCACACGTTTTGACAGCTTTCCTTTTCTTTTTTCCTTGATAGCTTCTTTTAATCTGTCCAGTGAAGAAGCGTAGTACTGCCCCGTTAGTCACACTACAACCTTTATAATCGATCAGCATAATACCTTCTGTATCCCAAAAGATAACTGCCAAGATCTTTCCGGCCGATTGTGGCCCTTTAAACTTCTTCGGAGGTGTGTCTTTTTGATGTCACTACATCGATTCTTGCTTCGACTCAGGTTCGTAGTCTTGAACCCAGGTTTCATCTCTAGTAACAGTCCGGGCCATAACTTCTTCCCTACTCTCTCTACAGAAATCCAAAAACTGGCGAGAACACTCGGCACGCTTACTTATTTGAAGCGGCGTGAGCATTTAGAAGTGAGTTTACTCATGCCAAGATGATGATGTAGAATATAGAATATTTAAAATAATTGTTTCAGATACTCCAACCACTGCTGCAATCTTCTTCTTCTTCAGCCAGGTATCTTCCAATACAAGTTTTTCTACTTTTGCGACGATTTCCGGTGTGGTGGCCTCAATTGGCCGTCCGGAGCGAGGATCATCTTCAATAGACTCTCTTCCTTGTTTGAAAGTACCATGACACTTGTAAACCATAGCTTTATCGGGGTCAGAGTCCTCGTAAACTGCTAACAGCACTTCAAAAACCGTCTGTGAGGATTCTCTTTGCTTAATGAGGAACTTAATAACGGCGCGGTGTTAAATTTTCTCCATACTCGCTGACTTATTCCCGATTCACTTCTTTGCAGACCGATAAGTCAACACTTAATGACTCGATTTGGTTTAAACTTGGTATATATACTCTTAATTAGGTACTTAACAAGTGACTATCTGGACGAGTAAACCAACTCCACCAACCCCTCCATTCCGCGAACTTTTTGACCTCCCCTCGTAGTATCAATCAAGTAACCGGCACAAGAATTCTTGTGTTATTTCGCCCTAGTATCCTTAAATATTTTCACTTACCCCTAATTCTACAGACCTTGCTGTACCCATAAATCTTCTGTTCCTGTTCTCTTCAATGCTTTTGAGAGAATGACTTTGAACACTTCTGCCCTAATTCCAACAGCCATCTCTTTTTGTGCCTTCCGCTAATTAAGTTTGATTCAAAATGTTTTATTGTTCCACCTGCCAGCATAATGAGCGACTCGGAAACCATGTCTTGTGACAGATCTGGGTCCAGCTAGTTCGTTAACTCTCTAGTTACTTTCCGACTTCTACATGTCTGGGAGCATCGCATATAATATGAAACATTAAAAACATCGCGCTTGTATCAAGAGGCAGTGACCGATTGCAATGGTCAATGTGACCAGCGGTCAGATAACATCTACACTGGATTTTACGGTAATTGAGTTAATGTGCGTGGGAGTTGAGCGCGGTACCTGCACAATTGGCAGGCCCGGTGCAGGCAGGGTGCGGCAGCAGCGCGCGGCTGCGGGCGCGAGCGCGTGCAGGGCCCCTCCGCCGGCCAGCGCGCCAGTCGCCTGCGCGAGCACGAGCGCCGCGCCCCGCGCTGCCCTCTCGTGTCCCGCCACCACCGCAGCTATTGTCACGGTTGGATTCATCATCGCGCCGGACACGTGGTCGAAACACTGCAACCGTACAGATTGAATTTGTATTTACTGCAGACAAACGCAGTCGACGCCGCAAACTCTATCATCATCACAAGAGTACCGTCGCGACGCCGCTCTGGGCACACGTTCTTTGTTATTCCGTCACCGTCCTCTCACCTGGCACTCGAAGACTAAGCAATCGGATCTGTCGCTTATATTTGTAACAAATGTGAAGTTATTAATTTGTTTATATATAATATACGAGTACGACGCGTAGCCGGAAACGAGAGCGCGGTGTGTGCGAGTGTGGCGCTGACAAATAATCAATTAACTACAAAAGACTGCGCGTCTTACGGTAGCACTCACTTAGCTTCCTGCGACAGCCGAGCTAACTGTAACTGTAACTGTAACTGTAACTGTAACTGTAACTGCTAATATTTAATTTCTTTTACACTTGTAAAGTGAATTTTAAGAAATACATGGGTACTGTTTCAAGCACGCGATTTATTTACAAGAACTTAACTTCACAATCCCCATAAGTTCCATAAAATAATATTGGCGAGGCGACGTCGCAGGCTCTTTCAGGTTATGGTGTGCGGGTAGCTGCACTCGGGAAGCAACGCTACCTGCACTAGCGCAGCGACGAGCGAGCCCGCTGCAAGTGCACGTTGCAGCAGCGGCGCTTCCGCGCAGCTCGACAAGCACGTCAGCAGCACCAGCAGCGCCGCGCACGTCGCTTCCGCGGCTGCCGCGCGCCAGACCGTACCGCGCCCGGCTCCGCCCCGCGCGCATGCGCTGCACAGCAGGTCCTCCTCGACCTCCGACTCCGAGTAGTATCCTTGCTTCGAGTCACGCGACTCTATACCTGAAGTAAACATAAGTAGATCTTTGGTTAATGTATTCACAATATAATTAACCTGTTTGCGCCGTTTACGCGGTGCGTCGAATGGTCCAGCGCGCCGTCTGCATCAGCTCCGCGTCCGCTCAGCGATGACGTCCGCCGCGCGCCCTCGCGGTGGCAACTATTTCTTTTCATTTTATTTATAATAAAACACAAGGAGATCTTTGAGAGGAGTGTATATCCAGCAGTTGGTGTCTATTAGCTGATGATGAAGTAACAAGGAAGAATAAAAAGGTGAAGCATGTTCGCTAGAACAGTCTGCTTCTCGTGCAGTGACCGCCGTCGCGGGTGGTGGTAGTTGTTAAGCAGCTGGTTCTAAACATAATCAAGAGACACCGATCGATAGATTGTGCAAGTGGATCACCAGTTTTCTCGCAAACCGAACCATAGTGACTGACTTTGACGGAGCATGTTCGAATCCAAAACCTATGAATGCTTATTAATGAAGTATTGTCGCTTACACTGTTTTTTCATATCAATTATATGTTGCGAATTTGTAATATGCATTGCTATGCAGGTGGTAGCACTTTAGATGCAGCCATGCCAATATGTTTAGGGAAGCGTCGAAGAGTGTCGTAGTAAGCCCGCGACGGAAGCCGAGACTTTGTTAAACAGTCTTTTAACGGGGACGACTAAACTTAGTCCAGTTTAATCGCAGAAACAGAAGTTAACATATCGAGTAGCATCCAATTCCTAGGTCATCTATAAGGAACATGAAAATGGCTTCAAAATAACTGGTAGTGCTCTGTAGAGTGGAACAGTGTTTCACTTCCGAACACCGCTCGCTTCTTTACAAGGCGCAAGTTTCGCAACACGTGGAATACTGTTACTACCTCGGGGCGGGCGCACTTCAATATCAACATCTCCCGTTTGACCGCATACTATGGAAAACTACTCGAATCGTTGACAACCAAGTGCTTTCCAACAGCTTTGACCCACGGGCCTTGCGAAGAGACATCGCATCTCTTTGTATTCTTTATAAAATGTATCACGCAGATTTCTTCGGCATATTCCTGCGCCTACTTTTCACTAGCGCAGAACACGACACAACACCAAATTCCATCCTCACCACCTGGACGACTGGTGATCTTTGACTGTGCGTGCGTTTCAAGCGCGACTTTTTACCACGCACTACCACTTTGCGGAATCAGTTGTTGCCAGCGGTATTTCCGAACCAATACGACATGGGAGCCTTCAAAAAAGAGCGTATCATTCTCTTAAAGGTCGGTCACGCAAGCGGGATCTCTCTGGTGTCGCGACTGTCCATGGGCGATAGTGATCACTGTTCACCAAGTGAACTATTATTAGCTCGTTTGCTAATCCCTTCTATAAAAAAAATCATTGATCTTGATCATTTCTGATTCTGAGAATTAGACTCGCAAGGTCGACGCATAGTCACTAACAACGCTTCTACACAAGCTATGCACTAGGAAGTCCGGAGCTGGACCCCCGTCCCGCTGCACCCGCGCTGTAACAGAACGAGACCGTACCGGAGAAGTTACCACTGCGTATTTACGACTGCTGTGGGTTTTTGTGGTTACGCTTATTGTCTAAGGGAGAGTCAACAACGACAGAAAGAGTTCACTTTACCGAAGCGGGGCGGTACGCACTCGATGCTGCAGCGACCACGGACATTGCGGTATTGCGGTTTGCAGGTGTAATTAGTCAATTGGTAAAATTAGTAAAGGAGCAGTGCTCGTCGCGCAGTCCCGCTCCAGGTGCGTCCGCGCAGACTGCAAGCGGCAAATCTCAATAAATTGTTCATTCGATGACGGAGGCCCTCCCTCGCGTGTACAACTACTAGTAAGGCAGCGACTGGGGCAGCGAGTTTAGTGACTGCTTATTAAAATATCACTTAAATTTCAGTAGAATTCAGTTTTCGAGGCATCTGACGCGGCGCGCGTTATCTGATGCTGATAATACACGAGTCAACGTTATTTAATAAATCTATTGCGTTTTAGGTATTTGGAGCGTGATGCGCGGCGGCTGGCGGCGGGCGACGAGCGGTGGGTGGCGAGCTCGTCCGGCTGGGAGGCATTGTCTCCTGCGTGTTCGTGCTTTCGCAGTCGGAACTGAGAACGCTCAACACTTATTACAAAAGAGACGTGGGACTCCACAAAAGTATGTTATACACACCTGTGCTATCGAGGTTATCAAATTAGATAAATAATTAATGTAATCAGCGACTAATCAGTAGCGCCGGTACATAATTAACAAACGTAATAATAATTTCACGGTCCATACGAGTACCTGAGCGCCGCGCCACAATGCTGTGCACCAGGCTTTGTTCACACGCTATACAAGTGGAAATCAACACTTCAAGTGTCACACATCCGCACGTCACCGAAAGCTGCGTACCACCCCCGCGGCGTGAGGGTGAAACCAACCGACGCACATGTTTTCCTTATTCTTTACTATTGCGTCGATCCTACCGCTTCACTAACCGTGACCGAGCACAGCGCAGACACAAACATTCCACGATCAATTCGCAAGTACGGCCCGGCCGCATCGACTACGGCACGGGAGCAGATCAAGTTCACTTACGGCCAGCTTGGAGCGCCGGCGCGCCCGACTCCAGCGCCATGGTCGCGCGCGTGCACTGCGCGCTCTCGCGTCCGTGTCCGTGTCCGCGTCTCGTCGCCGCTGCGTGCGCCGTCGGCTCGCGCGTTACAACTTGATAATGTTTGCAGAGCGCCGCCGCCGCGCCGCACCGCACCGCGCCGCGCCGCGTCGCATCCCGCTTCCGCCCAAGCTATCAGACTAGAGACATTCCGCAGCAGACGGTGAGCAATCGGTTTACCTTTGTCATCGCGAGCTCCAATTCGCACCGCCCGTATAGGGCGCGCGGCCGGCCCACGTCACGCGGTCACGCTGCGCGCTGGTGACCGTCCCGCGTGTGGTTTACATATAAATTTTAATTCACATACAAATGCGTTGCCTTAAACCGAAGCGTACATGGAGGACGTGCAAATGTTTGTTGTTTGACGCGGGAGAGTATCGCGGTGTAACTCCTTTTATACGATAGAAGTAAAAAAAGTAAAATTCAATTACTACTACATGTCACATGATTTCTACATTAAGATAATCGGCCTTCATATTTTACAAATTGATATATAACGTGTAATAAGGATTATATCACAAACAATATGCAATATAAATGTAATCTCATAAAATCAGATCGCAGATTTTGTAGACATGATATCAGAGATAATGAATAACTGATAAGGTTTGTGGAGTAGTAACCTTGTCCAGCGATAAATTTGACTAAACCGCGCGGGCGCAACGCACGAGCGGACGCGGTACCTCCTGGGAGCGAAAGCAGCGGCGTAGTCCAGGGTGAAGTGTGAGGTGATAAATAGTACACTGATCCGTAGATTTGGAAACAATTCCAGCGGACTGCTCGGCGGGCGTACGGTTTGCTAAATAAAAATGGACTACTTCATTTGATAAATTTATTAAAGAATTATTAACCTTAAACATTAGTTGGAAGGTGATATATCGGTTACACGGACTTATTTAGCGAACGTCGCGATCATACTGCTGTGGCTCGTGGTGCGCGTGCGATGCTAGAGGCGCGCGAGGTGCGCGTGCGGCGCGTGCGCGTGCGGCACGGCGGTCTCGTACTCGCGGCGGCGCGCGGCCAGCCGAGAGTGCAGGTAGCGCGACACGCCCTCGCCAGCCCACGCCTGCTCGTAGAATGCACCGCGCCGCTCCTCCTCCGGGTTGCCCGCGCCGCCGCCCAGCGTCTGTACGCACACACGTGCATTAAAGAGTAAGAGACATATGTACATTACAAAACGCGTATGCGCACACGCACCGCAACTAGCAGACACCGCCGGTATACGATGCTGCTCGCATGGGATATGGGCCCAAAACCCGTACATGGTGAATTACTGAGGGAAGTAGGTGTGCCGGCGTAGCCCGCATGCTTCGCATGTCTTTAAATGAAAGGATCAGGCGGCATACATATGCAGATACCTAAGCACTGCACACCCTATGCTCTTTAAATCCACGCGGAGGAGGCGGTGGAGTCGTCACGATACTGTGAGCTCTGTGTATATTCATTAAATACAATGGAACAAATATAGTACTTCGAGTAGAAACGCGCTGGTGAGCCCTAGTTTTAGCGTGAAACCCGGGTTAGGGGACGTTTGCTTACGTGAGAAATTATTCTGTAAGTAACTACAATATATATACATTAAGAACATTTGATAAACAGTGAACCAAATAGTGGCCCGTGTTGGGTAAATACAATGGAGCCAGTGGAGTACTTGCTCAGAACCACGTTTCAATATGTGTCAACATGAAATCACCCAACTTACAAAATTTAAAAATGGTTTTTCTCCAAAACGCCTTTAATTTGCCAAACTTCCAAAAGTGTCGAACATCGAAAAGAAATGTTGCTGCCTTCAATACTGATGGGGTTGCTACACTAGTAAATACGCTTCGATTTTAAATTTATGTAAATCTATTCTATTTCAAGTTATTTGAATGTATTAAAAACTTCAAGGCTATTGCTACGGTATTACACAAGTCAATAAAGTAAAACGAAGAAAACGAAAAATAAATACTTTCTTGAGAACATCCTGTGCAGGCCAAGACCCCATTGACAGAGAAATTAACAGACTATAAAGAATCTTCTAATTAAACACTAGACGTCACCACTACTAGTTTACCCAACATGTCCGATGATGACAACGACGCACCACGCAAATTAAAACCACAAATAACAAAAACTTCAATTAGCTTTGCAGCCGCTGCTCAAGAATAATTAAACAATCTGGCTACAGAAAATACTGAACTTGAGAGAGAGATTAAACCTTACCTGCCGCCGGGGTATACATTCACCTTCCCGAAGAACGAACCTTTGCATTGCGCTGCCATAAAGAAGACTGCTCCCACGGCCTTGGAATGCCATAAAATGACCTTGACAATGTTTGAAGCGGATATTCTTATTTCAGAGAAGAATGGAAGAGGAGCGCATCTGTTAAGTTTCCTCGGCGGGTAAGAGGTTCAAGATATTGCTAATAAACGTGACAAGGTTGCTAAAGATTAAAAAAATTTACAACTATACAATTACGCGACTTTCCGAAAGTAGTACGAAATCGACCAGTGATCACTATGAGACAGGTCCTGCAGTGAACGTCCAGCGGCCGACAGATGTGATGTTTATTTGAATTCTGTTTGATGATGAACCATCAAACAGAATTCAAATAAATGATGGCAAAAATAAAAGACTTCGTGAAGATAACTAAACTAAATGATGCAACATCACAGAGTTACAAACAATCTTATTTGCCAGCACTCGCCGACAGACAAACAAATACAAGCTTTACGTTGATATCTCAGCGGCAAGAGACGAAACAGGATGCGAAATGTCGCCCACGACGCACCTCCAAATTACCAATTCTCCCTCCCATTAGTTGCCGACACCGGTCTGTGATATACAACTCATTAACAGAATAGCCTTAAAACTGTAACAATACACTAAGAATGACTGCCGTATAATATTTGTCGGAGAAGCAACCCTTAACAACCCTAACAGGAACTCTGAACACAAATATAATATTACGCGCTCCCCCTTAAAGTACAGATCCACGGTCTGCCAATTGCTGAGTGGAGTTATTTAATGACTTGTTTGTTGTGCTTGGATAATCGTACACATAAACACGTTGCGTTATTTGACTACGACTTCAACTTAACAACACGCGACCATTAAATCTTGTTGCAGGGTGATGTGGCGCTGCCAGCAACTGCGGCGCGGCAAACGGCACCGACGACTCCAAGCGGTGGCAACGCGAATCGCCAAGAACACGGACCGCCACGACTCCACTGCCAAGCCATGCACGAGTATATACACATACATACATACATACATACAAATAAATAACTTCACCACAATATTGCTCGATTGATATGTCAGATGCTCCTACGGTGAGGAGTTTAAAAGAGTTACGCGAAAAAGAAATACTATTAAATAATATAAGATATTATTTAATAGTATTCCTGAGCATTTCCTTACTGGGCTTTCAAAATCACATACACGTGTTGCCGTCGGAGCTCTCCCACAGCCGCCCGCTGGCAGGCAAGACATTAGAGCACGTGTGTCAAGGTTTTTTTTTTTTATGTAAAATAAGAGGCAAACGAGCAAGACGGGTCAGCTGATGGTAAGTGATTCACCGCCGCCCACGTCACCAGCGACGCCAGTGCGTTGCCTACCCTTCAGGTAAGAATATGCTCTTTTCTTGAATAACCCAATGTCGCAGTTGTTAGGGAAGACCGCTGATGGCAACGAGTTCCAGATATTTCCAGGTCAAGCGTCACACGCCGCGAGCGTCGGCACTCAACTACCACGCGCTGCTGTTTGGGCCACTTTATGGTCAGTATCTATTGCGAGTTTTAATTCCTTCGCAGCGCCACCTGGTGCGCGCCCGCGGTACTAATATTACACAGCGTGGCTCAACTTTCACCATTGCTCATTATTCACAATGATTTTTGCTATTTATTGTATTTTATTCAATTATATTTATGTATGTCGTTAATTATCGTTTTGGACAGTGCGGTTGAACTTATTCGCTCGCTACAAAATAATACATTGTGAACCTAATATTAATAATTAATTAATTAATTATGAGACGATATAAAGGTGTTGTTGTAGCGGGAGACTTGAATCGTGGTGCACGTTATGATGCATGTTAAATATATATATATATATATATTGGTTATTTTATTTTTAATTATAGACAAGTACAAGTACATGGATCTCGGGTGCTGTATGCATATACATATACTACACGAAATCTCCGTGCACTTGGCGCGGCTAGGAATGCGCTCGCTCACCTTAAGGTCGCGCGACTGGCTGACCAGCCACTTCTGTATGAACTGCTGCGGGTCCTTGCTGAAGCTCAGGAAGAACTCGCGGTTTGTTTTGAGCTGGTTGATGGTATCCACCTGTGAACACATGCATCTGTGTTGCTGTTTGTCTGTACGTTACGTGTTGCATCTCCTAACCTGTTGTAAATAGTTACAGCGCGTTAAAGGCTCTCATCATCACTAAACAGTTCCTTATGCTGATTCATTTTCGGCTGCAATTGATGTTCATCAAATATTTAGTTTGTACTTTGTTTAGAAAAGGACTACTCACAGTTTCGTGTATCTTGGCGTCCAGGCCCTGGATCTCTTGTTGGTTGGCTGTGCTCAGCAGGAAGCTGTTCATTTGAGTCTTTAGCGTATCGTCCACCTGCAAAATTGATGGTCACAGTATACGTGCGAGGGTGTGTGTGTGCGTGCGAGGGTGTGAGTGTGCGCGAGAGGGTGTGTGCGCGCGAGGGTGTGTGTGCGCGCGAGGGTGTCTGCGTGTGCGTGTGCGCGCGCGCGAGGGTGCGTGTGTGTGTGCGAGGGTGTGTGTGTGTGTATTTGTGCGAGGGTGTGTGTGTGTGTATTTGTGCGAGGGTGTGTGTGTGTGTATTTGTGCGAGGGTGTGTGTGTGTGTATTTGTGCGAGGGTGTGTGTGTGTGTATTTGTGCGAGGGTGTGTGTGTGTATTTGTGCGAGGGTGTGTGTGTGTGTATTTGTGCGAGGGTGTGTGTGGGTGAGTGAATGCGTACCTCCACATCGATGTCATAGCAAGCGGTTTGCTTGGCGTCGTGCGGCGGCTCCACCGCTATCACGTGGTTAATAACAATGGGGTCGGGCGCGTGCAGCAACGCACCGAGCCTCGCCGGAACCTCCGCCAGCTTGACGCGCGCGCAGCCAAAAATCTGCTCTAGGTACTTGTCGCATACGATGTATTCGCGTTCGTGCGGATCCTGCAGTCGGTGCGTCTTCACGTACTGCCAAAGCGCGTTTACAATAACAGGACGTGCTTGCGTATGCACACCTAGCAGCCTCGCCAGGCGTTGATCCAGCTTGAACTGCAGCGGCTGGTAGTCTAGCAGCAACAGGATAGTGCAGCGTACATTTTTGTAGCCGGGCCGCTTAACCTGCGCAGGGAACACCCAGGTGTTTTAGCAGGGTACACACATCGCTTGGTACTCGGCACATACGCTCGCCTCGCCCGTCGCTTACTTGAAAGCCATCTGTCTCCTGCGTGGTGAGCGTGCGATGCCACTCCACCAGGTGGTTGTCAGGGCCGTACAGCTCTTTGTCCAGCTCTATCACCAGCGACTTGAAGAACGACGAAAACTTGCGTTTCACCTGTTGCATTGCATTCAATAATATTTACAAAGGTCTGATAATATTAAGTCCGAGGTGCGCGAATATACATCTCTGGCCATGTTATGTTACTTGACGTGGTGTGGTAACGAGGCTAGGTGTTTTTTTTTGTTTTTTTTTATACGCGTTCCCCCAGTTATGTTGAACTGGGGCCCTGTCTTTTCATTTATTTATTTCCTGTTTATTTAATCATTACATTTCTTACCCTATCCTTCGCTCCCCTCTTTCTTTCCTTCTTCTTTCTTACCTTTCCTCTTACACACTTCATTTCTCTTCTCTCACTCTCCATCCTGTTTCCTTCTTTCATCCTTTTGTCATTAACAAGGACAACTCATACCATTTTTATTTTCATTTCCAGGTTACAATTTTTTGCTTATTTCTAGTACAGTATGTTTATATTTAATTTACACTATTTTTACATTATTTTCCTTTGGTTTACATTTTCTTATTTACTATTCATTGATGATGATTTCCTATCCTATCCTACACATTCTTTCTCATTCTCTATCCTTCTTCTACATTATGTAAATTTTACTATTTCCCTATCTCTACATTCTATTTCTCAAACTTCTCCAATTTTACTACTGCACCTTATTCCTATTTATTACTTTTGATATTATATTTTTACTAATCTGTGGAAATGTGTGCCGACTGTTGTCCTCACTCATCAGAGACGTGATACTACCAGCGCTTATTTCTTTTCGAGGCTACCTAGCCTCACAACACCAGCAACACCTGTTGCTGTTTGCCCTGTAGTCACAGACTATTAAGAATAGGATTAAGGTAAACTCTGGATGTTGCCGAAAGAAGCTAAAAGAGTTTTCGGGTCTAAGGGCTTTGAAGGTGGATGCCCTCATTGCCCACTAAGCGGGCTGTGTATGAACGTCAAGTACGAGGTGGTCCAGTTCTTATTTTACCAAAGTGAGGGTGTCAAGAAGATCCCTTCATGGGAATTGCTTTAGGCGTAGTGACTGGAAACAGCAGTTAGTTCTGTAGGAGATCCCGGGGCTTCGGCAACAAACTGAGGATGACGACCGAGGTGGTTTTAGTGGGTAAAAATCCCCCGAAACCTTGTCTTCCCTTCAGAAGCAGGGTAACTTTTTAGATTTGCTCCAGAATACCAAGAAAAAAAAAGTTATTAATATAATGAAACTGTAGTTAATTAATAAATAAAAGCATTAGTACCTTATTAGGATCATTCTTTGAATCATCGAGCAACCGTCCCTCAACTCGCAGCTCCCAGGACGCAACGGCATTGTCTCCTTGCCCTGTAAGCCCACACCACAAGCTAATCACTTGTCAATAGGTGACTAAGCGTACACACCGCACACGAAACTGACTCGGTGCCTACCCGTTTTTCATTTGCAAATGTATTAATTATGTTTTAATATTCACAAAGTGATCCTTACAATGTTGTACCTTGAGTAATTGAAATGTTAATGTTATCCTTGCTTATTGATTACCAACACAATGATTTAATTAAGGCGGTCTTCTCATATGTATTGCGGTACCACAGGAATAGAAATTAGTAAACAAATTTATACACCAGGAGTTACTTCTTGACAATCAGAGCGACAATGAAGACAAATTTTAAAGACTCATACATATAGTCGAATCAGCAATGAATGGTTAAATGGTGTAGCGTATTGGAAAGTTGTGAGAGACAAGACAGTTGGAACAGTTTTTATTCTCTTTGTTGTATGGGATAGAATCACAAACAATGCACACAGCAATTCGAGACAAGGGTAACCCTTACAGTGCTGAGCTAGAGTGCCTTAAAAGCGCGAGCCGTCGATTTATCGATGGGTTAAGATACTGGTTCCGTCTCGGCTGTTCACGACATACCTTCTGGATCGAAGATAATACAAAAGTGGTGTGCAGCGCATACACAACACCTTGCACACTTACTGACATGTCGACAAAAAGTTCGCTCAGGCGCAAGAAATTAACTAACTATATTAGAAACTCAAGAGTAAACATTAACGATACCCTGACATCTGTAATGGTAACATACCACACACCTGGATAGAACGTGTTGGAGATGAAAATGCGCAGCTTGCGTTTCTGTTTCATGGGCCGCTTGAGCGCTTCCTGTATATCGAGCCGTTTACGGTGTATGGTGGCGTCCAGCTTGCGCTCGAATGCCAGCAGATCCATGTAGGCCTGCGACTCGGGCACCAAGTCACGCACCTTCTGCGGCAAAATCTTGTCAGCCAGGCGTTTCTTGCGCTTGCTACCTGCGCCTGTCGCGCCACCAACGCCTACCGCACCTCCGCCGCCGTAGCCTTCCCTGAAACCACGGTGTTGGATATAAAATGGTTGAAACGGTAACATCTATTCCAAAACAATATTGGCAGCTGTTGTGTGAGACGCACTGGTTATATATCTGCGGCTTGTGCTGCGGCGGCAGCTGCGAGCGCGTGTCAGGCGCGCGTTTGGCGGCAGCGGGCGGCGGGCGCGGCGCCGGCGCGAACCCGCCCGCGTACCCGGGCCGAGGCGCGCCGCCGCCCGCGCCCCCGCCGCCGCCCGCCGAACCACCACCGCCCACTGCGCCTACCGCACCAACCGCGCCCACGGTGCCCACCGCGCCAGGGAACGACGGCCGCTGTTGCTGCTAAACATGCATAAGCTGGTTAACACAAAAACATAACAAGCACTTATGTTTGTAAATTGTATGCAATAAATTTCCTACTGTTCTATTAAAATGTGTTTTTCCTATCCAATAGTCTGCTCATATTTAATTTAGAAATACCTGGATCTCAAGCAGAAAGAGTTCCATAAACAGTATTAGTTAGTATCCAATTGCTTTCATTAAACTTTGTATTATTTACTTGTATGTATGTAAAAACATTTTACTTTTGAATTATTTTTAAAACAAAAATGCATCACAAACTTAAAACCCGAAGTAAACTTGTGCACATATCAGATAATGAGGTAAAGGGCATGTTACATATATTTGCATAAATACTGTGAACTATATGTATATAGCCTGTAACTACCTACTAGCTAGATTTATGTACCTGCCGTACCTTCTATTACAGTGTAAGAGTGGGGCACAATGTTTAAGTTTCATGGGTGTTACTACTAGTGTGTGTTTTGTAGAATACACTACTAGAGATCTAAGTCCAGCAGTGGATGTCCATCAGTTCAAATAATGATGAAAATGATGACTGGTAGAATTATTGAGGCAGAGAGATAAAACTCGATGTCAAAAATATAAAGTCTGTAAGTATTAACAAAAGTGTAAGTACTAACAACTGTAGAAATACCTTGAGCAGTACCACATTATTATTGGAAGTATTATTTATCATCAGAAAAGTCTCTTTCATCTTATCACTTTTTTGTATAGTAAGACATCACATCTACAATTTTGCAAAGCTAAAATTTTGCAGGCCTGTGAAGTGAAGAATTATCCATGGATTGGATATCATGCTTATCACTCACTCTGATATTAACCATAATATTTAAGTTAATGTCTGTTTTAGAGTTTTAAAGTATTATTATTGATTTTTTAATAAACTTTTTTTGAACACAGTTTTAAGGGGAAGTTCTTTTTGATTTTTATTTTAATTTCAAGTCAAGTTTTTTTATTCCCTACAGGTATTTATAATTATTTATCTCGCATCCAATTCTAATTGGTTAAGAGAATAAAAGCAATTTGTGTACTTTTAATATAAATGTGTTTACCGAGTTCATAAAGATTTCACAATGTGCAGACTAAAATTTTAAGTTTATCATTGCAAGTTAAATTTTTTAGTTTTTCAGGCGTAAATTATTGTTAAGTGTATATCTAACATTCCGAAAAATAAATAATATTACAATATGTTTATGTATATATATATATATGGCGCAATGAAACTGTCAATATACCTGTCCCATTGAAGGAAGTAAATGCAATCATACTAGGTGAATATTAAACTTGCCGGAAAGTTAGGACCCGAGTATGGCCTCTGTTGCATGGGTGATCCCGGGGGCTGTGCTGGACCCGGGTAACGTTGCTGAGGTTGCATGGGGCCCGGTGGCGGCGGCGCGGGGCTAGGTCCCCCAGAAGGGAAGCGCTGTGCCATCGTACAAACTTATTGTTAAAGTCGACACTTCAAAGTGAATACATGATCATTTTATTCAAAATATTCACTAAGTCTACTAATATAATTAATTAAACCCTATTCACTATGCATCTATTTGTAAACTATATACAACTGTACGTTTGAGCCGCGACATGAATTTCGTTTTGACAACCGCGAATGACAGCCAAGCGACAACAGCGAGCTGCGCGACTCGTAAACAACATGGCTGCCGCGTCGTGAACCATGTATGATATTTTCTATCTCCTTTATCCATGAAATAATTTCCTTACACCGAATAAAATTTCTATAAAATAATTATGTAAACTAACTGTTATTTTAATTTATTTACTTGGCCCATGACCAGTAATCACTAACGTATAAAAAGAAAAAGACCTAATGCAAATTTACAAACACATGGATATGGCATTAGTTATTATCTCCACTCCTTTTACTTAAATTAAAAGCCAATAATGTCACCACTGGTTTTTTTTGCTGTAGTGACATTAATATACCATAAGTAAAATTGAAATGAAGCAGTTGTCTTTTTTATTAGGCTGTAAATAAGCGGTCTATGGCATCGACAACAGGTAACAATTCTTTAGCGTTTATTTTCTGTGAACCATTGTGCTTATGTGCTAAAGACTAAAAAAGGAGAGCGACGTGAACTGCGCCTTTTTGTGGCAACGTAACATATTAAATTACTTTCTACCGGCCAGTTTTTTGTATTTTACTTATTCTCGTAGGATTACATTTTCATAATATATTATGTCAACATTTAGATATGTTAAAGTCATTAGCAATTAACACACCGTAAACTACGACTGTAGTTTTTTTCATTATTAATATTATTCAATCGAGAAATTGAAAGTTCAGAATCAGTTGGACATTTTATTTACTTGCATACGCTATGGGGGCCGCATTTAATTGCATATTCCTTTCCTGAAATGAAGAGTTTAGTGAGTTTCGTGGGGATGTATGCTTACCATGACTATTGCACGGGATTACTAATGATAAAACTATGAAATTCGTGTGATTGATCAATTTAAAGAGGCCATACTGATAGTTCACATCATCTTAAAGTTAAACAATATGCATTAAACTTACAAACTATTGACGTGTGTAGTCGGCTAATCATTATTACGTTATTTTTGTTTATTTAAGAAGGCGACGAGACAAGCGACAAGTTCACGTGATGGTAAGTGATACGTCTGCTCATAACAACGTGGCGGTAGTTAGGATGTTATACATGGGTCCACATTGCGCTCGTCACATTTGGAAATAAGCCGAAACTCAATAATTATACACATTTTTAAGTATTTTTGTGTGGTTACATATGTTCTTACTTTATTATATGTATTTTTTTTATACTATTTATTATATCATTATATTTATTTTTTTGTCACGTATCCTAAATTTAATACGGCAGTATAATATTATGTTACTTTTTTCGTTTTTCACCTGGTTTGTGTTCCCTGTTCTTAGTATTTAGTAAATAGTTGTATGTCAATCTATCCATCATTGTTCTTTTTAATTAATTATTTTTATTTTTCTTGTCATTGGCACCAGCTAATAATCAGCGCTGCAGTTTCTTGCGGCAGCATATAACTGACCTGGACGCCATTCTCGGAGTGTGTTAATATGAATGTGTGTATGTTAAATTTTCTTCTTTCTTTCTACTACAAGGTATGCTATGTTCTAAACATTTCGTTGCTCAATAGATATAAGAGGATTAACAAAAATTATAAATTAATGATTCTGCTCCAGGCCCTCTTTTATTCATCTGCCTACAATTACAATTGTTGGCAACTATTAACTAAATGTAAATTTGTAACTAGTACATTTTCCATAAAAATATTAAAATTGGCAAGGTCTAATCGGTTTCGTACAGTATAGCGGTTGCGTCTTAATGTGAGTACCAAGTTTATTAAGACTAGTTCAAAGCTGCGTTCATCCGTCCTAACTGGTATTATAATAATATTGTGTCCACGAGTAAAATTTTTAAAAACAATTCATGTCGTTAATTAAATAACAATATTTTTTAATTGTAATTACTTTAGAATAATAACAGGCACCTGCAAAAAGAGCAATAGGTTTTATTAAAATTTAATTGACGTCCCTGAGTCCGGATCATTAAATTGTATAATTATGAATAAACTAAGCACGTTGAAATTTTTAGCACTTTTTTTATTGACATCTTAGGTCTATTACCTTTTATACGGAGGTCTCTGATTCGATTTCGGGACCACACGCTGGAGAGTTTGGTCGAGGATCGAGTTTTTCAAACCAATCTAGCTAGCTTCCACCATTATATTTTAAATCGCTTAAGAGCTGGTGTATTCAAGGCAAGCGCGCTTCACCATCCGCGACCTCGATGTCACTTAACATTTCTTGAATTTAAAGTGAAGTGTTAGCCCATGGGAGATAATAAAGTATAGTTTGTAAAGGAACAGTAATAGGTCCGTTTTAATCCGAAATTTTTAAACTTAGTGAACGTCACCTTTAAATCCCAGTAGCGTGGAACAGGCCGTGGATCCAGGTCCACGCGCCCAATGTTAGATAAGCTGTAATAGTCGAATGGCTTGCAGCGCTGACATCGTCATGAATCCAGTAGCGTGGAGATGACTCGCCGTTGCTCTTGCAGAGGGTGCTGTCCACTTGCAAGCACTGAGCGGAGACTGCAGAATTCCGCAGTGGTATGTTAGTCGTTGATTTCTAACAAGTACTTCTGCGAGGCCGACGTGTGCTGCTTCGTCTAGGTGCAGCTTCGGGAGCAGCGGCTCCGTCATACATAATTTCGAACTTGTCTCAGTGAGTAAAGTTATTTTATATATTAAGTCATCCTATCTAATGTAAAATAATATGTTTTCCTATTTCTCCTGCATTTCGTATATTTATATTTGTTTAATACGCCTTATGTAATTTTTATGTATGGGGTATGTCGACATACATAAATATTGTGTGAGTGGGTATTTGTTAAATAAGCGGTGGCTGCGCGCGCCGCCATAGCACATAATAGTCAGTGTGTTAACGGCTACACGCGTTGCGACTGCTCCCTACCTGCTTACGCAGCAGTAATGCATATATAATAACATTTTGGTGATTTTTTTAGTTTATTTTCTTACATGTTGCACATTCATACGATCTCATGAGGAACCAGCTCCTCGGAGTACAGCGGGCATCAGCTGCAATACGCATCGCATACGCATAACATTATACTTTTATTGATATACTCGTATTTCACTAAAGTGCATTTGTTTTCAATCAAATAATAATTTACGACGAAAGTTTGATATAAAAGAACTGACACCGGCAGCGTTCACTGCAATTTGCCTAACGAGAAGGGGATCTAAACTTCTATCATTGGAGTGTGACTCTACTGGGCAGCGACCCAAGGGAGCGACGGTGGTCACGACCGGATTGAATATAACAGCATAAAGAAAGTCGAGAAGATTCAGAAAAATCGAGCTATAATTCCGTATTTAGTGTATCGCGGAAACAGTGCGGTGACCACTTTGTTAACAAATAAAAAAAACGATCGCAGGCAGTCAAGCGCGCTCACGGCGTCGGTTTGAGAGCATCGCTGATGAAAACGGAGTCGCGGTTTGAACTGATGGCAGCAGCGCACCAGATCCAATAATGTCATGATAATTTCGAGTAAAACAAATTACAGACCGGATCAGCTCAAACACCATAATCTTTGTAAATAATGTCAACATGGCTCTGCAGTTCAAACACCGCGTGGACCGTTCCCCCAACCACTGATTCCTCCGGCTCCTCATCGTCCGGGCTGGGCCGGGTCGGGTCGGGTCGGGACAGGTATGCACAACGACGCAACGCTAACCACGCAGCGAAAGTTAATTGTACAAACAACAGCGACTGCGACTGACTGCTGCACCGCCGACCCCTTCGTAAAAGAAGACGACGACGTTTAATTGGTGGCACTAAATGATTCAATTTGCGTCAGGTTTCTGCTTTGTTGCGATGGGAACCGCAGCGCCCGCCGGGGTTCCCGTACGCGCTGAGCTGCATCGCAGCACTAAGCGGCGGCAAACTGATGCAGCGTTACCAGTTTCACCTTTTTACTTTTTGTAATAATATTTTATAATTAATAGGCATACCGTACCCGTACAGAGTGCCCGTTTCGAAATAAACGCGCGCAGCGCTGTGACCGGTTCGAGGGGCGGTGTGGAGGCCTCGGCAAAAAACCGAATTGGGTGCTTTCACGAAAAACTAGCTCGCTGCCGGCGCTAGCCGATTTCGCAGCTCCACCTCGGGAGTGAGGGATGAATCCGATGGGCACGCCGGAACATGCAGCGTGCCTCCTCGTCGACTGCAGGGGCAACGCGATAAATGATCAGCACCGAGCACCGAGAACCGAGCACCGAGCACCGAGCATCGAACCCGTAGAGCGGAACAGTACATGACGTACATCCGGACGATGCCTGCACGCCAATTTAGGTGGTCGCCTGCGCACAGTGTACTGCACTATTGAATGTTTACGTCATGTTGCTTGGTCGGTAAGTGCTGTTGGTGTTGCTACTTGTTGGCCGGATTTTTTTTAATATTGTGCGTTTTTAATTTGTTTTGTAGGTCCCAGAGGTGCATGTCTATGGTAAACGGAAGGTGCTTCTGTGTGTCATCTGTTGTTACTTGGTAGTGATCGTGTACCACGTCGTCTACCACGTCGTGTAAATTTTGTAACAAAATATCGACAGATGATCAATTTGATACAAAAACTAAATCATTGATCATATAATAAGACAGCAACGCCAACAAACCGGAACTAAAGTAGGAACTAGAGGTGAACGATACCCTTGCCCTTAACACGGCACGTTTATAGACATAAATAGCACAGGGCTTATTGAGGTAAAGGATAAGGTAGCTTTGAATCTTTACCCAGCATCCTTTATGTGTTCGTCGGCAGTGTTTGTGAAACTGTATTACTCTCGGGGAAGTGCGGCGCTTACCGCGGATAAGTCTGTGAGGGAGCAATACATACGTTACAGTTAAATAAATTGTAAAAATAACACATTGTACTGATCACGGACACACCCACTCTACTCCACTCCACTCCACTCCACTCCACTCCTTTGCAGCAGGAAATTTACTTGTCTGTAGCGGAGGACGTCGCTTTCATATATGCTTTTATATTTCCTACCTGCAGATCTCTGTTGCTGGAGACCGTTAGGTAGGCACCAGCGCAGCGCCTGTTGCAGCACACAAACAGCAGTGTGCAAACATTACTGTGTTCCGGACTCAAGGGCGCTGTAGCTAGTGAAATTATTGAGGTAACGAGACTTGACATACTATATTTCTAGACAGTTAACTGTGGTGCAGTGTATACCAACCTTACTAGCGGCACGTTGATAGGGTGGGCGTATCACTTACCATCAGGTGGCCGTCCCGATCGTATTGTTGCTTCGTAGAATAAAAATAATAATATATTTATAAATGGCCTTGGTCTTGCAGCAGTCAAAAAAAGAAACGTCAACAACTAAGCCAAGTGTATCTAATTCTTGGTCTTGATATTGCGCATATATATATGTATGTATGAATGTGTATATATATATATATATATATATATATATATATATATATATATATATATATATAGGGTTCCAGCCGCTTTACTGGCCGTAATATAGAATTAGACTAAAACATTTCTTAAGAGCAACCGCAACCAATGACTTTCTATAGCAGCCGTTACTATAGCAACCGCATAAATAATACCAAATGAAAACGTTTATAGAAATTATGTGGAAATAAAATGATGAAGGATCTATGAAATTCAAAAAGTATAATACAACCATCTACAAATAATTCCGCGTCGAATGGTCGTGTTCGTATGTTGATACCTTCACTTGATTTCACGTGAATCCCATTTTAATTATATATATAAATAATCACAGAAAATATATAAGTATATATATATTAGGTCCTTACATATGAAATTAGCATTACGTCGTACTGACCACTTTGATCTGGAATATCTCCTCGATATAATATATTTTACAAATAAAATTGACTTTACGTTCCTCCCGTACAAAACGCCAATTTGCGTAAGGACCTTATATATATATATATATATGTATATATAAATAATATTATTTTGTAAAATGTATTTAATTAATGAAAGTATGCACCGCGTGGTTATCTATGCACTTTTGTCATCTCATAGGTAGTTCATTGAGCACTTTACTAAAAAACCCATGGGGGCGAGAATCGATACAGTCTTTGAGGGCGGTTTGGACTGCCGCATCAGAGTAGAATCGTTTTCCTTGTAAGACGTTGTCCAAATTCCGGAAAAAATTGTAATCTGTTGGGGCAAGGTCCGGGGAGTCCCCCAACGAGTTTCCGCCTTGGCGTGGCGGAGAGGCTTAGTAACCGTGGGTCGGTGAAGCGAAGTGGAACCCACCCGGCCGGCCCGCAGCGAAAGGCCGGCCGAAGCAGCCGCTCTAGGTTTGCGCATCAGTTGGATAACTGGAGCTCACCCAGGGGCGGTTCTCACCGCCCAGAGATTCCGATATAGGCGAAGGTAGTCGGGGAACGGGCCCGCGCCCCCCCGCGACAACCGAGTAGATTCGCCAGAGAAACCAATAACCAGACACATTATAAAGACTCCGCCGTCGGAAAACTACACTACAAGTAGTACACTTTTTTGTAAACAGGCCGTCGATCCAGGTCCACGTGCCCAGTGTCAGATAAGCTGTAACAGTCGAATGGCTTGCAGCACTAACATCATCAAGAAACGAGTGGAGCTCACCGGAGCAACCGGGGGTTACAGGGGCGGCTTTATGCTTCCCTTTGAGGCCAGGCTGCAGGGGCGGTTTCATATTATCCCTTGCAGCCGAGGTGGGGTCGCGGAAGGAGTACCCTCTGTGACTAACCGGTGTCGCACCGTGGATGCGGCGGCGGTGGGGCCGCGGGGGAAGAGGAGTGTTGGTATTAAGATGCGCTGTTCTTCCTATCCTCCGCGGCCGTTAATGAACAGCGGCGGATCGAACATTTCTCCGCCGCAGGGAGCCGGGAGAGGTTTTCTCCCGTGGCGCCCATGGCCTCTGGGCGACTGCAGGAAGTCGAGGAGGAGGCGCGCTGCATGTTTCGGCGTGCCCTGGAAAAGGAGGGTTCATCCCTCCCTCCCGAGGTGGGGCTGCGAAAGCGGCTAGCGCCGGCAGGGTCGTGGTTGTGAGCAAAAACCTTCCTGTGAAGCTGCTATCAGGCGATGAGGCGGAACATCGTGGGGGTTTTAGTCGGTGCAAGTCCGACATAACCCGTCCTTGCCCCGGCGAAGACGAATATGCGTAGGTATTTCCCCCACGTAAAACAAAAAAAAAGGTGTGGGGAGTGCGGTGGATGTCGCAGACATTCTTATTGTAACTTATCTAACTTAGTGGTTGTTTGTTGTGTACTGCCTAGAGCGATTGACCAATCTCGGTTGTTTAGCAGCTAGTTCTTCCTTCATGGTCAGCAGTTGCTGACAATAGATATCAGCCGTGCGCGTGACTGGGTCTCCAGGGTTCAGCCATTGCGACGAGCGCTTCCGATTATCGTACAGTATCCACTTTCCATCACAAGTAATGATTCGATTTAAAATCCCTTGATCATAGTGTCGGTTAAGCAAAGTCACACATCAGCAGCAGTCGGCGCGTGTTCGCAAGTTCGATTCACTCAATTCATGAGGTACCCATCGTTCAAGTTTTTTTACTTTGCCGATTGGTTCAAGTGCATTAATATAGTTTTGTCACTTACCCCGAAGCCTGCAGCTATCGCTGAAGTGCTTTGTGATGGATCAGCTTTCACAATAGCCTTTAACTCTTCATTTTCCACTTAGGTCTGCGGCCTTCCACGGGGTTGGTTCTGCAGGTCGAAATTTCCAGAATGAACAAATTGAAACCAAAAACGTGCTTTCTTTTGCGACACCAGCGCCGTACACATCATTAATCCTTCGAGCTGTTCTTGCAGCACTGGTACTGGTGCTCGTACTCGTAAATATTCCGATATTTCACGTGTTCCATGGTGCGGTAATCAGCGACGCCAAAGAAGAAAATAATAGGAAAAAAACAAATGAATGACCGTTTTTAAAATGTATCAGCTAATTGAATTTATAAATTTGAATTTGGAATTCTTAACCAAACAGGAGATATTCCAGATGGAAGTGGTCAGTGCGACAGAACGTTAATTTTATATATAAGGAGTTAATATATACAGTCTTGACCTAAATTATTAAACACTAAATTTTGCAAGTATACAAAATGGGGAAGTAAAATCTAAACCTATAAATAATCTAACGATTGACTATTCGGGACCAGGAGCCATGACAGCTTATTAACCAGACCGTGATTGGCAACGAAACTTCTCGCGCACATAAACTTTGGCGTTGATGTCTTCGTTTTCACAACTTTTTGGGGACAAGAACACACGTTGAATTCCAACTGGGTAACGCGCCATGCCACATGGGAGCCCGCACGACAGCATGCCTCAGAGGACACTCCATTGAACTTCTCAAGTGATCTGCCCAGTATAGCGTCCTCCCCAGACCCTGAACCGCATAGAACAGTTCAGGGGTTTGTTAAATCACAAAATCAGGCGCCACATTATAAACTCCGGAAAAGCGACAGGAAAGGAGCGCATCATCTACCGAAGAGCGCAGGTAGCTTATCAGCTCTCTTCCAAAACGAATCTGCAATAAGGAAGGCTGCGGGCGCACCTGCTCCATGCTCGCTTCATACGAACAAATGATCACGTGAACCAGTGTTAAATCGTTTGCATCCATTCCGCTGTCACATTCCTGCGGAATGTACGATCTCGCTGGTGCTCAGTACTTTGGGCCACGGTGTAGATATTATGTTATAAATCTTCTCACATGTACTGTTATATATGGTGGACTTCCACGGCCAGCTCGCGTACCGACACGCGGCCGCACAGTGGGGTAATCGGACGCATTGTGCACTTAGATTCATTTAGATTATTATTTTTATGTAGCAGACATGTTTTTTTAGATCATAATGAGTTTAATCAATTATAATAGAATTACTAATTTATTTGTTTTGCATACAGTCAGCGGCAGGAAGAGCGCGTGACGACGGCCAGGCGGCGGCGGCGACCTGGTCTCCCGCGAGCTGCTGCGGCGGGTAGGTCCCTTGCTGCGGCGTCGGACGCGACCTAGACTCGGTGCGTTGCGTTACATTAAATGAATAGTTGATTGAGGGGTGCGCTGCGGCCCGGCCGTTGCTTGATGTTTGAGCGTCTCGTTGTTGTGTTCGAGTCCTGCTACAATATTGCAGCGCTGGTGATAGCAGAGCGAAGATGTCGCGACGCGGGAGCGGGGCGGGGAGCGCCGGGGCGCGCGGCGGCGGCGGCGGCGGCGGCGGCGGGGCGGGGCGTGGGGCGTGCCAGCGCCACGCTCCCGCGCCGTCCTCAGTACGCGTCGCGCGCTCCTCGTGAGTGTACGTTATGGTTGCGAGGTGCTGCGCGTCACGTCGCGCCGCGACCGCGGCCAGCTCGTCTGAAGTCTGCGGCGACGGAGTGGCGGTTCGCATCTTACCGGGCAGCATTAGAGTTGTTTCGTTATTTTCTAATACTGTCAGGTAAAGATGTCGTCCGCGCTCCACCTTCTACGCACGAAGCAGTTGGCGAAGAATTCCGGTCGCCGCGGAACCGGTCGGAGGTTTATATTTACCGGCTGCGGCGGCCGTGCGTTGCGTCACCGCGCCCGCGCAGCGAGCGCACCGCGCACGCAGGTGGCCCGCCAGGCCAGCACTCCCGCGGCCGGCTACCACGTCCAAGGAAGTACCAGGACCAGGAGAGCTGCGTCAGTCGGAGTGCAGAGCGCGCCGGCGGCCGCCGCGCATGCCCGCCGACAACCGACAGTCGACACGTGGTCGGCGCGCCGGGTGTTGTTTGGACGGCACTGCCACGTGTCCGCGCGCCCGCCGCAGCGCGACGCGTACGTAGCCCACTTTACTAAGAAAAATAGCTCGCGGACCCAGCGCACCGGACGCCGTGCGGGTCCCGGCACCGGTCGCGCCGCCGCCGGCGGGCGAGCCCAGCCCTAACACATCCTCGCGTAATGATTAATTCAAGAGCGTAGTGAATCGAGATTCGGTGCATTATTCATTAGATTGTGGAAAGTTTAAGTTTTTCGAATATTAAGATGTAGGTCAAGACTAGAGTGGTACGGCGTCGCCGCTCGCCGCTTGCCACCCGCCACTCGCCACCCGCCGCTCGTCGCTCGCCGCTCGCGGAGAAAGCCGCGCGGACTCCACTTTCGGAATCAATTTTGACCGTCCACCGGCGTCCGGCGGTGGGACCGGTTCTTAATTTCGTATAGGTGCGCAGCGTGCATCTATTTCGGGAGTCGTTGACCGCAGCGCGTCGCTGCGCGCGTATTTCAGGCGGTGACGTCACACAGCCGGGAGTCGGGGGCGCGCCGCTGATGGTGGCGGATACGTGTTCGCAGCGCTCGCGTAGCAGGGAGGCGCACTCACGGACTTACCAGAGGCAGCACCTCGGCGCGTGGTGCGCACGGTGCGGGGCTGGGGTCGCCGCGACGGGGGGACGGACACTATCGGCGACCCGATGACCCGCACCTCTCGGCAAAAACATGTCAATCTTGCGACAACGAGCACGCGCACACATACGTACACCACGTGCACATCATGAGACATGGCGAATGTAACGAGTGATAAGGGCGGAAGCGAGGCCAGCCCGCTGCCCGCCGCCCGCCGCTCGTCGCTCGCCGCCCGCCGCGCACCCGTCCGCGCTCCGACTGATAAGGCCGCACGGTGACGCTCAACGCGCTCACTAATCCAGCCTGACCCCCCTGATGCCTCGTTGATAAATGTCGATGAGCTCTTTCGAAACATTTCTTTTAGTTCCTAATTATGATTAGACCATTGCATTGGTGCACGTGTTCTGTGTGCTCTGCGTGATCTCGGAGGCGATGTCATGAAATTTATACGAACAGTCCTATCCTTGCCGAGTGCCACCTAAAGTTGAATCGGGCGGTCTGACGGAGGTTATTGGAAGTAACTGTACCGCGTCCGCTCCCTATGTCATCGAAACGAATGTTTCCCTGTCATCCGGATACTTGTTTTTCAGATGTTGTGCCTTCGAGAACCAATTTTGTGTATTGGTAGACGAAGTATTTTCACGAGATGGCAAACATATCTACGCCAGGGATGAGCCACAGCGTAACCCAGCGCGGCTCCGCACGAGGCCTCACCCACCAGCACGGCTCAGGTCGCATGTAGTTCTTGTGCTCACAAATATTCATGACATTAGAAAGCTGGCGGCGCGCGGGTGCGCGAGCGCTTTCCCTCCATTAACATCTAAATCCACCAAAACTCACATGCAAATTACACACAGATGAAGTATATATTACATTATAAAGTATAATAATTATATTCCAACGCGCGGCCGCGACAGCGGGAGAAAGTTGTGTTGACGACTCTCACAAGGAGCCGTTGGTGCGCGGTGGGCGCTGCGAGCGGCGCGGTCGCGGGCGTGCTCGTCGGATGAACTGGTAATATGCCGGCAGCCCAGGGACGAAACTTTGAAAGGCTTCGTCTTTTATTGAGGAGGGGACGCGAGGCGTGTATTCTCTGTCTATATCTGGTGATGGAATGGTCCTTGATGAATCATCAATTTGGATGCAAGCGACTTACTGCTCGGATTGTGGACTTGGGGTAAGGAACGTTATAAGTAAGTCCAGGTCGGACAGCTTAGCAAGAGTTGAGGAGTAGTCGCCGTGTGGCCGTTTGGTCTTCCAATATCATCATTATGACGTTCCCCAGGTCGTCGGTCGACCAAGCAAGCATTCGTCTCAAGCTGCGCGTGCATGCTGCGCATTCCCGTGCTCAACAAGTTAACCGGTTTAACTATCCCTTAACCGGCCCCTCAATATTTGTTACAAAGCATTGCCAAATAGCAGAGTGAACGTGGATACTGTTAATTAGAAAAGTAACAGAGTTTATTTCATTTAATTGCTTCACGCGAGTGAGGCTGCGGCGTGCGACCACCGTATGCTGCCTTGGCGGAGGGTGGCGCGGGCGTGGTGTGTAGCAGTGGGCGTGCAGCCCCGCGCCGCGCTCCGTGCCGCAGTGACACGTTGTGCATGGGCCATGTGCTCTCATAGTGTTGCACGTTACGTCGCGCGGGCGAGGGCGCACCCTTTATTTTTATTCACGGAGAATTCCTGCATTAGATATTCTTCTGCTGTGAGGGAACAGAAAGGTCCCGGCCAGAAGCCGGCAAGTGTCCGACATAACCACGTTGGACTCCTATCGGCTAAAATGCCACGGTATTTCAATGTCTTTAGCCAGAACTAAGAGAACGCTTTTTTTCACATGCTCGTGGTTCTAATAGTGAGAGGCCTCGATGAGAGCGAGTCTCAAGGTGGAACTGGAGCTCTCCACTGCATTAAAAGTTTATTTAAGCAGAAGTACCCCGCGTGCCATTTCCAGGTCTTTTATATTTCGCGAATGATTACCCCCGGACCCGTCACCATGGTCTCTGTTCAGGTCTGGAGGTATGAAGGCGTAAAGCTTTCTCCTTCGATGTGTTTTTGCCTCTCCGATAACATTGCTGCTTGCAAATCGGGAGATGAGAATTTAGCGGGCGCACACTACGCTTGACGTATATTTGTTTCTTTCATCCAAAGTGTTTATAACGTCACTGGGATGTTGTGCGAGCCGAGCTTTCCGGTGTCGGGAGCTGGTCAGGCACGCGGTGCGGAGGTTGTTCGTTACATGCGCAAGTGACCAAGTGTACGCAAAATTGTTAACGTGCGACGGAGGCAGGCAACCTGCGGACGGCAAGCCGCTGGTTGCCACATCAATCCGCATTTTCATTGTAAATCGTTGTTTTGTGACCTCATTCTGCCTCAGTGTCCCTTGAGACACACACACGCACACTATTTAAAATTATTATTGTTTCATGAATTTATTCGGTTTTTGATTTAAAGAGAAACTATGACGTTGCCAGCGCAGGCGCACGCCGCCGTGAGTTTCGGACACAAAGTTTATGTAAACCAATGGTTCCGAAACATAACCGGCTCACCGTGTAGCCTTTTTCTTGAAAATTAGAGCTTTCTGGAAATATTATTGCTGGAATAGCAAAGTGGTCACCGCACTATTCCTGCAATACACTAAATGTGATAAAGGATATGGAGAATGGGACGTCGAATTCCCGTTGAAACTTTAAGACAAATTTCCTCTTGCAGCCAGAATTGTTACTAATCTGTCGCCATTTAAATTGAAACTTCAATACCCTCGCGACCGCTCACGAGTGCTAAAGTAGCAGCCGCAGGCGGTGCCGCTGCCGATTCTCGCATGCTACGGGAAGGCGACCCAGCGGCACAACAATACAGCACCAGAGCACAGCAACAGTGCTCCACTCGTAGGCACCTTGACGCATGCGGGGCAGTAGGTAGGAACCGCGCCGACGTCAAATCCGTCGTTCATAGAAAAATTAGGCCTTGTGAGCAACGCACATTACTCAAATGTTCTAAATCTTATTTTGTATTTAACGTTATCGCCTCTCCCCGATGCCGTTAGGGGTGGCACCGCCCTACCGGCACGCCGCTGCGCAGCGATCTAACCAACGCCCGGAACTTCTATATATAGCAATGCCTTTGTTTACTCCCGACCGCGTGAACACAGTCCGACGGTGAACATATTATATTCAGAACAATTATTTAATCGAGGTAGGTTCCACTCCTCCTCCTAAGCATATCGTTTCCCCGATGCCGGTTTAGGGATTACCCAATAATGTTTTGTCGTAAAGCGGAGTGCAGCCAGCGCGTACAACTTCAACTCGACCTGCTCATAACAGGTCTCGACACCTGCTGTACGGCCACAGGTCGCTCTTGAGGAACGGCTGAGCGATTCCATAATCACGTGCATATTTTGTTAGAATGTCGTCGAGCAGTAGCTAGTGTTGCTAGTAGGGGGTGGGCTGTCGTGGGCAGAACTTTATAATAAAAATATATTGAACTGTTTCGATTAGAATTAAAATGTTTTTTCACTCTGTTCATGTTAATGACATTGTTTTAACCAGAGCAAAGTTACGGCGATGTTTTTAATAAGGATTTTCTTTATTAAAAAGATAAACCACCTTAACAAAAATAATTTTCCACGACTACACAAAGTAAAATAAAAATATTTACCCTAAAAGAAAATACAAGTCAACCATTAACCTAATATTGACATCAAGTGGTTAACTTCAAGTTGAGGCGAAGTTGCATCCAAAAGACATCAACGAGTTGTGGGTTCTGCGGCGCGCAGCGTACAGCAACCGGCGGAAGGAATCTGCTCCAGCGACTGCCGTTCCCAATCCTGATTTTGCCACTACAGAGCGTCGAGATGGATGTCATGCTTCAATAGAGTTCTGGTTAATAATCATTTGGAGTGTGCCGTTACTATAATAACGCGCGCCGGCATCACATTTAGAAGCACGGTGGCATTATTTTCAATACAATAAGAAGTAACCCGTAGTAACATGTGCTACGCGGTGCTACGTGGAAATGTGGGGCGGGGCCCGCGTCGAGCCCGCCGCTGCATGAGCCCTGGCGACCCTTGTTAGGGAGCACACGCGGTTCCTTACTAAGCACCGTTGCTGGCGCACCGTAACAGCAGCGGGCGCGTGTTAGCGCGGCGCGGCCTCGTGTAATTAAAACTATTATATATATGTAAATAAAACACTGAAACTTTCTTCAACCTGTAAACCGTTTTTCTTGAAATTTGGCGCGCACGTAGTTTCGGCGCGGCCGCGACTTGACTATTTCGAAACAAATTAACAATTAAAGTTAATACCTGTGCTCCTGCTGTAGTCGTTACACGACTCCTGCGCCGAAGAGATGACCATCAAACAACACGGGCATATTACTTCCAAGATCACGTCCGCCGCACCGCCGCCGCACCGCCGCCGCACCGCCGCCGCAAAGTGTTCGCCGCGGGCTATGTGTATAATGTTCCAAATTTATTATTGTGTCGTTTATTCTCGGTTCATACGCAAGTGCATACATGTTTGCCCGTTTTTATCTTTCATGGCATGGTCATAAGGATAGTGAGATGGTGGTCGTGGTGATGGTGGGTGTGGAGAGTGAAGGTGTGTGGTAAGCAGGTACCTTGTCTCGAGCACAATTATTTTTCAAGCGACGTCCCGGCACTCGTCATACAGCATTATTTTTAGTAGCCGTCGCGTGTGCGCGTGTGCACGAGAGTGTGCGCGCGCGCATGCGTGTGTGCGTGCGCTATCTGCGCGTCCGGACTAAAAATACCACGCGCGCTGTGTCATGCGCGCGACACCCGCTACCCGCTCGCGCTTCGCCTGCCTCGAGCGCCGCACCCCCGCACATCCCCGCACCGTACACCCGTTTGTTTGTGTAAATACTTTACGTGTAATCAAACGCGCACACGAACACAGCGCGACGTGGATCTCATTAGAATGCAACGCGCCTCGCGACAAGGACAAGGCGCCGGCGCGGTGGCGGCGAGGTGGCGGCGCCCTGCGCCGTTGTCCCTCTCGCCCCTCTATGTAGTTCTAAGCCCCCGCCGGTCCACCTTTCGGGTGTACGTTCTTTGTATGGTACTTCTGATTGCCGATATGTGTACAATGCACATGCTGAAAGTTGGTGCGTGTAACTTGCTCAGTACGCCATGTTCGGTGGTCACCAGTGCAACAGGACGCGTGCTGCGAGCTGGTGGTGTGTCGGCAGCTTACTACACGAAGCACTCGTTACACCGGGATTGCTGCGGGTGGGCGGTGCCGGGGTAAGTTGCTGCCACGCGGCAGTTGATTCAGCACCGGCGAGCCGGTAAGTGTATCGACGGGCAAGCTCCTGATAACGAGCCATGCGGCGAGCGGTCCAGCGCCGCGGGCCACGCGTGGGCAGCCAGCACATTTCACAGACTCGCGACAAGTATACATTACCGCTGCGTTCGACGCCCGCTAATGTTGTAACAGCTGGCCCCCGCCCCAATACAATTTGTGTGACGTTCTTCTAGAGCAAATGTTGGTACAGAGATAATTAATGAGTCCGTTTCGAATACGCGTTCAGTGCATTATCAGGTTGTTACCGGGAGCTGGCGGCGGTGCCGGTGCCGGCGCGTTGAGGCCGTTGGTGAGCCGCACGCCTGGGCCCGTAACCGCTTCTGCTCCCTCGAGATCGAACAGCAGTCTACGGATACGATAGGAGTTGCGAGGAAGGGTCACCGCCGGAATGCTGTAACAATCCTCAGTTTGCGAACACAAAGGTTCAGCTGCCCGTTGTTGATGCGAACATCAAAGGTGTGGAATTACTGGCTGGCGTCAGTGTTCCCGTACAAATAGGATGCGTGGTCCTCAGGTGGATGGGCCGTTACTAGATTAGCGCGCTTTACCACCACAAACCACATTACCACTTAACCTCAGATGGGACCATTGCCAAGCGCTAACTTGTTTGATCAAAAAGATGCGAGGACACCAGTTGCCGACTCGCGACCCGAATCTGATTACTTTTTTTAAAAAAACTTCATTAGCACACACATATAATTACAAAATGGCGGACTTGATTTATTTATGTTTTTTGATTTATTCAAATGCAGACAACTCGGATCTAGCTCATTGTTTGTTAGTAATGCAAAAACAACTAGGGTCTATGTCATTACTTAACATCCAAAAAGGATTTAGTCCTGCCAATTGAAGTGCACAGCGGAGGAGCATAGCGCCCCTCAGTAATCCCTTGCAGAATGCTGTTGCACTCTGTTGTCTTTTTTTGTCAGATCGTATCAAGCCCGTCCGCGTGCTTATCGGCAAACACTTGCGATGCGCTGCAGAGACGAGGCAGCTGCAGCAGCACTTGGAACGCGTTATTGTAAGCATTTCACATTTTCACTTTTTGACGTTGCTCTTTATAAACATTTTTCCCTTTATTAGTTGAGTTCCGTATCTACTGCTTTCGTTCCTCTCTTTGATGTTTCCTATCACTCCTGTCTTTGCAATATTTTTAGATATGCTGCGACTTTCATCTTTCCCCATCAGAGAGGCGACGCTACCTGCACTTGTCTCTTCTCCGAGTTCTAGCTCACGACCCATTCTATTCCGTCCATACAAGAGACCGCGCTAGCGTACTGTGTTCGTAGAGCGCTCTAGGCTCTTTGGGTCTAGCTGGCGCCGAGACTGCTCGAGTGCTCAAGGTAACTATTACCACTTCGGCAGTTCGAGCGAGTGTGCAAGTGAGCATGTTCGTCTGGACCTCGCGTTCGACGTGCGCGTCTGCCTTTAGGTCGCCGACTAAATAATGACATTGTAGAGTAAATTTTAAATACATTTAACGTTAAGTATCGATGGACATCTTGCGAGTGGTCCTTCTCGGTGCGCAGGCGCCGCGGGGGTAGGACGTAGGCGGCTTTTCGTGTTCACTTTAGCTTTTGTGACAAACTCGAATGTACACGACTAGCGCATATTATGAATAATTCGGTTGAGGTCATGCAGCGGTTCACATTGGTAGGAAGAACCGGAAATCGCGTCGGAAATTAATCGAGCGTCGCTAGTGCCGGCCCCGCGAGCGTGCTCCCCATAACTTGCACAAGTTACTGGTTGTGTCGTGGTCCGTGGACGCCTTGGAACGGCCGGCGGCGAGAGGGTAGCGGCGGTGCAGCGGTGCGGCGGGAGGGTGGCGGCGGGGGGCGGCGAGGCCGTCGCAAAGGTCGCGCGCGCAGCTGCCCCGGCGCCCGCTTAACTCCCCTCCACCGCCGCACTTCTCGCCACCTCACCCGCCGTCGCCGTGTGCGCCGACCGGACGCGCGAGTTATTGCGCCAGAAGAGGAGAGGTGCTACATGTGTAACTGGGTAGAATCTGACAGATAACGCTGTGGTGTGCCCGAACAGTAGTCGAGTGATAAGCGAGCGGTGGCGGGGGAGGCGAAGCCGCGATCGGTGTTATCTCCGATAATGGTTTTCGGATAGTGCCCGCTGCTAATTCTCGTATAATCGATCGCTAAAGAATTAGGTTCCTTTGTGATGAGCAGGCCGCGCGTCGGCCGCACACACAGCGCCATTGTTAAACAATTATCGTTACCCGGTCCGCGCCCGGACGCGCACGCGCACGCGCTGACAAGACCACTACCAAACCGAGGCGTCGGTTGGGATGTTCACACAGCACCTTGTCAATTAGGATCAGCTCAGGCTGCGACTAGCCTGACGAAGTGTACTCACGTTGTTAATGGGTTGTGTTAATCACTTGAATGTTACTTAACGTTTACACTGCAGTGGACGGCCGCAGGGTATCGTCACGTTGGAGCGCGCAGAGTGTGATGACTGCACACACCGCTTGGGGTGTGCCATCCGCTCGGATGCTGCTAGAGTTGTAATCAGCTTCGTGTGTCTAGGATGCATGGGTCACAATTCGCCGCGGCGCGGGCTCGGCGTGTTGCGTGGGGATCTATATTGCGTGCTTTTTAGCATTGATCACGACGAAGCACTATGGTTAAGATGAATTAAAATAACGTTGCCGGCGGTCACGTGGCGCGCACGCCGTCACGACACGCTTAACAAGTAACGGAGTTTTGTCTGCGTTTCACACATAACCGAGTGTACGAAGAGTGGACCCCGTTACCGCCGCGGCACTCGCAACGCTTTTTGTGCAATAAATGAAGCGCAGTGATGCGCACCTCGCGGAGTAGTGCCCACCTCACGCCACCACGCGCCACCACACGCCACTACACGCCACCACACGCCACCACACGCGCCGGAAGTATCGGCGCGGCCATTGCGTTATTTGCTCGCTGTTTAATTTGTTTTATTTACACATTTTTCAAAGAGTCGTGTACAATTTGTAACATACGAAGTGTTCTCACACCGCGCTCACAAATGTGCATATTTCTACCTGCAGCAGTTCTTAACATCAAATGCCGATGCCGATTGGCGGCAGTTGCAGGCACACCGGCGGACAGTGGGAGCACTAAGCAAGGGTTATACGCACCCAGAGATATGGTACGGAGGGATGTAGGGACAACGATGCGCTTCATGACAGTGGCTGCACTTTACAATTTAACGCGGCTGGTGGCTGGCGGCTGAAGGCTGGCGGCTGATGGCTAGCAGCTGGTGGCCGGTGGCTGGCGGCTGGTTAAAGTCTTGCTTACTCGTAAAAAGTTTATTTTTAATATATTCTCGTAGGCGTAGAACAGGTAACTTAACACGTAGGGCATCAGCAGCACTTTCTCTTTTGATGAATTTTTTGCCTGAGACAGTGCCTTTTTCAACCATTTTCATTACAAATAATTCATTTGAACTGAACGAACTGTTACATTAGAACATCCTTCGAAAAATCCTTTTCACGGGATGATTGAAGTTTAAACCATGTTAAGTCGTTCCGTAATACAAGTAACGTCGTTATCTGTACAAATCTTATGTCGTATATCCTCCGCTAGAGGTCTTTATATTAATTACTGTGTGGATGTTCTTTCGGTGCAGGTAAAGCATATAAGCCCGAGAACCTAGACCCACCAATGTTCTGCTCCGTGACGCACCCTCTGTTCGACCGCTTTCACTGTTTGTGGTAAAACGATTGCAAGGGGAGCGCGTCACCGCAACTATTTCGTATTTTATTTACAGCTCGGCGGCGCCCTCCGCAGCACGAGGCGGGAAATCTTCTAAAGATGACTTTCGAGTCAAAACTCCCTAGGTGTTGTCCTTCAATGCATTAGGGGGGTCCCTGGATATCATACAGAACGCACCGGCGCACCTCTATACTGGGATTATACACGTTCCAAGAAAGGATAAAGCCCTTCTCAGTACCCTCGCTCTGTTACGGCTAATACAAGACCAGCTTGAACCTGTTGTCCTCCTGCAGTTCGTTCAAAAAGCTGCGCGAGTCTGCACGCGCACCGCTCCCTAACACGAAGGTCTTTTCAGTCGCCTTCTACGGGAGACGCGCCGGGGCGTCCGCCACCCCGCGCCACCCGCGCCCCAACCAGCGCCACCCTCGCGTCACCTCGGCGCCAACACACAGATCGTGTAAAAACAATATTTATTAAGAGAAACGAGTTTAAATTCATCCTGCGACACCATTACGCCTAATGTGATACAATTATTGGTCAGGCGGATGCGGCCGCGCCGTCGCACCCTAGGCGACGTGCCCGCGAAGGAGGCGCACCGGAACCATCGCGCAGCTTCAGATACTTAAGAAGATCGTGGGAATTTGTCGCAGTATTCGGAATCCTGGTGAATGCAACCTGTGCGGCGGCGCAGGCTCTCTTTACAGGGCCTTTGTAAATACTGAATAAAGTATTCACTTGTTATACGATGCGTTTTATTACCATTCCTTCTTCCTGGGCGGGAAGCTTGTCAGTAAGAAGACGTCCGACTTCCGAAAGGAACTCGGCGCTGTTGGTGCATTTTCCAGCATACCTTCGTTTATACGGTGCAGTAGCACGAAGTAATCGCAAACGCAACGTATGGGCTAACCGCCGACCTAAATGTCACGAGGTGTTAAGTGATACCGTCGCCGTATACGGTAAACCCTGCTCGGCTGGACCCTCCACCGCTTCACACTCGCCGGTGGTAACACAGCGACGCTGTTACGGCGGCAGGTTTGCGATACGGAAACGGCCGCCGGCCAGGCGCGGTCGGTGAACCCCGCCACCGGCACATACCTCCGTGGCGTGCGCTTCTCGCTTTCACTCGAATCGCGGATGAGGCGAAAATCCGTTCAACCCCGAAGGGGTGGGGGTGGGAGTGTGGTGAGGTGAGATGGATGTCCAGGATGCTCAACACTTCCGGAATATAAAATTGTGTTGCCGCGACTGATCATATGAGATTTTGCTCGTATATGAGTGTTTGCTTAACACCGTTGCAAATAATATGGCTACTGCTAAAAATAAACTAGAATATAAAACAGATCAGGTACGTGTGCGTGGTGGCGGTGGGGCTAGAGGGTGGCGGCGGTGGTAGAGGGAGGGATCGAGAGCTGTCTGCGGGCAGCTACCGGTTCCGTGCGCACCGCTTCAATTAGTGGAGGCGAGTGCGCGCAGCGCCGTGGTGGTGGCGATGGCGGTGGCGGTGGCGGGCGTGGTAGCGGTAGCGGACGTAGTGGAGGGTGCGATAGAGACTACAAATCGGTATGGTTGTAAGAGGAAACATACACTAAGTCGTTTTTAATAATTATATTGTATGTTAGGAGCCCGCTTCCGAAAACGAAGACAGACGACAGTACTGATGACAGCTTTGATGATGGGACTGCTTTAGTAAAATTACTAGTAAAGTAATGTATCTTTTATGAAACTATCGTTTGCTTTAGCTGTACTAACATGATGGAGAGTAAATAATGCTAATGAAACGTATTAAAAATATGATTTTTATTAGATCAGGATCCATTTTTTTCCTTCCCATCATCAAAGGTGTCATCAGTACTATCGTCTGTTTTCGTTTCCGGAAGTGCTCTCCTAACATCCAGTACATTATATGGGACCGAATTGAATGAAATGAAAAAAATTGAGATTGATGTAGAATCCCGAAACGTAGTGAATGCTGCCGAGTTTGGTACCGGTCTGGCCAATGCAGGTGGAGTGACCTAACTGACCATTGGTAAACATTATCTGTGAAGTCGTTCTGCCCTACTCCTTTGTATTTATGAAAATCTTCAATATGGATGCGGGAGGACTTTGTTTTTGGGCGTTGTGAATGTTTATTTCGACAAGCGTATCCATCAGATAGAATACGCGCAGAGAACACGCTGTAGTGCAGTGTTGTGATGCAAAGTAATGAATACGTTTGGCACCAGGAACCTGAACCTGCGACTGGTGAAGTCTGCGGGGCTCGCGCGGTCTCTGACAACAGTTTCTTATGAACCGGATGTTTTCTTGTTAGTCATTAGCTTGTAATCACGATGTTATAATTTGAATATATGCAGTTTATATCCTTTTTGTATCTCTTTGGTTATGTTTTTACTACCGACTGTACTGAGGAAGTTTGGCTTTACAACATTTTGGTCTTCGCACTGCTCCTCGATAAGTTTACGTGCATTTGCGTGCTGTTGGTAATTTTTCTTTACTTTATCTTTGTTTGCGATGATCTCCTAAGTGTTTTCCAGTATCTGAAGCCACTGTGCTAATCACTGTAGAAATGAATAATTCGCCGATACAATGAAATCGCTCGCACGCGAGGGTGCGGCGCAGCGGGTCTCGCGCACCGAGCCCTTGGCTTTATAATTGATTAAATAATTTAATATTTTCATAGAATTTTTTTTACTGCTTGGAGAAACTATTTTAATCATATTTCTGTAATCCACGACGCTTCCTCCGAAATCCGTCACAACAACAAATGGATGACACAAACAGTGAGCGCAGCAGCAGCGCGCATATGTGGTACCGTTACTCGGCAGCCAGGAAGAGCTTCAGTATAGCAGCGCGACAGGGTGGAGCGTAGGCTGCGTGGGCCGCGCGGGCTGCGTGGGCGGCGCGGGCCGCGTGGGGCAGCTGCTGGACGGCGGAGGCATTCCGCGCGCGGACCGCTCCGCGCGCAAACGGGTTTCGTAGTTGAAGCCCGTAGCGGAGTCGACGACACCTTAACGATAATGTACGGCGACCAGCTATTTAGAGGCGCTCCGCGTCGGCCGCGTGGAATGGATGTGCATCAACAACGCAGCGCCACAGCCCAGTGTTCACAGCAGGCGCCGCGCCGCTTCAGCCAGAAAAAAGATGAGGTGCAGCGTAAGTGTGCGGGGGGCGGGGTGATTTGTTCACGTGTGCGTGCGGCCAGCTGGCGTGACGTCACGCGCGCCCCCGCGGCGCCCCGCGACACCCTCGCCCCGCTTACGTTGTTACCATATTGCCAACGCGTTCCCGTTTATTTCCGTCAAACGGAAGTGATACATCTATTTACCTTATACTATTACATCACTGTTGCCGTCGATCTGTTTGCTAACCTCTCGCAAGATTGCAGCACTCGCCGGGTTCGGTTGCTGTTGTGCTCTTATATCCTCGTATATATAGCTGCTGAGCAGTCAGCGCGAGCAAATTGTACTTACAGCCAACAGAATGTAACGAGCACTAGCCGATTGCAATAACGGACTTTGCAGTTTGCAAGCGCGCGGACGGGGCCCAGCAGTGCCGGAAGGCGCTCCGCCCTCTCGTGAAGCCTGTTGCCCCTACATAAAAATCTAAAAATTGTGAATAGTTATTGTTGCGTTAATGACGCGTTTTCACTTCCGTCTTTGTATGCACGGCAGTATTAGATAGAATAATGGAAACGTGGCCGTCGGAGTCCCCACGCCGAGCGCCGGCAGGCACTGGCGCCCAGTGCGGACACTTGCGGTGCCTCACTGAGCAGAGCTGACCGGGCGACACGCCGAGCGGGTGCAAGCTGTGACGGTCTATGTAGTGTGTTTGCACGCGCTCGTACCGGTGCAGAGTCGGCAGGAGTGCATTGCGCGCTAGGCGCGGCGCGGCGCGGTGGAGGGCGGAGGATGGAGGGCGGAGGGTGCGTGCGGCGCCCGGTTAGCCTTGGGTTAACGGTTAAGCGGCGGCCGCTGCAACTCGTTTTGAACTCGACGCGGGTCACCGCCGCAGCACGCTCCCCGCTCCGCCCGCCGCCCGCCGTCCGCGCGCACTCGCACCTAACACCAACTTTTGCAAAATATTGCAGATATGTTTTTTGAATCATGTTGGGGTCGTTGAACTCACCGCGCGGTGATAGTCTCTCACCCATCCAATTTGATATCCTGATTTCTGTGAGAAAAACATTATTTTTATTGCTTTTCTTGTATCTTAAAATATACATCGGAGTATCGTTTGTCCGGCCGCCGGGAGTAGTTCGGTAGTGTGCACCAGGAGTCCGGCGCCGGTCCATTGGCGCGCCGCGTGTTGCCGCGTGATGCCGCGCTTGCACGTGCATGCACACAGACGATCTCAAAATAAAGCTGTAGCAGCGCTTGCTGCTGCCCCGGTTAAGGCTTTTGAACCCTTAAAGTCAAACAGCCTTAAAGCTGACAGTGAACACCGTATTTACCTGCGAGATGCCAATTAAGTTATGGTCTTAGTTAAAACACTGCTCATGGTCAACAAACCTTAATCGAATGTTGTCGGCGAGATAACTGCTGAGACAGGCGGCTCGACAGCAAGCCTTCGGGATTGTTCCACTCGCGTTAGGGTAACGAAACTCAACATCTTAAGAAGAAGAGCACAATATGGTGCAAAATATATCATCTTAACTAGTGACACATTGTTATGGGCAGGTGTGTCACTTTTGATTAGGTGAACGTTGCTCATCTAGCTTCTTAGCGTCTTGACTCTATTTATCATCATGTTCACAGAACATAGATATCTGAAAAGACGGCTAACAAACGAAAGTACCGTTATATTTTGCCCTACATATTTTAATATTTTCATTAAAAATATATAATTTATAAAAATAACGTTAATTAATAACAAATTGAACGCAGGACAGAGAACTTACTCAACCAGTCGCTGGCGCGCGGGCTGTGCGCGGGCTGTGCGCGGGCGGTGCGCGGGGCGCGCGGGCGGCACCTGTCGCGGCCACTTTCTCTCATGCATATTCAGCGCACGCGCAACGATTTCGGGTGCTTTCCCGAGCGCGCGCGGCCGATGGGCGGGGGGTTTAGTAGTAGTGGTGGTGTGGAGTGGAGGTGTTTACGGCGGTACGGTGCGGGCCGCGAACTCACAGAACCTAATATGCAGTGGTGGAGAATACAATGTTTTTTTTTAATAAATAATAATTGTAAATGAGACAACAGAAACGCTCACAGTATAATTTACTTATTAATTTTTCCGAAAGCAATTGACAACTACCCTCCGTATTTGAAAATAGAGTTCCGGTCCGTGACTGCGTGAGCCGTCGGCTTCCGTTTAAGTCATCCATACATATCTTCTATAAACTGAAATTAATAAAACTAACAGCGGCTGCCCGCGCGTCTGTCGGATGAGGTACTGCGATGTTCTTCGGCGCGGTCCAATGCAGCTAGCTTTGTGTGCAGTGTGCGCGCTCCGTCCCGCCCCACCGCGCCCCGCCGCGCCCCGCCGCGCCGCGTATCTACACGGTGCACCGGTGGTTGTGACCGGTGCACCACCAGTGACGGGCGCGCGTCGCTGGTGGTGCAGTCGCTGCAGTGCCGGTAACACGGTGTTGCCACATTAGTCGCAAAGCATCGTTTGTGATCTTGACATACTTGCTGCGGGATTTATTAACTGGCTATTACATCTAATTCTACATCCCTGCAAACAATCTGTTGCCGGTCATTTAATTATATACCATTTCGCTGGAATTGTTTACCGATATATTAAGATGGTTGTTGTAATTACATTTAGTTTAATTATACAATTCTTTTAACGCCGGCGCTTCGCGGGGTATCATCAGATCACGCTCCGCCGGCGGCTGCGCCACGAGGATCACATGTGGCGCTGAGCCCATTGATTGCTGACGATCGCCGCCCCTCACTGTTCGCTGCTAGATTCATTTTACGAACACAAAAATAGGATCGCGGAGATATTGCAGCGTTGTGTTGACTATGCGCGTATCGCTGCGCGTTTGAACGCATTTCACAATCTGAAGTTGCACGGTTAGCAGGCAACGGATGCGGTGCGCATGTGGAGAGCCGCCGGACGCCGGACGCCGGACGCCGCGGCCCGGTACTGAAGTATTGAGTTGATCGGGGAGCGGGCGGGGCGCGGGGTTAGGCGGCGCGGGCCAGTGGTGCACTGCGGCCGGTTCTGATATATGGCAGCATAATTGTCGCTAACGAGCTGTACGTTTACGGAAACACTTTCAGGAAGACATAACGGTGGCAGGTGCCGTATCCAACAACCAGCAACGCGACTCATCTCAGTTTTTCTTACTTACCATCGCCAAACGTAACTAAATTTAATGAAAAGACTCCAATAAGAAGTAACTGGATACGAGTAACATACTATTACTTGGTGGCGGTGGCAGGTGCAGGGCGCACCGGACCTGTACTTGTATTTACGAAGGGTTTTTGGTTCGCATCGATTCTGAAACACCGCTTAGTTTTAGTTACAGGTTCATTCTGCAACAGATGTTGCAACAAATCTTGTCAATACTGGGAGTGTTTTGCTCGGCACCGAGCGACCGGCAGATGTGATCAAATCGCACGCCAGCCTCCGCAACACGAAAGTTTTTTTATATATATACATACATATAATTGTTAACACAGCGTGTAAAAGAACGATGAAACTGGATGATCGTTTAATTCAAATAGATCGCATAATGAAACCACTTATTCGTTTAAATCGTATATTGTAACATTCCACTCACGCGCAAATATCAAGTACAATAAATCATGAAACCGCGATTAAACTTACTGCTGACGCTATCTATAAAATATTATTAAGACTAAAATAGTGAGTTAAACAAATTCCCCCACCAAAGACCAAATGTTGGACCAAACTCCGCCTATTTAATATATAAACATACATTTAACACATAAAACAAAACTTTTTCGTACTGTTAATAAATCTATAAAATATCTTAACTGCCTCAAAGTGTATTTGTCTGATAGCTATAAATACGTACAGACTAATATACCGTTTATAAGATTTTTGTTCTCGACTTTTAGATACCCGCAAATTAATTGGCCCCGCATTATCAACTTCGTCGCATCGAAATTTCATTGAGACCCTTAATCAATTAATGCTCTAAGTAACTATATACCCCCGTTGGTGATTAAACATTAACTAATACTATTGTAATCAAAACTTGTCTTAAAGTTGGTTTTATTAAAAAATTACTATTTAATTATTCTGTTGGAAGCCCTTCCACAGATAAAGCTTGTACATTCGACCGTAGAGGACGGTGTAACAATTAATGATGTCTTTTGTGAAATAATTGACAGGTTGTGCCTGTACGATAAACTTTAACAGACGTTTTAGATGAGCAATCAAAATCAAAAACATTGACCATTTGATGGCACAAAACTATCTAGTCTCAGGTGACTCTTGATTTCATGAGCCCTTTCCAAAACTGACAAACGTAAGTTACATTATCAGTGGCTCGGTAAACCAGTGTAAGGTTCGCCAATAGTTATTAATTACATTTCTTAGTTGATTTATGTTCCAATTATTCTAAACACCGGCATTTGCTTTCTAAGAAATTTTTAAATTGTTGCAATGTGGGTAGTATGTATTCATTATTACTAGTGGAATAGTCACACTGTTTACCTAACTTTTGACTAATTATGTATATAATTATAACATCTGATGAATTCACGTCGATACCTCAATTGTTTAAACAATTCAAACTATCGGATCCATGACAGATTTTAAACAGGTTAATTTATTAACAATTTACTCTGATTTAAACGGAGTTTTAACGAACAGTTAGCAAGAATTTTTTTATTGCTATATCTCTTTTGTAATAAATCCCAACAATCATCACAATTATTACCAGTAACAGGTACATATCGAAGAAGCTATCCAGTTTCACAGAATATATATAATGGAGTAATGCAGTTTCTGAATATCATTTAAATACTTATTTTGATGAATCCGTGAATAAATAAGTCCCTAACTGTAGACGAGTAAGGATAAATACCGGAACAGATTGGTGCAATAACATTTGATAATTTGAAACTACAATTTGATTTACATTCTTTTTCAACATTTCAAGGTATTTATAATTTATACAAAGTACCCTTCAAACCAGTTTCGTAGTCTCTATAAATTTCTTTAAGTATACCGTAACAATGTTCAGCAAAATATTGATTGTTCACATCTGTAGCCGGAGCTGCGTCACACAGAACTGGGGTCGTGCTGTTCATTGGAAATTTTCTAATCGCCATTCTAAATATGATCTACTGGTAAACGGTACTTTGCTGCAATTTGGTTTCTCATAATTTCTGATTAATCTATCAATATTACTCTTACAATCATATTGCAATTAAATTGGGTCTCCATTCTTCTGAATATTACAAGAGAAATAGGTACAATATTTCTGAACTTTGCGAGGTAATTTGAAATAATGTTTCTGAACATAAATGTTCAAACTCTACCTTGCCACCAATGCACGAATAAATCAAAAGATACTCACAATTTGTCTTCTTGTAGCAAACCAGACCTTATTTGTCTAATTACCTCTTCCACTGTTCCCGAGAGAATTGACGATTCACCTTGGCTTGACCTCTTATTTAAATTTGCTTGCATCCGAATACCTTCATGTACTAGCCACTATTTGTTGACGAAAGACGTACTTGATTAATCTTTCGCTTGAACTGCACCTTAGTCCAAATGTGACACTGCTCTTGACTCACCAAGTTGTTCATTTTCTTACTTGATATATTCACATTGCATACAACGTATTTGTTTTAAATGATGAAGTTAGCGCCGCTAGTTTTTTTGACAATAGTGGCACCTTCATCGGACTAAAGGTTCGCAGATCTAATATCCGCGAGCTAAATAAAATGAATAGAATAAGAGTAAAAATTTAAAATAAAAATTTAAGATAATAAAGTTTAAAATAAAATTAAAAACAAACACAAAAACACGAAATAAAAACTGCACTCGGCACGGAAACACAAACCTAAATAAATGTATCATCATCCTAGTCGGCCGATAGACGTCCATAGCTGGACATAGGCTTCCTCCAAAGATCTCCATATTTGTAAGGGTTCATATGGACGGATTTGATCCATTTTTCACCCACACTGGGCCAATGTGGGTTGGTGGGAGCCAGAGCCTCGTTTGTTGATCAACACGGTGCACTAAAAGCAGTTGAAGCTAGAGATCCGTGAGTTGTTTTAGAGTGGAAGATCATTTATCCGTATAACGCGGATGCAGTTTATTTGTAGGTAGTGACGCGTTCTCGTGAAGTACTGGAACAGCTGGAGAAGTCACTCCGCGAGCGGAGGGCACGGAGCGTGGAGCGCGACGCACTGTGTAGTAGATAAAACCTAGCAGTATGTTGCAGACCGACACGTCACGGAGTTGCTGCGATTTTCTCGAATAAGTATCTTGCTAGCGCGTTATGTTGTATTATTAACAATAAAAGAACCTTGTGCAGGTCGGTGGTGCTTCGACGAGGTCAGGCTCCGGCTCCGAGCTGTCGGAACTGTGTGGGTGCCGTCGCGCCGTCCGCTCTTATCAATACACTCGTACTTCTAAAAAGCATTTTCTCTCTTAGTTGTGTATCGATTTCAAGAATAAGCGTTAACGGAACTGCTTCATTAATCGATATGGAAGCATAGAACCTCGTGGAAAATATTAAGAACTGAGGACTCGTTGAAAACGAACCGAAAACAATTCTACTTATTAGATTGAAGAGATAAAGTGTGATAGTGTGAACGCTACCCTCGCACAGATGCGGATTTGTCCTCACGCCCAGCCCGTCCACGCGTGGGCAGCGTGTCGATTTACTGTATATGAATGTAAGGTGTGAAGGCTTGTGGTGGACGGGGCCCATGCGGCCTCCCGTGCGACGGGATGTGACCGAGACTGACGCACACCGAGGCGCCGATTTCCCCCTCCTGCGCTGATACTCCCAGGTTCTGCAGGGTTTCCTTGCGTCGCAAATACGTTGCGGTTCGGATGTATTAAAGACTTCGAACGCAAGCAGTCCCTCTAAGGGCTCCGGTGCAGCGCTGGGCGTGGGCGGAAGGTGTGCATTTGTTGGACGCACGCTTACCGCTTCGATGTTTGTTTTAAAGGTGAAAAGTGACCTTCATCCGGCATCCTTCGGGTCCTCCGCGGCCACCACAGCAAAGTTTATTTCTTACTACTGCTGTGCAGTAGCTTTACTTCTGCGTGCTTGCAAACGAATTCTTTTGCGAGACGTGTTGGCCTGTTGCGTGTTAACTTAAATAATAATTAATGCTAATAAATAGCACATAATTGCCAAAAGTTAGTGGTGGTGTGTCAGCGGCGTGGTGTTCGCTGTGGGAGGAGGTGCGGGTGCGACACTCTGCTAATTAACCGGCGGGCGCGGCGCCCCATTACCGCCTGTTTATTATCACAATTATTCCGAACCGCGCCCTTACGCCCTCGCGCCCCACGAATCTTTCGCCCCTGCCCTGTAAAAAAGGAAATTATTAGTTCATAATCAATGGCGCACCTTCGACCTTTTGTGCATTCAGAACAAGAATTATATCATGTTTATTATCATAACACTGTGGCGTGTATCCATCATCACAAGAGTACCGTCGCGACGCCGCTCTGGGCACACGTTCTTTGTTATTCCGTCACCGTCCTCTCACCTGGCACTCGAAGACTAAGCAATCGGATCTGTCGCTTATATTTGTAACAAATGTGAAGTTATTAATTTGTTTATATATAATATACGAGTACGACGCGTAGCCGGAAACGAGAGCGCGGTGTGTGCGAGTGTGGCGCTGACAAATAATCAATTAACTACAAAAGACTGCGCGTCTTACGGTAGCACTCACTTAGCTTCCTGCGACAGCCGAGCTAACTGTAACTGTAACTGTAACTGTAACTGCTAATATTTAATTTCTTTTACACTTGTAAAGTGAATTTTAAGAAATACATGGGTACTGTTTCAAGCACGCGATTTATTTACAAGAACTTAACTTCACAATCCCCGTATTGGTGACCCGACATTTACTGCGAAAAAGCCCATAGCATAAGTTTGAAAAAAAAAAGACAGAATAAACGAAGCAGCCGCGGAGAGGAGCCGCTTCTGCATCTCCACGGCGACCCAGGGTCACCCGAGAGCAATGCGCGGCGCGGCGCAGTCACAGCTCCACCTCCCTGCGGTTCCGTTATTTGGAACTGCAGGGGAGCGGCGACATGTTCGTCTGGTTGGGAAGCGCGATAACCACAAGGCACTGACGTCCTTTAGCTCATCGGAGCACATGTACTGTAGCTTACAGTCAGCAATCACACTTACTACAGCACCTTTCGTGTCAATGCATGATATCTGCACATAACATGTGATTCTGTGCACCCAAGCAGTCTCCAGCGGAGGGAGACTTACTTTGTACTTCCTAAAAGAGTGTTACATGGTTATATAATACATTGTATATTTTTTATAGTTCCTCCATAGATCAACACCGCAGCTCCCTGCAACGTCTCGGCGGCGGGTGCACCCGCTAACTGTCTGTGCAAACATGCAGCGAGTTCAACGGCTGCGGCCCGCGCACGCCGCACGCCGCACGCCGCACGCCGCACGCCGCACGCCGCACGCCGCACGCCGCACGCCGCACGCCGCACGCCGCACGCCGCACGCCGCACGCCGCACGCGCGTCCTCACGGTTTCCAGCTGCAGCAATCGATGTTAAAACTAAATAATAACATGTCTTGTTGGCGCGAAGCGGCCGCCGCGACACATTTCCGAGCAGAGCAATGTGTTCAAGTGTGGACGAGCGCGCGCGCGTGTGCGTGCCGCTGCGGATACGGGTGCGCGCGCGTGTGTGCGCGCGGTGATAAGAGGTCGCGCGATAACCCGGCCGAGGCCAGGCGCGGGGCGACGAGCGGGGCGACGAGCGGGGCCGGCGCGCGGGGCCGGCCACGTGGCCGCGCGAGGCGCCGAGTTATTGTTTCGCAAATAACTTGTGTACAGTAATGCAGGTAAATTAATATTTATGAATGGCGAACAGAGCCGTCGCGCTACTGGTACTCTTGTAAAATGCACGCGCTCGCGCACGCGCACGCACACGTACGCACACGCACACGCTGGGGTGTCGCTCTACACTGTGGATTTGAAGTATATCTCACAAATCAATCATTGTTCTAGTATAGGATTAGCACCGCTGGCGCGTTGCCACCGGCGCCGCGACCGGCTGTTCGCCTTGCGGCGCAGGAGCGGGCGCGGGCGGCGGGCGGCGGGCCGCGGGCGGCGAGAGGAAGGCGCCGGCTTAAGCCTTGTGAACATATCGGTTGACTTAGTTCACTTAAAACGGTACCGTCATTGAGAAATTTTCATAAAGATAATCCCTGGCCTACCTTTTGCTTATTGATCAATACAGTGGCCCGCGCCTGCCCCTAACTTATGTCTGCCCAGGTCGCAGAGCCTATTTTTTTATAGTTTTTGAGTAACAAGGAAATATTGTTTCACTTCCGCTGTCTTATGTTATTACTTTCTGTTTAAAAGATATGTTTTACTTGGGTCAGTGTTTCTAACGGTCACGTGAGCACCGCGGGAAGAGAGGAGGGCCGAGTGGTCCCCTCAGGCTTCATATCATATAATTTTAATTAGTCAAAATATTGGAATCTATCATTGCCGCTGGCTTCTGCAAATTAGTGCGCCGCCTGTACCCGCTGCGCGCGCAGTAGGTATTGTCAAATTGCAATATGCACCCCCCCCCTCGTTGCTCCGCGCGCCAACCGTCGCTTATTGAAGTGGTTTTTTAAACAGCTCTAATACAAACGTAGCTTTAGTAAATAAGGACTTTTTTAAATTTAATTTCCTCAAAAATAATTATTAAGTGTTGGTAAATAAATAATTGAAGTTCAGTAGGGACTGCGTCGCGGCGTGCGCGCGCGTTCTCATACACGCGCACGCACACGCACATAATAATGACCCGCTGACCGCTCGCCGTCGCACCGCGCACCGCGCACCGCGCACCGCCACCCGCGCACGAGTCCTCCTCTTCCCCCTCGCCGCACTTGTTGCCGCATTAACGGCTGTTTGTTCTAACATCGGCGCGTATCCTATACGAGCATTATTTTTAACATCCTTGCCGATTATTTTTATCTCCTATTGGTAACACATTTCACATCTCTTGCGCTGGTGACACATTATTCGGTGCGGCGGTGGGGCGGCGGTGGGGCGGCCGTGGGGCGGCGGTGGGGCGGCGGTGGGGCGGCGGCGGGTTGTTGCGAGGCGCTCGCGGGGCGCGGCGCTCGCGTGTCGGCCATTTAATTATGGCCGAGTAAATGAATTAGCATTAGCGTCCTCCGCTAGCTGTGAGCGTTGCGCCGAACGGCGGGCGGCGAGCGGCGAGCGGCGAGCGGCGGGCGGCGGGCGGTTCGTACAGTAGTATTTTGAGTAAGTTTTCACCAATGGCTAAGGCGCTGTGCTTACGCGAGGAGAGGGAGGGAATATTCGAGAAGTTAACTTTTATTTTGCAACAATATTCCATCTATAAACTCAAAATGCCACGGTGCTGAGTAATATTTACAATATGAAGGTGGTGTAGTTAAACCGGTGGGTTCACCCCCGCGCTGTATCGATCGGCGGAGGTGTTGGACTCCCCTCTGTTTACAAAAGAGGTCGAATTGGAGTGGTCAAATGTCGTCCTCGAGGTGCCAACACGGCTTTTTTTAAAGGGCGTTGTTCATGTTTCAGTAAAAGTTTGCACAGCGCAGCGCATGTGCATTTACACAGCAGTCCGACAAATGCATTGCTGTATGTCCCACAGAGACCGGAACTGGCGGAGCTCCCGATATCCGTTCATTTGGTGACGAAGGTGTGGTTATACGAGGTTAGGGAAAAGGAGCGATGTCCACGATAACTAGGACAGAATTGGGGGTCACAGGGCGTCGCCTAGCGCGCCCCTATGCCGTACGGCGCCGCGCCTCTGTTGGGGGACCGCGTCGGGCTCGGAGGCGCAGCCCCCTGGTGGCGGTGCGGCCGGCGCGGGTGGCACGCCAACATCAACACAACTTACTCGCAGTGCTCACGGCGAGCGCGTGACGTCACCGCGGGGCCAGCGCGCTCCGTGCTGTGACAGTTCCATTTAATAAATTAGATAACGTACGGCCGGCCCGCTTCGCACTGGGCGGCGGCTCGTCCGCTCCGTTCTGCATCTGCAGCACCCTCACCACCGAGGTGCGCGCGCTCTGACCTCGGCCTCATCCCTGGCGCTTACAAATTACAAGAATCACAGCCGACGTGTGCTTCCCGCCGCACCGCACCGCACCGCAGCGCTGGGAGTCGGCAGAGACAAGCTTGCGTTGTTGTTGTTGTTGTTGTATTGCGTGGCGCGCAGAGTGCTCAGAAACAATTTAGATAACTCGCTGAAGGTTGCCGCAAAAGCTGTAGAACGGTGTTGGGTGCTGGATGCTGGGTGCGGTGCGGGACAGCCCAGCACCACCACGCGCATGAGGCCAAGGATTTTGAGAATATAGGATTTTATTACGAGAGGGTCCCGCTGCTGGGTGTGTGCAATGCGGCGGGAGGTGCGCTCCACAGGTGGCGGCCCGCGCGCGCCCTCCCCGCGCCCGTCCCGCGCCCGCCCCGCGCTCGCCGTAGTGCGGGAGCGGCGCTGCACCGCCCACTGCTACTCTATTACGAGAATATCTGATTAAGTTTTAACTGACGATTGTTACAAACATGATTGTGCAGCGCGAGTTTAAATTCGGTTCAGTTCAGAAGTACACTTGGACGTTTTTAGCGCACAGGGAGCGAACCCACCGCGCTACATGCCACAGAACCTGGAAGTCTGCCGCTGCGCCGAACAAACCAAAGACAAAATGACATTCAGCGTTTGGCATAAAGGGGCTTCGAAAGTGCAATCACTACTCTGACTCCGCCCCCGCCCCGCACTTGCGGACCACTTCAGTATTATTATCGTTATCGCGCCGAGTCCCCAGCCGAGACCTGCACGGCAGCACATCACTAGCAATACGCAACCGATAACGGGATTGTTGAATTTATAGTTTTAGGAATAATAATTATCATGCAATAAAACCTGCGTTTTGTTAAATTAACAAAACACCGTGTGATCCATAAACCGATCGAGAGAAGGTCCATGGAGAGCTTAGATTGAGGGACGCGACAAAACGCAATTAAAAAAATTACTTCCAAATCCTTCAAGTGCATATTGAAATGTTCAGGTTCTGGTGGTGCGCCGCTGTCGCTGCAGAGAGCGGGCGGCGCACTTGCAGTAAATAGTTACACGAGTACCATCTAAACCTGAAACTGCAATGAATTGTTGCAGTACTGTTTTTGTATTTCTTGTTTACAAGTAAATACATCCCACAATATTTCATTGTTGTAAAATTGTTATTTAAGGTTATGGGCTCGTCCGCGAACCACAAGCGAACCCTAAGCGGACCCGGCGCGCTACCCTCGCCGCCGAGCTGCAGCACAGTTAGTTATTTTTGTGATGACCATTTCACCCCGTCGATGGTCCACTCTCAGTGGCCTTTCTCGACAGGCTGACAAACGGAGCGCGCGCGGGGATCGGCGCGCCGCGGCCCGCCCCACTGGAAATAGTGAATGGATTAAATGCTCGACACGAGGTCCGTCCGCGGACAGGTGGCGCGGCGCTTCCGGCGCGGCTCGTCCGACACGAGCGACCCCGCGCTCAATCTCCAACCTCATTTTACAGCGATTATAGTCATATTAGAAACAAACATTTTGTTTAAAAATCTGACCGTCTGTTCTCCTGGCTGCTGGGGTAGGTTCTCTTGTCACGTACCGGAGCACAGCGGAAGTGTGTTGGCTCAAACGATTTTAATTCAATTAGGTCGTAACTACTGCGGGCAGCGGCCGGATGGTAATGGTAACGACGGTGGTGCTGAGAGGGTTCCGGCGGGGCGCTCACGTTCTGATCTGACAGGTGTTTAACGACCCTGTATAACACGACAATGCAATTCAAGTTGAAAACAACACAAATATTAATATTTCAGAAGGAAGATAATTTCATATCCACGTCTAGCTGCTGTCCCCGTGCGAGTGACGGCCTGCTCCGAGGGCATCCTCGCTTGCTTGCCGAGCTGGAGTGAATATATGCTTTAACGCTTGTAAATAGTTAGCAAATTATTATAAACCTGACAAGAGTGAGTATGCTTATGGTGTGAGCAGGGGTGGGGTGTCCTTGTGACCGGTGTCACAATCAACGTTGTTGCAGATCACGGTCTGTGGAGGAAATTCCTTCACTTAGGTCTCACAAAAATTTGCCTGACCTCTGGTAAATCATGGTTCCCATAGGCGTCCGCTTCGCCCCCGCGTCGGCGGCGGGTCGCGGCGAATTGCGGCGGGTCGTGGCGGGTCGCGGCGGGTCGCGGCAGGTCGCGGCGGGTCGCGGCGGGTCGCGGCGGGTCGCGGCGGGTCGCGGCCGGGCGTCTGTCGGGCGTGTTACACAACATTGTTGTTGTTGTCAGCGCGCAGTTCAATAAGAGATCCCGTTATCGTCGCCATTAAATCGTATCGTGTCGCTCGCGATAGGGGAGGGCACGCCGCGCCACCGGCGACCTCGCCGCCAGATAGCCGGGGCGCGGGTCAGAGGCCATCGTTATCGGCCGGCGGCGCGCTCACGCCGAACAGATTCCACCGCGCTAGGCTACAGGGGCGAGAGTGGCGCGCGCCGGCGGCGGGGCTATCTCGCGCGCTCTTCGTTATTTTCCGATCAGCGATTGCTGCGGAGCGCCCGCTGCTCTATTTCTGTCCGCGCCGCGACCCGCTGATAACGGCGCTCCTCACCAGCGCTCACCAGCCCTCCCCACCGCCACTCCCCATCGGCGCCCCTATCCTCGCTTCAGGGCGTGCTGATCGACCATCACGTCGCGGGCGTCTGCTGTAGCACAGCTTGCCTGGCCGGTCTTGTTCCACGCACGTTCAGCGATCTCTCGTATTTACTCACACATGTCCCATTGTAAACGACGTCAACGTTACGCAGCATCCACCGCCATCACGGAGTATCTTTCTTTATTCTACGTAGCAACGAGACAAGCGGGACGTTCACCTGATGATAAGTGATCCGTGTGCCCGTAACAACGCGGTGCTAGTTACGATGAGAAAGAGACGTCAAGGCGAGGTAGGTGAGGGGGGCAGCCTGGAGATTGTTTCCACCTCTTCCTCTCTCTATGTTTACAGAGGTGCGCGCCCCTCACCGTGTATATGTAATAAACCACTTAATAATGAGTGAGCTTGCTAGAAGTATCAGGCAATAATAGAAGATATATACCTCTCGTTACACCTTTGCGTAAAAAAGAAAGGTAGCCCACTCGAACTTCTATTACTGATAAATGGTGTGGAGAGTTCCAGTTCCACCCCGAAGCACGGCCTCATCAAAGCCTCTCGCTGTCTGGACCACGGTTGTGTGCGAGAGCGTTCCCGTGGTTTCGGCTTCAAGCATTGACGCGCGCACCGCGGGGTTTCAACCGGTAAGAGTTCAGCATAATGCCCCCGTTGACCGCACAGTAGAATGGTAGCCAACGCAGGATTTCCCCACGAACGACAAAAAAAGCCACTCGAACTTCAGTGTCACATGCTCGTGTATGTGGGCAGGGTGCGGACGGGGCGCGAGCAGGGTGCGGGCGGCGGCTGCAAACGTTTCCGTTGCGCGCGAGCCCGGTTGCTTAAATTTGGGAATTTGTTAAAAACTGTGTTTCGTTATCGGGCGTTGGGTGACGCGGCTTCCGGGTCGCAACCCCTGCACGCATGCGCGCCCATTGTATGTAAATGCGGCGGTATCGGGGCGCACAGCGCGCGCGAACTTGCTAACAGTTTTAATTTTCAGGATTTAATGGGATGTTCTGATCGTGTGTCGGCGAGACGGTTCATTACACAGCGACCGGGTGGGACCTATACAACCTTCACATGGTTGTAAGTGGAACCAGCGGCGTCGGCGAAGTGTCCGCGCAACTTCTTCTTAAAGTGCTTCTTTAACTAGTGAAGGTTGGTATTCAGTATGGTACAGTCCTTTCTGTCTCCAGTTCGGCGGAACAATTCGGACGCCCCAGATATACCAGTCCATTCCCTGATATTCCTCAACTATAACTTTTTCTTCCTCCGCGCAGCATGCACCAGCAAATCTGTTAAGAATTGGTGGTAGATTTCTGTAGCCGGGGACTATCTAGTTAGGTATTACCGCAGCGTCTATTGCAGCCACCAAACGGTAGTGTAGAAACATTATTGTGTTCCGGTTTAAAGGGCGTTGTAGCTAGTGTAATTACTGGAGTAACGAGACTCAACATCTTACATCTTTGGTGAAGAGTGCGATGTGGTGCTGTGTTGTACCACTCTAACTTGCGCCACGTTGTTATGGACGGGCGTATCATTTACCATCATGTGAACGTCGCTCTCGTCTCGTCACTTAAATTAATAATAAAAAACTGCATACCGCTAGCTGCAGACCTGGATATAGTCACCGGCGAGAGATCTCCACCACCAGCAATTCGCAGTGTAGGAGTGTGTATTGTATTGTTTCCACACATCTGCCGCTGCTGCAGTGCGTCTAGTATTAGAAGAAATAAGTTGCAATCAGGTGTAGAAGTGGATGTGGCCTTGCAGCAAGCTCCTAACTGATAGGTGGGCTGGTCGTGTGCGCACCCCCCACTGCCTCAGTCCGATTGAACTGGAGAAGGAAATAATATTCACGGCGCGACTCAGCTGCCGGCGACGAGCATTGGACCAAACAGCGCGTCGGGGCTGCGTTTGGCTGGCGAGGGGTAGGGGTGAATTTGTACTGCATGTAAGTAAAGTACAGATATGATGAAAAGTGAAATAATGTTAAAGCGCGGCCGGCGCAGCCGGTGCGGAGCGCGCCGCCTGGTGTCCGCACGTCCACGAATGTTGCTTACAACACTGTTCCCCACGGAGCCGCCCCGCATTACAATAACGACGAGTCGCGGAAAGAAGTTTCCATTTGAACCTGTTTTGTTATGCTAATCAATAACTGCGGCGCGTCGACAGTGTTCTCACGCTGCGATATAATAATGAAATGATTTTGTCTGCTGCCGACCGCATGGAACGCTTAACGCCACTTCCGTCCGGTGTGTTGTGATGGGATGTTTGGAGGGAAATGTTATTTGTCGTCGGTTGCCCGGGCAGACTCCGTGACATTGCAGCGCCTCAGCGCCCTGTCCCGGTTGTGTCGGCTGTGTCGGCTGTGTCGGCGGATCAGAATAAGCAGTACAGTACACTTGCAGTTGCGATGCATTTTGTCAATGATATCAGAACGTTCACGTTTGGGTTTACTGTGCACCGAGCGGACCAGCACCGCTACCGACAGTGCGCTCCACTTCGGTCACGCGGCCGCGGCCCACCCGACGCACTGATACGAAATGTTTTAAACATTGAGATAACCGGCGCGCCCGACGATTAGATAATTAATCACTATTTAATACGTGACCGGTTCGCATTTAATGTTCAAGTTTTTGATCGTCTTCACTGTGGACAGCGAATTGATACATTAGGTGACGTGAACCGCGCGTCCTACTTCCATATATTGTAGCAAACTCCTCGATTATTAAGTACTTACTTGAATCTGTCAAAGATAATTTGTTTCGCACATGTACATGAAAACATTTTTATTTATTGTTGAGGGTTGTATCATAAAATCATTAAACCTTTAATTATATATGCTTAATAATGTGCACGTGACTTACAATTGAGGAATAGCTATTTTAATTAATTTAAACAATAAACAAGCCCTCCTAGATACAGAAAAGGCTGGATTGCTTTTTATTAAACCCACATATAGGTTTTAAAGAAGTTAATGTGTTGCATCGACGCTTCGGTCTGGGTACATACCACGAGGAAATGGTAGACATCCTCCATTACGTTATATATTGTGTAATTCGATGTAGTCATTTTGGTGTCAATTAAATACGTAAATTTACCTATAATGGCATGCGCCCCCAGCGGAAAATATAAAAACATTAAATATATCAATGTAGAAATTAATTATTTTACTCGCACGCCATCTAGTGCCCGCACACGCAGACTCGTGGAGTGCGCAGCCGCGCCGCTCCGCGCGGTGCCCGCCGAGCCCGCAGAGCCCGCCGAGCCTGCCGCCAAGTGGCGCTGCTGGCTCCCAGTTATTCATTTTGACTTAATTCTACATCAGAATTTCATTCTGAAGTATGTAATGAATGCTCTTTCCTTAAACATAACAGTGCCTGCAGGTTTCATCTACTTGTGCTTCTCCGTACGGAAATGGCTGAGTGTGCGAGCAATTTTAAGATGTGGTAAACACAAAAGTTTTTAGAAGCAAAAACTATTGTAGGCAGCGTCTAAATATCAATCTGAGCCGCAAGTACGTTCTAGATCTTTTCGCCAGAAGTATAACGCCTGCGATTTCCTGTCCTATTCTAATTTTTAGCTGTTACAACTGGAAGCAGGGCGCTCTGCCACCGTTCTGATGTTTGGCAGTAGCGTTTGTGCTTTCCGCAGTAGCACGGCGGCCGGCGGAGCCTGTAGTCCGCTGATGAATATTAGAGTACAGTGGAACGTTTAGCGGGTCGAGCATTCGAGAAGCTGCACCAGTCGGTCAGCTCCTCGAATGTCAGCTTCAGTCACAGCTTTTGTTGTAAAAAAAATCACTATAACGTTTGGAAGGATGTGTTGGTGTTCTAAGAGGTAAAGTGGCACGAGATGATGAGTGGCATGAGGAAAGGAGGAGAAAATAAAAATGAAAGAAAAGATAGAACTTCCATGTTTCGATGTCTTTGCACAGGTAGCTATCCTAGTTGAGCCCTGCAGTCAGGCTGTGGTCAAGGTACGCATAACGAAATTGAATCGAATGCAAAGCTTTTGAAAACGTTCTAGTTCACCAAGTAGTGCCTCTGCAGCGTCAAAAAAACAAATGTCTGCGTGGTCCACATGGCCAAGGAGAAGCGATCGAGCTAAAGAATGTTTTGATTACAGGGCGGAGAGGACTGGAGACGTTTGAGAGATGGAAAAGAGAAGCTAACTTTTTTGCTGATGTCATTAATTTGAGCTGACCAAGACCAGTGACTGCCAAGTGTTAGACATAAGTTCATGAAGAATATTACTGTCGAATACACACTTTTGAGTCGTGGGGATTCCGTCGATCATGTGGAAGCAGTTTGTCCTCGATGCTCAAGTCCTTAAAAGGGCTAATTTCAAACGTAGGTTGATGGTGACCGTCGTTTAAAAAAAGATTTCAGTTTCGAATACCAGCAAAGAGGATCCCTTTAATGATTTCCCAAGGGTAATCCTGGAGGATAAAATTGGGGAAAACGTGCTTTCGGTAGACAACGGACGAAATGGCTTGGCGATACAAGTGACATCCTGCAGCGTGTTGCGGAGGTAAGGGAGGATAGTGGGCGTGGGCCGCGGTGGCCGCGAGAATTCATCTTGTAAATTTAAAACCAAAAAAAAACATTTTGCGCTGTGCGGTGAGGTGGGATGCGGGAGGATATAGGAAGGCCAGTGGGCGAGGAGTGGGGGTGCGTATCGAAAAACAAAAAGGAAAATGGGAAATGTTTTTGTGACGCGTATCTTCGTAAATTACGCGTAATTTCGGCGCAAAACAGCGCGCCCGAAACCAATTACATGAAAAATGGCCTTTTCAAATAGATGTGAACAATTTATTGCCGTGTCACCGGGCGCCGCGGGATCGGGCCCGCCGCCCGCCGCTTGCCACCTGCCGCTCGCCACCCGCTGCTTGCCACCTGCCGCCCGCTGTCCACCGCCTGCTGCTCGGCGTCGCTCGGCTGCTGGACTGCAAGGATGCACCCAGTTGCGACAGGCATGTTTTCCTACCTCAACAAATAAGTTGCGTGTGCGCATGTGCGTGTATATGCGCCGGCGCGGTGGAAACTGCTTCTGTAGACTATAAATTCATGAATTAAACAATTGTAGTGTGCAGCGTGAGCGCAGGCCTTGCAGTACGGCGCGAGGCGGCGGGCGGCGGGCGGCGGGTGGTGGGCTCTTTCCCATAATTTGTCGTGTATGAAAGATATTTTGTGTGCAAGCGCGCACGTATGCGTGTGCGTGTGCGTGTGCGTGTGCGTGTGCGTGTGCGTGTGCGTGTGCGTGTGCGTGCGCGTGCGCGTGCGCGTGTGCGTGTCGCGCTCGGTTTCCGGCGGGGGTGGTGTAATTAGCGGCGTTAGGGAGTAGAGCCATGAATTATTCAGCCGCTGTATCTGAATCACAAATATTTAGTTTCTTTGAACTACAAAATTGAGTACGTTCGCGTGTTAAATTGGAAGTGGAGACGGAATAGTTTGATCCGAGGCCGCTCCGCCGCCCTTTCGCGCGCCGCGACCCCGCGCACCCCGCGCACCCCGCGCACCCCGCGCACCCCGCGCTCTAATTCCTTGTAATCGTAATAATCAACTTTTTAGCAAGAGATGTCTCACGAGCCTAATTTAACTTTCCCTTTGGATCGGAGCCGTTCGCCGCTAAATGGAGATGTATTGTTTCATTCGGCTGTGCGACGAGATGAGCGCGGCGTTCACCTGTTTTTTATTTTTTAAATGATGAAGTTTGCGCCGCAACTTTCGTCGACAACTATTGCAGCTTCATCGGAGGCGGGGCTCGCGGATCTGGTCTCCACGAGCTAAAGCAAAACCTAAATATTAAATATATACATATAAGTAGGGAGAGGAGAGGGACGAGAAAATATTGGATGTGGAAGGGTTGAAGACATGGGCAGTGCTATAGGGGGATAGATAAGGGGACGTTGTTCCGATGGTAAATGATATGCCTGCTAATAACAAGGTGGCGCCAGTTACAACCGTATACAACGGGATAAAGTTTATTGTATACTATATTACATAAAGAGTTAAGTAAATATACACTCTTTTACATTGTTTGCAAGTTTATCATAGATATAAATCGATTACTTACAATGGTACAACATCCGGCACAAAGGGGGGTGCTATGTCATAGTTGTTAAATTGACCACATTATTTAAATAGTACACCGTGCTGCGCAGGGTGCCAGTCTCGGCGGGAACAGCACCGGCCTCCAGCCTCCGCACTAAGAAAAATAATGTAAATGGTTTGAAGCAGATGTGGTAACAGTAATTATTTTAATTAATCTGGAGTAGTGATTAAATTACTTGAAACAAATCTTTAATAATATTATATAATAATTAATATAACTAACAATAAGATCGTGTTAAGAAGTAATATTTATTGCGAGGCTCATAAATAATACTTAATTACTACTATGCATTAGTATTAACTAAATTAATTTTAAAACAAAAATAATTAAAAGTATTAATGGTATTAATCACAATCAAGATAATGCCAATAAATATAATACAGTCAACAAACAACAACAACAACAACAACAGCAACAACAACAACTGTAATTTTATGGAGTACCCTCCGATACCATATTCTCTCAGCGGCAAACGGTGACCCAGGAATTTTGACGTTTTAAATGCTTTTTAAAGGTAATTAGGGTTGTGAGGTTCTTTATTGGGGGCGGTAATTAAGTCCAACATTTACTTGTCTGGAAGCGGAAGCTGCCGCGGAACCCCACTGACCTGTGCAAATTTTCTGGTGCCATATCGAACATGAACAGGTGACGACTGCAGTTTATCGAAAGGGTACTCGGGTCGTTGGTGTCTTCGCGCGCTGAGAGCAGGCCTGGAGACGTGTATTGATGTGACTTCGGGGAGGAATGGAGTAGCAGAATCAGCAACGCGCATTTTGTACTCTTTGAATCAATTTTTGTGTTGTAAACAATAAGCGAAGACCAAATACAGTATCCCTATTATTCAATCTGGAAAAGATTAGCGTCAGATCTACTCCAGCTCTAGGACTGGGAGGACCGGCAGCGCGCCAGCAGCCGCCAGTTCAGATGCGAACTGCTTTATTTGGGTTATTTGTAGGAATAGATTAACTGGGACGATCTGTTCGTGGCACCGCTTTGTGAAGATGGAATCAAGCGCCCGCCCTAGATGAACTTCCATCGGGAACTGTTGCTGCGACGCCTGGTGTGGCGCAGCAAGTGTTCACTGAGTAAACACGGCAGCCTGAAGCGATGCTGTGCACTCTACTGAGCCGCGTTTTGGGGCATTTTTTGTGAACAAATTGAACTTTCTATAATACAATACACTTGTAAGTTTAGGTTAACAGGAAGTAATCTTTGAAAATTATCCAAATGATCAGGGATCAGCGCGGGGACTTTCTGAACTTCATTTTTAAATATGAAAAAAAAACTCGTCGTCTGGAATAGCTCAGAAATACAAATATTTCGAAATAACAAGCCGTATTTATATTCGCAGTACAACCGTACTGAAGAAGACGCGAAAAAATAACACCTAGTATTTTTGTAACATTGGTATTCAAGGAAAGTTTGTTCCGTGAAACTGTTTTTGATAATTTTTTTACATAATCTCAGAGAAGTCGGTGCTGGGTCGCTCGTGCAGCACAGGAACCAGTGTCTCGGTGATATTGTTTTATGGAAATTTGTCATTTACATTTCAGGGCATCGATCCGGCGGCTGACGGGATGTCCTCTGTGTCATTTATACATTTAAAGTATTTTGACTTGATGCTGGAGCTTGATTAGGCCGTGAAGTCTGAGCTCTCTTACGGTCAGAAATTGTTAATTGACGTTAACCGGCTGCGACACCGGTTGCATGGCGGCGCGGCCAAGTCCTGCGGAGTGGTTCCGTGACATAACTTATGTAATTGAACCGAGAAATGAATAGCGCCGCGTGCGGGATATCCGGAGAATGTGATTTAATTTGGCGCGAGAGCACCGGGCGCAGTGCACACCGGGTACAGCGCTGACTGGGGCCGGCGCAGGCGGTGCTGCAGCTCAGAACAGAACAGGTGCAGAGTGCAGACTGGAAGGGCGACAGCCGGCCCCCATCGGCCCTGACTCGCAGTTCCCTTCCCGCGAGGGAAACTCCCGTGCTAATTACATCGCGCCCCGCAGTCATAAACTTGTTTTACATCTCGTAAACGACCTGATCGCCGTGACTGTTCGGAGCAATTACCGGGCGACCCGGCGACTGGTTGCACGCAGCTTCTAAACCGCTACCATGGCACTCGTGTGCTGTCCAGTTAACAACGCCCACTTCCGGACGTACATATAAAATGAAATGAAAAAAAAAGTTCCTTAGCGCCACTGAACTTGTATATGCGTGATCGCGCACGCATTTTTGTGTGTTTCTGTGGTATGTATGTGTGTGCGTGTGTGTGTGTGTGTGTGTGTGTGTGTGTGGACGTGTATATGGAGTGTATATGTTAAGGGGTGCGGTACACATTTAATTGTATGCTGCTACATCTTGGAAAACTTTTAGTCGCGTCATATGATAGAGTCATAGGCCAATTGGAGAGAGTGATTTTACATTTTACATTTTTTGTAAGTAATTGGATATATATTAAGGACTTTGTCGATATTATTGTATAATCTAGGGCTCATGCAATAAAAATTACGACTGGCAAACGTTGTCTTGCAGCGTTCAGAGCGACACACCTTGTCTGATATCTTTTGTAGTGCTCTGGGTCGGCCAGGTCTGCAGAGGTACACGTAGGGCAGCATGATGTATGAAAAGTTGTCGCATGGTCAACACTTTGCAGTCACTGTACAGCTCAATCGTGAGAATAAAATAGAAAGACCAGTCGTTACCTTCCGAAGCGCTGTTTGAGCTCGTTCGAGTCGAATTATGACGGTTTTTGAGCAATGTCCTCAGACTGTAATACAATGACTACATATTGATTGAACAAGTGCCTAATAAACTTGTCTTACCGAGGGCTGCTCTACAGCATGTCGCAGAACTTTAAAAACAAATATAAGCTTCCCAACACGGGAAACAACAACGTCGGTATGTTTATTCCAGGTCTGTCCAACTGTCCAACTGTCCACCACAACACCCCAACACCCAGATATATTATAGAATCTACTCGCGTTACACTATTACAACCGCAAGTTATGTGGACGGCGGTGTGGATGAGTTTTTGGGGCCAAAGGTAATGAAACCAGTCTTTTCCAAATTTAGAGTAAGAAGATTATGTGACAACCATGTCATTATCTCTCCCAGGACTGACTCAGCGTGTAGTTTTACGTCATTCCAACACTTGCCATGTACCAGAAGGACAGTGTCATCTGCGTATGAAATGACTTTAGAAATGGGAAGAGAATGATTACATGAGTCAATAACATATATTAAAAATAGGGTAGGTCCAAGAACATTGCCCTCTGGTGCACCAAATGTTATAGATTCTTATTCACTCAAGCAGTAGTCAATAAGAACTCGTTGGATGCGTTCACTTAGATAGTCTTTTAGGATGTCAAAACATACACCACGTACTCCCACAAAATTAAGTTTATTGGGAAGGAGTGGGGTAGCGACAGAGTCAAACGCCTTGCTTAAGTCGAGAACTACGCCTTAGTCTTGAGTGAATTTTCAGTTTTCTGTTATGGTTTCATAAAGTTAATTAATCGCATGTTAATAATTTTTTTCATGATATTTGGGAATATTTCGAGTACAGATATAGGCCTATAATTGTTGACACTGTCCCTATCCCCACCTTAAAAATAGGATAAATTATAGCTTGCTTAAATATTTTGGGACAAGCGCCACTCGGTAATATTCTAATATAGTAACGAGTATATACTCGCTTTAATGTTTTCATCAGTGCAGTAGAAATACGATCTGGACCTGCAGCAGCGCAACCACTCCTTAAACACAATAACATTGTGAATTTTATCACCTCCTCTGCTTATCACGGCTGTTGAGTTCTACTGGGAAGACTACAGTTTGGGCAGAGTTTCAGTATTGGGGTTTATTGTAGTTATTTTAGAGGCTACGTTTTTACCAACGATCGCAAAAAAATAGTTTTCTGAATTTATGGAGGCTTTACGGTTGAACGAAGCGGACTGTAAATGAGTGGATGTATCCTGGGATTTTTTCAGTTATATCCCATGTGGCTTTAGGGTCTCCTTTTGCTTTAAATATTTAATTTTTTTCATATTTGTGTTTAACGTTCGTTAGTAAATTATTACAAAAATTTCTGTAACGGTAATAGTTTTTATGATATCATTTTCTTTATTTTTCTGGTATTTTAAATGTAATCAATCCTTATGTCGGCTACATCGAAGAAGACCCGGTGTGATCCATGCCTTTTTTATTCTGTTTTTAAAGCTAACTTTCTTTAATTGCTTGTGTTCACTGATTGTGGTAGTAGTAGTAGTTGTAATGAATCTCTCAGCCGCACCATTAGCGCAGGAACATTTTAAAACCGGTGTAAAATCCGTTTTTCCAATTTTTTATGACTTTTGGTATGTCTATCGATATTGATATATGATGGCCAAAATGTGACTTAAGGTTAAAGTCACAGGAAAGAGCTATTGGTGCATGGTCCTTAATAAAACTACCAAGGACAACTGCAGAAGCAGAAGCGTTAGGTACCGTATGTGATTAAGACAGTTTTCGAATCTGGTTGGATATGTATGGGCAAGGTAAAAGGGGGTGGGATGCCATTAAATTGAGGTAATCGTCAGAATCAGTTCCATTAGAGTGCTTCGCAATGTATATATATATATATATATATATATATATATATATATATATATCGCCAATCACTGCAATTGTTTTGAAAGTTTGTAGAGAGATTAGAGTTTGTTCAAGGTCTCCAATAAACGGTTTGAATGTGTATGGCCGGGCGAACGAGGTATGCTCGTACCAACAACAGCGGTGTTATTGCAGGATGTCACTGCAATACAGTTGCAGGAATTGCAATCGGGAATGTGCACTGAACATTTTAGGTAATTATGTACATATATAACCAACCACGCCGCCGTTTTGGTTTCTACTCTTACATATGTGACAACAGTAACCATCTAATATGGGGACATTAGGACATTTGCTTAGTCAACACTAAGACAAAATAATTACGCGTCCTTTTTTTTATTTGTTACCTATTTTTATTTATTTATTTAATTAAAAATATAAACAATACAAATATACATAAACCTTTTATTGTCAATTTTTTTCCGATTAAGTTAGTGCTGTTAGTCTAGTTGCTAACCGTCACAGCTTCATCGGCAGCAAAAATCTTCAGAGAATGTTGTCGTCTGAAACACTATTTGCTTAACTTAAAATAACTGCTACCAAACTGGAGTGGCCTGGACTTAAGCAACGGAAGCACGCACCCACAAGCTCTCTGTTGAACTTCCGTAATATTTGAACAGCATCCACCTGAACCCTGAAACGGCAGGTGATATCTGAATGTCGGGGCGCGTCCCTCCCCGTTACTCATTTAACATTTCGCAAGTAAATAAATCTCGTTTCCGGCCGGCGCGCGCCACCAATTTGTTTTTGTATGTTAAAATAATAAACGCTGCTATTATTAGCTGTTTCGGTGCGAGGTGGGTCGGGGTGAGGGGTGGTCTCCGTGGGAAAAGTTTGGAATTTACGGGATAAAGAAAAATTCTGAAAAACTCTGAATTTTCACATATTTTTTAATAAATTTATCTGACGGCGGCCCGTCGCGGCCCGGAATCTGACCCACGCGCAAGATATTTAATTAAGTAATATCAAATCTGTAAGTTTATCCGGAGCGTAGGCCGCCGCGTCGCGCGGATAACATAACGATATACATACTGGATGTATTTGGCTCCAGTCAGTTCCGGTACATATTGTAATCACAACATTAAGCCTTACCAAGATACTTAATCATTATCAATCAAAGAAAAGATTTGGGCTATTAAAAAGGATAAGTTTCAACTTATGCGATATTAAGATAGGATAACTTTTTGGGCGTTTAAAAGCCTTGATGTTGCACGTATGAGCGGGGGGCTAGGCTGTGTGGCGATCGCAACCCCCGGCCGCACCCCCGCACCGCTGCACCCCGCACGGCCGCACCCCCGCATGCTGCGCCGGTTAAAATGTCTTTATTGCTTTTTAAACGAGTTTTAGACGGGAGCTCACTAGGAACACGCGATAACATTGGAGGCAACTGCGAGGTGATGGTCCAGACGGCCGACCTCCACGCGCGCGGTCCCCGCCTCCTCCCGCTCTCGCGGCTTCGTCGTAGCGTTAATAAATATTTAAGTCACTGAACACAGCAATTAAAAATTTATAAGTAACTTGTATGCTTCAATTTATAGCAGATATCCTACTTTCAGGGAGACTGGTCGCTGTTCAGCGCCGTCTGCATCTACGGCTTCACCGCATCGAGGAGCGCCCGTCATACTTCCGGCGGTGATACATGGCGCATGCGGTCCATCTCCCGGGGCCGGGGTAGTCGTTTCCCGCTGAAGCGGCGGCTTTTATAAAATAGGATCAGACGGACAAACATTTATGCATTTCCAACATTCTAAATTGTATCTTTTATCTTGTTGTTAATGTTTATTTATTTATTTATTTATCTTTATAAACGTTGTGTAATGTTGCACTTAATGTTATTGGCATCATCTCTCAAGAGGCTAAAACTTTTATTTAAGGTGTATATTGGACTATAATGTTCTTTCTTTGCGGTGGCAAGGACTTCCCTGGGTGCATTAAGTTGTTCCTGGTTCCCTCGCGGCCGTCTCCACATTCCGTTCATCGACGCTTAGTGCCTCACCTAATCAACAGCTACCTCGATTGTCGTTGTAGTTGTAGTTCGAACATTGCATATAGATACTGCATCTGCTCAGGCGCAGGGAGCGCCTCACTTTGTCACAACACAAATAAAATATACTTTATCGACGTTTTAAACCCCTAATCTGTTCATTTATCTGATCGGGTCGCGTGCGCAGTGTCCGGCCCGCCGGTCCAGTCCTTTTGTGAAATATTAATTTAGCAGCGCATACGCTACTCCGCAGATGACCACACCACGCTGTTACATATTAAAAGTGTCAGTGAGAATCCGTCCCCGTCCCCTAAACACTATACCTTCCTAACGTCACACCTGCCTACCACCATTAACCGAAGGACTGGCAGGTCATACGCGCCTCTACGCATCCAGGCCGCTGAGAAGGAGGTGCCCTTGGGAGTTTATTTTAATGTAATCTCTGCGCCAGAGTTCAGAACAAAGTTTATTGCGCGAGGGTGGGCGGCGGGTGGGGGCGCGCCGCGCAGCTGCTGCAACGAATTCGTTTTCACTTTCGACGCAGCGAAAGTGTACACGTCTGCGGCGAGAACCTGGAGCTCGCTGCCGGTCCTGCAGAGCGCGCCACTTGCTGCGCGTTGTACAAGCTAAGCGTCGCCGCAGAGCTCCAGCGCTGTTCACACAGCACCATCTCACTCTATATTATTTAATTGTTTGTTCCAATAACTTCCGGCTCCTGTCAACTACACAAATATTTATTCGCTACAGCATAGCAAGGTGCTGTCTCCGCCACCAGGAGATGTGCCATTACTTAAATAAAATGAAACCTGGTGAACTGTTGCAGAAGAAACTCAGCAAAACAAGAGAAAATTGAAATTTTACCGCAGGAAGTGGACACCTTCCGTTATGGTCACACACAGCACACAGCTCTCCTCTCTCGTAATAATAACGAATTTAGGATTGCCCGTGAAGCAAAGTTCTTAGCAGAAAGGTTTTTTTGGGGAAAGTTTCTCCTGGAGCACATTGTTGGAGTCCGGCCTCTAATGTGTTAATGAACTTGTTCGAGGGACTTGTTGCGGACTAACTGCTGAGAGCTTCTGAACGCTTCGGGCGGTCACACCGCGCCCCGTGCACAATCAGACAGTTACTGTTTCGTCGTGCCAATAGGACTGCTTACTTGTTCCCCGTCTTCGATCCGGCACCGCAGCAGGCCGTCACTTTCCGTAGTGAACGCTGAGAATTCTTATATATATATATATATATATTAGGTATCATCATTATTATCATTATTAGCCGATAGACGTCCACTGCTGGACATAGGCCTCCCCGAAAGAATTCTACACACGCAGCATGGCTACCGTAACCGCTGGCCACTAGGAACTGTCGTATGTAGAGGTTCATATCGGGAGCTTTGGGCCTATTCCAACCACCCTAGCCCAATGTTGGTTGGCGGGGCTAGCACCTCGTTTGCTGATTATCTTGGCTCCCGTGAGTTGTTGTGCGGGACACCTTACATACCTAATCACAAATATTTTAATTAAATAACACAAATTCCTTTTATTATTGTAATTATGATTTTTTTTAATGTCATTTTAATTCTTTTTCTAAATTTAATACAACGTCTATATGCGAGAGTATTGGTAAAAATCTATCCAGGATTTACGTATCCGGATAACTTAAAGATACTTTCTAAGACTTCCAAGTACACAATAAAGTGCTTGTAGGCTTTATGTGAAAAATTTATGTCCGGCTGTGAAAATTTAAAGTCGCGGATAAAGTACAAGTGAACATAAAACGCGATAACAAGTGTTGCCCGCCAGAGGCAGAGCTGCCGCTACGTGCCTCCGTCACTGACACTTCCGGCCTTCTCTGCCGGCTCCGGGCAGTCTCACTTAATATCGTGTGAAATTCGAGTCAAAGGTTAATCTGTGCCAGGTGAAATAATAACATATCTTGTCGCGCTCTAATTGCCTGGCGTCCTGAAGGGACCGGATGTAACCGGTTCATTTTATGCAGCAAATTATTGTGCTCAGTTAAATGTGTTTCTGGTGTAACAGCAACACGTTCTACTGACGTTTACTTTAATACACACATGACGTAGTTGGAAGATAAAATTAAATCAAAACATTCCTCTGCCATACCACGTCGTGATCAGGGCCGCCGGCAGCTATTGTTTAATTCTTTAATTCTTCGGGTTACAGAACTCGTTAACACTTGACATCCTAGATTCCTGATGATGATAACGCTGCGAGCCATTCGACTTTAAACAGCTTATCTGGCATTGGGCGCGTGGACCCGGATCCACGGCCTGTTTACAAAAAGTGTACTACTTGTAGTGTAGTTATCCGACGGCGGAGTTTTTAATGACGTGTGTCTGGTTATTGGTCATTCTGGCGAATCTACTCGGTCGTCGAGGGCGGGCGCGGACCCGTTCCCCGACTACCTTCGCCTGCATCGGAATCTCTGGGCGGTGAGAACCGTCCCTGATCGCGGGTGTACTTAGTGTACGCGGTGTGTGAGTACCTGAGGCGCCGCGTTCTGAAGCGAGGGCGGCGTGATGCGGTGATTCGGAGCGTGTTGGTAGCGTCCGAAGTGAGTGTGATGACGTGGGTGTTGTCAGTGACTGGTTCATGAGTGGTGGGAGGGACCCCTGGGGATGACGAAATTAGCGCATGCCGTGGTCTGCGCTTACTGGTCTTACTTGACATCCGCTGCCGCCGTTGTGGAAGGGCGACGTCACAGACAGACGCGCGGTAGACTCGTCATATCCCCGTTTTCGCATTGCAGGGTAGAAATAACTAAATTATGTAACGTGCAGGAATCCACAAACGTCTTCACCGGGGGCAGCCCCTGAGCCCCGGTCCCCGGTCCCCGGTCCCCGACCCCCGTCGGCGCGTTAGGAGGGAACGCGCGCGTCAGTGTTACAAAAACATAATGCCTCGTAAAGTAATATATGGGTCGGAGTTATCGCGGCACCGGCTTACTGCCGTTTTATTAAAAGCTTTAACAAATAAAGAGGAACGAATAAAATGCGCAGCGGCCCCCGCACACCCGCGCACCCGCACACCCGCGCACCCGCACACCCGCGCCCGCTACCGCTCGTGACTTATCTTTATGCCGCGCGTAAAAATTTCACATTCAACACGGTGAAATTTTTACCAAAATAAATTTAAATTCACCGAAAGTGCCGGAAGCTCTTCGCGCTGATAATGCACGTTAGTGGTGGCGTGCAGCGAGGGAGGCTGCGGGTCCGGCTACCAAGTCGTCCCCGTTGCACCGCCGCCACCGGAACTGGAACTAGTCATCACGGTATGATATCAGCAGTAACAGGTCCACGATCGTGGTTTAACATGTCTATGTTGGTACCACCACAGCTTCTATTTCTGCCGCCAGATAGTAGTGTGCAAACATTACCGTGTTCCGCTTTGCAGGGGGCTGTAGTTAACAAAATTACTGCGGTAACGAGACTTAACCAGTCACGTCTCAAGGCGACGGGATAATGTATGGCGCAAAGTTTATGATCGTAACTGGCTTCGTATTGCTGTAGTCGGATTGTATTTTGGTGTAACAAGAAAACCATCGAGGTACTCGAGAAGATATCTCGGCGGGAGAGGCACTGGGAGAACAAGAATTAATTTTTCTTTTATTCAATGAAACGGTAACACGAGCAGGACGTTCACCAGATGTTAAGTGATACGCCGCTTGTGCATAACAACGTGACGCTACTTTAGATGTTGAACTGCATCAAGCTACGCTCGTGAATTTAAGACATAAAATGTTGAATCTCATTACTCCAGTAATTACACTAGCTACAGCGCCCTACAAACCGGGACACAATATTGATTGTCGGCTGCAATAAGAGTTGCAGTGGTACCTAGACGGTCTCCGGTAACAGAGACCTATCAGCAGTATATTTTAATTATCCTGTTCTTCATCTTCTGTAGGTCTAACACACATCCGTCTGTGTGTGAGGGGCGCTGGTGCCGCTGCCGCAGCCGCTCCCTGCTCCTCGCCGTCCGGCGCGCAGTAAATATGTCCGGACATAAAGCAGCTCGTAAACCTGCGAGCGATCCACGGCAAAGGCATCATTCGTCGCCGACTAAAATTAGATGTTTTATTGTCCGGCGACAGTTCCACTCATACTCATAACCCGAGTGCGCGTCGGAGCGGCGGCGGGGCGGTGTAACGCACCCTCGCCCTCGCCCCCGCCCCCTTTTACACATTCACCTCCAGTTCCCGATGCGAAAGTATTATCAAGTGCAGCCGTCATAAATACAAACTGTACATACAAACAAATTAGGTAGAAGCAAACACCACTCGGTAGTCCGTGTGTAAACGCAAATGAAAGTGAACCCGTCGCCGCTTGTCACTTGAATGGCGAAATAAACTTCGCATATTATAGTTCTCAGTCTTCTTATAATATAATTATATTACATTTAAAATAACTTCTCATATTTTACACACCGGATGTACCGAATGCCGAGGCTTGCCACGAGGGAACAGTCATTCCAATATCGAATATCGGGTTAGATCCACTTCTTCACAGTAACATTCTAAACTAATTATAATTATTTTATTAATCTCAATTCATGCAACATTGTGCTGTCTATCACTTTCCTAAGACCGCACGCACACTGCTCGAGCCCACTAATAGAGCAAACAGTGGACTACACTACACTACACTACACTACATGGCACCAGTAAGAACCGACAGACACGACACTCACCGCCGACACCAACGCACAACACGACACCCAAGCGTAGAGACACTAATCACGGATTCACCACATTGCGGACGCGCCGCTTCCGCCGCCGGTTGGGGCGTCCGTCAGGCTCACACACTGCGCACACCAGTCACACCCGGTTGCCCGGCCGGTCCTCGCCGCCCGCCGCGCACGCGGTACAGGCGAAGGTGATCAGAGGACGGGCCCGTGTCCTCCGATCACCTCATAGTCATTGGATATATCTGACGCGGACCTTGTGCGTCTTAAATTCGTATGTATATTTATCTATGTATATATTTAATTCCACCCCCCCCTTATCTCTCCCCTTATAGCATTATCCATCTCTTCAACCCTTCCGCATCCAATATTTTCTTACCTTTCTCTCCCCCTTTTACATACTACTTCATCTACATATATACGAATATGTATATACTTAATTTTTATGTTTTGGTTGCAACTTTGTGTTTTATGTTTTTGTGTTCATTTAAACTTTTGGTTTAATTTTAATTTAATTCTATTTTTAGTTTCGTTTCTTCTTTTTATTATTATTTCAGTTCGCAGACACCAGATCCGCGAGCCATGAGTCTGATGAAGCCGCAATGGTTGTCAATAAAACTGCGGCGCAAACATCACCTTTAAAAAAAATTAACTATTTTGAGATTTTTTTTGCAACATCCGGTTTAGCGACATAGTAGTAAAAGCTGATCGTCAGTTTTTAAAAAACCTCGAGTTGACGTACACACTGTGTTAAGTGTATAGATGACAGTGTGGACATCCCAGCCGGCGCTGCGCCACCTTGCTCCCGCTCAGGCCAACAACAAACAGTGTGACAAGAGCAGTCTTAAAGAATTCCGCTTGTCAGAGAGAAGAGAGAAGATAACATTGTTTGAAGACGCGTCGCCGTCGCCGCGGCACCAGCACCAGCACCCACCGACAGCTGACGTCCAAGCAAACCATTCTTTTTTGTCGAAATCTTATCAGTACAAGCTAAGTTTCAGACCTTTGATCTAAGTTTCAGCAATGGTGTAACATCACGTCGTCGTCGGACACCTCATATCGTTAAACACTGCTGTGTTCCCACTGCGGGGGTGGCGGCCCCTTGTTGCTGCTGAAGGTCGCAGCGTATCACGACGCAGAGCCGCAGTCATGTAAAGGGGACTGCGCTTTCACTTTCCAGTTTCACCTCATCGCCTTATATTTTTTCACGTCCTAAGTACTATGTGATATTACATCATCGTCATCAGCCGGAAGCCGTCCACTGCTAGACATAGGCCTTCCCCAAAGATCCCCAGCGATCGGTCCTGTGCTGCCGGCCTCGCCGGGCACTAGGGACAGTCGTTTGCAGGGGATCATATGGTGGTTTTGGGTTGCAGGTGGTTGGAGACTACATCGCTAATATCAATTAATATTTACGTTTATTCATAAAACAGACAATGTTATTGATTTACACTTACAACGAAACAGGACTACTGTTGAAATATTTACACAACGCCACGCACGTTGTGTTTACCACCTTCATACACCACGTGGTACAGAACTGGCTACTTCGCTCTTCAAACCATAACTCGGTAATGTTTGCAGTCGGTCAGCTAACTGGCTGGTGAGTCTTTGTTGGGAAATTCGTAGTGGCGGTGGCTGGAAAGAAGTCCGACTTTATACTGCCATATAACATATCGCAGCAAACAACTTTATGTACTAAAACTACCTGTAAGTTGGTGCTTCAATTTTGTAACACAAAAAATAACGTAAAAGAAGACAGGGAGGCGGTTTCCCTTAAAAATGTCAAAGTACCTGTACACCACGACGCAGTAACGATGCAGTTGCCTGTTACTGTAGCAATTTTTTATATACACACACACACACACACACACACACACATATATCACGCCTCGTTCCCAGCGGGGTAGGCAGAGACCACCCCTCCACTTGCTACGATCATGGTGTGCCTCTCGCTTCCTCCACTTTCATGAGCGTCTTCGTGCATGCTCGTCGGTTGCGAGTACTCTTATTACAAAAAATATTGATCAAAAGCAAATTTATCCAGCATCGCCGCCCGAGACACGGGCCATTGGCGCGGGGAATTCCGGGAACGAATAAAAGGTGGAATGTCACAGAATAAAGATGTTGGCGGAAGGTCTGTCCGCGTTGTTTGCTATACTGACTCGATTCGGAAGTTAGCTGCTGGCCTAGTCATTCCGACAAGGATTCGCGACGACGGTATTGCTGCTGAAGCGTCACCTGATGTAGCGTGCAGGCCGCTCATTCGATGTATTCGAAACACTTGAACAGCGCGAGTGGGCTCGCCGGCGAGCTCGTGCCCGGCGCGGTGGAATCGAATCGAATCGGAAGCTGATGGCGACTCGATGCTAACTCTTAATGACATATTTGTTTATTCATACTGTCGTTCGGCCGCGGTCCTGCCGGCCAAACAGTTCCAGTGTTTTGTGGAAGAGTAAGCTGTTCTCGATAGAATGCTGAGAGATACAGTTAAATAAACCTTTACGTATTTCACTTGTGCTCGTCGAAGATGCACGGAGGTAGCGCACCACATCTTTGTGTGGAAAATTCAAACTTACAGCTTCAGTTTGTTGAACTTTCCTTAAATTTGTTCGACTTACTTGTGATACGTAATAATTCTGTAAAGTTACTAAAGTCGCATAATGTCGGCGTAGTATCAGCTGCTCAACATGAACGAAGAGATAATCGATAGGCTGCGAGAGAGGGATGCGATAAGGGCGCGGGCGTTATCACGGCGCGGGCGGGCGGGCGCTCGTGGCACAATTAAACAGCGCGGGCGTTATCACGGCGCGGGCGGGCGGGCGCTCGTGTCACAATTAAACAGCGCGGGCGTTATCACGGCGCGGGCGGGCGGGCGTTCGTGTCACAATTAAACAGCGCGGGCGTTATCACGGCGCGGGCGGGCGGGCGCTCGTGGCACAATTAAACAGCGCGGGCGTTATCACGGCGCGGGCGGGCGGGCGCTCGTGGCACAATTAAACAGCGCGGGCGTTATCACGGCGCGGGCGGGCGGGCGTTCGTGGCACAATTAAACAGCGCGGGCGTTATCACGGCGCGGGCGGGCGGGCGCTCGTGTCACAATTAAACAGCGCGGGCGTTATCACGGCGCGGGCGGGCGGGCGCTCGTGGCACAATTAAACAGCGCGGGCGTTATCACGGCGCGGGCGGGCGGGCGCTCGTGTCACAATTAAACAGCGCGGGCGTTATCACGGCGCGGGCGGGCGGGCGCTCGTGTCACAATTAAACAGCGCGGGCGTTATCACGGCGCGGGCGGGCGGGCGCTCGTGGCACAATTAAACAGCGCGGGCGTTATCACGGCGCGGGCGGGCGGGCGCTCGTGTCACAATTAAACAGCGCGGGCGTTATCACGGCGCGGGCGGGCGGGCGCTCGTGTCACAATTAAACAGCGCGGGCGTTATCACGGCGCGGGCGGGCGGGCGCTCGTGTCACAATTAAACAGCGCGGGCGTTATCACGGCGCGGGCGGGCGGGCGCCGTGCTCCCCGGCCCGCGCCGCGCCGCGTCCCGCCGCGTCCCGCTGAGCCGCCGCCGCGAGTTATCAGCCGGCACGAGTCAGTCCGGCCGCCGCGCCCGCAGCGAGTGCACGCGTCTCGCCGCCCGCCGCGCGAAACTTTACTTGCGGACATCGAGCGCGTACTGTTTGCGTTTCCGTTCAACGTTTACGCGATTAATAAATTGTTTTTTCGTAAAGTATTATTCTTTACATATACCTTGAAATATTTAAGAAGACCATGGACTACTACGTTTCATCATCAGTTCCGAATATTGGCAATTTTTAACGTAAGTTTTACATTATAAGTGATACACACTACAAGAATGTTTCTCTCACATTGAGTAGTTCGTTGTTTATTGGCCCTAGGCCTGGCTCTAAAACCTAGCTAATTTTTATTTTTATTAAATATAATCTTAACGTAATTTTTCTGGTTCTCGCTACGCAAGAAACCCTGCTGTGTAACTGTTCGGAATAAAATTAGAACTAAGAGATAGTATTTAAAAAAATTAGTTTCTTTTTATATTAATAAAATTTAAAACACATCGGACAGGGTGCCCGCGGTGGGCTCGCGCCCAGCGTTGGGCGGCATCCAGCACGGATCGCCAACTTTATATAAAATGATAAACGGTTCGTGTATTGATTAACATATAATTTAGTTTTTTCGACTTATACTAACTGAAATTTAAGTGTTTGCTGATAACGCGCTATCGCTGTTGCGGCCGACCGCGCCGCAGCGGCCGCAGCACGCCGCCGCACGCCGCCGCACGTCGCAGCACGCCGCAGCACGCCGCCGCACGCCGCCGCACGCCGCTGTCAGTTCGCTAGATACGCACGTTTAGATAACGAACTGAATTACAGTAGTATAATTACCGTTAAGCGGTAACGTCGGTAACGACGGTTCAGCCGCATTGAGCAGAGAATTGACAGCAGTTACGAGTATAGTTACTGCTCCATGGGTTTTAATTGATTTTGTTTGTTACGAAACGGTTTTGAATAATTTCGAAATAACTATTGACAATATGACTGCAATTTCGCTGTGCAGCAAAATGTCTCGAGGAGAAGTTTTCTTCTAAAAGTAGTAGTAATATTTTTATTAATAACTATAGCTTTAGTTCTGCAGAACAACATCCGGTGTATGCGCATCTTCTACGACTCTAATATCTACCTTATTTCCGTTATAAACGTTCAGAAGTTGTTTAGGAGAGTTTATTTGCACAGAGTCGAGTGCGGTCCTCATGCCCTCTCTAATTAAGTGTGTTCAGACAGAGATTACAGCTTCCCGCACCGCTCCCGCTCCGCACAGTTCCTTCTCCCGGTAACTGTTGCTCACCAGAGCATAAGATATTTATGGAATTTCAACTTCAAATATTTCGAAAATTTTACTCGATGATGTCACGAGAACTTTAGTCCTCACATCTATTTTTTTTTAAACGAAGTCTAATTAATGACTACTCTCCTAATTAGAGTTCTTCAACTGGTACACAAAAGAACTGAAACAGTAACTTTGGCTACCTGGTCAACTTGTGATTACAGTCTTTTCGGTAACTTCGATTATACTTACTGCTTACTCGATGGCGCTATAACACTTTGTGGGGTTCGACCTCCTGTATGAAAGATTCAAAGTAGTGACGATTATGTAGAATATAATTAGTTCACTTGATAACAATAATTTCACAATATCCTTAAGATTAAATCTAAATTAGTACTGATACTACGTTTGGGATGGCCCCGGAGCGCTGGTACCACGGCGGCGCGCGAGTTGCCGTCTGCAGCCAGGACTTAAGTTCAGCATCGAAACTAAAATTAATAGTAATAACAAAAAATAATAAGTTAATAGTAGTGTAAAGAAACTGGAAAAAAATAGCACCGTCCTTCTGCCGAACTTTGTATGGTACTCCTTCCAGTTCTGATGTGCGTCAAGACTGTCAGCCAGCTCCAGCCGCGGCTGTCGGCCTGCTGGTGAGTCGCTAGTTAAGGTAGTGCAACTTAGTCTCTCTAAGAAGTAATGTGGTACCTCCCATCACCAGTAATTTCAGTAGCGCCAACATCCTACCAACCAGAACCCTGTATTTTTGATGTTTATACTCGTAGTGTTTGTTTTTGCGAAGATTTTTACAACTTTATGGGACGCTGCGGCAGCCTCCTCCTGAGCACCCTCCGCGAGAGATCCTCCGACGGTATTGTTTAAACGATTATGAGGTCATTAGTGCGTGCTCGGTCGGCGGTTGTGGCAATTACGGCCGCATTACCAGCCCGGCCCGGCCCAACCCGGCCCAGCCCGGCCCGCGGTGGCGGCACATGCCGGGGCTGGAGGGACGCTGTAATGGATCGCTCTTAAGTACCATTGTTACCGCATTTGGAGCACCGTATGTATGATCCATCGCTGCCAATGATAGTGTTTTCATCTCTTTAACTAGAACAATGCTCGCTGATTGTAAACTGAAATATTTATAACGGAGTCCCCTGGGCCAGCTCCAGGGGAACGTTTGGTGGTGTTCCGGTGGAGGCGCATCCGCAGTATTCTATTGTTATATTACATTCAATGTGAAACAATGATTAAACCACTGCCTTGTAGCTTGTTGACGCTGCAGTGTGCTGATCAGAGGCAAGGTGGCGACGCGGCTGTGTTCATAGGTTTATGGGCTTTTTTGCAGTAAATGTCAGGTCACCAATATGGGGATTGTGAAGTTAAGTTCTTGTAAATAAATCGCGTGCTTGAAACAGTACCCATGTATTTCTTAAAATTCACTTTACAAGTGTAAAAGAAATTAAATATTAGCAGTTACAGTTACAGTTACAGTTACAGTTACAGTTACAGTTAGCTCGGCTGTCGCAGGAAGCTAAGTGAGTGCTACCGTAAGACGCGCAGTCTTTTGTAGTTAATTGATTATTTGTCAGCGCCACACTCGCACACACCGCGCTCTCGTTTCCGGCTACGCGTCGTACTCGTATATTATATATAAACAAATTAATAACTTCACATTTGTTACAAATATAAGCGACAGATCCGATTGCTTAGTCTTCGAGTGCCAGGTGAGAGGACGGTGACGGAATAACAAAGAACGTGTGCCCAGAGCGGCGTCGCGACGGTACTCTTGTGATGATGGATACACGCCACGGGAACATGTTCTGACACAATTCCAAGAAATATCTTTTGTTGATTCATTTCCTGTTCAGCGAGATGTCCTCGTCAGCGGCCTCAGGACATGACGGGTGCCCCAATCCGGCGTGCTAAGTGCTCGCCGCCATTCAAACGAAAAATTTTCATTTAATTATAGTCAACTGCTGGAATGTTTCTGTTGCCTGAGACCGTATAGGTAGTTACCACTGCTGCGTCTATTGCGTCCAACAAACAGTACTGTGTAAACATTACTGCATGCCGGTTTGAAGGGCGCTGTAGCTAGTGAAATTACTGGGGTAAAGAGATTTACCATCTTATGTTTGCTGCGACGAGCGCAATGTGGTACTGTATATATTATCCTAATTAACGCCACATTCTTATATGCGGGTGTATCATTTACCATCAGGTGAACCTGCCAGTAAACTCTTCCCGCTATGGCGCCGATTGATATTACAAAAAACGTATTTTAAAATTTTTACGTATCAAGGTGTTCTTGGTGGCCACCCCCGGACATTGAAGCCTCGGGCATCTTTAACGGGAGCATCGCTAACAGGGGGGTGCCCGACACTGCCGCCGTATAACCCTCCACTCGGTGCGGTGTCTGCGGCGCAGCGTTTCATTCTTCAGTCGTACAATAATGGACTTACCGTACAATGACTTAGACATTACAAATACAAAACCTATAACAACATATATCAACAAGTACAAACAAACATACATAATGAGACAACGTGTCGAGGGTGTAGTTTAATGGATCGGAATTAATCATATCGCCAGGTCACCGCGGAACGGAACCCCTGGCCACGGTGACTACGCCTCGGACCAAAACTGTTTTATATGCAAATAAATGTTTTTTATTACTTTATTGACTTTCGACTGGGGTCTGTCCGCGCCGCACCGCGCCATCCTCCGTTTAACCTTAGGATGTTTTAAATAAGCACTAAAGCTTTTTGTACCCTTTTGGAGACTTATTTGAAAGGGTTAATTTGTCTCGGTAACAAGACAAACAGGGGTGAGGTGTTTTTACTTCTATACAACACAATGAGTGTTGGCATGATGCTCTGATAGCACCGCTACAGCAAGCGGCGGCGTTGGTGGTGGTGGTGGTGAGGGGAATGTCTTTGTAGTACGTTACGTAACATTTAACAAAGCTGTGCCATTCCGCACGTGATTCGCGTTGGCTGCGCACCGGCAGCGTCTGTACCGGAAGTGTCGCAGCGCCCCGTCCGTGTCAATGCACATCTATCAACTGTTACGCATCTCTTTGTTCAAGTCGGAACTATACCAGTTTATCATATGAGACTATCGTCGGATTGATTTACTGGAGCCGGGCGGGAAGCCGGCTGGCTGGACGACGAAGGAAGGAATCCAGGCTCCGTTCGGCTGTTCCCTTACACGTGCGACGGAGCGACGCGACTTTGTGGTCAGTGCAGCGCTGCAGCAGTGAGCTGTTCGCCTCTACGGGTGCTAACGTACGTTACGTTGCTGCAGTTGAATCAGTAACCACATTCACCGGCTCCGACGCTCTAAATCTGAACAATTTGTGCACAGGATTGCTCGACAGTAGACAAAGAAGCTGCGGTGGTGTCTCCTCGGCAGTTTCAGTAACAGCTAGCTTTTATTGCTCAAATAAGGTGAAAAGAGTAACCAACGGTATCAGCATAGCACCGCGCCCGCACCGCGCCCGCACCGCGCCTGCACCGCGCCCGCACCGCGCTGATTAACTTTCGTGTTGTTTACGTGAAAATTTAATTTTTTATTGTACCAAGTGTGCAATGGTATACTTTTGTAGGTTCCTCGCTCATCAATGTGATGATGAGATGTGCACGAGTTCCTTAACATCATCAGCGCGTGTATCTGCCAACAAAGCAGACTACTAGGCCCAGTTTACGGCTCTCTCTCGGATCGCCGTATATAATATACCTCATAACTATACTTAGAAATACAATATGCGTATTGTGCGTATCTCCCAGTTGACATCTCTATTGTGCAAACGTTTAACAACGCACAACGCAACAGGGAGCTGGTGAAACAATTGTGGAGGCGAGGTTCTAAGAATAAATTTGAAAACAAAAATACTTTTCAGTGTTCAGGTCGCACACGGCGCCCGCGCACCAGCTCGCTGTAGCTCGCGTCTGTGTGTGTGTGTATCGATGTGTGTACATGTACGTACAACGTTTACTTTTTTATTTGAAAGAGAATCTGCAGACTTTTATAGTCCCAGTTGGAATGCTCGGAGACAGCTGATGACCACGAAACCAGCGTGCATTGTGTCACCGACACCTCGCCTCCACCCGCACACCTCACTTCAAAGTAATCTCCTCTCCTCCCGCCCCTCTCCGTCTATGAATGCAACCATATCACAAACAGTGTGAAATACTGCAGAGCAGGTCAGTGACGGCTGGAATGTTGCTTTTCTCTAAATATATAAGAAGTAAGAGAGTAGAGGTAGCGTTGGGAGACCTCCCACGAGATGGACCGACGAACTGATTAGAGTCGTGGGAACCCACTGGATGCGAGCAACGCGGGACCGACCGATGTGGAGATCTTTGGGAGAGGCCTATATCCAGCCGTGAACGTCTATCGGTTAATGATAATGATGATGATGATAAAGAGAGTAGAAATGACAGTAAGCATAGGCTTCGCAAGTTGCTCAATAAGAGTTCACGTATCCGAGATAAATCACTCAGCCCAGCACAGCAACCGCTGCATCGAATTTATATTGGAACTGATGCGGTTGCGACGCTGGGTCGACTTTACTGCCCGTCAAAGTGTGAGGGTTGGGGAAACTATCATTTTCTTAATGTTCACGAGCAGGTGAGGTTGGCTTGGGTCCCGTGAGTTGCTGTGCGAGACCTTTCACGCCTTTAAATTAACACCTTTGAATTAATAAAACGAATATAATATGAAATGTTTGTCTACTTAATATGCTAGCACCTCGCCTGATCACGCGATACTGTGCATGACCAGTGCACCGTTAAGTAAGTGACACCGACGCCCGCGCCCGCGCACGCGCACGCGCACGCGCACCGACTCCGGAGGGCAGAAATCTAATTTCAAAGAAGCGGTCGCGATGTGTCGGTCGGGCGGTGTGCTTAGCGCCGGTAAACAACAATAATGCATTTCCGTTATCGTTTCCAGCTTTATTTTCTCTCGCTCGCACCCCCCCCCCCCCACCTTACCCTCCCACTCGCGTGCTGCGGGGGCGCGAGCTGAGCAAGCGCGGCCGCTGTTTGTTCACCCCGATAACAGCTCACACATCATAACAGTCGGTGCTGCTGCCGCCAGCACCCGAACATTCAATAAATGAAATTTGGGAATAGTTTTATTTTATTTAAATAAGCGAAAATGATACTTACACTATCAAGAACAAGGTTCAGTTTGGTTGGAGAGCAGTAAGCACCACGACCGGTGCTCTAACAGTTTGCGATATTTTATGAATCAGTTTGTGCAGCAATCGACACAAACAATGTACTTATTGTTCAGAGCAGCCAGTCGACGCGTGGTGCGCGTGCGCCGACACAGGTCGCGGCCTCGGACCACCGCCGGCACTCGACTGGTGCTTCGATGCCTGTAACAATTCCTAACGCGTGTACCGCGGCGGCAGCGCGCACACACAAATTGTACAGCTTCAGTTCTGTTTAGTCATAGACGGAAGCGGAAGCGGAAGCGGCCACGTACAAGTAAACATTAATATTCTTTGCGAGGTTGTATCGGAGATGGAAAAATTTAGTGTGACTTCCGGGTGTCCTGTTGACATTTAATTAACTCGCAGTATCCTTGTTTCGGCGAACGTGTCAGTTACACGCGATGTTACGTGGCTAGTGATGAGAGAGAGAGAGAGAGAGAGAGAGAGGAGCCCTGAACGTTGTACCTTTTAATTGGCTTATGTTAATATTTGTGGCTGTGGGTGAGTTGCGTGAGTATTGTTTACAAGTGACATGAGTGGTGTTGCTTCAGAGAGTCTGAGATCCGTTGTACAAATTGGTAATCTGTTGGAAACTGGGAAAAGGATAAAAAAGGAGCCGACAACAGGGCAGTGCGTTGTTCCAGTTACTGCGAAGGAAGATGTTTGTTCAATGAGCGCTTTGGAGCGGAAGTAGAAATGTCGAGAATCTTTTCATTCAGGAAATTGAATATCTTTATGAGAACAATATAAATAAAAAGGCGGCTAGAGCACAAAGTTTTACCATACGTATGTGTATATAGATGACATCACGTGCAGTAGGCAGCAGTAGGGAGGGTAGCGGCGGCAGCCCCCGCGCCCCGCGAACGCACGGCGACATGAGGGACGCGTCGGCGGCGGGGCAGGCGGGGGCACGCGGGGGTTGTAATATAAAGTGATGTATGGGGCACCACTTCGCGAAGGGGCTGTATTTATATTGACCTCTTTTCCGAGAATAGTGGAACAGAACAACATACTTCATGAGGTAGATCGGGTCACATATTTTCTAGTCTTGAAATAAAAAGTTGGTTCAGTTACAGAACCAGGACGAATTAATTAATTAGTAAATGATACATTTTCGTTAATTTTGATAAAGCATCTGCGGAGAGGAGGAGGAATCGCTGCCCACAAGCGGCTGTTGCGGCTCAAGAACTTTGCTACGACGCGTAACTACGGAGAGCTGCTGCGGGTGGCTCCCTCTTACCAGCTCTGTGGCGGAGGGGTTCTTAGTTGGATTAATGGCGGGGGTGTGAGCGGGCGGCGGGCACGCGGCCATTTCGCCAAAATAGCTCCACTTACAGACTCGAGCGTACAACTTTTCTAAGAATATTTAGTTTGTTGTGATGTAGCGCACCTATCGCACGGAGTAACGGTTGTTTAATTTACATATTGCGCTACCCTTACTGCTGCATCACCTCAACGAAGGGTTTTGTTTTTAAAAACAATTCCTGATAGGTTTGCGTTGAAAACTTCGACAGCCGCGGCTGGTGGTGTCCGCGGTCGAGCATTCTGGATCACATTCATTCGTTTTAGAGGCGAGAGGAGATCTCACCGACCACTCCCACCACTGCCACCGCGCCGCAGCTTCCCACGGACTCTACTTATACCTATTCTACATCTTTCCTCCAAGCTTTCTCTTTCCTTTACCCCTTAATTACTTTAACTTCTCCTTTAAACATTGTGTTTGCGTGTAATGTAAACGCATTGCACACAACTGGCCACTTTTATATTGTTTTGTATTTGCGCAGTATCTGCTTGGTTTGTTTTTTACTCCCTCCGCGCCCCACCTCGGCTGCGAGGGGCAGTATAACCCCGCCCATGCAGCCTGGCCGCATAGAACAGCATAAAGCCGGCTCTGCGGCCCCCGGCCGCTCTAGTGAGCTCTCGGTGGGCCTCCGGAGCTCGAACCTGGAGCGGCCGCCTCGAGCCGGCCCTCCACCGCGGGCCGGTCGGGTGGGTTCCACTTAGTTTCAGTGTTCCGTCCCACGGTTACTAAGCCCCTCCGCCACGACAAGGCGAGAACCCTTTGGAGAGGTTGTTAGGTTAGGTTAGTCTATCACTATTTAGGTCGTAACCTATTTTCATGTGGTTAAAGTTGAATTTCACGAAATATGAGAGAACATAAGTCAGCGAGGCAGCGCGCCCCGGCCAAGGATCATTTTTATGTAAGTTTTAATTGGCGGTGTCCCGGGCCGGCCCGGGACGGCGCCCGGCTGCTGATGCACCCACTGAGCTGAACAGAAATATTCGAAACGCGAAAAGAGTCATATGCTACCGGTGGCCGGTACATCACTTTTATTTATTCTTTACCAAAATCATACAAATTGGTTCGAACTTCGCGTCTGCGCGTCTTCACCGCCGACACTACAGCCGGCATTGCACATATTACCCACCCAGAACTGCTCCATAAATCACTGACCATGAGCTGGCATCCGCCGCCGCGTTGCGTTGTACAAAAACATTTAAAGAAATCTCATTTTTTATAAACTGTAATAAAGTGGCCTCACGCGGAGTTTTAGAACTTCTGGAAGATTTATTGCCGGCGTGGGACTCGCGTTGTAACGCGTGGGCGTGGGTGTGGCCGAAATGCTTGAAATTAGTTGTGTCTCGCGGGTTTTAATGACGTTATTACAGTAGCGGACCATCAGCGCAGTCCTAACAGTATGTCATATTTTCTATCATTTCTCCTCTTGGCTAGTAAGTCGGCAGGTACAAGTGTATCTCTATCTTCGTATGAGTTGTCAGGGAGCGCAGGCACAGTGCCGGCATGTTCAGCTCGGTGGCATCGCTTCGTAGCGGGCGCACGAATACTGCAACCGTTTGTTTCATTTTGCCTGTATCATTAAGGACCCCGACCCCACGCAGTCAGCTAGGAGATCTTTATAAACGTTAATCTGCATCAGATACTTTCTCGATTTTTTCAGTCACTAAAATGTCACTTTGATTCATTAAGTAACGATTATTCGTGGGCCGCGTGGCACCTGCGTCAACAGTGTCAAGACTAATGTCGTGTATCGGCACCGGTCTGCAGTGTCTCTTATTCCTTATACAAGTGGTATACCAAGTGGAGCCTCGTCGTTCACTGATTATTATGTGAGAATGTAGTCGTCTGAACGCAATGCTCATTTTTGGTAAACCGAGTATTAATGTTACAATGGCGTGCGTGAAGAACACACTTGCGCTGCACGTCGCACGGTTCATTAGTCCGAGCGGCGGCGGTGATGAGGTGGTGAGGTGGTAAGGTGGTGAGGTGGTGACGTGGTGAGGTCGAGATGAGGTGGTGGTGTGGTGCGTTGCGCCGCGTGCTGCACGACACGTCAACAAACATACAAAAGCAATGTTACCGCAGCGCGTCCAGCCAACCTGTTGGAACTGCAAACGTGTCGCTGCTCAACCTCCGCCGGAGCCACTCCCCCGCCCACGATCAGTACTATATTTGTACGTTATATATTTGATTCTGAAAAGGCATCAGTCCATAACATTAAATCGGAAGTATGTAAAAGGGGGCGCCGCGTCACACACCTGTGCGGGTACCTGTGCGTATTCCGGCGTCTGTTGGCGTCTGCTGGCCGACGTAGGGTGCGATAGAAGCGTGTCTTTGTTCTCATGTTGGTTTTTTCAAAACGATCAAACAAGTTTTAAATTCATAATTGATGTGCAGCTTCATATGGATAGTTCAGGTATATTCTCAGATACATGAAACAATCTGTATTCCGAGAAGCCCGCCCGCCGCGGTGACCCCGCGCGCAGTGACAGTGGCCGCGCGGCCTTCACCTGGTACTCCTACAGGTATATAATTTATTATATATAATGGAAACCAAAATCAGCAATTTAAGTTAACATTAATTGTTACAATAAATACTTTACTCAGTTATATTACTATTATCTAACTGCATTTGCACAATCAATGCGGGCGACGTGCGCAGTGTCATGTTTATTTATAAAACGAAAATGATCCATTGTTGATGACTGCCACATTTTACGCAAGGGTTAGTTCGCGTGGAGATCGTTCAACCCCCTCTCCACCGCGCTCGTACGCTTGACCTTATGTTGTCTATTTTTGCTATTTTTGCTTTGTATTGTTGATTGCTGTTTTTATATTTTTATTAAACTTTTGATTAATATTAAGGAAACAGCGAAATGATTATCAAAGTTCAAAACAAAAATCAGATGGCAATGAACTCTGCGCGACCCACATTTGGAAGATAACAAAGGGAGCGGAACTAACACGTGAGTAGGTGATGCGTGAAATAAAAATAAAAACAGAACCGGCTCGGAGCCGGATGTCTGCGGGATTAACGCGACTTGCCACGGAATCATTGTATCCGAGCGGTAGTTCAGCGGCTGTTCAGCGGCGGCGACGATGCCGACCGTTCAATGAATAAAACATTACTGAAGCGCGGTTATGAATGTTTCAGCTCAGCGCTTGTTCAAGCTGCTGCTGTAGTGCGTGTGACTGCGTACCAGCATGTGTACTGATATGACTTTGGTAAAACGTCCGAACTGTGTACTTTTCCGTTACCGCGTACCGCCGCCGAGTGTGCAGACATAACTGGATTCCGCAGGGACGGGCGCTCCGTCGACATCCACCGTGCCATGTCCAAGCGCGACGAGCTCGACGTGCAATATGTATTTATTCCTTGCCGCGCCGCGCTGGGTCGTTTTCGTGCAGCAAATTCATTCGAGTTTGTCACTTACGAGTGTAGATATTACTTGTAAGTAATAACTCTTTTTAAAATTTCTTTATTTCTAAATATAAAAACCCATACGAATATTAAAATTATTGTAAATGTTACAAAATGCGACGCGGTCCCGACGCAAGATGTAAGTGCAAGTGGCACACTCAAGTGCTCTGAAATGCAGCCTTATTGTTTGAACCGGACACGTTAGGTCTACGCCGTAGCCGACGTAGACGGCGTAGACGGCGCGCCGCCGTAGCCGGGGTCGACGAACGGTGCGCCGTGCGCCGACCCATCCGCGACACCCGATAAAACATCGCCCGAACACTTTACAGTAGATTAACTGCAAAAGGCAACATTAGATGCAAAGTAAACGGGGAATCCCCGCCGCGGCACTGTGGCACTCCCGAGTTCATTCCAGTTTGTTAATTTATTTTCAGGAAATTTTTCAGGTGTTTAGAAAATCAGACGAGATATTCCCGGGGCTGGCGCCCTCCGTGTCATTCCTTGTTACAAAGGTATTCAGAGGGTTGGCGGCCTTCCGTTTGATGATTGTGAAAAATTACGTCATATCTTTTTTGCAAATAATAGAAGCAGATAATTAAATATAAGTCGTGCAGTAGCTCACACGTGGGTGTTTGTAATGGCCGTGATGCTACGCGTGCACGTTGCCCCGGGGAGAGGGAGGGGGCTCAAGTATCAAGGTTTCAATTGGACTTTCGTTTTATGTTCGTAAGTAGTAAAGGTTACCCCTCCGTCACTGATCCTACTCTCTTTGTCCCCCCCGTCACCCCCGCTGGCCCGTGCGAGGTCCCGCCAGGTTCCGCGACGTCCCGTCAGTGAGCAGCGCGCTGACTGCCGCCTCTCGTTCGAGCAATCGATCAGCGTCGACGCGCACCTGCCAGAGGATTTATGGTTTCTATGAGTCGGAACAGCTCGCGGGCCGACAGCAGATTGTCTGTCGATGGGCAGTTTAACTACTTGCGCGTCGTCTCGTCTATGTTTCAGGAACCGTATCTGCAATGTACTGTCAGACAGACCCGGTGACATATGTACACACAGGATTATATTAGAAATTATATGATTGTAATGGTTTTTTAATTAACGAAAAATCGTGTGTCTGGTCTATGAATTTAACAAAGTACCACTTGAAATGTTTGCAAGTCGTCACCCCGCGGTTACCGGTCATTTGTTCAGCTCTCGCCGCGCACACCGGGGAACAGTACTGTTCTCATGGCGCTACTTGGCGGCGGAAATGGTCGACGCAGTGGTGCTCCAACCTGGGCTGGTCCGGCAACCTACATGCGACACACAGTGTCACCATCGCGTCCCCGACATCCCCGCCCGCCAACAGTCGCCGCGTGTGCGAGTGTTAACGCAAACATTTCAAAATAGGTGAAGTATTTGTATTATGTCTGAGCCGGGCTTACGAGCACCGTGGCGAGCGGGCGCGGGGCGGGCGGCGAGCGGGCGCAGGGCGGGCGGCGAGCGGGCGCGGGGCGGGCGGCGAGCGGGCGCAGGGCGGGCGGCGAGCGGGCGCAGGGCGGGCGGCGAGCGGGCGCGGGGCGGGCGGCGAGCGGGCGCAGGGCGGGCGCCGTCGCGCTGGTAAAGCCCGCCTCATAAACTAAGTCGTCCGGAGGAGCTTTGTAATGAAGTTCGTATATCTTCAGGCCGCGCGGCTACCTGTTTTTTTCTGACCTTAATAGCCTGTTTTTGTTTTATTTGCCGTAACGATGTACTGATGGGTAGTCTCTGTTGCCGGAGACCGTCGGGTGTATTCGCAGCGTTTTTTTCTGCCTTCAAAATAGTAGTATGCAAATTGTAAAATACTATGTTCAGGTTTGAAGGTTGCTGTAGCAATATAACTGTAGTGGTAACGATACTTAAAATTTTATCTAGCAAGGCGATGAGCTCAGTATGTATCATCTTAATCGGGGCCACCTTGTGGAAGGGGCGTATTACTAACCTGCATGTGCACCTCCCGATTGTTTCGTTGCTTCGGAGGATAAAAAGAAAAGCAGAAATTGGTTTTATCGCTATATATATATTCATTGGCGTTTGATCCAATGTTGCGTTGCGTTGTACAATTCGATTAGATTGCAAGTTGTTTTGGCTTTTGAAGCGCAACGCTGGAATGTATTCTTTAACGTTACCTTTGTGACACAACACAGCGCGGGCCCGTGTCCCCGCGCTGCGCCCCCCGACTCCGTGACTCCGTGACACCGTGACACCGTGGCTAACTGGCACACGCGGTGCTCTAGGACGGGGCGGCGCGAAGTGTGTCACCCTGAGGTGCTGTAAATCACAATTTCCCCTCGTAAGCCGCGCTGGGGATTGCTGAGAGCGCTCTTCAGTTATTTCTGGCAAGCAGCGACTCAAGAATAACCCGGCGATGCGCAGGAGCCGCGCGACGTGACCACTGCGCCGGCGCGGAAACCGACGGGTTTGTGATTCGGCAGCAAGTTCGGTGCGCGTTATGCGCAAATATATGAGTATGTTCGGTCGGCGGACGAGCTCCGTGCCCATGCTCCGCCAGTCTCAATGATTTTAGATCTGGGAAAATCCCCGCAGGACTTGCGTTACGCCCATTTTGTATGCGCACGCTGCTTGGGAATTCGTAACTCAACTTAAATTAAATGATGTCCGCCACACCGACATAGACTAACTGATACCCTGAAGACTTGTCCTTCTGTGTGTCCACGTGTAAAGGAGTTTTTACTACCTTCGATCAACCGTCTCGAAAATCGGTTAAACACATGTAGAAGTTGATGAACTGCGGCTTCTAGGACCCAAGAGAGTAGCGTACAGTACAATGTACTTCCTGGGCGAGTATACGTGTACGTAACAATTTTAATATTCCCGCGTGGAGCTTTCGGAGATCAGCGATCGCAAACAATTTGAACCACTTAACTCTACATCAATGTTGCGCTTTATACCATCAGTTATTTGCTATTGAAAGCTCCATTAAACAGACAGATAAATATTTGAAATTAGTTCTTAATATAAGTATTCCGTAAACATCGATATGCTCGTGGGCAGATGAACATGTACGAGTACATGCAGAGGGTTGCGGGAGGGACGCTTCGAGCACGTTATACAAATGCTGTTACTAAGCGAGTGCGGTGTAAGGAAAATTTATTGAATATCTTTAAATATTAAACTGAATTTTAATCGGCAGTAATGTGACTGTTGTGCAGTAAATGGAGTAATAAAACGGTCGGTATAGGAATGTTCTCATTTGTAACCGACGGCGGCAGCGCGGCGGTAACGAGTAATTGTTGTGGTGACCAGCTCGCACCACATGTCCACTTTCTAACACTTCTCTCTGCAGTGTAAACTACTTACATAATAAATTTTAATAGCAGTTTTTTTTTAATGTAATTTATATAATACAGGTAATATTATTAGGAGAAACTTTAGTATACATCTGCCCGTGGGTGTGTGCACATTCAGGCACGAGACGGGGCGCGCAGCGTGCAGGGCAGCAGGCCACACCGCTACACTGCCCTACATACATTATTGTACTCTAGCGTTAAGGGTGTGTACAGCAGTAGACGAACGTAATGTTCAGTAGTGTCATTGGAATACATTGTCTGTAAGGAAGGAATGAAAACATTACTGTTTTATTATGTTTTTACCCTTCGGCACCACATTGCCACTTATTATCAGCTCAGAAGGTTTTCTTTTACCTCAAATATACTCCCGACTTCCGTTTGAAATGATAGAAATCCGTCTATTTTAAAATGAATTACCCCCGTGAAGCCTCGCAGCGCATTGTCGGGCAGCGAACCACATTCATTGCAATGATTCTTGATAGGTGATCGTCCATCGATAACCGACTTCCTACGAAATGTTTACGTCTGGATCTAAAAACTTCAATTATGAATATAAATTGTCACAAATGCATCTTTAAACAAACTCACACACGAACGAAACATATTTTTGTAACAAACGCATCCGATGCGAGGAAGTCTCAAAATGCGACAACCAAATCGGAATTTCTGTTCGTATGTCTGGTGGATTCCGGCGCTCTGTAAGTGAACGTGTCTTCCTGTCGCCAGGAAAAATAATTCAGACAAACACTAAGCTAACATAATGTGTTTGAACTGTGACACCAGCGCGTCCAGGTGTGAGCTGGATCGATTAGTGTACTCCACTAATTAATACCGCCGACTGGCTCGTTGTACGAGTTGGTTAATTCCCGCCGGAAGCCCGCAAATTTTTCGTCTGAATAGATAACAGCAGCCGGCGACGGGGTAGCGATAGGGGGTGACACGGGCACTCGTACAGATAAAAAAGCACAACGGTCAGGTCTCGCAAAATGGCCGCGTTATCGTTATGCCGGCGCTATGCCGCAGTCATCACTCTTCGGGAGCTGCGGAAGCTCTTTCCCACAGAACGTGTTGTACACATTCACTTCATTTAATAATTATTATCTTTCTTGAGTATAGTACGTACACCACCCCCTACGTTACTTCCGTTCGAAGACTATATAACATACACTGCTGCAAGGCGCGTGGTGAAGCGCTAACTTGTACCTTTTATAAAATACAATTATGATTAGTTTTACTTGTAACAGTTTTTCGTGACTTTGTTTATCTCGTTACCAGTTTGAGGTCCATTGGAGTTATTGGATGGGACACTGACAAGGAAATTTATGGGCACATCTGCGATTCAGATGCTAACGCGGGCTCCTGGAGGTGATTGGGGCTGGTGCGTCGGCGGCGACATGCTAATATCGTCATATGATTTTATAAACATTGTGATTTAGTTCATCGTTTTCTTTAAATGGAATAGAAATAAAATATTTGTTGAAGACAATTTTCAATGTTCAGTCGGCAAGTTCCAAGTGGAGATGAGGGTAGGGCTGGGCGCGGCGTGACCTGCACCGTGCAGCTGCGAGGGGTGAGCTGCAATAATTTCACAAAGTGCAAGGGAACCCACCGAAGACCAAATGGTGTTATGATAACACTATTTCACAACTTAAACTCGAGTTATTAATATTTGCAACACGCAGATAGTTAAGTTGTTAAGTGTGTTTGTTAATGCAACATACAGTTAGTGATGTTGTTGCGGTTACACGTTTTATATAATATCGCATTGTTATATGTTAAAACGGACTTTGTTACACGGCCGATGCGAAGCGCACGTAGCTGATAATGTTTCCTCGGCAGTCCAGTCCGGTCCAGTCCAGTGAGCACATTTTTATCAGACGGACAGCGTGACCATCCATTAGTTAAAGTCAGGGGTGGGCCCCGGCGGCGGGGGTGCGTTAGGTTCATCGGCACTCCGTGCGGTCACACCGCAAGTTTTAAATCGCTTAAAAATATTTTAACAACCTCAGTGGTACCATTTTTTTCCTCGTGCACAAATATTTGCGCAAAATTTCAATGGAAAAATTAAAAAAAATAATTATCTACTGATTTAAGATATTCATTGGATTATACCACTGGTCAGGGTGTCGGTCGGCAGTACAGAAAATTATTGCCTTACTTTAGTCTAACCTACATTTTTTTAAATTCTACGCCTCCCGCATCATAGCAAGTCGCGTTATAAGGTCCACGACTTCCGCTCTACCTTATAACGCGCTGTGCTTTTGTTCCATTGTTTCCAAAAAGCACTACTCCAGCGGCCAACCTACATAAAGCTCATGCATCAATTTCTACCTCCTCGTACTCTCAATCTAAAAATGATACTGGAAGATAATAAAATCGGGATGCAATTACTTCCGTATTATAGAGGCTCCTCGGATACTCCACACCGCCGTTTGATATACGGTTAGCGGCGCCGGAAGCGAGAGTGATTAGTTTAACACGTGTGTGTGCGTCGTCGACACTTAGCGTCGCGTGCTGCATCGCAGTCTCGCCGCTCGCTATATATATGTATATATATATATGCTGCACTTATATCTAAAAAATCTTATTCATCACATTACATTTGTTTGTCCTAAGTCACTTCAAACTTGAGACTTGTGGTTGCGTGCGCGTGCGCGGGCGCGGCTGCGGGCCTCTCACGTAGCACCCGGCAGGTTTACGTGCGGCGAGGTGTGTGCGCGCATGTGCCTCTGTGTGTATGTATGTGTCTATGACGCTGCGTGGGCGGGAGAAGCTCGCAATGAATACAACTGGAATATTTAAATAAACACAAAATATTTCAACCGGGCGATGCAAAACAACTTGCCGTGGATTTATTTACAACTGCAGGTTTCAACAATAGAAACAATTGTGGTGATGTGTTTTAATACTTCACTAAACAACAAGACGAGCGGGACGGTCACGTGATGGTAAGTGATATGCCCGCCCATACTAGCGCACCGCTAATTCGGATGATATATACAGCACCGCATTGTGCTCATCGCCTTAAGACATAAGATGATAAATCTCGTTGCTTCAGTAATTTCAATAGCTGCAGCGCCCTTCACACCGGAACAGAGTAATATTTGCACAGTACTGTCTATCAGCTGCAATAGGCGCTCAGGCGGTAGCTGCTTGTTATCTGTCTACGCAACAGAGGCCTACCACCAAGGTACCGTTCACTAAAGCAAAACAAGAATATGTACTCACCTGCTTATCGTGACCGTCGCCATGAGACCTTACCGCTGCAGTTCGATCGCACTCAGTGTTGGCGTATGTAAGTACTATTACCTCAGCTCTCGCGCATCCATTGCCAATTCTCCAATCCGTCTGATGACATTGCTATGCTACATGATGAAATTATAAATTTATAATTTCCTAGCAAGTAATCTTCAGTAAATGCACAAGTGTAAAAGTCGCTTAAAATTAATTGTAAAAGTAAGTAGGTACAGACGTGGTGCTTAGTTTATCCGGGTTGTGTCGCTGGCGGTGGTAGCGGTGATGGCGGTGGTAGTGGGCGCGCGGCCGTGCAGCGCGGGGAAGCAGTGTGGGCAGCCGCCGGCGGGGTTACGTGGGTGAGGATTTATTGATGATCATAATCAGGAGCGCCGCACTTTTCCGCGTGTCATTTGTATTATACCGCGTTGTCACCAAGCGCCCGAGCCACCAGTGTCCGCAATATCAATGAACACTCGCCGTGAGCTACACTGCACCTCATCATCATCATCCTAACCAGCCGACAGACGTCCATTGTCCAACATGTCATAGTGTGTTATAAGAGATTGCTGTACATGCCTGTAATATGGCATGGCTATATACCAGTGCTTAATTTTATACTTGTTGAATTTAAGTTTGAATGTTTTGTGTGTATTGCCGTTGGTGTGTCTAAATAAATAAATAAATAAAAAATAAAACATGCCCGTACCACGCTAACCTCTTGCTCCTTGATTTCTGTCACTGGAGCAACTTTCAGACTTCCTCTAATATATTCATTCTTAATTTTATAGACTTGTAGATATGTCCACAAATGTCCCTTAAGTTTAAGGGACATTCGTGGTTCACAAGAGGTTCCAGTGACCTGTCGTCATTTCATCCAACTTGCATTTATTCGACTTCTCACATCTTAATCAATGTCGCATGCGCATGTCTGTATCTTTCGCACAGTTAGTGAAGAGCAAAAATGTTGTCCGTAGTCCCATGCTCACAGGTAGCCCAGAACCAATTTAGATTTGGGCTACCTCACTCTGTCTCTCAGTCTTCCCGCTAAGATTCTTTCCCACACTTTCATACTATGCGACATGAACGTTATTCCTCTATAGTTGTTACAGAGCTGTACGTCATCCTTGTTTTTAAAGATGGGTACCAGTGAACTGCTTCTCCACTCATCCGGGATCGCCTCTTCTTGTAACAACTTGTTGAAGAATAAAGTGGTAATAAAACTGTGATAACATTGACAGATGGTGGGTTAACACGGGAGTCAGGTGTTTCTCATTTGAAACAGCGCGGCTCCTGAAGAAATATTAAATAGAGGATCGTACGGAGACTAGGAGACAGAGCGTTCAGTTGTTAGTTGGTTGACAGAACTTTTTGATTCTGGATTTGTCTTCTTTCATTTTAAGAAGACAAATTTTGACATTTGTATTTTAAAAAGCGCTCTGCAAAATGTCCGCAATTACGGCGAATATCTTTAACGTAAAGGAGCTTTACTTTGAATGTTTCCTTCAACAGCATTAGCATTACGCGTTAGCCGCGGTGTGCGCTGGTGGTGAAGTCCACGCGAGCCGTTCTATTATTTTGTCGATCACCATGATTTCGCTTTTTAATACAATGTATAATATCTTTTTTTATTGTTATGCTAAAAGGTTTCCTTTCTCAGATTTACAAAGCGTTATTCTTTTTGTATGAAAGTACGAATACGCACACACACACACACACACACATACACACACACACACACACACACATACTTGCAAAAGATCGGAGATCGCCTTTTGTTGTTGGGAACGCGGCGGCGGCCACATCGGCGCCAAATCGTTTGTCATTAAGGAAGCAGTACAATAATGAATTTGAAATGACTCGCAACACCTGCTGTAGATTAAGGTCTCTAAATACTTTCCCTTTGTGGAGATAACGAATGTAAACGTAGGAGCTAGTGCGGCCGCGGCCGGCGCCGGCGCACGGGCATTGTTCTATTTCGCGCGCCCACCAATCATTGCAACGTAAACACGCGGAGCGGGGGTTTTGTTTGCTGTTACTGGTAATCTCGGCGCTAAACTGTATTAATATTTACAATTATATCTAAACCGGCCTCGTGAACGTAATCACAGTTGTTTGTAATCTGTACGTCGACACCGGATCGTTTAAAAATTATTTATCTTACACCGCACAGCACTCGCAATGTTCTGAAGCACTTTTTAAGTTAACCTTTAGTTTAACGACTTTTCGTCTAACAAACGTTATCAACTTCCGGTTTGTGACGAAAACATAGCGAGACCATGAGTGTAGAAGTAAATTAATTTGTTAATTTTATTGCTTCAGTAGGAACAGTTGGAGTCACGGCTAGGCACGGTCTCCGCTGGTTGCTGTTCGCAGAATACGATGTTTGCAAGTCAGTATGCGAACAGCAGCATATGGATCGCGTGTCGGGAACGAGCTCGTGCGAGGAGCCTTTAATTCGCTACATCGTCTGCCCGTCTCCCTCCAACCCCCAACCCCCCCCTGTCTTGCGCGACGGTACCTATATGCGGTTTCCGTCTCCGCGTGCCCCGCCGCCGACGTGATCGCGTGCTGTACTGCAAGTTGAACTTTCACTCTCCCACTATGTCACCTCGACCCAAATTTAGCGCAGTTACCTCAACATCCACTGCGATTGGTGCTAAATAGCCATAACAAGCATCATTGTAGCTCTCAGCGTCAGGAGCGGTCGTTTCACGGAAACACCCTCCACATTTCGGATGAGATATTTTCAGCCATCAATGCATTTGATCATTACCCGACTGACAATATTAATGAATCATTATAATTGTTTCAGGTGACATCCGTTGGAACATCGGGGATATCAATCCGGTCAGCATGGAGATCGAAGAGGTGGAGATGTACGGACACGGCAATTACTCCTTCCATGACAACGCGACGTTCAACGGCACTTACGAAAACTGTCCAAACATCAACCTGCCGGTGGTGTACGTGGTCACGCAGATACTGTATGCGCTGGTGTGCATCGTGGGTCTGTTAGGCAATACGCTGGTCATATACGTCGTGCTTCGCTACTCCAAGATGCAGACCGTCACCAACATGTACATCGTGAACTTGGCTATCGCCGACGAGTGCTTTCTGATAGGTATACCGTTTCTCATAATAACGATGTCGGTGCGTTCCTGGCCCTTCGGACGATTCATGTGCAAAGCCTACATGATATCGACAGGGATTAACCAGTTCACGAGCAGCATATTCCTGTGCATCATGAGCGCGGACAGGTACATAGCGGTGTGCCACCCGATCGCAGCGCCGCGGCTGCGCACGCCGCTGGTGTCGCGGGTGGTATCCGCCGCAGCATGGACCGCCTCGGCTCTCGTGATGACCCCCACATTCATGTACACCACCCTGATACAGAGTGACAACGGCCTCTCGTGCAACATCGTGTGGCCTGAGCAGGAGTTTAGCAAAGGACAAGCTTCGTTTACCCTCTATTCTTTCGCCCTGGGCTTCGCTGCTCCTCTTACTCTGATCTTCGTATTTTACTGTCTCGTTATCCGAAAGCTGAAAACCGTCGGTCCTAAAAACAAGTCCAAGGAAAAGAAACGCTCCCATAGGAAAGTAACGAAGCTGGTGTTGACCGTGATCGCGGTGTACGTGCTGTGCTGGCTGCCCTACTGGGCGTTTCAGGTCGCGCTCATATATTCGCCGCCCACCGAGTGCGCCAGCAGAATAACCGTAACGGTGTTCCTAGTGGCGGCGTGCTTCAGCTACAGCAACTCGGCCATGAATCCAATTCTGTATGCGTTCCTTTCGGACAACTTCAAAAAGAGTTTTCTGAAGGCCTGCACTTGCGCAGCAGAGAAGGATGTGAATGCGACTCTACATGTGGAGAACAGCGTGATACCGCGGAAGAAAGGAGGAGGCGCGGCGCGGGCGCAGGCGCGTGCAGCCGCCGACAGCCGGGCGCTGGTGGCGGGCGGTGCGGGCGGAGCGGTCGCGGCCGGCTCCAGGTCGGAGGCGTCCACCGCGGTCACTTCCCGCTCGGCAGCCGCGAGCGAGGTGCTGCTGCTGGAAGCCCGCCCCGCAGCGCTCGCTCCTTTGATAGCCCCCAACGGCCTGTCACACTCCCGCCTCTGAGTGCGGGCCTCTCGCCGCCGCCGCGAGCCCTCGAGTGCCGCGCTCGAGGAGGACACTTTAATCGTATCAATCGATTAGTGGTCGAAGGACCCCACGCCACGCCACAGTCGTCGTCAATCGCCACGGATATGTGACGCGCAGTTGGCGCGGTTGGCGCGGTTGGCGCGGTTGGCGCGGGGGTGGTCCGGTCCGGCCGAGCCGCCCCTGTGACGATGAATTTACTAATGTGTAACTAACTGTTAGATGTTTGTGAGTTAGCGGATAAGTCTACCCTTTGTATACAACTGATGTGAGATGTGAATAGCGCTGTAAAAATGTACATATCGTGTAAATAATCACAAAGTGTCGTGGTGTTTCAATAAAGTTACGTGGATAACGTCACATCCCTCCCGCACGGTGTGTTATTTACCCCTCTCCCACTCAGCGTGGCACAGCAGCATGCAGCCAGCGATGGATGGTCCACATCAGAGCACACGTGACCAAACGCTAACACTGCGCGTGCGTGTCCGATGAATGGCCACAGAGATGGATCATCTACGTCACACATTCTGAACTAGTTGTTAGGAGTTAATCGGGACCTGGTGCATCCGTAACGACTACTTGTCATAGTGGAAAATAAAATATGTACAATTATTTCATATGTATGAAATACATACGATTTTTTTTATTTAACGAAAATAAACGTTTTATGAATATTCGTATACTTAACTTAATATAGCAGTAAGTATGGGAACATTAGACTGTCATCAATCATAGTGGACACTTCCGCTGAAGAAGGAAAAAGGGGCCGGCAGCACAAAATATAACCTTTATTTCTCCAATACATCCTTATTTTACTATTTATTTTTAAAGTCACTGCTGTTATTAATACGTTTAGCTAATTGCTTTCAGGAATAAGATAGTAGTTTCAGCCGAATCTTTCACGATATAACACAGTAGTAGGAACAAGCGTTGAAGTAATACTTACTATGACGTCGGCCAAGAGAGGCCCTGTTTTTTAGTAGTAGAAATATGTTTATATCCAAGGCAGGGGCAGGATAGCGTTGCATAACCCTCCATCTATATTTCATCTGCAGCACGGCAGACGCTACACGAGAATGCTCTCGCGAACATCTAAAGCTTTGTTAATGCTGTCTGCACAGAGTGGTCCGGCGGTCAAGCCGTGAATACTAGAAGGTTAAAGAATCTGGTTGTAAATAAACTGAGGGATAAACATTTGAAAGGGTGTAGTAATCCCATGTAATGCAATATTTAATCATGTGCAAGTCGTGGCGGCCGCGGCGCATGCTTGTAGAGCTGCGCACACACACACGGACGCGCTATCTCCGTACCGCTGCACGAACGCTGCGCTCGCGCACCGGTCTATCTGCCGCCGCAACCACACCGGCAACTTGTGTAGCGAAGGCCGCGCGAGCTGCTTCTTTATTATTCTTTGATAAACCAAGAACAGAGGAGCACAAGTGTATTTGATAGAGCGTCGCGTAACAATATAACGCTAGTTGGACTCTTTGTACTTCTCCACATTACTTCAGTAATTTATAATATTCCCATCGGAACGTGGCAATGTCAGCGACAAAAGTTGTCACTGCAGAGCTGAACAGTCAGATAGTGTCAATTTATTAACTGGATATCTGCACCGACTTGTAAGCAGTTCGCAAGTGTTGCTGCAGCCGTGCTGCAACACGAGAGCTCACGTGTAAGGAGCAGTTGCAGCAGCAGTAAATCATGTTTATGTCAATTTATCAAGGCATCATTTGGTACTGACTTTTTTGTTAAACATATTCTGACAAGAAAAATGTTAATCTGGTTCACGGTTGAGGAGTTTCTTGTCACATCGCGAAGCAGTAACGGTGGCAGTCGGCGGTCCGTAAGTTTGTTTGGTTTATTTGTAATGAATGTAATGAATGGTGTTTATTTAAGAAAACCCACATCAATAAATAATAACTATCTGTAATCATATCTGTAACAGAAGGAAGCAAACAGTAGTGTGTTTGCTGAAACAACAAACGCAGCCTCGCGCCGGTGCTAATGGAAACGTCCGGCGCGCGCGCAGCCTGCAGCCGCTCCCTGCCACCCATCCGTCTCCAATCCGTTCAACACGATCCGATGAATAATAACACAAACGTTTAAATAGAACATTTCGCCCACGCAGCATCACGGCAGATGTAAAATGTCAATATTATTTGATTGTTGAGTCCAGCATTAGGCATGGCAGTACACCAGGCGGCGCAATAAGTACAACGTAAACATTGCACAACAAATGACTTTAATTACTACTCATACTCCGGTATTAACCAGTGTATGAGTGTGAGTGTGCGCGTGCGCGTGCGCGTGTACGTGTTTAGCGCATGCGCAATGCCGTATTGAGTAAATGTAATACTAAATCTATATACACACGGAAGTTGTTGTAAATATTTCCATGTGCCGGCATAATTTTATCGTGGAACAGTCACCGAGCACATCACATGCAGCGTTCAGTATACCCTCGTCCGGCAGACCCGGCCCGTATTTACATATGTTGACCGTTAATTCCAGCCCTTCCCGGCACGCGGGCGGCAGGGTCGAGGGGCGCCGCGCGAGGGAACCACGCGGCAGCGGAAGTAGAGAACAGGTCTGTAGTACACGGCCGGGGAACGTTTACATGCAAACAGACATTAACCAGTGAACATTAAGAGAAAGCATTCAACTCTGAATCCTCACAATGCGAGCACTTGATCCTTATGGTCTCCGTGGATGTGTGCTGATCATCTATATACTCGTGTTGTTGGAGATATCGCTAAAACATCATGTAAACAGTTAAAAATTTTAAAATAACACACTCCGGGATTTGAAGACAAATTTGTACAGAGCAGCAGCGTGCTGCAAAATGTGGCGGGGTTCTGATGCTGTCGGAAACCATTAGGGTCACATGTGAGCAAAAACTTTTAGACACACACAAATCGCGCTATTGAGAGAGCAGCAGCGCGCCGGAAGTCCCGCTGCGCGGCGGGCTAGCATCTAAAGACACCAGCTCCAGGGAAGTGCAGTTCTGATGCTGTTTATTATCGAGTTAAGTTATTGCAGTTTGTAGTTAGTGTAGGAATTAGTTACTATTGTGAGTTTTAGCGATTTTTCCCACTCGATTCAAAACTACATCAGTGAGTTGGAGCGGCGAGGAGTTTAGTTTGTCAGGATTAGGTTTTTGAGGTATTTGTTAAAGTCTACAGTTAGCTGCTGGTCCGAAAGAAGCTCGGTGCGGTTCAGCGTGGCTTCGCGCAGAAAATTGCGCGAACTCACCGAACCGCATCGCTGCACTCGGCCCTAGTACTTGCCGGGCTGCTTCCTCTGAACCTTCGGGTCCAAGAAGCGGCCACTTTATTTGAGATAAAGCGCGGTTACTCCCGGGAAATGCTAGGAGACCGGGAGCTGGAGGCTCCAGTAAGCTACTTGAGACTACCACAACCGTCTGAACAGTTTGTTGTGGATTTCTCCTGCCTGGGGGAAAGTGCGGAGGAGGTCAAACTTGCCACCTCGGCTGCCGACTCGGCCATTTACATTGACGGCAGCCGCATCGACGACAAGGTGGGTGCGGCGTTCGTCGTAATGCGGAACGCCGCAGAGGTTGCGACGAAGAAACTCAAGTTGGGCAACTTCTGCACAGTATATCAGACAGAGCTGCTGGCATTAGTGGAAGCGACGGGGTACGCGGCCAGCGGGTCGGCGCAGTCATGCGCCGTACTTAGCGACTCGAGGTCCGCCCTTGAAACAGTCGCAAGATCAGACACCCTCCACCCCCTGGCGCTCCGTGTAAAAGAGAATGTTATGAAAGCGCGGGCAAAAGAGACGGACGTAAGGCTCTTTTGGGTGAAGGCGCACGTGGGGATGGAGGGGAATGAAAGGGCGGACCAACTGGCCAAGGAAGTGGCCCTGAAGAGTAAAAAAAGACCAGAGTACGAGGATTGCCCCGTTTCCTTCGTCAAGCGTCAGCTCAGGCTGAAGACGCTTGACGAATGGAACAGAAGGTATGTGGAAGGTACTACGGCTTCAACAACGAGGATTTTCTTCCCGGACGTCGCGTCGGCATATCGCTCACTTCGTCGGCTGGAATTCGACACGGTCTTGGCCCAGATGTTCACTGGCACTGAGAGTGGTTGAAAAAGTGTTGGGGAAGAATAGAAGATAAAAGAAGCAAAAATATCAGGTAGAAACAAAGAAGAAAGAAGAAAAATGCTACAGTGTATGACTTTGTTTCAGGCTCCCCCCCTCTTCAGAAGGCGTCTTCACTCTAAGGGGATGGATGGAAGAAGGAAATAGAATGGAGAATGATTGAGATAAGAAATGTGTGTAAGATAAGTATAGGATGAAAGATGAAAGGATAAATGACGATAAGCAAGGAAATCAGAAAAATAATAACTGATGATAAGTGTATGAAAGTAAAAGGCCCTGACCCAAAACACGCAGGGGGAACGATAAAAGTAAAAAAAAAAGTCTACAGTTTGAGAGCAACGTAATGCAATAATACATTCTCTTCCGGGGAACCTTCCGGGTCAGAGAGAAAACAATTGTCCGCTGCAGCCGCCGTCCGCACCTCTCCGTTTTGTTTATAATTATGTTCCGGTTTGCAGGGCGTTGCAGCTAGTGAAATAACTGGAGTATCAAGACTCTTCTTGTCTTTAGCAACGAGCACATTATGAGCATCTGGATTGCGATGCAGGTGTCTCCATAGTAAATGTGTAGTCTGTCAGTGATCGGGAGTACAGCGGCGCCATGCAGCCTGGCACATCTACATCCAGTCATATCTGTACAGTTCATAGTCACTCTTCATATTCTACAAAGCGACGGAGCAGGCAGGACATCCACCTAACGATAAGTGCCGCTCATACCATAATGCGACACTGGTTAGGATGTTATACACTGCAACAAAAAATTTGCATTAACCCTGTAATTTTACTGGCTACGACGCGCATCGCATTGGAACGCAGTAATGTTTGCTCACTATTGCCGGACGGCGGAAACAGGAGCTTAAGTAGGTAGGCTTTTCGGTTTAAAGAACTTTACTTGCCATTAAGACATTTGCCGCTGACGTGAGGACAACAAGTAGTGGCGTTAACATTAACCAGGAAGGTGCGGGTATTCGTGAAAACATGACATACTGTGGGGTTGTGTTATACAACTTGCATATTTTGTTAAAGGGGGGTGAGTGGTTCAAGTTCAAAAAGTGAAATAGTTAATTAATTTTTTTTTTGGCTTTGTATACATTATATATAACTGAAAAGTTTATTTTAAATAGTCGTACATTTCGCGAAACCCCCTCTTTTACATTTTTGGGAAGTTTACTGTACAGCTGCGCTGCCCCAAACGTTAAGTTACTTAGGCTGTAATTAGTACTTATGTTAGGTAACCTGAGCTCAGTTTCGCGGCGAGTACTGTATGTCTTTATTGTTATTTCCGCTGAAAGTAATATGTGATTGAACAAGTCAATTAATTATTTTGTATATGCGTGCGCATGCGTTATACGCGTACAGATGCTGAATGTTTACGAGATTGTTTCTTTGTATGTGGTCGCACCTGGGGCTAGGAAATCGTGCTCGTGCGCAATTTTAATAAATTTTTTTCTAGGGTTTTAGTAGTTTTTTTATTTGTTTTGCTTATTTTACCCCATACTTCAATAATAAACGTGGTTTTACAAGTGTTTCGTATAATAATTTGCGACATTTGTTTCGAAAATTTTGTACAGTGAAAATACTATACAGAAGAGCTTCCGCTTAATTGTTTTTTCAAATAACTTACAGTGTAATTAAGTGTAAGCAATATTCTTAGAATGGCTTTTGAATAGATATAGACTGAAGTACTCGCCGGGCCATCTCATTTCGCTTTCCAATTTCACGAGTGGGCGGGGGAGGTTCTATTTCCGGCCTAACCTGCCATTAATGAGGAAATAAGACGATTAAGCGTCTTCGCAGTCGAAGCTTGTAAGGACGCTGAAACAGATGCAGCTCTCGTAATAAGAAAAGCCTACATTACAGATCAATGCCGCTGCCGGTGCGACCGAACGATCTTCCTTTATTAAAACGGCTCGCTTCTTAATAATGATGAAATTTTAAATCACATGAGCAGCTCAGTAGCTGTTATCTAAAAATTTGATCGAGGTAAGCGAGAGCTTCACTCGAAAGTAAGTGATACCTACGCTATCACTACGTTGCATTAGGATGTTATACATACCACGGCATTGTGCTCGTCGACTGGGGTCGTAAGATGTTAAGTTTCGCTACCCCAGTAATTTTACTCGCTACAGAACCTTACAAACCGGAACACAGTAATGTTTGCACACTACTGCCTGTCAGCAATAGGCATTGCAGTGGCATCTACCAAAACGGTTCCCGGCAACAGGGACCTACCGCCACTAAAGTATCACGACACGTTTTGTTCGGCGACAATCCGAAAGGGGTATATTCATTTTCGTTTCGCGCGTAAGGAAATAGTTATTTGGTGCTTAGTGAGTTTATATTACCTATGGCAACCCCTCGTTACCACAATGGGAAAGAGAGGAGCCTCATGCGGCGCAGCACTTTCTGGCAGATGAAGTTGAACGCGTCCGTGTGTCTTGCGCAGCGACTCGACCTATTCCGGACCGGTGTGCAGCTTGTCCCGGCGGCGGGGTCTTGGTGCAACCGAAAGGAACCAGCTCGCCCGTTCCCAGGTCAACGCTTCGTTTTCTTCAAGTTTTTGCACTCTATCGTTTTGATCGGAGGCGGTTTAAATGCCCATTTTCATGAAGACGAATGAATTCAAATCCAATTATTTAACAACGACGCGTCCCTCCCCCTCCCGCCTCTGTAAACTTTTAAACTTCAATTAACAGTTTTCAATTCCTTGAAGTCTTACTTCTATCGCAGTTTAAGGTTCATGCACACTACAGTTTGTGTTCGAATTGGAGTTGGGAACAAATACTAGATATTACATATTTGACGAGAAAAATACCAGAAACGTAATAATGACGTTTACCATTTTGGCTAAAGGCGCAGCTTTAGCTGCAACGCGGACGACTCGTTCTTATATTAAATAAACGCGTTAAAGTAATTATACACTGATCTGTTGACATAACAAACATAATGATCTGGCATCTTCTTCTTAGCGTTTGTCCCGTCTTATGAACTTAACTCCGCTCTATTTGGTACATCGCTTTCCTTGCGTTCCCAGCTCATCACATCCTTTGTGACTACGCACAGCCATCGCAACTTAGCTGCTTATGTATATAACAATTCAAAATGTTCATTAAATTGTTACGTGCAGATGTGAACCTCCGTGAAGGCCAAACTGCAACACTGATGAAGTAAATGTGGACGAGGTGCGCCAGCAGCCCGCCGTCGCGTGCATCCGATACCATCGTCATCATCAGCCGATAGACGTCCACTACTGAACATAGGCCTCCTCCAAAAATCTCCACTTCGATCGGTCCTGGGCTGCAGTTATCATGGCCTCCGGCACCATATCAATTGCAATCCGACCAATGCCCGTGACACTGTTTTCAGTACATCGGCATGATTGAGATGCTGTCTGAACTCGTCAACGTCTTAGATCTGATTAAAGTCTAACCTATAACTACCGCAAGGTGACGGAATGCCCCGACGTTCCTGCGTTTAGTCGGTGCGTCGGCCGCGAGCTGCGAGCTGCGAGCTGTTGCAGTATCGGCGCGGCGGACCGCTTACTGCACTTTTAACATTCATAAGGCGCGTGTTACTTATATACCATCATAATTATTAATTGCTTATCCGCTGCCTTCATAGAATAAATAATTCTGCTTATAAGTAACATTGATAATTTTTTTTAACATTGCGTGTAAGACAATAAATTTGGCGGAAGACATTGCGGAAGGCCTGTAGCCAGCAGCGGATGAACAAAGACTGATAACGATGACCAAATGGTGATGTAAGACGACAGTTCAATAATGTTTTAGCTGTGATTTGCAATAATGTGTTGAGTTATAATTTTGTAGTAATTATGCATAAGCGAGCCACAGTGCACGTAATGCGGCTTGTTACCGAGGCAACAGTGGTTTAAAAAAAAAACTAAAAAGGTTTTTAAAGTTATTTTAAATTGAAAAAAGTGGTTCAAATGTGTCTGTTACGATTTGCTACGCAGTAACCAAAACATGGATATATACACGTATACTGCAGATTAAGTTGCTTCCAAAACACATCTCCTCCTCAATGAAGGTAGTTAATCAATTTAATCTGACACAATTCATGTAAGAACGCGCCGTTACCGCGGTAACGCCGGCGGATCCCGCAACGGGACGGACATCGGCACGTCCGGCGGTAGCCGGTCAGCGCGGGAGCTCCAAAATTCTATTGTGCGTTAGATGAGGCGGGAGCTAAAGGTAGATGAAGTGGTTAATCACCAGCTTGCGCTGTTCGCCGGGACCGACATTATTGTTTCCACACATGACCTTCTACAGCAGGCCGTGGACCCGGTCCACGCGCCCAGTTTCAGATGAGCTGTAAGAGTCAAAATGACTACCAAGCGCAAACTTTTTATACATTGATTACATTTAGATGATTCCGTTTTATCAAATCATCATATCATCATTATCATCAGCTGTTGACGTTCTCTGCTGGACACAGGTGTCTCTCAGAGATCCCTACACCAATCGGTCCTCCGCTGCTTGCAACCAGTGGCTTTTCGCGGTCTTCACGCAGTTAGATCGATTTCTGGTATTGTCGGGTACTAAAGACTGTAGTTTATAGGGGTTACTATTGGGGGATTAGGGCCATTTTGCACCACTCCGGCCCAATGCGGGGGTGAGAGCCAGAACCACGTTTAATTATATAGCGTATACTTAATATTAGTCTGATAAAAAAAAGAAAACTGTGATCATCATGATGGATGCGATGTGCCCGGTGTACAACAAATAAACGTGTCGACGAATGGGTGCGCGCGCGTCGGACGCAGTTCCCACTCCCCACTCCCCGTTACCAACCCCCCACCCCTGGTCACCGAGATACAAAGTTGTTTTATTGTGGTGCATTATCCGACGCGCCGGCGCACAGCGACGGTAATGCTATTTATGATCGTTTTCATTTTTTTTTGGGAAAAGTGATTGATATTATCCTGTCACGTCCCATTAATATATATATATATATATATATATATATATATATATATATATATATATGTATACCTTAAATATATGTATTTGATAAATACGATATATACCTTCGTGTTGACATATGTTTGACCTTATGGTTCCAAATTGCAGAACCCGAATTCGGCGAACTCTCAATATTCCGATGTTATATACTTAACGAATAGTTTCCCAATTTGTATTTTATCTGTATGTATTACTTCTTCCTCCTGCCTTCTTCCCAGCTATTCTTCCATATCCCTCTATCAGACATCATATTTGAATTCACACTCTTCTTACACATGTCATCTTTCACACAATCCAATCCACACTTCCTTCGGTCTTCCTCTACCCTTATAACCATCCAAGTTCTCATTACTTTCTTTGTTAATTGTCTTTCATCCCTCCGCACAACATGCCTGTACCACGCTAACCTCCTGCTCCTCAATTTCTCAGACACTGGAGCAACTTTCAGACTTCCTCTAATAAGATTCTGGATGATGTAAGCGCTGCAAGCCATTTGAATATTACAGCTTATCTGGCACTGGGCACGTGGAGCTGGATCCACGGCCTGTTTACAAAAAAAGTGTACTACTTGTAGTGTAGTTATCTGACGGCGGAGTTTTTATAATGTGTCTGGTTATTAGTTTCTCTGGCGAATCTACTCGGTCGTCGAGGGCGGGCGCGGCCCCGTTCCCCGACTACCTTCGCCTGTATCGGAATCTCTGGGCGGTCAAAACCGCCCCTGATCGCAGGTGTACTTGGTGTACGCGGTGTGTGAGTACCTGAGGCACCGCGTTCTGAAGCGAGGGCGGCGTGATGCGGAGATTCGGAGCGTGTTGGTAGTGTCCGAGGTGTGTGTGGTGGTGACGTGGGTGTTGTCCGTGGCTGTGTGTTCGTATGTGGTGTGAGGGACCCCTGGGGATGGCGGAATTAGCGCATGCCGTGGTCTGCGCTTATTGGTCTTGGGATTCGAGGACGGCTCGTAGTCGGCCGCTTTGGCCACCAAAGGGTTCGGGTGAGTTGGCGCCTTGTCAAAATATGATTCGGAGCACTCTCTGAACTGTTCATCGGGGAGGAGCTTGTTATCGGTGGTGAAGTGGCGCAGACGTTCTAAGATGATGCGCTCGTAGACTTTGCCTAAGGTGTTTAGTAAGCTGATCGGGCGATAGCTGTCGGGATGGTTCCTCGGCTTTCCCGGCTTCGGAATACCTATCACTACGGCCTCTTTCCAGGCGTCTGGAAAGGAGCAGTCGGCTAATAGGGCGTTGAAGATGGCCACTAGCAGGCCGATGATCGGGGACGGAAGACTCTTCACCACTCTATTGGGGATGTTATCGGAGCCAGGGGCTGATTTGGCTTTCAGCCTCTTGATAATGTCAACGACCTCACCGGGGGCGACCGGTTTAAGGGGAGACCGTCTGGTGGGAGGGTTGCTCTACGGCGCACCTCGTCCTCGACCAATTTGAGGTGAGCGGGGTCTACTGGTGTGGTTGAAGCAGTGTACTGGCTCTCCAGACTGTCGGCAAGACACTCGGCTTTATCGGCATCTTCCAACGCAAGGGAGGAACCATTGCTCATTACGAGGGGAGGCATACGGGCCATGTTCTCCGCTTATGAGTCTGCGGGCCAGACGCCAGAACGTGGCTTCCGAAGGCTCCAAGTCGCAAAGTAGATTGTCCTATCGGTCGGATCTGAGTTCGGAATTGCGCTCTTTTACTAGCCTTTGAAGGCGGCGCAGTTTTATCCTGCTCTCTTCGGATCTATATCAAGAGTAGAGTCTTAAGGCGGCGTTTTTGGTTCTGATCAGCCGTCGAAGGTCGGCCGGGAGGAACCCGAGGAGGTAATTCGATTCGGGAACCGTCCTCGACGATTCCTTGACGGCTGTAGGGATGTGGTGGGACAACGAGTTGATCGCTCGGTTTGCAGTTTCTAGCGAGTCGATCGTGCTAGGGATTCCGTCTAGGTGCTGGGGTTCCGCGGCCTTCAGTTTGACCTCGAGGCTGCGCCAGTTGACGATGGTTTTGGTCAGAGGTACCTCACCAGCGGGCCGGTCCAGCTTCATAAGAACCGGGCGATGGTCGGATCTAAGATCGTCGATGGTCTCGATCGAATGCAGTGGAATAGTGACGTTGTTGAACAGCGCAATATCCAAAGTGGACGGGTTGTGAGATCCGTTTGGCGGAAATCTCGTCGGGGTTGGCGGGGCTACAATGTTGAAATTGAGCTTACCCGCAAGTTTGTATACAATTAGTCCGTTGGGGTTGGAGTTGTTCGCGTCCCAGGTGCTATGCCTGCTGTTTAAATCGCCAGCGAGGATAACAGACTGGCCTAGGTCGAGAAGTGTTCTTATGTCTGTTCCCCGCACCGCTTTGGAGGGGGGCAGATAGACGGATGCGATGACAATCGGTTGATGACCGGTGAGGGAGATTTTGCACGCCGAGATTTCTATGTTGGCGAGGGGTGGATTATCTAGCGGTAGGCAGTGCAGGGACCGTTTGAAATATATAATAGATGAGGGTGCTGCCTTTTGGGCCGGCCATCCTATCGTGGCGGATGATATGATAATTCGCGATTATCGGGTCGCGATTGAAAGGTTTGAGGAATGTTTCCTGAATGAGCATGACGTCGACGTCGTGGTTCCTGAGAAATAAGCATATTTCCTCCTTTTGTGAGTGGATGCCGTCCGCGTTGAAGTACGCGACAGTTAGCGAGCAGGGTTTAATTCTGCCCAGGATTTTGGTACCCATTTTCGAGGATTAAAAACGAGAACCAAGGGTCGCGGACAGTGTCCTGGGAAAGTTAGTTGAAGTCTACCTCCAGCGCAGCGAGAGTTACGCTTTGTACCGCGAGAGTACGGTACTCCAAGAAGGCTTGGAGTTTCTCCTGCTGAGCTGAGTTAGACTGAGATGAGCGTTTGGAAGCGTGTTTGCGCTTCTTGACGACGAGGGTTAAGCCCTCGTCGTCGGCATGATTGGATGGTGGAGATTCCACCTCCATGTCGCTGCCGCTAACTTCCGAGTCCGAGTCGGAAGAGGCGGGTAGGTCGGGCTTAGAAGGCCCCGCCACAGGGGCCCTTGGTTTGGGTGCCGCGCGAATCGCGGGGGTTGGGTCCGGAGACGTCGGGCTGTCCGTGTCGAAATTCACGGACACTGGGGGAACGGTGGTAGGCGCCTTTATGAATTGTTCCCAGGCTATTGGGAACTGTTTGCGCGCTTCGCGCGCAAACTTGGCTAAAACGGCGTCCATTACCATGGCCGCCATTTTGTGGTCTAGCCGCCCCGCCATACGGCGGGGGAGATGTGTGCCTACTTGCGTAGAGAAACTATCTGTCGCCTAATGCGACAGGGCCTATCGGTAATATTACTAACGCCTCTAAGGCGAATAAAATTGGCTACTTACAGTGCCGGAACCAAGCTCCGGCAGAATTTTCGCACGCTGGATACACGCACTAAATCACTGCACCGCACGAGCGCACGCGAGCGCTAACGGTGGCCGACCGAGCGGCGACTTGACACGCGCTGGGCACGAGCGGGTCGGGCGGGGGCGGGGTGTAGCGGTAGCGCGCACTGATATCGGCAGCATGGAACGCGTCCGATCGGTACGGCGGGCTGAACCCGAATCGACTTCCTCTAATATACCCATCCTTCATTTTATCCATTCTCATCACACCGCACATCCATCTTAACATTCGCATCTCGGCCACATGTAATCTTTCATCCGAACCCTTGGTGGCCCAACACTCGGCTCCATACAGTACGGCAGGTCTAACTACCGACCTGTAGATCTGTCTCTTAAGTTTGAGGGGCATTCGTAGATCACAAGCCGTTCCAGTGGCCTGTATATAAGTACGTATTACTAAGAAAGTGTAAAGATTTCTCTCGACGCTGTGACAATAAGGGAGTATACAGTGGAGCCCTCGCTTAAGTAACTAATTGTGGGGTGCATCGCATTGCGCTAACGACCAAAACAAAGTTTCATTTTAAAGTGGTGGGCGTGGTGGTCGTCGCACAGTGTATTTGTGCGCGCACTGATTCGGACTGAGACAAACTATTTGTCGTTGGCCGTTGTGCCCAGACAGAGCGGACTAATGGCCGGCCGGGCTCCGGTTAAATCACCTCGAAACGTTTTAATGTTACGTGTGCGGGCCGCTGCGGGCCACGTGCCCCGCGTGGCCGGTGCACACCGCTGCCACACGCACACATGCGCTCCATCATTGGCAACCGCAGTGTAAACGTAACTACAGGCTATTGGAGACCCAATCTTGCCGTAAGTCATACCGAGTATGGACGGTAAGTATCATTCAGCATCAGATCACAGATAGGTTGTTGTTTATTTTTTAAACAATATTACTAGTACTTTGCTTTGTTTTATGTAATTAAGCGAGGAGACGAGCGGAACATTTACCTGATGGTAATTGATACGCCCGCCTATAATAACGTCGCATATAGTTAAAATGATATGAAATGCACCACATTGCGCTCGTCGCCTGACACAAAAGATATAAATACTCGTTACCCCAGTAATTACACTAGCTACAGTGCCCTTCAAAACGGAAGACAATAATGTTTACCCGATACTGTCTGTCGGCTGCAACAGGCACTGCGGTGGTACCTACCAAGACGGACTGCAGCAACAGGAACCTACCACTAGTAAACCGCTCGTATCCAAATAGTTGGTATTTTCATGTGTTCGTGTATCCGTATATCCGTGTATCCGTGTAACCGTGTATCCACTGAACCGATGTTTGTCCAGGCTTAATTATAAATTATTACTCGATGTAATTCAGAAAAATCGTTTCAAAATCGCTGAAATTACAAAATGAATATTGACTAGCACTTGATTTTGATTGATAACGAAACATTTATTTGTGACCGCTTACTACCGCCGTAAGCGTGCCGGCTGGAACGGAAGTCGCAGGCACCCATCACACACACGTAAAACCCAGTGAGCGCGCCCCCCGCGCACCGCCCCGCGTTCAGCTTCACAAATTAAGTATTATTCATGTGGGACAAGATTCATATAAATATATTACATGAGAATATATCGGCAATATTACTACGCGTGACGCTTAAGCTAAGCTAAGCTAGGGGAGGAAGGGGTCCCGCACAACAGCTCACGGGACCCGAGCCTACCTTACCTGCTCGCGGCGTACATTGGGCCAGTGTGGTGGGAATTGTTCCGAATCTCTCCATAAGAACCCCTACAAGCGCCGGCCCGGTACCCCGCGATACCAAAGGCCATGGTGACTGTTGAAGGTCGTGGGAAGCCGCTAGACGCGGAGAGCGCAGGATCGATCGATGAGGGTATCTTTGGGGAAGGCCTGTGTCCGGTAGGGGACGTTTGTAGGTGGCTTAAGCTCAACCATAATTATATCAGGATGCTGTTAAATATTATCACATGACGACGTCGTTAGAGCTGTGTGCGAGATTGTGCGGGTGAGGGTGCCGTTTTAAATCTCGTTACTGCAGTAATTCCACTAGCTACAACGCCTTTTAAACCGGAACAGAGTAATGTTTGTACTCTTCTATCTATCGGCTGCAATAGGAGCTGTGGAACTACCCGGGGGGTCTCCAGTCACAGAGATCTTCAACGAATGCATACTCCTATTTTTTGATAAATTTTCACTAACGTTGCGCGGAATTCCTTTTAGATGTGCTATTCCCATAAAGTTGGGAGTAAACACAAACTGAACTAGATCTACCTTTGAAGATGTATGCTTCAAGATAAGAAACTAGAACGCGCTGAATTTTCTTTATAAAAATGAAGAGTATCGCTTCATGGAAGGTGTTTTAATAAGTCTTCAGGGGAAACAACCCAGCGGCTTTCCAACTGCTTTCTCGACGGCTTCATGTATAGTATTAGTTCTTGACGACATTTGTCTATTAAGATAATTAAACCGGGAATTAGTTGTTAAGTTATTGCTATATATTAATGTGCTATGTGAAGTTCATATCACGATATTGCCACGTAAAAGTAAGTGTGAATAAGTTGTCTCTGGCTGCTGACGACCACATTTCTAGACATATTTCCTAACATTGTCGTACTTCTTTGTAAGTAGCGCTTACACACACGCACCACTCGGCGGCACCGATAGATGCGCTGGTGATGATTTATAATTACCTTATGCTTATGGTGAAAACAGCTGATTTTGTGAAAATATTAAGGTATATTTCATGATGACCCTCATTCAAATAAAAATATTTTATATCTGTTAAGTTACTTAACAATTGTCATACAAGTAGTCCTTGAAGTTATTCAGCGCCTAGGAAGTTAATTCTGCGAAGGACAATAAGGAGGAGTGGTGTTAAAATATGCAATGAAGTAATAACTTACTATTTTATAAACAATACAACGGTATGCAGTACGAGTAAATAGGGAATGTGGTACAATAAATAGTACAGGAAATTCGGCAGCTGGACATCCGCAATACTATTACCAAATTATATCGGCCGGAGCGCTCGCCGGGCCGATTGGATTGATCCTGCGGCCGGAGTTACCGCGGTAACAAGAAAACATTTAATAAATACATTTTAACTGAAATAATAGTTCTTTAGCGTTAGTATCGTTACAAAGTAACAACTAACCAATGACAATTCCATAGTCATTACGGCGTTACACGAGAGCGGTCGCGTTATGCAGATGCAGGCTGCTGCAGTAGTCCAGCGATATTTCAAGACAAAACACTTTTTTAGCTATACGCTGCAAAACTGTGTGTATATAGTTTTTAAATCAAGAAAAAAAATTATAAAGTTATAGTTATATAGTTCACGCACACAGACACACACAGACACAGACAGGCAAGTAGATATAAAATATCTATGTCACTGCAAAGATTGCGGATACTTCTTCAGTTTTACATTTTACAGTAATTATTGTTACGGCAGGGGTGGGGAGCAGCTGTAGTTGTAGTTTTAGTTTATAAAGCAGCGACGTAGCAGCCTGCAGCCAGCTCCATGCTCGCTCCGGGCTCACGGGGATCCAATGTTACTCCACAAACACGTAAACCGATTGTTCTATCAAACAGTTAAATTACATAGACATATCATAAAATCTACGTATAATAATATCTTATGTATCTAAAATAGGAGGGTGTTATGCGAGGGGAAGAGAAACTTTTAGATTAAAGAAAATAAGACCAAAAACCGTCTAATGTCCGGGTGACGTCACACGGGACAGACACAGACACACGCACATACAAACAATGTCTGCACCTCGCCTCTCGGTCAGCCTTAAAAACAACCTTTCCTTGGATGCTTATCAATTCAGTGGCCTTCATTTGTGTATACAATAGGTTGGAGGGTCGCGAGGGCCGCGAGGGCCGCGGGACGAGGGAGAGGTATCCCGCCACCGGTACCTTGTTTGCTGCACTTGCTTTGTGTAATGCGCAACGAGGGCGGCGCGCTTTGGGAAACGTTCCCCTCTACTTTAAGGCAACAGAGGAGGGGGCAGACCACTGTGGAGATATTATTAGTAACTTTATCTGTTGTTGTATTTCCTTTACTATTCTTCGGCATATTGTGATTTTTGTTCGATATATCCGCTTTATTGTCGACACGTAGTATTTTTAATTTTTATAAATAAATGCCAAAAGTTGTTACTTTCATATTACTTTACTTTTTTTTAACCGCCCGCGAAATTTTAAAGCATACCTTGCTTCTGAGGTGACGACGAGGTTATATGGGGCTTCTACTCACTAAAACCTGCTCGATAGTCGCCCTCAGTGTATTGGGAGAGGCTCTGGAATCTCCCACGGAACGCAACGGTGCCTCCCTGCGCTCTGGCTATAACATCCCACGGAAGGGCAGTCCTCCTCAGCACCCACGCTGTGCCACGGCAAATACAAGACCGCCATGCATTTGCCGTCCAAATGGCTCGCTTATGGAGATCTGAGGACCCCCACCCCCAAAGCCCATGAACCCGAGGACCCTTTTATTCCCCTTGTACGACAGGCAGGGAATACCTTAGTCCTATTCTTATCAGCCCAAGACTGCAGGGCTGTCACATAAGTTTATCTACAGCGATGAAATTAACTTGTAACAATAATGAAGGGTGGGTTTGTATTATTATGCAATACCGATGGCCAGTTTATTTGTACAATGTATGTCGGCGCCAGAGTTCAGGCTGTGGCCGGGAATCCGCCGGTCGCAGTACGGACTGGACTTCAGGGTGTGAGTGTGAGCGGACTGCGTTTAGTTGCAGCAGTGTTCCTAACATAACCCATAAAGCGCCTCAACGTAAGTTGTGCGCCAGGAATGTGTTTTGTGTGCTGGACTGGCTGGTGCTGGATGGAGTTTGTGTGCACCGCTGGCGCGGCGGGGCGGTGCCGTTGCAACGGTCGCGCGTGTTGCTTGTCGGTTTTACAATAGAAGCGGAACATCCGCCGGGGATTAGGGCTATGACACACGAGACCGTTCGCTAAGTTCACTGTAACGAAGTTTATTAAGCTACCACGACTTACAACGGCTGCCAACTACCCTCAGGCGCCGTGTCGGATGACTTGCAGCGCAGCGTGCACCCCGCATCCTCAGTTTATTAAATGCAACCTGGAAAGTCACAGGCGCACATGGAATAGCTGCCTCTCTGCCGCAGCGGAAAACGATTTGACTTTTGATACGGAAGTTATTGATTAAGGTTTGACGTCAGGTGTGGTGCAGCTGGACAGCTGGTGAAGTTTGTCTAGTTATTGTGATAAAGGGCAATATGTTAAACATGCTATGACCTGTTCGAGTTGGTTTTCTGAAACTTTCATTATTTATGAATAAGAAGTTAATGTCGTCGACATTAGCAACGTTTCCGGTCATTTAGGTGACATATATCGGTGTACCCCTCCTGTCCCGCGTGTCCTGCCCCGCTCACCACCGCATACCACTGCTCACCACGACGCTTGCGAGTACTCCGTTAGATTTGTTAGCAACGGTTTAAAGAAAATATAAGATCTTAAACTCTTGGTCGTTTATTTCATTACTTTATAATAATATATATATATATTATTATTATAAAGTATATATATATATATATATAATAACGTTATCGCGCGGGTTAAGTACAAGTTGTTGTAAGTGTTACAAGAACTAACAGAAGGAGCGGCTACTCGAAGTTCCGAAGAAATCAAATTGGGTCGTGCACCCCGACCCTTAATTAATGGAGTTCTTAGTACAGAAAGTATTTGGTGCGTGCAGGGCAATTACACAAAAAGGAAATTAGCAATTAACGTCTGCCGCGGGGTGGTGCGCGCCGGATGTACCGCCATTGTACCGCCGGATGAACACGATGCTGCGGCTGAAGAACAAATATGAAATAAGAAAATAAAGCTTGTCTCTTTTTACTTTGTCCATTGGCACATTTGCATTTGATAGTGGACGTCAGGGACAGCAGCGGACTGCTGCAGTATTTACTCGAAGCTACGGTTTCTTTTATCAACATAAAGATTTAACAAAAATCTTTTTACAGATCTGTACCATCGCAGATGATCACACTGTACACCATACTCAGACAGCCGCTGCAGCCGGTGATATAAACTTTGTAACATTTCCACTTTCATCACTATGTGGCGCCGGTTACAAAATTTACACAGCCTGATCCTACTCGTCCGCTGGAGACGTTAGGTTGTAACACTGGGGACCAGGGTGATTTCTGCGGGTGCAGCTTCCTTGAAGCCAGAACATGTAACATATATCTATAGGTGATAACCAAGTGGCGGATGTTTCGGGTCACGAATAAGTCCGTAATATATATTTATGAGGCTGGAGATTTCATGTAACCTAGCAACCGTACTTCTTAGATCACTGAGATGAAAAATACGTGTAATGAATGTGTTTATAAAAAATGTCCCACAATTTTTATGAGGGGAGGGTTCGGTGTAGTTATAAAAACTTTTATGATCAATGGAAACCTTTGGCGTTGTAATATTGGTGTGGCGGGTATACTAACTGTTAGTATATCAACATCAGGTCGCAGCAAAACTGTTAACATCCTTCTAAGGTTAGTTTTAACTATATGAGCTGAACGATGACCGAGTGACAAAATGTTCTGTCTCGAGGTCGTCTCGACAGTTTCAGCTGCCACTGCGACTTCGTAACCGGAACACGGATGTTGGAGCAGTGGTGTGTGCTGGTACGAGTGTAGGCGACAACTCCCCGAATAAACCCTCGTCCCAGTACGTACCTGTACGGTACAACCCGCATTAGTTCCGCGGATGAGAAAAGTTACTACCTCGTAAATGTTAACGATTGTAATAACCCAACAGGTTCATTTTCGTACGCGAGCCGCTCACCGTACTGGGCGCCTTCAAACCTGATAGTTGAAAATGAATGAATTTATAGTACGGTTGTTACAATTCAACATTTTGTACATGCGGCAGTGGATATATGCGACACCCAGTTTCCACGCGATAGCATTTCGTTGCTGTTATCATTCTGCATCGGCCGTTATCGTAAGCTATTCTCTGCACAAGTAGGTCGGTCTGCCAGACCGCCGTCTAGCGTCTAGATACCTAGGCACGAGCGCAGCGCTGACATTTATCGCTCACTAGTAAAACGGAAACATAACTGTGTTCCAATTTGACCAGCATTACGGTAAGTGTTAGATATCGTGCTAAATATCGTTGAATATTAACGGAATATAGTAATTCTGTTAACTTGTGAGAAACTGGAATTTACCTTTGTGCTATTGTATACTGTCACACTATAGTTTATAAATTTTTCATTAAGTATTTTTAAAAACTTGGCGTATACTTTTGATCCATAAGTTTTACAAAATCAATAATTAAAATCATAAAGTAGTTGTATTGGTTATTTCATGGATGGTATCGCTTCGCTACAAACAGCAGACATCATCAGGCAGCGAGCGCTTCCGGCCACCACCGGGCATCGCCCTGTGCTATTTGTAATTACACCGCGCTGAAGACTAAAATTCAAAATAAACATATATCGGGTATAAACGTTTCTTTATGAAGTTAATGGAACTCGTTATCACGTTCCAAGATGATGCAACTGTAGATACTCATGTGCCTGTTAGCAGCAGGGGAGCATGCGCCCGTGCGGCGGGCGCGTCCGCTACAGCGAATGTCTCGCATTGTGCTAAGTTTAAACTTACATAACATACACAAACTACATTGTTACCTTTATATATTCAATCGGAAACTTAATAGTTTCTTCATTTCATGTATCTCGGCGGCGGAGCGATAATTATTTGTATAAGGAGATGGAGAAGGGGCGCAGTTGGTATTGGCCTCACGCAAATTCAATCCGATAACCAATTACTTAGTAAAAGGCTTTTGATAACTGAGCGCGGCTGAAAACGTATCCGAAACATTCCTTCTGCGAAATGACGGGGACATGAATGGCCCGAAGGGGATACTTAAGATTACGTGAACTGAGTGAAGATTCGCAAAACTTTCCTCCGTTCACTAAAAAGCTTATGAACTTCTGTGACTTCTTTATTATTTATAAACCTATTAATCTAAGCTTATGGAGTACGAAACTGTTCCGAAAGTGTTAAGAGTTACCGAAAGGATCTCTAATATTACAGTAAGAATTAAGTTAATGACTTTATATTTCTATAATACCTTTTAAAATATTCGTTAGGCGAAATTTTGTTTTTCTATCAGCTCACTCGATGCTAAGCTACTACCGTCGCCTATGAACAGCCTCCACACCAGCGGAGATGCAGGTATGCCGCCCAGTTGCCCTAAATATTATGGACCATTAGATAAATATCCTGTTACTTCACTGAATAACATCTCGTCTTGTAATTTTGTTTAACAATGAACAAAATGCTAAAAACTGGAGCGTTACTTTCAATAAAATCAAACGAACTTGGTTTGCGGCGTTTGTTTCCCATCGCAGCTTCATCATGTTACCTTATCTGGACACGAGCATCGCATTCCGCAGCACATTTTGAAGAAACGAAAGCAATCAATGATTCTTATCTACGGAATTCTATTTTCTTTCAAAACAAAATGTCGGAGTAACGTTCACAATTTATATTAGATTTCAAATTTGCAGCCATTACATTACTGAAAGCTTTACAAATACAAACGGAAGGCGCTCGTGAGGTTCAATAGTTCGTGTTAACCGAGGACGACGGAGACACTTGCCGGACAGGCCAGGCTTTCATTGTGCACGGGCACGCGGCACGGCTGTGGGGCAGTGCGGACATGTTCACAGCACCTACATCGCCTACCACCAGAGTCACCAAAGGCCGCGCCGTCTGGTCACTTTACCGTATAGAAAGGGCCGCCGATTGTGAAGTTAAGAAAACATCGCGTTGTGTGCCTTACTTCAGTGGCCGCTGCATACTCGTATGTATGTTGTATTTATTGCATCGCATGCACATCCGAGTACTCTCAATTTATCAATATATCTAAATGCCTCAATGTGCGATCCGAAATCCGACCCTTAATATTTATTACATGTCATTGTTTATTTTCGGCTATCGTTGAATTTATAAGGGTTCCGTAAAGTTGTTGCGACAGCACATAAGTTGGGGCGCCGCGGCAGTGCAGCTGAAACGACCGTAAATCACGGCATCCGCCGACACCTCGATGCATTCACCTGCCAATGACCTCTACTCCTGCTCTATCTATCCTTATATATTCTTGAGCTGCAAACAATATACGTCTCTGCTTTTAGTTTCTCGAACAATATCTACAGGCGCGTGTTGTATTGTGGGATAAATGATTTAACAGGCGGCTCATCTCTACGTACAGACACTAAAAACACCTGTCACAAACTTCTCGTAGTTTCTACTTAACGTCGTCAGCTGTATTATTTCATTTCCCGAACATTGTTTAAGAATCTTTTAGTACTGAGAAATATATCAATCTGCAGGCGTGATTTCCTTTTTCGTTTCTCTATTCAGCACTCGCATATCGACGAGCCGGTGTTCGGGTGGATAAAGAAGTAACGCAGGATGTTGATGCAGAAAGCTGCTCGGCTGTATTTTGTCCCCAGTGCTGTTCAAAGCACGATTTGGAGTACAAAGTTAAAATGATCAGACATAACGATAATACTTATACATAATGTTACTTTGTCAATACAATATCTGCAAAAAATTGTTAATTGAGTAGTTTTGTACAATGAAGGTAGTTTAAAAATGAAGATTAAGTAGTCTAGTCTTGATTTCGAATATAGATGCAATAAGCAATGTATATGCACGTGGCGGCGGAACGGAGAGCAACGCGACCCGAAACTACTGACAAAAAATGACGAGAAACAATTTTGTGGTAAGATTATTGCCTCAGATAACTGCAATGAAACATCAATTAATTTATGATCCCGTAATGAGGATTTACGCGCCGCCCGATACTCGGCGGAATTGAAACGGATGGGTCGGCGCAGGGTAGGCGCGGGTCGGCGCGGGGACGGCGCGGGGACGGCGCGGGGACGACGCGGGGACGACGCGGGGTAAGCTAGGGGTCGGCGCGGGGACAATCGGTAATGTCCTTATTTATTGGCATTTACAGCGCAACGCGGTTGATTCATGGCGGCGGACTGATCCGCGAACCGTCTCCGGGCACGGACCAAAACTGTTTCTCCTCTTAATTACTCCTCGAAAAAACAACCGTAAAATGAAGTAAAAGTTACATCCTTATTTATTAACGGGTCTCATTACATGCTCGTAAGTATCGGAGTAAGTAGCTCGTTGTCCTAACGGTTAGAGCGTGAGGCCTACATTCCGGAGGTCGCGGGTTCGAGTCTCGGCATGTACCGATGACTTTAATATTTAAGTTATGTACATTTGTGTGTATGATGTGTTTTAAGTCATCAATCCGAATTGGGCGCGCGTGGTGACTATGGCCCATCGCCCTTATATTGAGGGTAGGCCTGTGCCCCAACAATGAGGACGTAAAAAAAAGGTATCTGAAGACGAACGATGAAAACGCTTTGTACTAGAACTACACGCAGGTCCTCGGGACATTTAGTTCCAAGAATTACAGCTTTTGGGGACATGCACCGCCCGCCAACCTTCACTTGGCCTCGATGATGACGGGCACAATGGAGTATAGTGTTCATCAGCCGGGCAGGCGTCTCATTTGCCGTCAGGTAATATCCCGTTCACCACTTGGTGGAATATAAACATTGAAATTGAACAAAGTTAATACTACACGCCTGTTACGAATACTTTGCGTTCAGAGAAATAATATTGTTCTTGATCTTCTTCGAGAGGAACTGTACGCAGAGTGAGGAGAAGCCAACTTGTACAAGAACCTTGGCAGCTTCGAATCGTTTCTTAGCCAAGCATGTCGGTCGCCCACGCGCTGTCATAGCTTTTCAAATTCTTCAATAATCCTCATGAATGTAACATCAGCTTGAAGAACGGCACGTTTGTGATGTGGACGCCGCGAAGCTCTCAATTACATAATCTATAATTATATTCAACAGCACACTCAATTTTCCCCACTGCTGGTAATGGCTGTTGCTCACAAAGAGAAAGTCAAAACTGCGCTGGTTAAAGCGAACAACACTTGGTGATTTTCTTCCTGGGTAAGAGGACTAGAAACGATGTGTTTCTTAGAAAATTCCATAAAGAGAAAGTTTTAAAAGTTTGTGATGAAATGTACTGTAAATAGTAAAGGTCCAGCAGCGCCAGCAGAATTGTGAACAGAATTTCCTTATCCCTTGAGCAACCTATAGCGTAAGTCAAGTATTCTAACAAGTGAAACTTCAAAAACTTTACAACAAATGAATGTTTTCCTTTGACCCTCGTAGCGAAGCCGTTCGTTCAGCCACTCCGTAGACGCCGGGGCTGGCGAGCAACTGCTTGGCTTAACAAAGGAAGGCCAGTGTTACCAGCGCGTCACACTCAAGTTTATTCTCTCTGCTCTCTTATTAACATTCAATAATTTCTCTGCGTTAAAGATGTGCTACATAGATGCACAGATGCACAGATTAAATAAGGCGTGCGTTCGTGTAGTCTGATCAAAGCAAAGCTATTTGAATACAATTTTACGGACCCTAAATCGAGCAAAAGGGATAAAAGCGCCGCCGCGACCCCGCTTTGAGGGAGGATACTGCTCAATGGTGCGGTTTAACTGGATTGTTCTTATTTGAAAGTATATTTGAGATAGAAAGATTTGAATTCCTGAATTCGGTGATGTAATTCGAAAATTTTATTGAAAAATCATATTTCGGAAAGTTATTTTGTAAGAACTCGGCGCCGGAGCAAGCAGTATGTCTGCGGGCACTGCTCTGTAGTAACGGGCCAGTGAGGATAGGACTAGGGCTAAGAACTCCTGCCTGTCGTAGAAAGCGATTAAAAAAGCTCTCTGGTTCGTGGGCTTTGAAGGTGGGGCTTTATTGTCCACTAAGCGAGCCCGAGGTGGACGACAAAGACGAGATGGTCTCATCCACGACGTGGCGTAGCGAGGGTGCTTACCGTACGACAGTGCGATACCGAGGTTCTCCCGACGATTCAAAGGGGTTGAGTATGTACAAATCCCACCTAACCATGTCTTCCCCCCTACTAGTTCAATATTCTAACTTAATTACATAACTATCGTGTTTAACTTGGTGTCCATGCAGTTAAATGTTACATGAACTATCTCCTTCTTAGCATTTACCCCGACCTATGACAGGGTCTGCTTTCCTACTCCTCTCACTCCACTTCGCTCTATTTGTAACATCGCTTTCCTTGCGTTCGCAGCTCATCGTATCCTTTGTCACTACACTCAGACATCGCAACTTCGGTCTTCCCCTCCGCCGTTTGCCAGGTGTGTTGAGGCTCTGTTTTGTTGTCTATGTATCAGGTGCTCCTTTTTACATGCCCATACCATCGCAGCCAGCTCTTGCAGTTTGTTGGCGATATAGCGTACTCCGGGGCTACCACGCACGTATTCATTGCGGATCTTGTAGAGACTGGCTACTCCGCATATCCTTCTCAACATTTTCATCTCGGCTACGTGAATGGAATGAACATGCTTTTCTGTCATCGCCCATGTGTCGCTTGTATTAATGAGAACTGGTCTTATAACAGATTTGTAAACTAGCCCTTTAACTTTGATAGGCACCCTAGACTCGCATGTAACTCCAGTGAGCTCGTGCTATTCGAGCCAAACGGATATACGGCGTTGGAGGTTGCTCTCCAAATTATCGGATTTGTCTATCACACTACCTAAGTATTTATACTCATCGCATCGGTGGACAACCTGACCATCAACTACTACTGGGTCAGTGCGAGGGATAGTGACGTTACATTCCATATACTGGGTCTTAGCAACGCTTAGTACCAAACCTCCTGCCTGTAACTATTCTTTCCACGCACGTAAGGCCACCTTCATCTCCTGAGGATTTGACGCGCATATTGCTACATCATCAGCGTATATAAAACGTTACGTCACTATGAAATTTAATATTTTTTGTTTGTTAAAAAGCTTCATAACTAATCTTGTCGGAAACGATGGACGTAGATATTGTTAACGCGACCTCGTGGGCTTAATATTCTTTTCATTTCATTATATTAACAGCTTTTTTAATAATTAAACATAATTAAGGTAAAGTTTAAAGCCCCGCGACGGCTCCGCCTCGGCATTGAGCAGGTTAGCCGCCGAGCCGGATCCACGCGCCGTTACGTTTTTAATAAATACAACTCCACTGAAATAATATTTTCTCTGAAGACGCTTCCGGGAGCTGTCACTAGAAACATAAAATTGCTGACTAAACATTAGTAGCTTGTTTAATTAATGTAGTATATACTTTTGCAGGATGCCATATTGCTATAGGGCTTAGTGCCGTTCCTTCGAAGAGGCAGCAGTGGTGGACTACCGCGGGCTGATGATGATATTGGTTTTAAATGTTTTCAAAATTGGTGCTTCTGTATAAAGGAACAGTGTCATTGCTCCATTTTTTTGTTCACAGTTTAAGATTGTAAGCGGCATTGTAACAGTAACTCCTGTACTCGAAGCGTGTGCAATTAGTCCAGCGAGCGGCAGCAGCAGGAGGCCCGATGAGTGCAAATGTTCCGGATCAGTCGGGTCCTGGCGGTAACTTTTCATCGAATGTTGAAAAAATCGCTGTAAGTATAAACTTTGAAACAATTACCAAGTATTTATTATTCACAAAACAATTTCCCGAAGAGTTCCCCTGCACCAGTCCAACACTATTAGCATTTCTAAAACACCAGCGTTCAAGTCTGACATTAATGTAGGAAAGTTATGAGCTATGGAAACCTGACAGCTTCCTATTAAATAATGCTTTATAGAGAAAAGTTCTTTTTAATACTCTCGGTTCACGCAGATCATTTGCTGACCCCAGAATACAGAACAGCGGCATAGCAGTAGCATAATCATTAGAGCATCAATCGTAACAATAGAATCATTAGAATAATTCTTAGTTAACGTTCTGGGTTCCCTCCTACCCTCCACGAATTAGCACAATTTGTTAAAGAAAGATATTATTTGGGGGCTTATCTGGGGCACCGGATCTTGCGCTGAACTTTACGAGTATAATACCATTCGGGCCTGGAATCCTGCCGGCCTGCCAATCAGGTCGGGGTAGCGCGCATATAACAATTTACTATAAGACAGAGAGGTTCCGGTGCGAAGTTTCATAGTGGTCAATGTTTTATTTACGTATTTTTCCATGTAAGGGTTGAACAGCAATCCGCCCGCGCGCTCACCGCTACCCTCATCAAAGGCACGCTCGCGCGCGCCACCACCCCCACCCCCCGCCTCGTGCTTCCACATTCAACTATTTCAAATGTTTTTATTTTGCACTAAATAATTAATTACAAACAACAAGGTTTAATTAACATTTATAGAAATCTTGCATTACGGAGATCCAGAGAGATCCAGTAACTGGATACAATCGTGTACTCCGTAATGACTCGTAGACCGAAGGCAATGTGCACAAACATGTACGATGCATATAAGGACTTGCGCTGTGACAAACGATAGCGCGATCTATTGTACATGGTTGGTTGCGCCACCTGTTGGCTTGTCTGAGAACTTCCTGCGACGCATTTATTTTGTTTTGAATTGTTATGTTTAAACCGTAAACATTGCAACGTTGTACTGCATGGCGAGTGCAGTCCAGCCCGCGATGGGGCTGACGTTGCTTTAAAATGCCTGCACAGCATTTGAAGAGTAAATAACACGTTAAACTATTATTTTCTTATTTATTTGCAAATTTGATTTAACGTATTAAACAATATTGTGTATCAAGTTGTAGAGCTGCGCGGGAAGTGTCCTCCCACGCAATCACTCTTACCCTCACGAGCCCCCGCCGCCCCGCCGCCGCCCGCCGCCGGCCCTCTATTATAATTATTTCTCGTTTATTATCAATGGACTCTAACTCATTCCACGTCTGCCGGCAGAGTAATTGCGGTAACTGATAATGGCGGAGACCAGCCCGCGCCAATTGTGTACCGGTTTCATGTATTTATCATTCGTTTATTTGCGATGAGGGGATCGACTGCATGTTTACTCATATTAGTAAGTGATGCTGCTGCAGGCGGCAACAAGGACTTCATTATAGAATCAGGTGGAGCTCATCGTGAACTTTGAAACGTAAAATGGTGCTTTACGCTATTTCGTATGTCAGCGGGCAGGACAAGCACTAAACCATCTTGTGCTTGCTATTCGTCCCAGGTTCGCTTAATAGCCAATGAGGGCCCCCACCTCCAAAGCCCACGAACCTGAATACCCATTTAGTCTGCTTCTACGACGGGCTGGGCTTACCTTACTCCTACCCTTACCAGCCCGGAACTACAGAGCAAGTTCCGGCAGTACCCAGTGGAGCAGATTAGGCAGTTTAATTATTATTCCACTGTGAAGGTCTGTTGACGGAAACAGGATTGAGGGGACAAATATTTATAGAGGCGCTGGTTGACGATGTTCCCGACAGGTTTACGAGTTTGAAAATAATCGGTTTGTTTGGACAACAATATAGTTTAGTCCTTTTTGTGTCTTTGCTCAGCGTCCCAAGTGCTGTCCGGCCGGCACAAATGCGTTTACCTTTTTGATGAGGGGCATACCGGCAGAGAGCTGAACCTTTGTAGAGTTTTGTATGTACAGGTAACACATCGTTTGGGACAAGGCAACAGTGCAGGTACAGTACTCCTGTGAAGTTAGAACGCCAGGTTCGCAAACTGGGCAAACCAAAAGAGGGCCAATCAATCATGAGATCTTGCGACGTGACGAAAGAACTTTAGAAAAATCTTTAGCTGGGTTTGATACTTCATGATGCTTTCGCTGCATGACGTTTATACTACAAAAGTAAAATGCACGAATTCATGGAAGGAAATGGAAGATTATAAACAAGGAAAATGTAAGTATTGCCACCAACTTATATAACTTGGTTACCAAGATGTTCGCAGACAAGTCGCGTCAGTGGTCCAACGCTGGATTCGAAGGTGCAGTGCGCGAGCGGGCGGGCGCCGATACCTTCCTGTAGCCGCTGGCGACAACTGCAATATTAATGGAAGCAATGCAGAACAACAGTTCATAATAGCAGAGCTGCGAGATTTCTAGAAATAACCAGTCCTGTAAATAATGAAAATGTGGGGGTGGGGAGAATTCTCTGTTGATGTAATTTAGTCTATGTTAAAGTTCAACTCGTACAGACGGGAAACTGCGTGTATTCTTTTTGTTTGTGCTTGACGCAGCAGTAACTTAGTCACTTTTACAATGGATACATTTTTTTTATTAAATATTATAATGTTACAATTTCGACGAACTGGTGAGAAATCGCGGGAATCTACCGGATGCGAGCAACGCGGGACCGATCGACGTGGAGATGTTTGGGGATGGCCTAAGTCCAGCAGTGGACGTCTATCGGCTGATGATGATGATCCAACTTATTGTAGATCCATAGAAAAAGTAAATGTCATACCCGTTGACTAAAATCAAATTTCAATAGATACTATTATAGTTAGCAGTAAACTGTTAACTAGTATCTATTGAAATTGCATTGAGGTTTCTTTAAAGGAAGAAATATATGATGATATTTAATATATATGTATATATATACATAACAAAGTGGTGGTTTGTCACCCGCACCACCCCCGCTCGCTCACCGCTCGCTCACCGTTCGCTCCGCCACAACAAGTCTCGTCATTTATCTCTCGCGAGTCACTGATTTTCGCGTGACACTTTACGCGATAATAGATCATCGAGCACGTTTGCACCGCGTGTGCCAGCCACAGTAACTTGTGAATACGTTTCATGTTGTGTAGGCAACGGGCGGTGCAATCTTGTTAATATTATATATGTACGACGCAATTGTTGAACAGCCGCATGCAGCTTGCTACTGACTTGCTCTCGCGGCTTAAAATTGCATCTCCCGTACCAGTGGCAGGTATGTGCAGTACTACACGAGCTCGTCGAAACGTTCGCGTTTCATTTCCCGTGAGGTTCTAATGCGGTAATGAAATACAACCTGACCGCGACCTCCGCCAGTTAATTGAATAGCAAAACGATGCAAATACGATCTGCATCTTATTTCTGTGTAGCGACTTGATTTATTGCTACAAGTGCTTCGTGATGTACTTGAAATATTATTCTAATTAAACTTATCGGAGGTTTATTATCTAAGAAAATAAGAATACTGCCCGTTTCAATAACATGACGTATATTGTTTGGTCAGCTAATAAATCGAAGCGCATGGGGGAAGGGAAGATAAACATCAACCCCATATTGGAATGTATTTCAGCGCGACGCCGCCCCGCACTTTGCAGCGCGAATACACGCGCATTATTTCATTGTACTTCGGCGACTACAATAAAATATAACCTAAAGCGGTTAAATGTAACTGAAAAACTACTGTATGTCTTAAGCGTGCCGTCTTATTAACTTACAGTTAACAATAAACCCGACACGCCGATAGAATTCATATTCTTTAATTCTAACAAAAATTGGACTTGGAACTGTACAAGTTTATCTGTTTTTAAGCTACCCCATTAACATTCATGTGACCGCCGAGTTGTGTACTTGATGTAATGCACTCTCGTCTGCTTAAAGTATAAGATGAAGAAAACATCGTAACTGGACCCGTAGCCTACTCAAAGTTAACATCGATGCAATTTATTGACATGAGTTGAAAACTGTACGTTTGGTGCGGTGCCGTGGCCGCGCGTACACTGCAACGTATGCATTGAATAGCGAGCGAGGGGGTTTATTATTTAACTGTCACACTCTCCCTCAGCGGAAATGGTTTAATATTTTGGTGTGAATGAGCGAAGTGTGGATTCCCCGGCGGGACTGCCCGGCGAGCTGAAACCCCCGCGAACACATAAACACCGCAATAAAACTAGAATATCCGACAACGGCGGCGGCGGCGGCGGCGGCGGCGGCGGCCAACTTGGCGACAACTTATCCCGTGACGTCCGCTTACACGCGTATGCAGCAGCTTCAGCGCTACCACAGGAACACACAGTACACCTGGTGATGTACTGCGTACACGCATTGCCACATTCACACAAACCTGCGCAATATATTAAGGAAATTTACATTTTTAAACATGGAAATGTCATCGCATCCACCCTCGCGACGGCAAGGAGAAGTTATGTCGGACTCGCATCGACTGACTTCGACATTCCGTCTATGTGGGAATACTTTGAGTTTAGTAATTACACAGCGCTCAGCTTCTAAGCAGCATTTCTTGGTAGTGAGCTCCACTCGCTCTTCCTCCTATAATTTTAAACAGTTCCGTTGTTTTTCAAACCTCGCCGCCGAATTGGGGAAGCCGGGCAGGGTACGCGCGGCGCCCCGTGTGTCGGCTAAATGAATTACGGCGAGGGTTATTTTTTTGTGCTGGTTATATTTTTACAGTAAATATTATTTCAGAGAAGTAAACGTTCGTTCAACTTACCTCTGTTTAAAAATAAAACAACGGCGCTAAAAAAAAAGGTGCAAACAATGAGGAGTACGAGAGTATGTTGTTACAGGAATTAATTTAATGCCCCGTACATTGTACAAGTTACCCCCGCGGGGGTGAAGGTTTACCTTTTGACGCTTTATTCCTTTTGACTAAGTTATTTACGTTTGAATACCAATTTCGTGATCGAGCCACTCGCAGAGGGTTTACTTTCACGCTACGCTCTCTTCGTGACGAGGAGGTACGTGTTAGGAGATTTGCACAGCATTCGCGCTCGTACCGTAGATACGTGGGTACGACACCAGGCCACGAGTGGTTGCCTCTTCATTTTTGTGTGGAGACTGGGAACGTTCCCGCTGGAGCCGCTGCACAGTTAAGAAAAACTGTATAAAGCTTCTATAAATACACAAGCACATGTACAGACATGCAAATATCGATTTTTGATAGCATTCGACTAACAGCTAAAGCACTAAACCTTTTTTTTTAAATCGACAAGGTTAGCGCTTCACCACGATCCCACCTGATGAAGGCGCACCAACCTGGTCAGCCTATTCACCCTTTTCTTAAAGACACTTGTCATATTTGGGCGCGATTTTAAAAAGGGGATGACGAAATTATATCGTGTAATTCCATCGCACTATCATCTACTAAATGGCGGGCGTGTTCAAGACTGTGGAGCCTAGTTGTGACAAGTTTTGATCAGAACAAGCCTCTTAGCGCGCCTCTGCACCGAGTCTAGTGCCGCTAGATAAGTTAAAAATCTTCCTAATGATGCAGTCGCAACAGCGGCGATGAGGTAGCGAGCTGTCGGCAGCAGACAACTGAACAAGAGCGCAAAGCAGCAAACGTTCCTCCGTCTCCAGTGTGAGGTGTTCGTATGTTTTTATTGTTGTTTGTTTGTTTATTTGTTTGTTTGTTTATAACCTCATGAATATTAGTGCGCCGCGACTCGGCGGTGTACACGGCGCGACAATATAACGCGCACGAAGTTGGGCGATAAATAATTTAGAAACACATTACTGCGGTAACTTTCGTGTTACTGCTTACAGCGGTAAGCAGTGCATTAAGCACCGAGACCGTTGTATACTTTATAGAAATTGACAGCGACAAAGATTCAACTTTAAAGTAGTTTTATTGGCACATAAGTTACATTTTATGTGACAAAGGGTGTTGTAAATCGTGAAAATATTTTCTTTAAAGTCGAAAGTGATATAAATCTTTATATTTTATAATGTATGGTCGTCTGTTTCTGCGGGCCCCTCGTCGCCTCGTCTCTTAGACCCCTGACTCCTCCGCAAGTAATGCTTGTAAAATAACGCTGTCCAATGGACGAGCTGACTGCCAATCTCAGGGTTCTTCTGGTGCAGCGAATGGTCAGGTGTAAACACGACTATGCAAATGAATTTCTCACCTCATGGTACAAATTCGTTTAGCAACGACCATCTTACTACTTTACACAGGCAGAAGGGAACGTTTAGTTATGAAATCCCACGCCCAACCGGCCACACAGTGGGCCATTTTGAATACACGACCGTTAAATAGTCGTATTCGGAATACTTTATGGTTTGATGTTGTAACTGGTGGTATCAGTAAGGTGTCAGGGCTCACTGAAGCACTTGCGATTGAGTGAAGATGGGTGCAGTGTATTGTTGTTACGAGCAAATATTTCCATTTATCTGGAGCAGGACGCAGAGCGTTTGTTTGTCTGTTTTATGTATTTAATCATTAGTTTATTAGATTTCAAAATTAACGATTGACTGGAAGGAGCCACAGCAGTCGGAAGTACCACAAGGTTCACCGTTACAAAGGCTCGCCTACATCCACCACCACCACAGGCTTAATTACAAAATTCATTAGGCTCTAATTTCATAATGAGTCGGACAGGAGCCGCGTGCCCCGGATCATTACGGAGCTACAATTACTGCTTAATTGTTGAGCAGCAGGTGCCGCGGGAGGAAGTAACGAGGACAGGAGGAGCAGGCGTTAACAGTTGCTGCAGTAATTGAGGAACTTTGAATGATGCCAATCAACTTGCGAGCGCCGGGAAATTTATTGGGCGATCATTGGTGTTGATGCGTCCAACTCTTTCCACGATTCGTGGATATAACTCATAATGGTAAATTGACTTGAAATCTCTTAACGCAAGTCCTCCACATCATCATGGAACAGATATTTTGTGGGCGCAAGACGTACCATGCCTTTCTCTGAATGTTATCACAAACAGTATCATAAACCGTGATCCACCTTCCCGCAGGGCCGCTTTCAATAAACAAAGCTGTAATGTTTCAGGGCCGGTTCACTTATTGCGGGGTGTTGGGTGGCTAAAAAGATTAAATCGTTAGAAATAAAACATATTTCTTTAGCGAAGTACTATTTTCTCCCTCGTTTGAAGACAGTTGGCAGAAATATGGCGTAATTTCATAGAAATAGGTCCGGATAAACAAAGTAATTCATCATTGGGAAACTTGTAATCGCTCGGCGGACGTTTATTTGTCAATAACCGGTCATTTATATCAGTTAGGCGGCTTTTAGTTACATTGTTTACACATCCGGTGCCAATTGGAGCCGTCTCGCGCCGCCCGGGAGATGGCGACCGGGCAATAGTTTACACGGGAACCTATTTATATGCAGTAATCGATTTAGAATAATAATTATATCAATGCAGGCAGGGTTTCGGTCAGGATTAAGATTAACAACAGCTTATCGATAAGGAGTCACGACCCTCAGCATTGAAGAATCGAATAAAGGGAGAGAGACAATCAGGGTAACGTATGTTCAGGTGCGGACTACTTAATCAAAGTAAACCTCTACTTTGTCGAGTTATTTCGGTTATCCTAGCCGCACTCGCGAGGACCCGTCTGCCGCTGCAGCTGATGCTATAGCTATACCTCAGCTTGTTATAACGAAAATACAAAGACGCGGAGAAGTTGTATCCCAACTAAAAGTCAAACCCGTTATAAAAGGGTTTGCACAGCCGCAGGGTGTCAGCAGCATGTGTAAGCGGTGCTCGGGCAGACTCAAGTTCAGCGCGTATCTGAAATCGAATCTCGGAGTATTGCTAAAGTTTTTACATTTGCAGCAATCGATGTGAAAGTGTTTAAGTTTAAATAGCACGAGTGCTAAAGTTACCTGTTGGGCGTGGAGTAACAGGTACTCGGGGAGTAACGAGCGGTTCCATACAGAATTATATTATTGATGAGATTATTTACCCTGGCACGAGCGGGGACGGGTCGGAGGCTGTAACGTCTGTTCGTTTCGGTGGTGTTCCTTATTTAGCAGCTTTAGCATATCGCTTGAAACCTGCGACTATTCAATTGAACAATATGTTTAAGTACTAACTACCTAAGGGAAATTATTGCTTTAGACGCGTTGTCACCTCTTTGAGGTACCAGTTTAACGTGACATTCGTGCTCATTCAAACTATTTAATATTAGGTTTCTCTAGAATTTAGACACATGCCGTACTCTTTGTAAGTAATGAATACTCTCTACGTATACATTGTATAATAAATTACTCTCTTTATATCATCTCTTACACTTGTCAGGGTTTTGAAATGCGGAGATGATGTTCTAACTCCAGGTATGTGTTTGTCGCTTCATAATAAAATGAAAGCAATATAATGAACCGGACAAGCGACATTCATTCGCATGCAGTTTCTCATGAAAACTAAACACACATAAGTCCCCCTCGGGGCTATTCATCATCATCAGCTGAAACACGTCCAATGCTGGCCACGTCTCCCCCAAAGATCTCCTCGTCTATCAGTCCTACACTACCCACATCCAGCGGCGTTCCACGACTTGCATTTAGAGGCATATAAGTGAGTAATGCGGATTGGCTGGGGCTATTCGACTGTGTTCATTTTCCTATTGAGTTTTTTTTTGAGGAAGCGGCAAGATGATTGGGATGTTCATCTGGTAAGTGATACGTCTGCGCGTAACAACGCAGAGTATATTAGGATATCTATCTGTTATAATGTGGTGCAATGTACATCACATTGCACCACATTATAACAGGTAGATAAATAGTTTATTCCTTTAATCAATCACACAAATATACAAAAAAAAAACAACAACAAAGCATGACGGAAACAACACTTAAACACACAGCACGCCCCTGACCTTGAGACATAACTTGTACATTACTATTGTAATTTCAAAGGTCCTTCAAACCGTAATTTAGCGGCAATAATAGGAACTGCTGCAGTACGTACAGGATCCGGCAAGGGTTCAGCCACCAGTCCGTTTGCGGGGAGCGCTTGATTGATGAAATTATTTATGCAATGAATAAATGAATGATGCAGTGTCTGCTGTGCGGTGCGGTGCGGGGCGGTGCTGGGCGGTGCTGGGCGGGTGGTGCGTTGCGGGGCGGGGAGGGTGGTGCACGTAACTACTTCCTTCAATAGGTGAGCTCTTTTGTTGCCGGCTCTAGTGGAAAATCTTTTCAAAGGGGCCTGGGCGAGCTAGTCGGCGGGGGCTACGGGGGAGCAAGGGGGGCGACGGACTAGCAACAAATGAGCGGCTCGTAACAATCAGCCGTATCGTTTTGTTCCCCGCAGCGGGCGCACACAAAGACCCTTAATTATTAATAAAACCCGTTTATTGCGTGATGAACACCGGGCGCGTACTGTTCTATTGATGAGGAAGTCATTGTCACCATCTCAACCGAGACACGTCCACTCCACAGCTGGATGTAAGTCTATTGCGATGGGTTTCGCAAAACACGTACCGGCGTTATTCGTTAGGACATAACCCGTTCCCAGATGTCTGCAGAGTATCAGCGCGTGCGCAGGTACTGACTACCAGGCTCAGTTTATGACAACGTAAATTAAGTTAGTGATTAGTGGTTTAAATTTGCTTTTAATAGTTAAAGAATATTAATCATTAATAATGATCTGTATTTATATTAATAATGTCTGTCGTCGTGTCAGTGAAGGCCGATGGGGGAGAAAGGTCTTGGAGTGGAGGCCGCGTACAGATCGCAGAAGTGCAGGATGTCCTCTCTCCAAATGGACCGACGACATCATCAAGACGGTCTGAATTGGGTGGATGCGAGGAGTTGAGGATCGCATTTGGCGGAAGACATTGGGGAAGGCCTATAGCCAGCAGTGGATAAACAAAGACTGATAACGATAAATAATGATTATTTCACGTGTGACAAGTCACCGCTCTATTCGCATACATCACTTACCTTCTACTTTGTTCTGGTGTTGGGTCAGTGTGAACGCAGGATGCGCCCACGCTTACTTTGTATTGAATGTATTGAAGGAAATGTATTGGTCCTCTTGGGTATTAAGAAATATAACTTTGGACGTAACTACTAGAAAAGATTTTGGAAAATTCAAGAAGAAATTGATATTAAACATTTCATAATTAATAATGAAGATTACTGCCATAAATGTACTGCTGCAGGTTCGCTAGCCATTAAAAACCTCGCCGCCGCCCCTGGACAGCTGCAGAACTTACAAAAGTTAAAAATTTCCGTAATTTATTCATCCGAGGGAGATGCAGAAGTATAAACATCTTATATTTACGCAATGACTTTTATAAACTTCATCAGCATAACAAAAAGCTCCTGCATGAATAAAAGCTCGGCCCGTCGGAACATTTTACGAGTGGGGCATTATTAAGTGCCAACAAAATGAATCGTTACTTGCAAGCTCGTAAACTTGAACACGCGCACACTGCAACAAATATTTGCGTCTGCGCAGCTCGGCTCTTGTTATGAGCGGGCGGGCCCATTTAAATATAACATTTCTCGTATTAATGCTCTACCGTATAGGTATATATAACATGAGTTCCGCTATTTATCTGAATCACCTACCTTACTTACTTTAATAACAATCTGTTAAGTAGCTGATTCACTCGCTGCAGCTCACTTCTAGCCTGTGACAAACCAACGCCGGCACACTTGCGGTGCAAGTATTACTCTAAAAGAATTGACCTAACTCATCTGGCGGCACTGGACACGGTGCGGAGGTGGGATAAAACGCTTACTATAGATTAAGCACTGGTCACAACTAGGCTTGACAGTCTCCTCCACAGCTGCCGTGTGGCCAGGCTCGTGGTTTTCTATGGGATACATTTTGAAGAGTATGCAATGGAATTACACGATATAATTCCCACTTCCCCTTTTTACTACCGGACGACCAGTCTCCATCCTTATGTTGTAGACATCCTCAGTCTGTGAACAAAGAGGTTTAGCTCCTCATCTTCACGAGAACAGCAAAGGAGTAGAACAACTTGCCGGCGTCAGCGTTGCCGTCCAAACGTGACGTGGGTGTCTACAAGAAAGGAGTGAATAGACTGTTACCGGGGTAGTGCGCCTTGCCAGCACAGATCATATCACCACCTAACATCAGGTGGGGTGGTGGTTAAACGATGACCCAAAAAATATATAAAAAACATTTAATTCATTTCGATAATAACCTAACCTAAGTCAGGACTTAAGCACGTTACTTATTTGTCAAAACTCAACAAATGTCATTTACGTTTCCTTATAAAATAACTTTATGTTGAGAAAGTAAAATGGCGACGGCCAATGGGGCAGTAAGGTTCCGGAGTGGCGTCGGCGTACCGGTAGACGTGGTGTTGGGAGGAGTACCACATGGTGGAACGACGATCTGGTGAGAGTCACGGGAACCCACTGGATACGAGCAACGGGTGACCAGTCGATGTGGGAATCTTTGGGGGAGGCCTATGTTCAGCAGTGGACGTCTGTCGGCTGATGATGATGATGAGAAAATAAAGTTATACCTCCGTTATAAATACCGTTAACTTGTTAGATGCATTATAATGGAATTGTAAATCACAAATTGTTTTACTTTAAAATTAAGTGGTTTTTAGTTTTTATAAACATACTTTTAGTATAATCTCTCCATTTCATAACACTAAGCTGGGGCTGGAGCTGGGAATGTGGGGGTGTGGGGGTGTGACGGTGTGACGGTGTGGGGGGGTGTGGGGGTGTGTGGGCGAGCGGGTGAGCGGGCGCGCGGCTAACAAACGCTGTTTATTTGTAAGGCGATAGATTAACGCGCCGGCTGATCCGGTTTGATTGAGTGGATTAACTTAACCGAAACATATTTACATAAAGCGGCGAGCTGCTCCGCCAGCCTCCCGCTCCTCGGCCGCCGGAGATTTATCTGTTAGTGGAGTACTCTTCACTTTCACGTTTCTAACGCCTCTCATCACACAACTGTTTAATTTTTTACATTAAAATGTATCAATACGCTTCTGTAATATTGCACGGGTTATGATACCGATGGTGAATGTTGATGATCATCATTGACAATCTAACGATGTTCACTGCTGGAAACCAACATCCCACGCGCACCCGCGCACACGCAGCCCCTGCATTTAATGTTTTCTTACTGCTAGTTTACCAGTAGTTCAAGTAATGTGTGTGGCTCGCTCTTTTCCACTCCAGCATACCAAACTCCTGGACTGCGTCAGGCTTTATTGTTTTCGTGTATATAATAACTCCATAATAATAAGTAGCAGGTAGTACAATATATTAATTAACATCAGCCCTCGCGCTGACTGCGGAGGAATTGAATCTTAACTTAGTACTGCTAATTGTTATTAAATGAATGCGAGCCCCGAATTCATGGATATGGACATGTTCAGCCATCACCACGTTGCCTCGAGTTGCTTATTTGTTTATAATTTACTTAAAGTAGAAAGTTGGACCGGCTCCGCATTTTCCTCCAGGCAGGAGAACTCCGCACCAACCTGTTCAGACGGGTATGGTAGCCTCAAGACGTGGCTCGGGAGGTACATCCAGCGACGGGCTGCACAAATACAAATTTTGATGATGATAGTGATGAGTTTTATTAAATAGTATCAAAATGGAGTCTGTAAGGGGTCACAAATATTCACAGGACCCAAGTCAACCTCGCCAGCTCGTTCTGCAGTCTGTTAATTATCAGAGGACGCTCGGACTCCCACCAATCCGCATTGGGCGAGCATGATGGGAAATGGTTCAAGTCCCCTCAAATGAAGATCTTTGGTAGAGGCCTATGTCCAGCAGTTTACGTCTATCGGCTGATCATGATGAAGCTCATGCAGAACCGCAACCTGCATTATATATAAGCACTACCTCAACGTTAAATATAATAGCCTTCGTTCTGACTTGACAGAATTCCTCTCTTCCTGTGCGTTGGATGTAACGTAACGTATTGCGCCGACATCTCGCACTTCCGCCTGTTGTCTGTCCGTCCGACGAGTTCCGATCTTTATTTTTTTCTTTTCTCTTTGCCTTAATTTTAATTATCCTTCACGTAATTTGTCACCTTAGTGACATCACACCGTTAAACATGCCCATTGGATTGCAGTCGACTCCCAACTCAGTGTTTGCACGTCTGTCAAGGTTTACCTCTAAGGGGCTCTGTATATAATGGCCACATGTTTTTGTTTAAAAATTTGGGGGGTAGCGTGACAGCGAGTGTGTCACGCCGCAGTTACTAGTTGACTCTGCGTGAAGAGCGATGTATCTCAATACGGCATTAGAGCCGTAAAAGGAATTTGGAGACCAAATGTGCGTGTGTGCGTCTGCGCGTCTGCGCGTCTGCGCGGAGCCGCCGGTGCTCAGGCCGGCCCATAAATTTAAAGCAACAACAACAACAACAGTAACGCGAATCAAAGCAAGTCGTCGATTAACATTTTTGGCTGAACGTTTCACGCGGATGGCGCGCTTTGAAATTTTCTACAAACAAACAAACAAACAGACGGCTGTTTTGTGTTTACCTTTCATCAATTCATCGGGCGAACTTTACTGTTTATATTCAGCGAAAGAAAACAAGTTTACTGCGAGTTATTACAAGAATATAAAGAGAAATGTTATCGAAAACTTTATGTGATCTTTACCCTCCCAGACTCCTGGCGAGCGCCAGTAAACAGTTAGGCCGTTATTAGTAAAAATTCTATCTCGCGGGCAGTCACTAGTTGAGTTTCAATTGTATCTGTTTCTACAAAGGGCACACGTTTTGTACACGGTATACGGTATACGGTATACGGTACACGGTACACGGTACACGGTACACGGAACACGGGACACGGAAAACATAAATGAGATAATATTAGCAAAAAAAGTTAAATAACATTCGTTTTGTTTCAGGATACAGGTGTTACTTTATACCCGAGAGTAATTTCCCTGGGGGACGAGACACTGACGGGGAGTAGCCCGGATCCCGCAATGCTGTTGCACTGTGCAACGGTGACCCTGATCTTTCCGTAGTCATAACGACCAATTTGTCTTTACGACTGAAACCAGAGTGGATCCAACTATTTCCGTAATAAATTTTTATCACTTTTTAAATTTTTCTATAATTTTTTTATTGTACAGGATTGTAAAGGGAGGGTGAAGACGGTGCACAGAGAAACATAACAATTATAAAGTTATGGAGTAATAATAAATTAGCATGTGATAGACATCTAATGACAAGGGATGAACACCCTGAGGGAAAAGTTATGTTAAATGTATGAAAGTGGCAGTTTAGAGGAACGCTGGAGAAAGTTTGGATTGACTGCGGGGGGATTTTTGGTTCGAAAAATGTTTACATCCTGAGATAATGGATGACGGAAGGATTGCATATTCCGACCCGCTCGTGTGTAAGTACGGGAAGAGAGAAGTTTACTATTACATTACTAACCGTTTACTGGTGGTAGATCTCTGTCGCCGGAGAGCGTCTAGGAAAGTACCACCGCAATTCCTATCGCAGCCGACAAACGGAACTGTGTTTATGTCAGTGCAAACATTGCTGTGTTCCGGTTTTAAAAGCGCTGCAACTGGCGAAATTACTGGGGTAACGATACTTAACGTGTTATGTCTCAGGGCGACGCGCGTTGTTAGGAGCAGGTGTGTCACACCATCAGGTGAATGTGCCGTTCGTCTCGTCGGCTAATTGAATAATAAAAAGAGAAGGCTTAATATCATTCGTCGTCAATATACAGTTCTCTTTCTTAAAAGAGCAAATTTATTCCCTAAAAATTTGTTAAACCTTTTGTAAGAGTATGAGCGGTCCGGTTTAGTGGACTCTCGACTTCGTAAGAGCTTCGCGAACTAGCTGTGCTGTCGGGTGCGCTCTGAATGCGCCGCAATTACACCAGCATCCGAGCTGCTCTGGTTCGCACGCGGAATCCGGAAACGGCTCCAACTATATGCGCTGTTGCCAGGGCCCCCACCCCGCCGAAGCGCTGCCGCTGGGCATGCAGCACGAGTTTTAGCTGAGGAAACTAATGCGAATGTGTCGTATTTCAAAATATAATAATTGATTATATTTGTATATTTTATTATTAATAATACGAGTCCTTTGCTTGAAAGCAATCGCTAAGTACAAACGCAACGCTTGCAGTAGTCCCGTTAAACAGTCTTCGCTTCACGAACGACTTCATCTCGGCGGGATGCGTGACCCTCAGCAGCAGGCAACGCAGGATTGTGAGGTGCGGTGAGGTGCTGTATCGAGTAAAATTACTAGGGTAACGAGGCTAAACATATTACGACTCCAGTCGACAGGCGCAATGTTGTTATGGACGGGTGTCCCGCTTACCCCCAGATGAACGTCTTGCTGGTCTCATCGCTGCACCGAATTAAAGGAATATCCTTCGTAAAGAAGTGTCCAGTTAAAGATGACGACACCGCGACGCGGAGGCGGCGAACGCTTTCTGTTAGCGCTTTATGCGCTAGAAATAATTTAGGTCAAATAGCGAGAGAAAAATCTGAGGCCCGCATCCTCAAAGTAGCCGGGCGTGGTCCCTGAATGCCTAATGCGGACCCATTGTTAGTTCAGAGCGGAGTTTTCATCGCAAAGAAATAAAATGAGTTGTGTGTTACTTGGTTGTGGATCCTAGTTCCCATCGCAGTTTGTTCGGATTTAGTCGACTATTGATTGGCAGATATTTGTTATCGTTTCCTGTCTCCCCACGGGCGCGCAACGAGACCGCGCTGGTTAAATATAACTGCAAACCAATAGTTAAATTTAACCTATTATAAATATCGAACAATTTTATTACGCTTTTAGCCTAAATAAAACGATTGTAGCTTATTACTGGTCGCAGGTCTCTGCTGCCGGAGACCAGCGCAACGCATGATGCAGCCGACACACAGTACTGTGCAAACATTATTGTGTTTTGGTTTGAGAGGCGTTAGAGCTGGTGAGATTACGGGGCTAACGAGCGCAGTGTGATGCAGCGTGTACCATTGGAGCTAACGCCGCGTCGCTCTGGGCGGACGTATCAGTTACCACCAGGTGAACGTGCCGCTCGTTCCGTCGCTTAATGAAATAAAAAAAAAAGTGTGGGTACTGCTCGCCTAACTTCCCCCACCAACTAGCCACTCAGTTATTATCTGGCAGCGAGTCGTTGCAGCAGCAGTTAACTGAAATATTCATTGGTTTGAAAGAAGAGCAGAGAATGAAGGAGTAGAAAGAATGTGAGACGAGTATGAGTAGAAAATAGAGTAAGAGAGTACTGATGGTAAATGAAAGGAAATGCAATGGCCCCGACCCACCCTGCGCAGGGGAACGAGAAAAAACAATATTTAATAAACAAAAACTACATAACTGACATTTTTTATAGAAAACAAATGTAATTATTGTTTGTTTGTTTGTTTGTTTGTTTGTCTGTTTGTTTGTGTGTGTGATTGCGCGAATGTAAACAAACTTATGTGTGGTTCGAGTTTAAAGCAAAGCAAAGTAGGAGTATGTCGCTGTTATAAACAATACTAACTTAACAAGTTAATTGTCGCTCACTTTAACAATAATATTTAAGCCCTTTTACTAAGACAGTATTAGCAGAGACGAGATGAGAAGAGCGCAGGAGATGAGCTGGCTGCAATGCGAAACCACGCTCACGTCCACGACTGTGCCGGTGAGATGGCATCAGTGTAACAATAATTTAAATTCATTGTTACACTGATGCTGTAACATTAGCTGTAACTGATGCTGCTTGTTTGTAGGACTTTAGTACACAATGATGCTGTCGGGTCAGCAGGACCTCTGCGTTTGTCACTACCAATAATGATGCTTTGACAGGTTGTACTCGTACCTACTCGTATCTCATTCATGTCACACTGTAAACTGGAGTAGGGTGCAGGGTCGAGCACGGAGATTTCGGGTGGAGAGTGGTGTGGTATGTTACTTAGATGCAAGTGTCAAAGATGGCCAGTGACCAAAGTCGCAGCCGTCGTGTGTTCATTTAATTTGGGATTCCAACCCCGCACCGTACATGGATCCTGGCAGGGTCATCAGGAACGCTATGTTTCAGACCACGAAATTTACTAAAGTAATAAATGAGCAAATTTCAATTCAGCACAGTTCACCATCCGAGAGCGTTGTGAGATATTATTCAGATCGATTTATGCAGGTAGGCTGTGCAGTGGTTGGTGGTAAGTAAGTGGTTGAATGTGGCGCACGGCCCTGCTGCAGCTCACTTATGTAATGTTGTCCAAACAAATGTTAACCCGTAAATCAAAACCCTTCGTCTCGTAAATGTATAATACGTTAATTGGTAATGTAGGTGATACGTTAGGGGTCGGCGTGCAGCGGGCGCGGGGCGCGGGGCGCATGCAGAGGGCGCGGGGCGCGTGCATAGGGCGCGGGGCGCGGGGCGCTCGACGCTCGGGGCGCTGTTGCTCAGCTCGCGGCACGGACTCCTCGTGTTCATCAAGTGCAATTACCGAAGGCTGCGCTGTCGCTTTACATTTCATTACCTCATAATGAATACAACAATCGACATATCACGCGCGAGGCAGTGTCGTGGGGGTGTCGCGGGGGTGTCGCGAGTGTCGTGAGTGTCGCGGCCCGGGGTCGCGGGCTGCACTCGCCGGTTGTTATGGAATGCAATGCAATGCAATTCATCGCGCTGCGGTTGGTTTGTTCACGTCTCATGTACTATCGCGCACGTGTGATGAAATGTTAAAAGAAATTTGCACAATAAATAATAATTAATAAAACTGTGCTCTTTGTTAATATTTTTGTTAATTTGTTACCGTTTTTTGTTATTATTTATAGCAAGCTGTTGTCTATGTATCGGTGTCTAGTCTGGGAAGAGAAAAGAGCTTTATGTCAAGTTGAGCAAACAAGTCCTAAGTGTTTTTGAAAAGTGAAAATTCTCTCATAATACGTATTACTCTCATATATGTAATTGACGTATACATGAGTGGGACTCCCCCTACACCTCCTACCGAACACACACACAGATGAACATTGAATGTTTTTGTATGAAATGTCGGCGCTGGGAAGGAGCAGCGCCTGGCGACACATTTGGATGGACATCATGATGTTGATTCCTATTTCTTCCCCAGTTGAAGGTTGAAGGCTGCGAAGTGGCGGTGCGGGGCGGGGCGGGTCTGGATGGGGCTGGACGGGGCGCAGTGGGAACACTCTGAGAGCTCGCTTTATGAATATTTAGGAGTTATTAATTATTAAAGTGTATAATGGATTTTGTTCTTGAGCCCAGAAGTTCTGTGAAGTGGAAACAAAAGATCGCTGCGAAGTTACGAGCGGGCGCCGGTGCGACGGCGAAACAATATCAACTATTATCACATATACTTAACTGTACACTAAGTTAGCGATTACTTCTTACATTGCTTGCTTTATATAGACCTATAATTTCAAAGTCAACAAAACAAATTTAACATGCTAAGATATTTCCGGTGCCTCCGTGGCGCGGCGGCTCGCCTCGTCACATGGAGGTGGGTGGATCAATTCAACCGTACAGAACTGCTTTGTTTTGGCCCTGACTAGAGTATTCTGGTGGAGCAGACTTCACCGCGTCTGATCTCATTTTCACTTGCAATTGAGATTAGTACATTTTCGATAAAAAAAAAATTGAGTCTATAGTAATAGTATTGTTGTATACTACAAAATGTAAACAACAACAACACTCGCGTTAGAAAAGAGCTTGAAATCTGTAAAGAGTGAAACTGATTTTTTTCTTTCAGCAAAAAACTATGTGCATTAGCACCAACCCCTGGAGAACTACGGTGCAACAACAAAGTATACATACAAACATATATATCCACATAAGTACATACACGTGTCAAATTCATGACGCACCTTTGGTGGAAGCGGACTCGGAAGTTCCCAGATGAAGAGCAAAGAATAGAGAGAAGCTGCTGATTCGTTACAATAACGCGAATATTGTATATTAAAGAATTTTCAATTTTACGATTTTTCCCCGTTCATGGAATTATTTATTACCGCGAAGCTTTCCCCCTCTCCCGTGCTCCCCTGAACACCGGCACTGGTAAACTCAGCGCTTTTAGTTTTAGTTAATGAATATTTAGTATGTAGAACGTATGATTTATTAATTTTACCAGATGGTATTAAAACTTGCGTCAAGGTCACATGACCACACGTGTTCTTAGCCATCATTAACAAAATACAGCTCAGGGATATTACTATTTCTTCCTTTTTCCTTTAGTGTGCGCGCGGCGGGAACTCGACGTGTGTTTGGTTACAATTTGAACCTTACTCCACAGCAACACGGTGCAATTCAGACCGCGCGCCCGGGCGTGCGTTGGTTCGGGCATCAGCTGTTTTTGATTTTGTGTTTTTGTGTTTTTCATTGCTGATTTTTTTTAGTAAAGTAATGTATCTTTTATGAAACTATCGTTTGCTTTAGCTGCACTAACATGATGGAAAGTAAATAATGCTAAGGAAACGTATTAAAAATATGATTTTGTTAATCAAGATCCATTTTTTTCCGTTCCATCATCAAAGCTGTCATCAGTACTATCGTCTGTCTCCGTTTTCGGAAGCGGTCTCCTAACACACAGTATAAGAAGATTGCCTCTTGAAATAACTTCGATATAACTTTGTGATAGTTCCGAAGGATCCCCGTTTACCTATGATGCCATACACCGGATAATTATTTGTTTGTGTCACTTAACTTTTTAATAAGTATAGTTCAGGCAAATGAGCAAGGACACGTCCTCTGCTACAATTGGTAGAAAAAACTCGTCGACAGCGAAACTTTTATTTGGCCTCAGTTAATGAGTTCTTAAGAATGACTGAAGTATGAAACAAAGGAATTTGTGGGATGAGACATGGAACTTGTTACTCTCGCTTCACTGGGACCAACAATTGATGAATGGGAACAGCTTATTGACAGTCATTTTTTTTTGTGATTTTGATTTTGTTATATAACATAAAAAGAAATCTGATCGATTAAATACATTGTTTGACCTTGAAGTTTATAGTTTTTAGGGGTCGTTTCGCAGCACCGATTGCAATATCATCAGGTGTCGTTTCTCTAATTGAACAAGTTTTGTCACGTAATACATTGGGCCGAGAATATTCCGAAGCCTGAAAACAGTTCGCGAGATCGAATAATAGGTCACGGCGGCGCGTGTAATCTGTCTGGTTGTCAAATTTGATTTATGAAGTAATCAGCCGCCGGCACAGCGCCACCGCCGCATCACCGCACCATCGCATCATTGCACCACCGCATACCGTCTGATGCATCCACTTGCGAGCGGCACGCGAACCACTTGTGTATTACTGCCAGTGCTGTTGCTGATGTAAACGACGGGAGAAGCAAGGACGCCCAGTTCACTAAATATTACCTTTTTTATAACAAATTTACAAGTATCAAAGTTGTTCGATTGTTTTAGTTTCAAATGAAATGATGGCAGTAACTCACGAAACCGTTCATGCTTACTCACATCTCCTTCACAACCAAGAGTTATATTTCATATTCAAGTGACTTTGTAAAAATTGTCGTCGGAATGCTTTCAATTTTAAAACCACAACTTACTCAAGCGAAAGATATCCGGCTAAACGTAAACTCCGTTCAGACGTAAGTAAAGGTTGATTTTATCTACAAATACATATCAACGTTCGCGATGTTCGTGTAGATGTTATGTTAAGGTAACTTGATCTTGCTTATCGATTCCATTTCTTGAAACATCTGAAGTATGTAATACAAAGGCAGTCAAACAGAGCGCCTGTCTGCGCGTGCTGCAGCTTGGCAGCTTCTGTTTTCGTTTGAAAAGCCACTCAATTCGTTTATTTTTAAAATAATTTTAATAAAATCAGTTTAACTGGATAATAATTCGCCTGCTTTTATATTTTGTAGGTAGTTTCACCTTTTACTATCATTAGATATTTCTTGTTTTGTTGGGATATTAGAAATTTTAATTTTAACAAGTTTATATTCTCAAGTCCTAAAAAAATCGGACAAATAATATAAAAACAATATCGCAGACGGAGTCGCCGGCCGCGCCTAGTTCAACATTCCCACCGCGTTCTTTATACGTCCAATTTGCATAATGAAAAGCATCTGCATAGATAAAATGAATCTTCGATACATTTTATGTGAGCAATAACGCTAAGTGAATAAACTGTTGCTACAAACTGTACGCCTGAAGTTTATTAGTGCAACGCGGAGCTACGTCCAGAACACGAGCGGCCCGCGTTTCAGCGCCGCTCGTGCGCTGGGCCGCGGACTCTTTGTTCACGTACTAATAACGTTCGCGCACTGTTAGTGATAAAATTCTATTTCCATACCACGACACAAGCAGTGGATATTTGGGAATCAAGCATAATTAAATAAATAAAATCGAGGTGCGTCACTATTAGGGTCAACTGGCGTGCAACTTGGCCGGGTAGTCGGTCCGCAGTTGAATTAAAATGATAATGAAATGAAGCGACCGATAAGAAACCCCACAAGACAGATGTATGTTCTTGTATCAGTTGTTTTAATGCATGTTCTCACTATACAAAAATAAAAAAGAATTGTCTCTTTGAGGACTGCTCATATAAATTGCTAATCTACTCGAGATTGGTATTGACGCGCGCCGACTGAACCGAATAACAAATTATTTTTAATCCGTCTACGGCGCAACAAACAGCTCCCCATTTCAATATCAAATGAGATTTAAATTTCAGATATTTAGCGAACGTACAAAGTGACACAAATTAAGCATTGCTTTATCAGTCACAGTGGATTCCGTGAAGCGTGCGGTAGTGAATCTCCGAGGAGTCGTCGCTGTCAGGATTTATTTGTTCCGTGCACATATACGCCCGGCGCCCCGCGGGGGACCCGGCTCTACCACGTAATACTAATTAATGTTGGTGTGCATAATGTTGGCGCCTGTTGGAAAACATATAGCACGTAATCTCAACGTGTTAATATTGCCTTCAATCGTTTCGAAGTGTGCTGCTGATAACTCTAATATTCTGTTAATGCATTACAAATCCATAGAGTGTACAAACAATTTCTAGTAGGAATTGTGCAGGTGTTGGAGTTTTTATGATGATTCAAGGTATTGCTATATAAAACGAAACAGAACAAAAGTCATTCCTCAGATGTTTAAAAAGTAAGATTATTGTGTTAATGCGAGTGTTGAAACATTAAATATTAAAATAAAATATTTTTTTATAATACAGCATTCAAGTTCTGGTTGATAATATATAGATATACAAGATAAAGTAACAAATTAGAATTATTATCTAAAAGGCCTCGTTTACAATTAGTTCTAAGTCGTTAATATAAATCCAAATTACAATGATTATAAAGGTAATAACCCCAACGCCGCGCCCGCTTGACTGCCGGCTAATGTATGTTTCAAAACAAACAGTTGATTAATGGATACGGAAACTCAAATGAATGTATCCCTTAATGAAACATCATCTTGTGTACTTGCAAAATAATTCAGAATAACCTTTTATCGAGGATACCCTTTTGGGGAGAAGTGGTGAAGCATAAAATATATTAATTATATCGTTTTATATTTATTTACGTCAGAAATAATATAAGTATTATAATAATTACAGCAAGTGGTATCAGCGGTCTTCGGGGATGCTACCTTAACGTTTTGAACAAAAATAACAAAAAAATTTTTTTTCTGCGTAATATCTAGATAGATTGTTTAGCCATGCACCATATTCTTTATTCGTTACAAAAACACATTCTGTGGGTAATCATTTAAACCTAACAAAAATATATAAATCCAAAGCAATAGAGAGTATTGTGTACACTGGCTGATAGGGCGCCGTGGCAACGCTTTGGTGTGTCACGTGGCGGCGCGCGCGCAATCACCGCTTATGTTACAAATACCTGCGTTAGACTAGTATTATGTCTTTACACATACCCCTTTACATAACAGAGACAAAATGTATACTTACATAAGTAAACAATTTGTATAGAGAAGTTTGACATCGAATAGATGTAGAAATTTGTTTTAAACTGTGGCGGCTTCACTGCACGGGAGCTGAGGCTTTAGTACATGTGGCCCGACCTGATCGCAGCGCCTCTCCATGGACTTGTCATTGATCGCTTTGCTTCCGGTTACCGCGTCCATGACGGAGAGTCATGGCAATTTTAATTGATAACATTGCGCACATATTCATAGACATATTTAATTTTTGAGCCATTTACGTATATGTCTTACAAAGAAATGCGTTATTCATTATAAGTCCTATCTTCTTTCGAAGGTCGAAAATTATTAAGTTATTTTGCATTACCAATACCGCGTGTCTGTTGGCAAATCTTGACGCTGACAATGTAGATGGGCACCGGCACGGGGTTTAATCTTTCTTCGATCAGGACGATGCAAACATTATTATCGTATTCCTATTTGGACAGCGCTACATCTCGTGCAATTGTCCGGGAATGCAATATCTTAAAAGCTTCTCTATTAGGAGAACTATACGAGAACACCAATTTTTCCCAGATAAATAAAAATCCATTATTCCTTCCCATGAAGGAAAATTAGCATGCAATGCAGATTAGATCCCTATTTTTCTTATTCAGTTAGTTAATTATTACAATTGTTTTGCGCGTTGACGATACACTTTCTGCATTAAGAAATCGATGACTAGAAGAGATGTTTAGACATCATCTTGCATTCATTGCATTCAGATATAAGGTGTTAAGGTTTGTAATGTGATAGAGTTTAATAAAAAAATTATAATACATTTTTAAAGGTCGACGATCATTTTCCACAGTCACAAGTCTCTTATTACTACTTAGGGTAAGCTTAAGAATATATTCGTATGGAGTACTACTGTTCGAGGTAGCAACAGTACTGTCTGAGGCTGTTCATAATCACCGGCCCGGCGGACCGCGACCCCGCACCCGCCAGGGAGACTCGATCCTGAAAAGATTTGCCTCAGCGAGATAATGAAACTTGACACGCACGGGATTAGCGGCGCGTGTATTGTTACTAAGATAATTAATTTTGTTGGGAATCTTATTGAAATTAACAAAGATTGTTGAACGTTACCATCTTAATGGGAATTCTTTTCCCAGGCACCGCACTCCGCCCGCAGCCCCATTATTACTCAACACTGTGTGAAATCCAGGCCAAGTGTCGGCCTACTGTACATAAAATTGTAACAACACTGGATACTGTGCGTTTCCAACCCGTTTACAATAACGTTTGCCTATTATTACTGAGCGGATAAAGGGAAGTAGATGCTGCTTTGGTAACTAACTAGTCCACACCGGCAATGCAGTTTCTTTGCAAACAAACCCGCGATTATATATATATATATATATATATATATATATATACGTATACGTATATATATATAGGATTGAGACTCTAATAAAATACTTTATTCTGCCTAAAACATCTTTTTAATTCCTTTTAATATCCGCAACCTATCAAATTCTTATTCTTCCATCTTTTCATTCTTTTGACAGCCTAGTGACGTTATTTTTTCTTTTTACTGTTATATGTCATTTCATCCGACATGTATATACACATATACATGTATATATACATATACATGTATATATACATATACATGTATATATATATATATATATACATATATACATGTACAAACAAACTATCGTCAAGTCCATTTTAAGTCGTAACTCAAAAATTCTTTGAAAACGTTAACCTTTAGTATCCCTTCGAATTAACTTCATCGATTTATCTTTCCGTCGCATTAACTTTTCGCTTCGACTCCAATATGATTGACAGTGATGGATAACCCCACTGATACATCCTGTACAAAATGAAGGTATCAAAGAGTAAAAAACATTTGAGATGTAGTTAAAATTTCGATAAAGCTATTACTTAACCTCTTATAGAGAAGCTAAACGTCTGACGAATTATTTATCGTTACCGGTACTACACAAAAACACACAAAATATTTGCAAACACCAGAACTCATTACTTGTGAGGTGTAAATAAAGACCAACTACGCAAACACACGCGAGCGAAAATAACTATTAAACAAATAAGTAGAGAATTCCAAAGTACACGATAGTGTACAAATAGATTTGTGTACAACATCACAAACATGTTCAGACCCTGGACAAATACTCACTTAGAAACATTTTAATTATATTGTTTTCAATCTGATTTCCTCTTAGTACTACACAACCTAATAAGCTTCTAACTAGTTGTGCTACGGTGGCTGTACTCGGGCTAGTTGTCGACACGATTCGCCGATCGGTAAGTAATCGCTACCACAATGTGTGCGCAAGTTAATTTAATGCACCGAGTCGCACCAACGTCTGCTGTGAACTCCTGAATCTTGTAGATGTGTGGCTGCCGTCGGGCTGCAACTAATTATTAAATTACGTGGAATTCCGCTAATACTGCTAAGTGGTGTTCTGGACTACCTAGCCTTCATGTATTCAAATGATTAGCTAGAAGTGTTTTATTCTTTATGGCTAGTTGTCTAGACGTGTAACTGTGCTAATTGCGGCAACACAGTTCCTCGAAGTCAAATAAATTATATTGTTTTTATAAACGTTCATTTAAACCCGATAAGGGTTTACAAATCAAGCACAGGTTCCTCTGGCAATACAGTTTCATCTAAATTAAGTTTCACATTCGATGGTTTCGGAAACTACATATTTCCATTGATTTTGAAAATTATGGAAACGAAATAGCACAAATCTATAAGATACCACCAAACTTTTTCAATTTTAATCTTCTGCTTACTAAAGTTAATTTTGTCCCCCACTCCATTGCTTTATTATTATCCACAAACAAATGACCGTACTTTTATCTCCTTTAGTGGTACCTCATGCCTTTGTTTTCTTTCACTCCAAGTCTACCAAGTGCCGATCTTGAATATGAAGTGAACATACATTATGCATTATTCTTTATATATTTCTCTGTAAATCGTGTCCCTAAAGATTGAAGACTTCTTTGTTATAATATGTTTTAAATGATATTATAAGTATGACATCGTCCAAGTGCGTCCATAATCGCCTGGCAGGTCCATTGTCTTGGGCTTCAACCCCGTGGCCTGTTACCATGAATCTTCTTAGTAACGACAATTTTGCGGAACAGTTTGCCTTTCATTAACAGTGTGACCGAAAAGATCAAGTGTTCGATGAAGACTGATGGTTGCAAAGTGTGTCAATCTTTACATAGATGTTAAAGAAATGAGAGAAAACATTTTGCCGTAACTAATTACTTACTTTTATAAAATATGACGACCGCCTAGTGGCTGCACACAGAGACGGGGCGAGAGTGACTCGCTGTGGCGTCTGCGCAAACAGGATCGCCACCAGTCGTCTTCTTGCCAACTTGTATCGCAACATTTGCAACTTATATTGTTCAGTTTTCGCTAACGAAAGAAATGTTTCCAATTCAAATGTAAACAAAACGTAGCGCTACCTTCTGCAGTTCCATGGAGCTATCGCTCTTTGCTGATTAAGCCTTCGTGTCGGTCGACGGGGTGGGTCAACGATTTCTGTGCAAATGTTTGCTCCGTTCATCCCGGAGTTTACTTTCTGACCTCTCCATATTCTGTTTACCTTTACACGTCGCGTTCAAGATTAAAAATTCAATTACGATATTGTTTCATGGTTCTATTTGACCATCCGACAAGGGAGAGGTTCACGATTCGTCGCCATTTTGTTTAATTTAGAAAACTTTTCTCTCTCTATGTTTATTATTTATGATATTAGAAGCTTCTGGAAATGTCCAAAATGTTTTATTTTATATTCGTAAGCTCGTCTGGGTATCTAGCAGCTCGTACATAAATTATCTTCATATAAAGTTGATAAATTTTTCGAATTGTAGTACCAGAGCAATGCTGTGTTAAAGAAAATGAGTAAAAACCCACTTAACTCTCACGCTGCTGGAGCTAGGGAACTGCACCGGATACTTTAGGCCAGAGGGAACTGAGCCCGCGCACTGCTGCTTTACACCTGAGCTATCACAGCTTCAATGCCGTATCGTTTACATAAAGTTAATTCTCACACCAATAATGGAAGGGCTTGTCAGAAGCAATTTAACTTTATGCGACACAATTACCAGAGCGTTACCGTTTCCTCTGAAACGACTCCGCCGCCGCCAGGACAGGAAGCAGCGTCACTGAATCCATTTATACAATCAATACGGAAATTATTTAAAACAAAGTCTTAATCTGATGGAGTTCGCATCAATTTCAATGAGATTATACTTCAAATTATTTTCATTCTCTTGATAAAGTTTATGGAGGGGGAAATTACTTTATCAGAAATAAACTTATTAAGCGAATCCCGAGAATCCCAACAAACGTTTCTTCTTTGTAATGAAATGTTATAAATTAAAAGAAAGTCAGCAGACCATCGAAGAGTTATCGTAGAACGGATCAATTTGTGTTGAACCATTGGAAACAGATTTCCGGGACAGCTTCCGTTCATGGCATTATACTAAGTTTAAATTATAATTTCGTAGTGACGTAATATTCGCCCCTATAGTGAATAATTGCTTATTTTATTAATTTTCTCTGATTTCACTTCCGACGAAGATGAATTTAAGAAGCTGATTAAATGTTCTTGTAACTGTATTTTGTAGTTATTACCCCATTGACAATATTTTATAAGTTAACCGAATATAAAGTTCAAATGGAAAGATATTTGTAAATGTTTAAAACGAGACGAAGAATTTTCGTCTGTTGAATAATTCGATACTGGAGATCATGCTGAATGTTTTATCTTCGGAGCGACGATGCAAAGTGACATTGGCGCAATAGTCGGACCCGGCTCCAGCTGCAGCCCCGGGCCGCGGGAAACGAGAACGATCGGCGAATATTTTTGATGAAAATTCTACGAACAAATGCGAGACTCAAGCTGACTCGTTGGAATTCAAGAGGCAATTTTATACTCCAAAAGGAAATGTTTATCGTGGAGTCGGCAAATCTGTATTTGAAGCGCGACGTGCGAGACCTTCACCTGGTGCCCGGTGCTTGTTAAATGTGTGGTATCGGTGTCCCAGTAACGTGACCAGCTACGGCGACCTTCGGACGGAATCAGCGTAATGTTTGCGCGCCAACGTTCGGCGGCGGAAATAGAAACTGAGTGACGGCACGAGTATTTAGCCCGACTTGAGAACGTAACTAAACACCTGTATACCCAATATCGCGGCAGAAACACGTCTCCAGTGGAATGGGGGTAAAAAGATCTACCACCAGTAAAAGGGAAAACGAGTATTAATTCATTATCGTAAATTAAAATGACGTCTAAAGAACGACGATAGGGTTTACTGAATACCTTTGGAAGGGGATCTTTTATTTATCATTTTGGAGGTGAAATTGTTTCCCTTAGAATGTAACAACAATGCAAATGTTACAAAGGGAGAAATTTATAGGAAAGGACAGTAATAGTTTGCTTTGTTTGAATTTAACAAACATCTCACAGCGTTGCGAGCGAACAAAGAGGGTGACAACGTGTTCAGCGCAATTAATGATGAACTGGCGCGGACAGGGGAGCTACCCCCGGCAGAATAGCATACGAGGAATTCTATAGTGTTCCTCAAAGTTGACAGTGACAATGGAAACACTGCGGAAGTATGTATCTATAAGATTCTAACGAAGTCGAACATTACCTCTCTTGTAATGATCAATGTTTGCTTAAAATTTATTTGTGTCTGTATCCAGGGGAAGAAAAAACAATCTAAGTTAAAAAAAATTAATTTCAAATAGATATATTAAGTTATGGTTTAGTGTGCTAGAAGTGAATCCAAGTTCACATTCAAATCGATCACACAACCACCTCTTAACACGAGCGCAGAGTTCACGAAATGACGACAGCTAATACTCGTTGTTGATACTTAGTATGTGTGGTATGTCATAGAACATGTTACAACTTATATGTAAAAGACCTGGTAATTATGTTTGAGAAAACGTGAGGCTCACGCCGCGACCTCCAGATTTGAGACCTTACGGCGACATTGGAACGTGTTCTCGCGAAACGCTGGTCGGGGTGGAGGTGAACCGTCGCGTCCTAATAATTAGTCTATCCTATTAGTTGTTAACGCGAGTCCTTCTAAAACCCGTTTTGTTAAAGTTAATCCATTAAGTTAAATAAGCAACAGTAGCCGATCATAAGTTATTAAAAAAATTATAAACTAATAGATTTTTATACATCGTGGGTAGCTTTGTCGAGCTGTTCACTTTAAGTTGGTAAGAAAACATTGGAAGAGTTCTTAGAGGGTTTGTTCTGCTTCTGTATAAGGATTTCGTTATGTCGTGAAGTATTCAATTAATTTTCGACCCCGTGCATATCGCAAGATATCCCGAGATATCAAAAGTACCGAAGGTGGCAAAAAGGAGCTGAAAAACTCAAAAAAGCTGAAATATTGTTCGTAGAGTAGACCAGCACAAAGACTCTAGACTCGCAGGAATTACTTTAATGGGCTCCGTTGCTAATGACATTACTGGACTTCTTCTTCAACTGAATCATCATCACCACCATGAGCCGATAGATGTCTACTGAGCACATAGGCCTAACCCACCGGATGGAGGTAACGCGGGAATTCAAAAATAAATGGTAGTACAAGACATCAGTAATTTTGAATCATTACTTAACAAACAATCAACAGCGATCAGTATTATATATATATATGTACTTGTATGGTACGGGAAAAACTTGTTTTCAACTGTAATTAACAGATATAAAGTTTTAATTGTTTTCTTGCTGCTGACATTTTGTTCAAAGAATACTGGAGCAGTATTCTTGGTGCTACAGTCTATTCAATAAACAAGATTAGTTTCGTGTTTTAAAATAATCTTCAGTTTTTTGATGCGTCTGTACACGTGTAAGTGTGTGTGTGTGTGTGTGAGAGAGTGCGTGCGTGTGCCGGGTGCGGGTGCGGGTGCCGCGCATCCGGTCTGCGACGAGTCCAGAGGCACACGCGGCCGGCGAACGGAAACATCCCCCCTGAACCTTTCAAGGGGATTGGACCGCGTGAGTGGGACGCGTCGGCTCCACTCCGTTTATTGAAGTGATTTGTATCAGCGAGCTCACTTAGGCGATTGTCGAAAAGGTTCCCTGCAGTGCCGGCGCTACGTTATGTCTTCATCTGCAGAGTCCGCGTATCTGTTCGGACACAGTTTTTGTACTTGTAACCCGAAGGAAGAGTGGGCCTGGAATGAACACTTGTTGTATATTAAACATCCCAATAACCACTTACATTCGTAATTAGACTATCCCACATTACTAAGTCCAAATAGCCCAGCACCAATGCGTTGTCCTAAGACAAGTTCGTCGAGGACGTCGGAGACGAGGACATCGACGTAGATTAAGTATAAAGTTTCGGACTTTTCAAAATAAGATAAAAGTAATCTTTACCTTTTATGTACCGTCGAGAGGAAAATCTTCTAAGGAATGCTTTCGAGGGGAAGTCAAGTTTGTCTTCAATTTAACCATAAAACCCTCCCCGTAGTCTCCTTTAATATATTAGAAAGAATCTAGATTCTCTTAAAGGACGCACTGGTACTCCTAAGCACTTCGGCTACGCACGTCCCAAACACATGCTCCAAAACTGGCTTCAAACCTGATACGAGCCCGGTTTACACTTGCCGTGCCCTCGGGCCTGTTTATTCGGCGACATGAGTCATTTTTAAAGCTCGCGAAACTGAGGAGCCTTCCTTTGAAAGTAAAGGAATAATTCCATCCTTGCTACGGCACTGAAAATAACCTCTGCCTACTGCAAATATTATTCAAAAAGGTTTTCGCATTTTCATGATAAATATCGTAGTGTTGTAATAAAGTGGAAATGCTAAAGAAGCTATTACTAGTTATTCAATAAAAGAAATACCCGTCCGTTCAAAAACTATTGAAAATTGTTGAATATCATCCAACGCAGAGTCCCGCTGTGGTGAGAGGAAGGGAAAATCTGGAACGATCTAGCTTATTTTCCATGAGTAAGGCTGCGGAGGGAGCGGCGGGGAGCGGCGGGGAAAGTCGGGGGGCGGCGGATGGCGGCGACGGACGGGGCGAGGGTGGATTCCCCAGACAATGCGCGAGCTGATACGTTCAATACGTAATCGTGATTTGACACAATCCGTACTTTGTATGAAGCGCGGCTCGTTGCGCTTCCTAAGTGATTTCTTTCTTCAGATTTTTTAAACTTTCGTGAAATGTTAAATTTTACCCTTTATAAATTCGAAGAAAACTGTCTTCACAGATCCTTTCAGCGGATTCTGAGACCTCCTCTAATATCGCCTGTGATGAAAGGAATTATTAAGAATGTGTCTCAAACGTTTTTTAATTTGAGCTCATGAAAAGTTACAACTTAAGTCGAGGTGCAAATAATATTCTATTCGACAAGAAGTCTAGGTCCTGGATATGTTTCTTATTGACAGACAGTCAACGTGTATACAACTAATGAAACTCTTCCATCTTAAATGTTATGGTTGCATTGCAACACATGTAGCTTGCGTAGACATAATCATTATTATCATCATCAACTAATAGACGTCCACTGCTCGACATAGGCCCCCTCCGAAGATCTTCACATCGATCGGTCCTTCGCTGCCCGCATCCAGCCGCTTTCCGCAACCTACGTAGGGAACAACTGATTAATTTTCACTACCGAGTTAGTATTATAATAAACAAAATACAACTACCCACAACAATAAGTACATGAGATTAGACGTCTCAGATGCGACCGCGAGGCAATTGAAAACATCCCCTATGTTGAAATGCGGTTATAACTTTTGCCCAAACCATGATTTCGATAAAATCAAATCCAAACCTTTAAATGTTTCATTCATCAGGTTAAGGCTAGGCGAGCTGCTGTTACCATCTAGACTTACAAATTAGCGTTTTAATTCATTTCAGTAGATCAACAAAACCAATGAAGTTATCAAACAAAAAAGGGATGGAATCTTGTGAAACTTTTATTTCTCGCTACCTGATCAAGCCCTAAGTGTACATAAGATTACATTTCATGGAAAATTATTCATATTTGAAATTCAAATAAAATGTATCTGAAAGGAATGCACTTTAGTAGTTCAAGTGTAATAATGGTACATATAGATGAGAATCTGTTATCGAGGTGCCACTTCTTCCCCACTTTAAACTGCACCGATACAAATGATTAATATAAAGGAGCAGTGTATCGTGCTGTATACAAAATGAAGCGGTTCTGGCAACCGGGTTTTGGTGCATTTAAAACTGTGGCACATCTTAAAGCTTAGTCCGGCAGGTCCCACTAGTTACTGTGTTGTCTGATTACTGACGCTCACCCACAAAATAAGGGAGAGTGATAATGTTGCCATTTCTTTAGTTTTTTTAAGTGTATAGTTCATAATTTGCGTAAACTGTTCATCGTTTGTTGTTAATGTTTTCGTTGCTATGATTTATTTAAGGGGTAGTTTTGGTCCAAATAAACGATAATGATAAAACAACGAAAACCATTTGATGTGATAATATTGTATTTATAATTGTGAGTACGAATCGGATACAGCGCGGGACGCTTTGCGCTGATCCCATTAGTTCTGGTCAGCGGCGCGTCCGCTGCATGCCCGACACCACATAACACCACATTACACCACATTACACCACATTACCCCGCGTATTACCGAGTAATCTCCGCCGGAGCACATTATCAGTGAACAATATAATTACCGCGCGTAATCCGGCTCGGCGCTGATCGCGTCATTAGCTGAACCAATATAAATTATCAACCAGCCAACTGCGCTCGTTGGGAGATAACGGCTCACAGCCTGTGTACCATACGATACGATAGAAATTTTACGATATCACTTCATCCGAACAAATCTAATTACAGGACTCCGAATGGTCCAAACGTTACTTTAAACTCCAGTGACCCGACACACCCAGGGCGGTTGCTCCGCTAAAGAAGCGGTAGCTGGCGGAAGAAGGTCGCTATCAAAATAGGTCAAAGGGCAACATGTCGTGGATCCAGATCGCCACGAGCCTAGTGTCAGATGACTTGTAAGAGTAAATATGATTCTCAAGCACTTAACATCTTCAGAAAACAGGAAGAGATGAAAGGGAAAACCTAAATTGTATGATTAAAGTTCGTTTACTGCAAGATCAAAATGAGGAAAGGACATCGCAAAAAGCGCTGATGGTGAAGGAAGATTAATAGTATGTGTTAATTGTAGTATACACAAAGTATATGTTCAACGAACAGCAGCAGTGGCAACCAGCGGTGCCTGGTATCCTTCAGGAAAGTTAAGTCAGTAGGTAAAGGGCTGGAGAATCACCGGATGTATAACTGAAACGAATGTAGTTGAGCCGCCATGAAAACAACGTATAAATTAAACTAATTGTTGAGGAACAGATCCAAGAGAAGGGGCGGCAGGACGGAGAGGCAGGGTGGGGGATCGTCGCACGATTAATCGCCATTTCAAAACTGACTGTTGATTAATGGATTCGGGTTCGATTCGATTACTGGCTCGTTGACATCGATTTGAATCAACCAGCGGCCGTATCTCAGCCGCTTCCGTTTTGTTTGGATGCCGGCGGTGATGGTATCAGTTGGCACATTTTACTCTGGATACTCTCTCATCTCGGAGCACAATTAATTGCTTCTATAACTCTACATATTAAATATGAGAATTATGTTTTAGGTTATTATTACAAAAGTTCGTATACACATTGTGGATACGGCAGGCTGTAGCAGAGATGAAATTGATGAGCTGTGGAGCAGTCTATGCGCTGCGCACTTCCGCCACGCCATGCCACGCACGCAGCGTGCGCAGGTAAGTAGCAGGTAAGCAGCACCACTGCAGCAGGTAGCCATTTATTATCTATCCGACACGTTATTTGAGCTGTCGAGAAGAAACGTAAACTAGCAAACGTGTGAAAGTATTTTCATTACAGCCGTGAACACCCCCGTCCGAGTGGACTCACCTGCAGACAAAATATTACATTAAATTCGGTCCACTAGTGGGCGGCGAGCGCACTGGGCACGTCCACACACTGAAAATCGTGAAATGTTAAAAATAGTTCGTATTCATGTAACATATTCGGTAATATTTATTAACTACCACACAACAGCGCCTGTGGCAGCCGACAAACAGTACTGTGTTCCGGTTTGAAGGGCGCTGTAGCTAGTGTAATTACTGGGTTAACGAGACTCAATAGCTTATGTCTCAGGCGACGAGCGCAATGTGGTGCAGCGTATATATAATCACGTCGTTAGGTGCGGCCTCTCACTTAACATCAGGTGAACGTTGCGCTCATCGTATCGCCGTCTTGAATAAATAATTAAAATGATTAGAAATGACATATCCTGTTGGTTTAGTGTTTACCCGCCGGTACCGGCGTCCTAGACGGGGGGAAGTGGTGGGAGCAGCTCGCCTCCAATCTCGTTAAAAGGCGCGCGATTGTTTTTTGTCGTGTGTGTCACGTAATGTTCCTACATCAAATGTGTCGCGGTGATGTATCGCGCGGCGGCGGGGTGGCTGGGGGTGGCTGGGGGTGGCTGGGGTGGGGGCGCGGGCGCGTGAGATCGTCACGTAGCCGACTATTTCGGGCAGTTTACAGTTATGTTACGAGATAAAACACTTCTAAAGTGAAAAGAAGCGAGTGACTGCGCACACCGCTCGCGTCGCACCCGGATGACGAAAACCTGTTAATTTTTTGAAACATTTAGCGATACCATCCACAGCTGATGTGGCTGCGGTTACTTCCGGTGAAAGTGGAACAAGTCTATTATGATCTATATATATATAGAGGTTTCTACTTTTGTGGACTCATCACAACAACTTTAGGACTACAAGGACTAGAAAATTGAATTAAGTAGGAATATTCATTGGCCGAGTATAAAGCAGCTAACAGTTTACAAAATTCCTTCCCCAAAGTAAGTCGTGTCCGGGTGGGCAAAGCGGGGGCGGGGTGCAGCTAGTGTTGTATTGTTTACGAGTACATCAGAATCTTACATTTGACGTTTTATCTTTATAAATCAATTATATGACTTGCTATTAAATAAATGTTCTATACAATTTAAGAAATTAGTTAGACAACCTAAATAACATAATAAAGTAATTAATTGACAACTTACATCGTGATACTATATTGAATTGACTTTACATTTACTGGTGGTAGTGTCACTGTTGCCGCAGACCGTCTGGGTAGATACCACCGCAGCGCCTGTTGCAGCCGACAGACAGTACTGTGCAAACATTACTGTCTTCCGGTTTGAAAGGCGCCGTAGCTAGTGTAATTAATGGTGTAATAAGAATCAACGTATATGTCTAAAGCGAAGAACGCAACATGGTGCAGTGTATGTCATCCTAACGCGACATTGTTATGGGCAGATGTATCACTTAGCATCAGGTAACTTCCGCGTCGTGCGCGTCGTGCGCAGCGTGCGCGTCGTGCGCGTCGTGCGGAGCTCCTGGCGATATCACTACACAGAGTATTTTTTCATTATTTATGATAAATCTTGACCCCAATCGTCTGGCCGTCAGATGTTGGCAGCCAGAACACAGCAATGCTTTTACGGCGGCAGATTTACAATACGAGGGTGGAGAGCGGCTAGATAGGGGAGTTCGGAAAATCTTTACCACCAAGCAAACTCCTCAACGGCACCGAATCAGGGAATTGCGCCACGCGGGCAACGGTTGATTCAAATTCCAATACAATAGACGGATAATCCTTTGGTTTCTATTAGACAAAGTAACCGCGGCTCCAGAGGCGGTCCACCACCAATCATCACCACTCGTGTGCAGAGAATAGAAATTTCTTAGAAATAAAGAAGATAATTCAAAGGGTAAGTAAGATTAAAGAGAAGAACTTGATACGCTTCCGTCGTCCCGTCGTACAAACGTAACTGATATTCAATCGCTTCTATTTGTTTTTTGATTGGAATGTACGTAACAAATGAACGCCCCCGCGGGCCCCCCTAGCCCACCGCGCCCCCGCTCCCGGGGCGCTCCGGGGCGGGACGATTTGCGTAAGATGATCTTAATTAGGGAGCGGCACCCGAGCTAGATGTAAGCTGCTACACTTGATATGTAAGCTAATTAATGTCATACAGATTTTTATCGCGCGCGGATTAAGTTAAGTGTGGCGGAACAGAACGGCTGAGCGCCAGCCGCTCCCACTTAACGGCTGAGCCGGCCGCGTCGCTTGGACTATCAACACAAGCGCAAATCAAAATGATACGGATGCTGTAAATGCATGCTAGTATTTTCAATATATTATTATAAACAGTATAAGTTCACGATTTTCCTTTGAGTATATAATATTCTCCTCGCAGGCAGATGCATTAGCTCGGCGGCCTGATGGAGATTTGGTGGCTCTCACGTACGCAACCCGCGTACCAACCCTTCACGCGGGCTGCGAACACCCTTACATACACGAAAATAATTCATGGCGGCGAGACTCTTTCTATGGACCCTCAACATACCTTTTTTTTGCGTGAGAAATCTTCTTAAAAGATACTTCGCTACTGTGGGGAAGATAAAGTTATGTGAGACTTCTACTGACTAAAACCTCCTCAGTAAGGTTCCGTCAGTGCATTAGGAGAGGCTCCGGGATCTGCTACGGAACGCACCGATGGCTGCTTGCACTCTGAATAAAACAACCCACGGAAGGGCAAAGCCCTCCTTAGCGCCTACGCTGGGCTGCGGCAAATACAAGACCGCCATGCATTTGCCGTCCTTCTAAGGCTCGCTTATTGAGATCTGAGGGCCCTCACCCTTAAAGCTCTCGGACCCGAGGACTCTTCTAGTCACCTTATACGACAGGTAGGGAATACCTTAGTCCTATTCTTAATAGCCTGAGACTACAGGACTACCCACAACATGCCTATAACCACCGCATCGACTATTTCTGTCGCCAAGCAATACTGAGCACTTTACCGTCTTCCGGGTTGATGAACGCTGCTGCTGTTATGTTGACTAAGATGAGACAAAATCCAATGGCAAGATATCTATCTATATATATATATATTTTATTTAACTGAACATAAAATAATTTTGTTCTTGAAACTCTTGGAAATGATAAATAATGTCAAAACCACATAACGTTGCCCATGGGTACATTTTGACAGCGGAAGTAATTATATCGTGGGAAAGTTTTTCTTAATCAGATCTCATTTCTTAATAAATTTATTCATAATATTACAATGTAACCTCCCCGACAATATTATTTATTTCAATTTTCGTATACATTTCTTCCTTTTTATGTGTACTTCACGTCATGTCACTTCGACGATATTTCCCACACCGACACGCACCGACACGCACTGATACGCACCGACAAGCACCGGACACTCGCCGAGACGCACTGACACGTGTCGACACGCACCGACATGAACCGAGAGACACTGACACGTCCCGACACGCACCGACACGAACCCGACACTCACCGAGAGGCACTGACACGTGCCAACACGCACCGACACGAACCCGACACTCACCGAGAGGCACTGACACGTGCCAACACGCACCGACACGAACCCGACACTCACCGAGAGGCACTGACACGTGCCAACACGCACCGACATGCGTCGACACGCGCAGTACGTACTAACACGCACCCGACACGCACCGACACTCGTTTAAAAGTATAAATCCCGATACACTGCGTGTTATTGGAGTGATGTTGATTTAATTGACTTTGTATAATGCAAGGACTTTGAATAATGACAGGACTTCGAACTGTAAATATTATAGTTGTCCGTGTTAATAATATTCCTACTGTTCAGTCATTCACTCGGTTCAACGTGACGTGTTGCAACGTGCATGTTGAAACAATTGCATCAACTTAGTTCCGTGGGTAGTTTGGATTACAGATAAATACTGATTGATTCACCCGAAACTAGAAGGGCTCGGGCTGGTCGAGCGCTGTGACGTCACGAATGGAGTGACACGCGACACGCAATCTCTGCCAGCACGGTGGTAATACCGTAAGTCGGGGGGAGGGGGGCAGACGTCCCGAGTAGGGCCCACCGCGCGCGGAGCTGTGCGCCGCCCGCGAGCCAGCCCAGCGAATGGAGGAGCCTTGTAATGAGCTCGGGAAGGCAGCGCTGCGGCTGACGTTTAAATTTGTTGTACATTGTCACTCCGGAGAGCTGAGGGACGGGGCTGACGGCGCGCTGACGGGGCTGATGCGGAGATAAACACAATCGATCCCTGAAGTTGACAGCGACATCGGGGTGACGAGGAGCGGAGTGCGCGGCGCGGTCCTGACGACGGGATCTTGGGTATTTTTATGAGATAAGAGGCCCTTGTTGTAGTCAGTTATTAGATCATTATCAACCGGAACTGGATTAACCGATTGTAGTCTCCTATAAGTCGTTGATTATGTGTAACCGATGTGCGTACTTAGTATCTTATTTTGAACGACTATTTTTACACGACCTGACATGACCTGATTGTAGCCACGCGGTCCTTTAAACATTTTATGTTTTTTTTTAGTTTTTAAAATCTTATCTAAAATACATTATTTCAAGAGCCCTTCATTTTAACTCTAACTTTAAGTTATTTTTATTCCACGTATTAGCCGGCCGGGCTTATGACTTAATGTAGGGTAACGCGCGGCACACAAAATATATTTCGCTTAAACTTAGATGTTGATGCAGTTTCCGCCGTTGGGGAGCTATGCTTTTACAAAGTGGAAATTGCTGGATATACCCAGTAAAAGAATTTGGCGCGAATCAACGCTACGAGAAAAATCTAGCGTGCAATAAAAACCACGCGCGGTGCAGCAGTACGGTTCGCAAAAGTAGATGTTGATGTTATATGCGAACTAGTTTGATTAATTATCTAATATCGCGATAGTTGGTTAAATAGCTGATTAAAGCCGTGATATGAGAGTTGGAATCAGTGGTTGCTGTCCTTCTTACAGTACATGACGTTGAAAACAAGTAGTATTGGGGGTTTGTAGCAATCGCACGCACTGTGGCAGTATAACAGTGGCAGAGAACGTCAGTGCTGATGGTAATAAATTAATAATTTATATAACGAAACTCCGTCTGCGGACTCGAGGGCATCTTCATTACCGTCCAAAGACAAAGTTCGCGTGGCGCCGGAGTATTTCTCGACACCCTCATCAAACTTAATTAAGATCTAAAACAAGAAAATTACACAGGGCCCACCGGCCCGCGCCGGCACACTCAATAAAAGTCTCCACTCGATGGAAATTCATTAGAATCGTTTAATCTGCCGCCCGGGAGCCTCGTGTTGACATTTCAAACAAAAACATCTGATGGAAGTTATTGTGCTCGAGAGGCAGACCTTGTTATCCTTTAAACTCCAGACGAAAAAACCTTTTCAGGCGACAGGACTCCTGCAGAACAAACTCATTTTAATATCAGATAAGATAAATTCATTTGTTTATTTATGCTGTCCAGGTCTCGTGCACAGTACAGGTCAACAGTACTCTGCAAATACATTGGTCGTCTGTACCTGGGTTAGTTCTGATGACTACAGAGCGTCAACTACGCTACGCTACATTACGCACGTTATACTCGTTTACAATATAATTGGGTCGAACATTCTGTGAACATTGCCTATCTTATAATAATATTGCTTTATCGGTTCCTCTAAGCCACGATGGAGTGACGGTGCTCCGTCCAGCATCAGATATTTCCCGAGCTGCGTCCATGTTTATTGCTAGAAAATAATTTTTATTAAAGCTCTCACGCGATAAAAAGTGCGGCCGCAGACGTGAGTGATGTAATAAAAATAAAATTTATTGTGAGACCGTTATGGACGAGCTTTCTTCCTTTCGAAAAGGGAAAATAATCGTTAAAATTATAGCTCCGATATAAAAAGGCAGGCTATTGAATCTCTTCTTATGTTGGAATCAGTTTTCCACCCCAGGGCGGCGGGGCGCAGGGGGTGGGCGGGCGCTGCAGCACCGGCGCGGCGCACCACCAGCGGACACACTAAGTAAACAGTGTACGTATGAAACTACACCATTAAGTGGTGATTTGTTCTCTGGTGGTACGCCGCGCTTAATTAGTAGCAGCCTATTCATTCTTTTTTTAAAGACACCTACATCGTATCATATGCATAACTCGGGAGCGACTTATACACGGGATGCTGCGACGCGCCGCGTGGACGAGTTCATGACAATTACTTCGGTGTCCGAAACAACCGACGGCGGGGCGCCGCCAACAGCTCGGCAAATGTTTGCCGGCCCACCGCCGCGCCCAAACAACCCCTAATAATATAGGACACGGAACTCCGTCCGACGCGGATTTATATTCTATTAGCTTACTTCATGGATTGATCTCCGATCTCGTAAGTCGAACGTCGGCTTTGATAACATCCGGTTCACAGTATATAATACATCACAACGCTACCATTAATTAAATTCACTTACAGTAGTTACATTGAATACTTCATTACTATTGAAAGACGTGAACAATGTGAGGATATTTGTTTTGATGCAGCCATGTTCCCGCCGCACCCTTTGGAGCCATGTTTCAGACAGGGGCTTATTTAGGCACCCTGTTTTAATGATAACTTGTAACAAGAAATTCTCAAACAATCCAATAGATGGCGTCACCATGAACAATAGGTCACGCTATCGTTTGTCGTGGCGCAAATCTTTGTGGACATTGCCTTCAACCAAGAAGTCATTACGAGGTATACAATTGGCTATTAACTGGACATCTCTAGATCTTTGTAACACCAAGATTCGATACAGGAGCTTATCACGATGTATCCATCAATTGGATCTCTCTGGTTTTTCGTAATTCTGTTGTACTTAGTAACTTGCTCTGCTCCTTATCAATAAAGTGCTGATATTCCTGCGTGCATCGTCATTTACTAAAGACCCTGCACCCTACTTCAAGATAAGAAGAAACATAAATTAAAATTATTCAAAAATTAAATTAGCTACAGTAATGCACACAGTTACATCTCTAGCATTTGTAAATTCACAAGGTACATCTTCACCGCCAATTGACTAAGTAGCAGATCAGGACTTTACCGCGGTTGCCCCTCACCGCCGCCCACCGTCGCTCCTCGCGGCAGGAACTTTTCGGAACGCGACCGAAATTAATTCGAAGCGCGATCTCCGGCCCGGGGGTAACGTTGGGGAACATTCCGCGTGTCGGTCACGCGGGGTGCGAGGTGCGAGCTGCGGGGTGCGGGGTGCAGGGTGCGAGGTGCGAGCGCTGCCACGATACACACTAAAATTTCACTTTACATTAGACTAAGTTAAACATTCATATAAAGTCCGCCCGGGGCGGGGAGGGGGAGTGTGTGATGTGGTAGAGGGGAGGGCTACCGACCGCATTGAAACTTTCATTCCCATTGTTACCGACACACGCGGACGTTTCATTAGCGGGTGCGATTCATCCCCAACTTAGTTACCGAGGAAGTTAATATTTTTACTTTGTCAATATATCGCCAACTCTACAATAGATCTGAACATATACATACGTTTGATGTATTCTCTTGAAATAATTAGCAATAATAATTAGTCATTAATAAGTAATAGTTTATTAATAATGAAATTTGAAGCGTTAACATTTCATTATCAAATTGTACGAGTGGAAATTACTTACGAGTACACGCTGGTCACAGGAAGTGCATCGAGCGCAACACGAGGCGATACAGAATTCTGTTTACTCTCGATGTTTTCAACCCAAGCCGATAGTCATCAGTTAGTGTCATAGCACCTGATAACTCCTGGCTAGGTGCCAATGTTGATACGGACACCGGAGTACATCAATCTTTGCTGATGTCCGCCGCCCCACGAGCTCCTATAGCACGTGGAAGATAGATCGCGCTTGTCGTGCCAGGATCGGAGGTTATGGAGACGCCTTGGATAACGACAGGCTGCTGCTGCGCTCAGCACGTCCTTCATATAGAGTCTAACACCCCCCCTACATTACCGGTATTTATGAATAAAATTTCCTAAAACCAACGCACGACCTATTGATACGAATTCAACAACATCACTTTCACAACGACTGTATCTCGAATTCAGTAATCATCTCATCAATAGAAATGATCATGTTAACAATAGAAGTAGTATAGCGTTTGTTAGGATATCATTATTACATGAAAAAAAATTGTGAACAGATCAGAAAACAGGGCGACTGGAATCCTTGCTACGTAGAGTTTTCAGATCAAACACAAAAAGGGTTATTGACCGCTACGAGCTCCTGAATTTAATATAACAGCGAAATGATTTCACAAAAGTATTAAAAAAGTTCCAAAATATTTGTAGGAGCTCGTCAGCAATCGCTTTACGATTCCACATCCAATTATCCAGCGGGAGGAGAGCGTTGAAGCCACTACCGAATTATTTAATAATGAGTTCTCTCTGTACGGAGACAGAGGGCGGATATGCCCGGGGATGGGACAGTCATCTGTTCCACAAGAGTCTGGAGGGAACGCAGCTCAAAGGAAAGAATTTATACACGATCGCGGGAACAATTTCCCTGTGTAACGTTATTACAGGAATATTCTCATCTCGTCTTGCTTAGCGGCCGTTGTTAGAGCTCGCGACTATAGCGCCGACGACACCTTAGAAAGGGTGTTAAGGTGCTAAACGAACAATTTGTTCAGCGTGATGGTTACAACGGCGTTTATACGAAACGAAATTATTAAATTCTTATCAAACATTATTTCTTACATGATTATCTCAATCAAAAACAATCAAAGCATCTCGCGTGGTGCAGAGGCGCGGAGGGGCCGTCGCGGGGAATATATCACGGAGCATACTTGGTGGGACAAAATGCGGAAGCGTGGCCGGCGGACAGGATGAAATGTGCTCGCAAACGGATATCCGGTACGAGGTCAGCGACGAAAGAAGCATGTGGGCAGTGCAATGATACATCTCTAACAAGAACAATTCTCTTATAAAAAAGACCCTTAAATACAGTTTATGGATAAAATACAATTGTTAGATCTTTTGTATTTAAAAAAATAACTATAAAATTTTGTATAAAACTACGTTAAATATAAATGCCTCTTTGGCGCAGACGCTTCCTTTGTAACACGGAAGTTCCTGGTTTGAATCCGCCCAGCTTGATGCCATACCCAGAGTGTAACTACTGTTATAACCGGGAGCCGGAGTGTTGCGGCGAGGACACTCCACCACCCACAGCCTCCTTGTCACTTTACATCATGTGAAATTGAGGTGAAGGGTTAGTCTTATATAGGATAAAAAAATAACCAAATTTTTCATAAAAAGTACGTTCCCATGGCAACGGCTCGGGGATGTGTTGGCGGTGGACGGGGGTCAGGTTTTAATTAAAACGCACGGGTCCGCCGGCTTCGAGATGGAGTCAATTTACGAAATGACAACATCATTCATTAAGTCATCTTTGTAATGGTTGTCAACTAACGAGCAGCCCCTAGCGCCGCGTCCGCCTGTCTGTCTATCCGTGGCTAGGTAGGGGGGTAGCTCGCCGTACCGGAACACTTGCTTGGATGTAGATAACATTAGCGGCAAAACTTCTCCTTTACATGTAAATATCGGGAGATAATTAATTAAGTGACTTTTGGTCATTGAAGGCTATGTTCCGATTATCTTTGCAAAATATCTTTAAAGAAATCACTTAACTGGACGACATTAAACTTACAGCAGGTGGAGGAGAGCAGGTGACCTGGTCGGGGCCCGACGCGGTGCACGGAGCGGCAGCCCCCTCCACTCACGGCCGACTCACGGTACGCTGTGCGTCTGTACGTCTGTACGTCTCTACGTTCAAACGACATTATTTATATAATAATGATTCAGAAGATCAGTTATTTCCCCCTGGGGCACACACGGGATGTCTCATTACATGGACCGAAATGTTTACCTGAACATTCCATTCCATTCCGTCCAGCCACTTGTTATTTCTTTGTGTTGTTAAGGTAAATTAAATATTAAATAATTCCCATTGGCATTGTTCTAGTAGATAATAGTTGATGTGATCAGAACTTACACAGTTACCAACTCAGGTTGAGGGTCGTGCGGATGTGCACGTTGTTCACTTCATAGAACGATTTTATTATATCATTATCACCATCAGCCGATAGGCATCCATTGCAGGAAATAAGCCTACTCTAAACAAATCCGCGTTTATAGGGGTTTACATGGGGAGTATGAGCCATTTCCCACCAGGCTGGCCCAATGCGGGTTGGCGGGAGCCAGAGCCTCCTTTGTTAATTAGCAGGGTGCACCACGTGCAGGTGAGGTATTTTTTTTATTTAACCTGGAGAAAATGCCTGCGCATATCTGTCCTCGCGGGGTCAGGGACAGGTTATGTCGGACTTCCACCCTACTAAAACCCCCACAATGTTCCTCCTTGTCGCCTCATGGTGGGGTTACGGGACTGCTTTCGCACTATCCATGACCCTGCCGGCGCTGGTCGCTTACGCAGCCCCACTTCGGGAGGGAGAGAAGCACCCTCTTTTTCCACCTTCGCAAGGGCACGCTGGGACATGCAGCGCGCCCCTCCTCGGCCTATTGCAGTCGCGCGGGCAACAGATTCCCCCGAACCCGTCGCCCCGAGGCCATGGGGGCCAAGAGAGAAAACTCTCCCGGGTCCCTGCGGCGGAACTGATGTAGGGCCCACCGCCACCCATTATACGGCTGCGGAGGATAGAGGGCGGCGCATCGCAATACCGATACTCCTCTACCCCGTGACCCCGACGCCACCGTATCAGCGGTACGGCACCACTTATTCGCAGAGGGTCCTCTCTCCGCGACTCCATTTCGGCTGCAAGGAGCAGTATGAACCGCCCCTGCAGCCCCCGGCGCCCATCTGTGGTGAGTTCCTTGAACAAGAGCTCTAACCTGGAACCGTAGCCGCTTCGGGTCGGCAGTACACCTCGAGACGGCTGGGTAGATTTCTCTTCGCTTCACCGTTTGACCGCACCACGGCTACTGACCCCTTCCGCCACAACAAGGCGGAAACCTGTTGGAGGGAAGCGGGTGAGGTTAGGTTGGGTGCCGCGAGTTGTTGTGCGAGATAACAATACGAAACAGAAAACTAAGCGACGGAAATAAGTTATGCGAGACTAGAGACTGTAGCTTTAAAACTTTCACATCAAATAATCATGTCTGATTGAGGTACTTACTTAAAAAAAAGTTAATTTTTATTTTCAAAGTTCAGTAAAAAATATTGTCTTAAAGTGGTGCGATTTATAACGCGGCCAAACTTCGCAGAGGAGGGTTTAATTAATTATAAGTGAGAAGGACCCGACGAAATGATCTTAAATTAATTGTACACTTAGTTAAGTTACGTAATTCGGGAAAGTTTTACCGGGGGTGAAGAAACATAAGTTTTTTAATCTTAGACAAAAAGGAACCTAAAGCGGCAAACTAATAGCATCACGAGCATAATGTATGTGCTTAAAGCCGTAACGGATGTGGTAAAGCCGATAAGGAAATAGAAAGCTTTTACCGTTGCTCCGCAAGTTTGGTTCCAGCGACAAAGGAATTCAATTTACGAATTTTTAATACAAAATTTCTTTAAATCATTGTCGCCGAGGAAATCCTGACGAAAGTTTTTTTCCTAATAATTCAATGAAGGGGGCCGCTAATTAAAAGAGACCCTGTTAATTTGTCTGCTCCTCCCGCTGCGAGGACTTGAAAAAACTTTTCGTCGTGTCCAACTTTAAAATACTTTCTCCGTTTCCTGTTCCGTTATTTATTGACTGATATTCGTATCATGGCTACAATAATAGATATCTACAAACAACGGCGATCAAGTACCATCATATTAGTTGTATGGTTTACTGCTTACCTTCAGAGACCAATTCATTCGTGGAGGTCATTACAGATGGACCTTAAGGGTATGGATTAGCAGAACACGTTTTGTTTTGTCAGTGTCACAGTCGACTCTTTATCTACTCAAGTTTTGGCTTTTCGGAGATATGAACCTAAAAACAGTGCAGTTTGTTTCAAGGCTGGTCACAGAGCGAGTCTCTATGGATGTTGATGGGTCTCACCGATAAGTGTAATGCGAGAACATCCGGTGCTTATTATCCTGGCCGTTAGCACTAAGGAACTCATTCAGCAATCACTTTTCATTTAATATGAACTGTTCTGCTATGTCGACACATCCACTGTGCGACCTGTTGGCGAGGCTGGTGTAACTATCTGCCTTTAAATATATGCATAATGCATTGAAAGCACTGCATTGCACTGACTTTGTAGTACCGGAGTGACACTGGGGTGGCTCTGGTTGTCCACCGGCTGGTGCGGCGCTGGTAGCAACACGGCATCACTGAATTACCACTCATGATGGAGTGGCTCAATGATACAAAGCTCACGAACGAAAGCTGCTGACAAAAAATATATATCTTTGTAAACAAAGACTTTAAGCCACGATGTATGTATATGTGGTGGATGGTGGATGGCCGGGCCGGGATTATCCTCATAATCCATATATCATATCCCAAAACAAACTCAAAGTAAGAAGATAACTTGTTTACCACAAAATAAGAACTGCACAGAGGGAGAGGCAGAATAACAGTGAGTCCCCCACAGCGACAGGCAGACATTGTCGTACTTTGGTTGGACTATCGATCGATGTAAGCCTGATGTTTAATGTTCATACAAATAGAAATCTTTTTGACACTGGGTAAGTACGAGAACAATATACAATACGAAACTGCGATTTGTTTGAACTAAAACTCTTAAATGTCTTAAATAATTAATTTAGTCCTTAATCGTATTTCTTTTTTTAATTAAGAATCCCATGCGTGTGGTGGGTGGTGTACCATCAGATTGTATTTACTTATTTCCAACCCATTCTCATCTTGCTACAATCTTATCTTTTATACACTGCTCTTTCACTTTCACTTTTCTTTTCTCTGTTTTCTACATCTTATTTCCTTCATTTAAACTTCTCGCAAGTGAACACTGTCGGCATTTTTCACATTTTTTACATCCTGTGAAAAACCTGAAATACGCGCAACATCTTTTCATCTCTTAATATCATTTCTTGTTTTCCTTAATCGTATTGATTTTTAGCGGAAGTAACAAAGTGTCAGCATAACGGTGCTGTCAATTGCAAGTCGTATATTTCATGTTACAAATCGAGGTAGATACGGAAAACAATAAAATATCGTTACATTAATTTTACGGTAGATGTCAGCACCATGGAGCGCCCATATATAGTTACAGCCCTCAATGAATTGGAACTGAGAGATGGTATCTGCTGCAGACCGGCAGCGGGACGTTCACGGCTAATGAAATACTTTAATACTTGTCAGGGTATCGATATAATGTATGGTTTTTGAAATTTATTTCTACACAGTTTTACAGGTAACATCGAGTTAAACTTTTACAAAAAAAAATCGTCAACCCATACATCTTTATTGTCGTCGGTTAAAATAGTTCAGCTCCGCCGCGCGCTCGTCTCGTCTGCTGACGAATCTTTAATCAAATAGAATAAATATTAGTTCTGTGAATAGGAAATATTACGAGCCCATAAATATTTATGTGGACAACGAAGCTGGGGACTGACTTCATCACACTCACGCACACACCACGCACACACACACACGCACACACGCACGCACACACACTGTGTATTTTGTTTAATGTATTCCGTGGAATAATTTTGAATTGTAAGTGAATGTCACAGAAAGATGTGATTGGGACCCTGATGATTCCAATTTCGTGAATAAGTAAAGTGTATTTATGATGCTCGTATCCAGTGTGTTTCCGCGAATATCGCCAGATCGTCGGTCCACCTTGTAGGAGCCTTCCAACACCACGTGTACCGGTACGCGGGCACTACTCGTGGACTTTACTGCCCCATCGGCCGTCGGTCCTCCGAGGAATGTGCCCTGCCCACTGCCACTTGAGTCCAGCAATCTTTTAGGTTATGTCCTCATGTTATCGCGTGACCGATCGATATGGAGATCTTTGGTGAGGTCTATATCCAGCAGTGTACATCTATCGGCCGGTGATAATGATTTGAGATGCTGTTGTAGGTAGTGAAATATTTATTCTCATGTTTCGAACGAAATCTGGTGCGATGTAAACATTCTAATAAGTGTCAGATTGTCGTGCATAGCCGCATCGCTTGCCAGCATCGGATGAACGTAAAATGCGAGATAAAGGTATTCATAAAATATATAATAAACATTTTAAATATATATATTTCATTATTAATTCTTTGCCAAAGTATTAATGGTACCAGGCTGTGAATACGTCTGTTACAAATTGCATACATGTGGGGCAGACAGTAATTAGACCGAGCCTTGTCCTGGATAACCATGAAAAGCGACCAGTGGGCGCGCAGCGTCCGCACGCTGGCAAATTATCTATTAAGCTACTTGAATGTAGACCCCACATAAATCTACACGATGCTATAGCTCATTACAGATGACGTTGTACTGATAGTTTGCAGCTCGCTCTGAATTACCATCCATATCAGCATCTTGTCCTTGAAGATAAACGTTCTCTGGAAATATTGTTCAAATTTAATCTCCTAATTTTGGAGAAGTAAACACTTCTCAGTAGGTCAACATTTGAATTGTGAATAAATATTCCAACAGGAATAATCTCTCGTTTAGGTAACGAAGTGGAACCGATTTCAGTTCATGGGAGGAGAGTCGAGACCTAGATGCAAAATCCACTCTGCTCGATTGGAGCAAGTCTCTACGAATACATTTCGCCGCTTCAACAAAAGGAGGTCACATCTTTACATTAAAAGATCGATTACTCTTCTCGTAATCTCATAAATATCTATTTTCATTGTAAGCCTAATGAAAAGGTTCGTTTAGATCATGAAAGCCCAGAACGCATAGCGATTTGAAAGACGAGATCAGAAATTATATCCCAAATATATTCTTACAGTCCTTACGGGCAGGCGCACCTGCTCCTAGCGTAGCTTGTGCTCGTACAGACACACCTAGACAATTACTGAATATATATATATATATATATATATATATATACACACACACAAGTATAACAACGTTATAGCGGTGCACTTGACTATCCCCTCATTCAGCATCCATATTGTCTACGGTTATTTTATTAAATATATTATTTATTAATCTACATTAATAACATGGTTATAAACTTTTTTCTTCTTAAAGTGCCTCTCCAACTAGTGAGGGTTCTGCGGAACAATTTGGACGCCGCAGAGATACCAGTCCATTCCCTGATATTCCTCAATCATGACTTTTCTTTCTCCCCACCTTTTGTACATGAAAAAATTAAATATTTAATGTAAAAATTGCTAGTCGAGTGATTTTGTCAATTGTGAAGAAGCGGAAGTGGTTTCCGGTAAGCATAGTTGATATAATTTGGCGGGAGGAGAATGGAGCGTCATTCGGAGGAGAGCTGTGGCGTGGCAAGGACTGAGAGGAAGAGTGTATAAAGTGTTGTGATGGATGAATTAAAATATTTATAAAAGATACTACGCGAGGGGTTTGATTTCTCCATACTGATTTGTAGATGGATTTCTGCACAATACTGGGTAGTGTAAGGGTAGCCTATATTAGCGGATAGAAGTCCACAGCTGGACATAGGCCTACCCCAAAGATCTCCACATACAGTCAGCATGGCCTCCGGTACCGTCAGGCACTAGGGGCTGTCGTATGTAGTGGTTCATAACGGGGGTATTTGGATAATTTCCCACCACGCTAGCCCAATGCGGGTTGGCGAGAGCCAGAGCCTCGTTTGTTGATTAACAGGGTGCACCACGTGCAGGTGAGGTTGGCTTGGATACCGGTAGTTGTTCTGCGGGACCTGTTACACCCCATAGTCTGTATGTTATTTATATATGTGATAGCTGGTATAGTATCCATGTGTCCAGTAATTATCAATGAAGCGCAGCAGGTAATGTGCATTATTGTATGTACAGCCTATGGGCATGGCCAACATTCGGAGGTGGTGTGTGTGTGTGTGTGTGTGTGTGTGTGCTCGGTGTGAACACGTCGCAATGAATACCGCAATGAATACCTAATACCGAAGGTTCGAGTTCGTTCGCATCACAAACAGACAGAGAGTAGAGTATCCACGGCGGTTATATTTATTTGCGCGCTCAAGAGAAAACAAATGAAAGGTTTCCAATTACAATGGCGCGCTTTATAACTACGAGACGAGGGTGTCTTTTGTAGGGGTTGAAATATATTCATTTATATTTCAGATCTTTTTTAAAAAAAACTAAATCTGTAGCCTTGAAAGTCTCTGTAACTAGCCCAGTAATTTTTCCGAACAGGATTGTTTGTTTCATCCGACGCGAGCATCTTAATTGCTGCGGAACAGAGGGAGTGTCGTCTTAATCGACAGTAATTTTAGCGAGGGGTAGGCTTTGTTTTCCATTGGGAATCGGTTTAGTTTAGCGCCGTTTTCCTCCCCTAGTGTTGTTCAGGTTCCGCGATTGGAAGCGTTTTGCTAATTGTTTACAAATGTATTATTTATTTATTTATCCTTTATTGCACATCATATATAAGATATATATATACACATATACATAAATGTACAATTGGCGGTCTTGTTGCTCAGAAAGCAATTTCTTCCAGACAACCCATTGGCAAGGAAGACGTGGACTAAAAGCAAACAATAGATACGGGGTGCACTAAATAATTGAAAACTAAACCATTGGACGGGAGAGCAAGCAGTAGCGCAGTTAGACGGAATATATAATTGAAACTTTATTATAGTAGTTAGTTAAGTGTGGTTTTGAAAGAAAATAGGGATGTAGCGATAGGAATATGGTTCAGTAAAGAGTTCCATAAGCGAACCGCCGTGACGGAGGAGTTTTGGCAAAATGAAGAGGAATGCACGAGGACGCGAAGGGAAAGGTTTATTGATGAGCGAAGAGTACGACCATGGCAGCCGGAAATAAATTCCAATTGATTTTTTAGGTAGGAAGGTGTTAGAGGATTGTACAGTATCTTGTACAAGATAGAAAGAATGTGAGTACTGCTGCGAAGACGGGTTGGCAGCCACCCGAGTTTTATGCGAAATTCAGAGATGTGATCATATTTGCGTACCCCAAATATGAACCGTATACAAATGTATGTTATGATGGATTCATCTTGCACTCGTTTGTTTTCTCATTATACTTTATAGTTGCATCGTATTAAATTTTTCAGAGATTATGAAACAAAAGGACCGATTCAACGTGTATTGTATGTATATGACGTAGACACATTACTGAACATTACTGAAAATTTATGTTTTTATTCAAAGTAGTTCTCTGAGACTTCAGTCGTAAGTTTTATAGCACAAAAATTTGTTAAATTCTAGTTGCAATGCGACCCGATACTTTAAAAAGCATCAAATGAGCATTTGCATAAAGGGTTACAAGCATCCCCTCCGGCGCGCCCGCCCCGCCGCTGGGGCGCCCCAATATTTACAACTTGTCATTTTGTCCTCGTGACCATTTTCTATGAGATTGTTTTACGTTAAATTCACACGCGATACCTTGACATTCCTGTGCATCATGCACTGCATTCAGCAAGAATTTTCGCAAATTATTTTTGATACCAAAGCGAGTGTGTGTCGGTGGCAAGCGTGGCAGGATGTGGGCGCACCGCGGGCACAATGTTGTACGTGAACAACCTGACCACGACGCTACTGCCGATACCTCTGCCTGATGGTATGTACTCGTGTATTTAACTAAACTACGAGCCAATAGCATATGTAGAATTTCCTTTTTGTTTCATCAGCCGGTAGACGTCCACTGCTGGACATAGGCCTCCTCCTAAGGTCTCCACTTTTGTAGGGGTTTAACGGGTCGATTTGGGCAATTTCCCACCACGCTAGCCAAACGTGGCTGGTTTGTTTTTTAGCAGTGTGCACCATGAGGGTGTGAGGTTGGCTTGGGTCCTGTGAGTTGTTGTGCGGAACCCCTTACACCCCTTTTTGTTTATAACATATGTATTACGCAAGTTGTAAGTAAAATTTTTAATGGTTCAAAGCTTCAGATGGTAACAGAGGTTGATCAAGTTACGTTAAGCTTTCAATATTATTTTCTCTCTACGCTAGAATAGTACCTTTGAGTGGCTGTATGCTATGTAATCGACCTTTACCTGAACAAAATTTAAAGTACCCTCACGAACAATCCCTGGTTGCTCGTGAGGGTACTTTAAATAAAATCTTGTGTATCCTGGTCTATTCTTTCGTTATATATGTATATGTAGTAGTGTATATATATATATATTGAATATTGAATCCCGCCAATAATTCCCTCTCACAGCTGCTATGGAGCTCGGAGAATTGCAACAACATAAATAACAGGAACAATTTCCGCATTGAAACATATTACTTGTAATTTGCAGGTTTTCATTATTTACAGTCACGTTGGGTCGAGTGACGTCGTCACGTATCACCTCGGGTTTCTCGTACTCTTGCGTTTATAAAGTTAATGTTTTCACCTTATAAAGTTAGATTTTAGGTTAAGAGTTCTCAGCTCGCAGCTTGAATATAGCGTAGAAGTTTTAATGGAACTGCTCCGCGCTGGCTTGTATTTTTAAACTCGCTTGTTTCGATATGGATTATAGAGACCACCGCCCTTTTACCGTCAGACACAGACACGGCAGATATTCATCCCTTTGTTATCGATATTCCGAGCATTAAGACGAAGCGTTTCTATTCATTCTTCTTAGCGTGAACAGCGAAGGATTGGAGCAGTTGGCTGCTTCAGTGCTCCGGTCAAGGTACGATGTGCGAGTCTTCAAGAAAAGAATGAAAAGGCACCTTCTAGACTAGTGCGCTTTACCGCCTAGATTATATGTTCGCTTTCCATCAAGTGGGATTGTGGTCAAGCACTTGTTTAAATAATAATAAAAATAGAGACGTTATTTTTCAATTTTTCTCCTGGCACCTCATTGCTGTCCACCGTAAGGCCCGACGGCATCTCCGCATATTTTATATATGCTTTTCTTTTACCTCAATCGCCTTTTTCGTTCAGCGACTAACCGCCCACCTTGCAGCACTGCACTAGAGTTTTAATGGTAACAGATCTTTTCTTCTAATACCAAAACTATTATCCATCTGCCACCGTAATGGGACAGCTTTAAACATTAAAGCCTTTGTGTGCTGGGCCGGCATGTCTTGTCATCCAAAGTCTTGTTTTATTACATAAAAAGTATTTGTTCTTTCATTTCATCCAATGTCAAATAAAATGTATGAGGAGGAGCGTTCGTTGTTACGCCTGCATGCACCGACACTGGATGCAACATTCGGTTAGATCACGATGAATACGCAATACAAATAGTTGCGTCGCAACGTTTCCCACTAGACTTAATATTATACTCTATATTTTTATATGTTTGAAGTTCTGCTGGCTGACAGAAGGGTTGTTTATTTGTAATACCGTCTGCAAACCATTTGAAAAAAAATATTATTATTTTAAAAACACAGTCTTAGCAGCTTCGTACCGGTACTGGTACGGCGCAGGGGCATTCACGTTTTCCAGAAGGTTTCCGTCCAGATCGGAATCCTAACTCTCAAACACTTAACATGCGTTACGACAATAAAACTGTATAGTTGGCGAGCTGATCTCGACGACGCAACAGGACCCCGAACACCAAGAAGCCGTAGTGATCGCGCATCAGTTAGTGCAGTTGGAATGCGCGTCGGTATCCGGATGCGAGGGCGCACGGTGAGCGCGCAATAAAAATAATTATTGGTTAAACGGTTATAAAATTCATCTTCGAACTTGACGTAATATGTTCCATTGAAGAAGAAGGAGACTGCCGACAGACAGGCAGACATCCGCAAGTGCGCATTTGTTTATACATGTTTATGATAGTTTGGGTTAGACGTTTATACATTTTAAATTCAAGCAAAGTGTGTATTTTGAATTCAAGTGTACCAATGAAGCTGAGTCAATGCTCGTGAAAGCAATTAGAAACTAAAGAGAATAAACAAGAAATAATATAAAAGAAGTTAGAGTAACATCGCTTCAATATAAGCAGAAAGGAAAGAGAATGAAAGTAGCGATAATTCAAAGTCAAAGGAAACACGATGCGAAATGAATAAATATGATGAAGTTTATTGCAACGTTTTCAAAAATGAGAAAAAACAAGAAGACTTTCCGTGTCCTTTGTAAATTGGCTGGTTCCTTCAGGCTCCCCCCTCGTCGAGCGTCCCCTTGTAAAGCTGCAACGTTGTTACTTATTTATACTTGAATATTTTTCAAAAGTTATTAAGATATGGGGGAGCTGTCGAAGACCGACACAGGTCTGATAGAGAGCTGTTGAAACCCTGTGCATATTGATCCTCACATCAACAAATCTCTTTACTAAACAGACACGATTTATTTCTTAACTTCAAAGCGCTAAAAGTCTGGAATGAGAGCTGAAATATTTATCCGACAGAAATAATAAAGTGTCACCGCGAAGTGCAAGCTGCAAGTTGTGTTCGGTGACTTTAATCAACTTATTTATGAGATATTTTTTTAAAGAATTTTCGGCACCAGCTCCCACATCCAGCAGAGAGAGCCGGCTTTAATTAACTTCGTCTACTGAGCTCGTTCTAACATAATGAGAGACCCCATAGAGCGGTCGTACCGCAGAGCAACGCAGCGATCGTTCATGCGGTGTTGCCCGCCGTACGCGATCCGGACAGAGTTCGGTTCTATTTCCACTGACCATACGACGTAACAGATGTACCAAAAATCACAGCTTTGGAGATAATAGGGCATCCACCCTGGTATCGGTACATCGCAGCCGTTTACCTCATCGTAACTCTTTCCCAGTGAGAGAAGGGTCCGGGTCGATACAGACGGGACATAACGGAGGCTGTCGATATTTATTTGGACGCTATAAACGATGAGATTCTTTAAATATCTCGTGATGAAGGGATGAGTAAGGGTTTAGATAACCTGACACCAATGTAGATAGTATTACAGCCATGAGTCCTTACTATAGGACACTTGAACTTTCTGCGATAAAAGAATCGTTCAATTAGAGCGCATTGTACTTTATTTGACTTGAAATAGATCTGCGAAGACAGGACAGCAATTAGACCCCTGGGGGGATGGCGGCGTGGAGGGGGGCAAGCGCATTGTATCCGCAAAAACGAAGTCTAAATATATATTTTACTGTCACGGTTGTACAGGAAACGGCTGCCCGATAGCGTTGCGGGGATGTAAAATAAACCGGACGCCAAACGGGTGGTTTACTGATCGTGTCTTTTTGCCGGAGTCCGTCTAGGTAGGTACTACTGCAGCGCCTGTTGCAGCCGGCAGACAGTACTGTGCAAACATTACTGTGATCCGGTTTGAAGGATCAATAGCTATTACTGGTGGTAGTGTCTCTGTTGCCGGAGACCGTCTAGGTAGGTACCACCGCAGCGCCTGTTGCAGCCGACAGACAGTACTGTGCAAACATTACTGTGATCCGGTTTGAAGGATCAATAGCTATTACTGAAGGTAGTGTCTCTGCTGCCGGAGACCGTCTAGGTAGGTACCACTGTAGCGCCTGTTGCAGCCGGCAGACAGTACTGTGCAAACATTATTGTGATCCGGTCTCAAGGGCGTTGTAGCTGGGGTAACTTCTGGAGCAATGAGTACTTGTAGAAACTAGTACTGAACAACCGCATCACTCACTACCAGGTGAACGTCCAACTCGTCTCATCGCTTAATTGAATAAAAACCATACGCACGAATACCGAGTTATATATAAATAAGTTGTAATGAATAGCTTGAGACAGGGTAAGTTTCCTGAATCTGATCGCCGTACTGCATTTCCACCTCATGATGATGAACGTGCCTCCTTGTATGAAGATGTCGGTGCGCAGTAAATGACTGTGCAGTAGTCGACGTCAGCAGACGAATAACTCTATACACAATAGTGTAATAAGTTTTTCTGTATACTTATGTTGATTGTTCTGGTCTCCGTAACCGTTCAGAGCTACCAGGTGGAACAGCTTAATAATGATTATATTATGCGATATACATATATATATATATATATATATATATATATATATATATATATATATATATATATATATATATATATATATATATATTCTAAAACCTTTAGCCTTAATTCCGATAAGTAATTATAGTCGTGTAGTCACCGTGTAATATATAATTAATATCGAAAATGTTATTAATTATACATTACATGTACTCGTGTATTGGGTTTCATTCAAATCATGTTCTGGTACAGCAGCCTCCGCTCCGCTGAGCGCCGAATTACCAGCGGATATTTCTAATTAAATTGTTTGATTACGAATTAATTACAATTAAGAGGCGGCAGCCAAGCGGACGGTCTCCTCTCCTCCGCGAGAGGACGGAACTGGTGGCTGGCTGCAGGTTCGGCGATATGTGCGAGTAATGCGCAAATATCCTTATACCACACACTGGCTACAAAACCGTTCAATTTCGTTGCACAATTTTGTGCAGGTCCAGATTAGCTGCTCAACTTTTTTATGTCACATCCGGTCGTTAGGGGCAGGTACTCGCGCACAGTCTAGACACATTTTTTAATTTAACTGCCGAATATTAGCGCGGACTCTCCTTGACCAAATTTATATTATTTTTAAGCGAAAATACCGCCCCGAGCTACCCCTTCCTCCACGTGGGCTTCACCTTCGGATTAAAGAGTACGCGAAATGTTGTACACCGAGAGAAGTTCAGCGAGCGGTCTGATTTAGGCAAGAATAACATTCGCCGGAAGTGAGCACGAATGTGGCCCGGCGCGACTGTTATTTCTAGATCTCTTATAAAGCGGTTCCGGTGTGTGTGCAACGAATAATTCCCCGATCCGGTTTGTTATCTTTCAGTTGGACGGAAACTCTCTAATAATATTCACTGTATAAATTCACTACAGTTTTTGATCACATTTACCCCCGACGGCTTTCCGTTGGCTGCGGCGAGGGGGACGCGCGATGTCAGTGCTGCAGGTGAGGTCGGAGCGACGGGAATCTGCGCAGCAAGCGTCTACCAATGAATACATCAGTGTAAATGATTATATAAATCCTTTATATGATGATGATCATCCGAGAGGGATATTATAGCCCTTCTCTCTTTCAGACGCGGGGAGAACATTCCGTTTCCTTCTTACACAGAATGTGCACATAAAGAAAAGTACTTTTTCGAATGCGAGGACTTCGTCGCTGGTAGGATCAGAGTGCTGTTTATAATTGTTCAGATCTTAATTTTATGCTCTGCAAATAGAAACTCGAAATTTTCCAACGAATGAGTTCAAAACTGTTTCCGGTTGTCGCGGTCGCCGCCGCCGGCTGCGTGTTCAGCCGTACAGAACGATATCTACATGCTCGCATCCGCAGGGCAACGTAACGTGTCACGTGACCTGATCGTAAGTCATACGTCAGTCAAGAGCTGTTTATGCTTTGAGCTGTTAGATTTACCTCATTAATCTGGACAGGTAATGCCGCTTTGAAATTAGATCACAGAATTATTCACTTAATGCGACTGCGTGGAATTAGAAATAGAAATGGCTTGGTGCCTACCTGGACGTTCTCATAGGAATGCATCGATTAATCATTAATGAAGATTTTGACGAAGAGAGGCTGCTACTGCAATATTTGTTCTTTATATAGAAGTAACTGGGAGCAGTTTGAATGCGATTAGTTCATTTAATGTTACGTTAGAGCTTAATTAAAACCGCAGTCCATCGCTGCAGGCTGCGATAGTGCACGTTTAAACTCGACAAATCCTTTCTAATTTGTGGACTAAGCCAAGAGTAACATCGTTTCTAACGAATTCTAGAAATTCGGCGCCCAGCGGTTCCAATTAACATACTTTCCCAATGAATGTTAATTGACTTGAAGTGTTGCTCACACTTAAATATCGTACGAATGTTTTACCGTTTGGTAAGTAAAGTGCTCCTTGTATACGGGAATATTTTTAAACCGAATAGTATATAAACAATTACTGCCACACAATATCCATAAAATAACACAAATACATAACTTCCTTCCTCTCCTGAAACGCTATAAGCTAAAATCCTTTTACAAAACACTTAAAAGTTTTTCTCAAAGAGGTTAATTGCTTTTTAAAAATACTTACTTTGTAGATATGTCATGTGATGAATAGATTGTAATATCCTCACCTCTGCTTCACCCTGGTAAAAGTGATAGAAGAACCCCAAAAAAAGAACTATTTCCTTTTGACCTTTACCGAACTACTTCCATATCCGCCTGACGAACGAAGCGACCAAATAGGTACGAAATTGGAGAGGCCTGTACTTAGATTTGGACATAGACAGTCTGGAGTGATGGAGAAATTATAGCTCAAAAAATGTAGTTTTCTTTCATGAAACAGTATTTATTAATAAAGAAGATCATTTTATCAGCCAGATAACGCCCACTTATGGCCATAGCCTTTCCTGAAAGATCGTTATTGAGAGGGAATTGGGTCTTAGCCGCACCATCCTGGTCCAGTACGGATTGGTGGGTGGTCGGAGCCTCGTCTGTTGTTTTGCAGGGAGCACCGCGTGAAGGTGAGGTTGTCTTGGGCTCCGTAAGATGTTCGAGGGAATGTTTCAATTTATCGTAATATCGTTCACTTATATATATTCTGAAGGTTTGGTCCATGTATGCGTAATTGGGTAGTAGCTTCAGTCCGCGGAGCTCAGTGCCGTAATCCAGCTGCAAGCCAGCGCTCCGCACAGCACGAGCTGGCCGCAGTAATTCAAAGTAGCGCTGCAATCGACTTGTGCTCTCCTCGTCTAGGATCGAGCACACTATGATATATCTAGTGCTTTGTTGATCGAAACGCAGAATATATAAATAACTTTGTTCATTAATATCCATAATAGGTCATAACCTAGACGGGGAAATAGAAATCCACAGTGATTTTCCATCGTGGGTGGTCGTACGTTTCAGTATTTATCTCATTCCATGTCTTCCCCATCAACTTCGTCTCGTCTGCTGCTGTGCGGCGCCACGTTACACGTAAATCACCAAGATCATCTAGCGCCAGCTTCAGATCACTATATTCATTGGCCCGATAGAATTTCCAATGGAATATGTATGTAAATACCAATTTTAATTTCATCAAAAAATCTTGTAACTATAGAGTACGGAAAATCGTATTTGTGGATGCTGTCGAAATACTCATTTCAATATCAGTCCGCTTCCAGCTGAGATGAGCCTGTAAACAATAAATATACAGAGTTAATCATTTTCCAATGATTAATAAAAAGACAAACGACTTATACAAAAAATAATTTCAAAAAGCACTAATTAATTATAGTACAATGTTTGTAATTACGAAAGCCTGCTGCACTGCAATCACTGCAAACACTGCAATCACTGCAATCACTGCAAACACTGCAATCACTGCAATCACTACAATGACTCGATTCCGTCGCAGCGCCCTGCGAGCGCGCACAATACCCTCTAGCTTATAATTGTTCATTCTACCTTTGTTAACACCACCCCAAGGAGTTTTCAATGAGTAGACTCTGTGAATGCTGGATATCGGAAACCTATTCAATGCTTTCACCCCGAAGTCGAGGGTACATTCATTTCTAAATCACAACCACTAAATATTAATGATATGCAGAACAAAGGGTTCCTTTTCATTATTCAGTTGTTTACTTCTACTTCATTGGTGATTCTACACACATTACTTACATCTACACAATTTTTAATTGGTAAATTTCTCGGTCCAAGGTAAGGGTCCAAGGTATATATATATATATATATATAATATTAGACAAATATATAAACTGCTTTTAGTGTAAAAATATAACTTCAGGCGGATATAATAGAGGATGAAATTCCTTTTTCGGAATGAATAACTACATATAGCTATAGCATACATCTTCGTTGTGCATCGTTTGATTTCCGCAACTGTATAGAAATACCTTAATTAATATTAAGAATACGAGTTAAAATCTCCTTACACATTTGGATTTGAGCGAGCACCGCCCCCTGCTCCGCTCACGTGTCCCCCCGACGAGCGGAGTCGCTCTGCCAACGTGGGAGTTAAGCAACCGAAGCCGGCCAACTTGTGCAGAATGCGAATTAAATGTAGCTTCAATCATTGTACAACAGGAAGTGCGGGGGGAGCGTCCGTTTCGTGAAATTTATGCCGGTAATAAACCCGGAGCGTGTTGATGTTAACGGCCGGGCGCCTGCCCGCACCCGGGCACCGCACCCGGGCACCGCACCCGGGCAAACCGGGCGACGGAGCGCGAGGTACGACGAAAACATTTATTGCACTGCAACATTTTTATAAACCTCATTTTCAAGTGGAACAAGTCCAGCGAAGGTGAGTTATCAGCTCGTTCACAAAGAGCTGTTTGACGACAGTTTTATGAGTGTAGAGATCTGTCCTCAAGCGGAATGTAGCGCCTGGGCCCCGCGGGGAGCGCGCGGCGAGCGGGGCGGATGTTGTTCCGGTGATAAATATGTAAGAGATCGCTTACGCAGAACTTTCCTCTATATGATTTACGATGAACAGAGACAGAGGATATTTCACGTATATTAAATAATACAAGTACTTGTGACGCAAACGCTGCAGTGTACGCTTTTGTGAAGTACAGATTAGCATACAGCATACGGCTACAGCATACAGCATACGGCATACGGCATACAGCATACAGCATACGGCATACGGCATACGGCATACGGCATACGGCATACAGCATACACAATATGACGTTTTACGAACTTTTATAAACAAATTTTAAATTTTGTATTCGAGAAAATATTATATTCCTTCCATTAACTACAAGAAGCGTGGCTGTTCTCTTAAAAAGCTTTGATCTATTACCAGGGTAACGTTAAATAGAGATAAAGGTACATTAGTGCGAAGTGACGATGGGGCTACACGAGCGCAGCGTGAACCCTCGGCTGCCGGCAACGTGAAGCTGTACACGTAATTACATGAAAACGCGCTGAGTAATGAGACCAGTGTACCAGATAAATTTAAACTTAATCTAATCTGTCTGTACAATTGTGTGTAATGTCGGACATCGCGCACATCACGGGCCGGCGCCGAGCGCACCGACAGACCGACCGACGGACCGACCGACAGACCGACAGACCGACAGACGGATGTTAATTATGCACGATATAATTACAAAACAGATTCACGTACATTTGATACCGTAATAAAACTTTATGTACAAATGCATCGGGACGCGTTACATCCATTGCAACGTCGACTTGCTATACGATATAGGAAAGGTCACTCACCGACTACATATATAATATTTATAGTATGAGATCTGAAAAAAAAATTAAAAAATAAATAAACTGACATACAATTAATTTCCTGGAATAATAATAATAATCCTTATGGTACATCAAACCAAAAACAAAGATATCAAAATAAGTAAAAATGTATAATGAGTGGTCCTGTCGCCCTGCAAGCAGTTCCCTTCAGACAACTGACTGGAAGAAAGGAAATAAACAAGAATATTTAATAGAACTAGAAACTGGAGCATTCGACTGCAGTAAGCAGAAGAATAGGAATGTTACAAATGAAAAGAAATGAACGGGTACATTTGGGGTAGTTTCCTTAACGAAGTTCTAAACACGAAATGTGATTTAATGTTAACTGATGCATAACGATGGCAGACAACTCTCTCACATAGTAGAGTGTCAGGGTGGGACGTCGTTACAACAATCGGAAGTTGCCCACGCACCTCCAACAACAATAACAACAATTCTATGAGAACAAATCTGAGAACACCGTCAGTGGAAATGTATTCACATAGAAAAGATTTAATCATATATATACTCGTAGTGAAGGGTACGACTAACAGGGTCTGCTCCAACTGCCCACCGGGCAGGCCCTGGAGGTACACCAGGTATAAACTTTCTTCCGGCTATAAGTTCTTTAAAATCCGGTAATCATATTATGTTTGTTTCCATGTACGGCATGTACAAACCGACAAGCGCACTCTCGAGCATGAGGTGATGGAAACTTGTCGTATTCGCGTAAAGACTTACCCCATCAGAGTTCAGTTGTACTGTACATCTTCACAAGTATTTCATTCGTTTTCACGCGTCATGCCGAACTGATAATCTGGAAATGAACGTGGTCCGTCCCCTGCCGCGGTGACCCCTGCATTCAGACTCTATCTACTCGGCAAGGAATAGATTCCTAATTAATATCGACCTTACGCTCAAACGGGTTTGGAGCCGTTAGACAGATTTGCGGCGTAGACAACCTGACTGCAGACTGAGAGTATTGGTCCGGGCAGACCGCAAACATTCAGACATTTAAATGGCGCAGAGGATGAAACCCGTTTGGATGAAGTCAATTCAATTAGTTCAAAAAAATTCAATATTTAGAAGTAGCGAGAACGAGACCTCAGTTAGACACTGCTGTGCAATGTTCAATCTATTTTAGTCGTCCGGTCAGTCATCCATCAATGTGCATTGCAGAACTATTACTTAGCAAATAATGAGAGATGAAAATAATATTTTTAAAATATTATGATGACGGGGAACAGCTTTTACAATAAATGTTCCGCTTCAGACTGCCGTCACGTTGCCTGGTCGTTAGTTCATTAGGCAGGCGACTGATTCACACTAAGCTTGCGTGTAGTGCCCAGTTAAGCGTGGTAGTTAAGCTGACCCACTACCACTCCATCCCAGTCATAGTTCGGGCTGTTCTTCTTATTCTATAATATAAGGACAGACTGCGCATACTTTCCATAACTCGTTTACTTACCGAGGGTTCTATTTAAGTATACAATGTTCACAATGCATACGGTGCACTTTATTTTCAAGTTCTGTCTAAGAAACATAAACGCGAGCCGTTCTATCTGTTGCTTACGTAAAAGTGCTGCATTACAGACTTCGTATAAACAAATGCAAAGGATAGATAAAAATGCATCCTGTTTGTGTTGCGATGTACGAGTAAGTAGAGTAGAGTAGAGTGGCCGGCGAGTGTTCGTGTGCGGCACCGGCGCACGCGCCCCCGCCCGCGACACCGATACACCATTTATGTAAATGAACATTCATAAGTTGGCTGTTTCCGTTTATTTATGGACGTAGACGGAAAGCTGTGAGCGTGACCTGCCACCGAACAAACCAGTTCAGTTACATTCAGTAGCTTTTCCTAATTATCATTTTAAAAACATAACAACTAATTATTGTACATAATTCAGTTGAATATTTTATGTCATACTTTGTCATAATTTTACATTGAGTAAGTTTTATGAGAACTCTCGATATATTTTATCTTAGATAAAACCTGCGACCTATTTGCGTCCACATTCAGTAACACAATACAATATAGTAAACTATAATTAGCCGCGTTAGATATAAGTAACTTAACAGAATTTATTTTATACAGCTGTATGTTACTCCAAGTGAACAAACTTGTTTGGATTCCTATTTAACATGTTTCCTATTTCCGTGAATGATTCAGAGTGACTGCTGTCGACTCTATTGATTTTCTTCAGCGGCATTAACAATTAGATAAAATAAATCTACACTGGCAATACAAAGTGTTCCGGCTCCAGCTAGTTAAGTAATAAAGTAAAAGCGTTAAGAGATGTCTTCCTAGAATTCAATTACATAGGGAACGCGTCATAATCAGCCTTCACGAGCGCCGAGCGGAGCCACTTCCGGCGACGCACGCCTCCGTTACATGTACTCCTCCCCTTTCATCGCGTTAACACCGCTGCCTTCACCTTTTGTGCCGATCATTACTTATTATACTCATGTATAAGAACGTGTAGTAATCCTGAAAGTCACCCCCACCGTTCCTGTGCGGGTGCAACAATAAGTCGATAGAGAAACCAGGTCGTACGTTTACTACGGGGTACACCGGCAACTTGTTTCAAGTATAACTTTGAGGGTAGTAGGGCGTGGAGAAATTACGAAACTACAATTTATTCTATGACATTCCGGCAAAAGGGCCACTGTCGGAACTCGGTCACATCTTCGTAATGTGGTGATGAATTTTAGTAACTATTCTTTTTAACGTGTAAGGAAAAAGTTCTCAATTTTTACTCACAAACAACGTCTATACATGCACGGCGTTCACCTTGGGATAAGTTGCATAAGTGCAAGTACACGGTGCCGCATTGCATTACAAAAGTATATATGTATTGTGTAACCTTAATCGCGATAAGCAGGGCGTATTATTGCGTTATACCACCCTGTATGCATTTTATTTTATTTACTTATGCGATGCGATTATCAGATGAGTTAGGATGCGCTCGATATCCACAGATATAAGTTCGTAGCAAGGTACATTTCTCAACACAGTGACGTCAGCACGTCTACGTGAAGTTTTGTTTTTAAAAGCTATGGAACATAAACAGAACAATTGATAGAGCTAACAGAGAAAATAGCAAATCGGTTCAATGTCCGATTGGTTGAATAGCAGTCTGCGCACAGCGGGACTTGGTAATAGTGTTACTGATAATGCATCAGCACACGCTTCGAGCACGCTGCGAGCACGCCGGTAACATCTACGGGTATACGAACGGCCGGATATACGACTAATCAGGATAACGACAGAATTATAGTGTATTAACTAACATCAAGACTCAATTCTCTGAATGGATGTGCAGCAACAGATTACTTTACAGATTGCATAACACGCAACAAATGTATTTATTACATACGCGTACAAGACACTGCATGAATTATTCACGACTTTGTCTGAAGTATTTGAAGTTCGCAGACGATGCGCGGTTTGGTGAAGAATTCTGAACTGTTCGGTTTTAACTGAAACATGGAGTTTCTAAAACTCCATGTTTCGGTTAATAACTTAATGAATTGCCAAGGGAACTTTGGTCCGCTAAGCGAGCCGTTTCTCGGATTATTATTTAAATAAACTAACATTTCTATATAAATAAAGACGCGCTGTGTACGAGTATATAGATGTGTACACTCGCGGGGGAGCGCTGCGACATCTTAAGATAACACATCACAGTTCCTGTAAACTGTAATATTATAATAGATTTTATCTGAACAGTTTATGTTATACTGAATAGTTGCGCGAGTAAACAGTGCTTAATAACATTACAATACAGCGTCATGTAGGTCAACTTGACGACGTCTACATTTGTTCGTTGTACGGGGTAACAACAAAAATATATGAAAAAAATAGTATTTTCATTGTGTTAATAATAATGAACATAGGAACGAGTCAGCTGATTACAATACGAACCGGATAAATCCGGATTCGTCAAAGTAAATGAAGACACGTCGCGGGGGTTGTAGGGAGGGTGGTGCGATCGCGGACCATCAATCCCCGTCCCGCGCACATCACTTACGCTATTGTGCGAAGCGGATTCGAATCCGGATGATATATAGAGGCATTCGTCTGCCCCGCGAATAGTTTACCTTTCCGTAACAGCTCTCGGAGATTCATAAGCGCTAGGATATGACCTGAATAAATCATTCAAACGAATGGAAAAACTACCCTTCCTTCAACGCGGTTACAAAATAGACGTGCACCTACATTTATTATACATATAACCAATGATAATAAAAGTTACAAAGCGGGAAAATGAAATAATGAAACGACGGCCCAGCGCTGGGATCAGGTTGATCATTGACATTATGGAAAAATACATGAACGTGAGTAGCTGTAATAAAAACATGTGCCATGTACACATCATCATCATCATTTCTACCGGTAAAGATCTGTATAATGAAGAGAGGTGTGTAAGGAGAGCGAGCCCTTAGCCCCAGCCAATCTCCCCAATTGCCATCCTCACCTGTCCAAGGTACATCCTGCAGATAGACCAACTAGGCTCTGGCGACCGACTAAAGGCGATAGCACCATTCTTCTCTGGCTTACTTAACTACTACAGACTGTAATCGGGCAGCAGCGATATCGATGCGGTAGAGTCAGCACTGCGACCGCCACCCCGCCTGCCAACCGTGCTGATTATTGCCAAAGTCCTAACTTATGTACAGTCCGACATAAATAAATAAATAAATAATAATTAAAGAAATGATTTTCAATTATTACTTCATTAAAACATATTGGATATAGTCACTGTCTTTTATATATTAATAAACCAAGGGTAACAAACCCTTACTTGTTAATAACTTGTCCTGAATAAACTCGGCAAGGAGTCGTCTCGCAGCGCTGTGCGGGCACCTCGCCGTTCCCACTTAGCGCTCGCTGGAGCTGCTCCCGCGTTGTTAATTTGAACCACGCCCAGCTTGTGCTCCTGATTAAATCTTTAATCAGTCCCATTCAGGACTCGGTTGTTCTGAGTCCTTGACCTTTTCTTTAAACTGATTAGTTTATATAACTGCTGGTCAGTTTTATAATGTAAATATTAATTATTAACAAACGAGCCGTAAGGGTAGTAGCAAATGTATCAACCGCGATGAGCTTGAGGGAATCGGTGCCCCTGCACCAGCACGACTTGCATGTAATCAAGGGTACACGGATTGTTACTCAGGTAGGGCGTTTCACCACCTAACAACAGGTAGGATAGTACACAAACAAATATTAGTTTGTTTCACAGCTACTCAATTTTCCAAGGTAATGACTCGTATCGTCTCATGGGACGAGGAGACATTCTCAATGTAATGGATGGAGATGATACGCGAACACCGGCCTACAAACAAATAAACAAGAAAATTACTTCCATGGGGCCAAAGCACTACGAGAAAATAATGAGCTTTGTAATTTTCACAGAACATGAAAACGCTGTAAAACTGAAGAAAACAAAAAGTTCAAGAGAGATTAACAATCACAAAATTAAACTTTCTCGTGTTCCAACCGCAAGGGATCCAATTTGGAGGAAAATAACTTTATTGTTTTCAACAAAAAAAAAAAAAGCTTAATCATAATTTGATCATTTGGCGAAACGGCACCCGCCCTCGCACAAAGGAGGGTGTCATACAACGAAATAAACAAACAGGAAGTGAAGTGAAACCAAATTGGAAAGTTCCCTTTTCGTTGCCAATTAAACCAGCTGAACAAGTGCGCCGCCTGCAGTTGTGTTACGCAAATATCCCGAGACCTTACATCAGGGGCTAGTGTTATTACAAACCAAGTGGTCCATTGTTAACTCTCCTAAAAAAAGGAAATATAAAAATTGCTATCGATTCAGTTATATGATGTTACAAATAAGAAATTTAACCTTCGTCGTGATCCGTTTAAAACCTGTGCAATGCTTGTCTCCGTGTCTCCGCTACAGGTTGAAAGAGAACAACATTTTATAGTTAGCAATGAAAACTGACACTCGTACTGTACACCGCTGCAGTCAACTGCAACGGCGGATGTCATGGAGACATCACCCTCATGTGAACCGCGTTTCCTTCTTACACAATATCTATTACAGCATTTATGAGTGCTAAGTAAGATAAGTTATACATCTGACAATAACAATGAAGAGAAAGTTTGACGTGTACAGAATATCACACTACTGACACCCTGGACTAGTCACTAGGTCTAAATGCAATCGTTGTCTTCGTCTCCAGCACTCGGAGCAAAAAGAGACAAACGTGGATAACTATCGCTAGATTTACTCGTATAGTTGGACAGAAACTAAATAATCATTTTGCTGTGAGAATAGATTAATAACTGTCCTATCCGCACTGACCACTTGTCTGCTAGAGATGCCCACCACTTTGCGACAGCACAAGAGAAGAGTTCTTTTTCTTTGGAAAGTTCGCCAGTTAAACTCTTAACAGTTCACTCGGCGGGTAGGTCTTAGGGAGGACATTAAGAAGCATAATTCATAGACCCCGAGTATCGGTCGGCATCAGACTGCAGTGCTCGGTCGGCAGGCATTAATAAGCTGTGAAATGAGCTCTTGAGAATTCCACTCGCGACTGTGACTTAAACGCGACCCAACTTGAAGAAGGTCAGCGTTCCCTCAAGTCAATTACGTGAGAAATGACTTCGGAAATTTTAAGAGAATTATGTGTTTGAGACACTCTGCCATTTTTACCGTTTCCGGTCGATGTCAGTTTGGCCGCGACGTGAACAAAGAATATCCCGAGCCGTGAATATTCAATTAACAATATAAATGATTGCTGAATGATTGCTAATGACTTCCCAATTACTTGAAATTTACTGGACTGATTTCATTAGCTAAATGTACCGAAATGAGTTTCACTGAATCGATCATTTGGGACAGTGGCCATTGCAATGTATTTCAATTATTATATTTTTCATTGTTCTCAGTATTTTCGTGTTGTTTTCTGCCCCTATTTTTAGTAATACATTACTCTCGTATAGTAATATGTATGATCTGGTCTGTGTGCATACATCATAAAAAAAATCACTTTTCCTCACAATAACAATCTCTTTATGAACTTCAACTGTGCCAAGTACCCCACTCCCCACCGTACGTGCGAGTAGTGGCGTGTGTGTATAAGAGCGTTCCTTGATCACGCAACAATACGTATTGGTCGGTAGACTGCCCGGTCCAGTTCGGCGGAGCAGTCGACGTGCCGGCGGACGTAACGCTCCAGTTATTAATAACTCCGTCCGTTGCGATCTGCCGCTGTGAATAGACGCTCATACATCATACGTGAAACCTTTCGCCGGACGATTATCTATGTATTCAGCGAGCGTATCCCATTTACTTGTATCTGACCTGCCCCAGAAAACATTTCATCAGCTTAATGTATACTGCGAAGATCCGTGATCGAATCCGGCGGGTGGCATGAAAACGTCCAGCGGAGCTGTAGCGCCCGTCTCAATAATCTATTTAGCCCATAAATAAAGTCTGACTATTCCTACTGCAAGCCCTGCCCAGCGATGGGCGTATCAAAATATAATCTCACGTAGTCAGATTCTGTTGCGGCTTGTAAACGATACAACAGCCGAACATTAAGCGAATTACGCGGCGAGCTGCCCGCTCACTTATTGTATGGACGTTAGCTTAAAGTTTTTGTGGGCGGCACAATGTGCGCCGGATGCGGAAATGAAAATATACTTTGCTGCAATGCACACCCTGCCTCGTCGCCGCAGCCGTGTTCATCAGCTCATTTTAAAATATACCGTTATTATTTTATTTTTAGCGGCAAAAGAATTAACAGCAATCAGTTTCATAAAAAATAAAAAAGCTTTATAGATCCTCGCATTTTAAAATAACTCCTCTCCGATCTAGGATCAGAGCGCGCCCGCCGCCCGCCGCCCGCCGCCCGCCGCCTGCCGCCCGCCGCCCGCCGCGGCCCACGCGGACAGTATAACGTTATGTAACCTTTTCTAGGGCCTCACTATTTCCTTTTAGGCGGATCACTTTGCCAGGATTATGCTAAGTAATTTAGATCCTATCCTACAATTAACAACATCATAAACAAGTTAAAGGATGCACCGTCCGTGGGAGACACCTGGTCAATTCTACTATGTTCAACAGTATTGAGAGTAGTTACGTAGAGGATTTTAAAAGGAAGTACGCTTATAAACAAATAAAACGGTCCAGAGCCTGCTTCAATCGATCGTTGCACTCCCACATCTCTAGGGATGCTCACGTATCCGGATCGAAAGCCTTACACCGCCACACTGCAGTCTGCACGCGTGTTATTGTGTTACACCAGCACCCGCCGCCGGCGAACAACAATCCAATTACTGGGCATCAGTCGCGGTAACCAAGTTACTGATGCCGTGTGTGCCGGCGGAGGGCCCGGCTTCATGCCGTGCGCCAGTGTCTACGAGCTAGCTACCCCTACCGCCGTTATAGTTCAGCTTATTAACATATTTTTTTTATTTAAAGCGATGAGACGAGCGGGATGTTCACCTGATGATAAGTGCTACCTCCGCCTATAAAACCGTGTCGCTAGGATACTGAACATCATAGGTCTCATAAGATGTTCAGTCTTCTTACCCCAGCAATTACACTAGCTACAGCACCCTTCAATCCATAACACAATACACAATAATGGTTGCACACTACTGTTTGTCAGTTGCATCAGGAGCTGCAGTGGTATACCTAGACGGTCCCCACCACACAGAGCTACCACCAGAAAAAACATTACAAAGAAGCTTGGTAATAAATAACTTACCTTAGCTTCTTATAATTATTATTATTAGGATATTTATATTTGTGTAACATTTACACAAAGTGGACTTACCGTTGAGCCGTTCCCCGACTCTCGCCGCGTTTCCTTTATAGATATTTCATGAAAGGATCGCTACGTTAAGTAAACATTAAGTTGGCCGATGTTAGACAACACTCGATAACAGGTAACGGCCACTGGGCACGGGGGATTCTCCGAGTACCTTCACAGGTTCAAGCTCAAGGAGAGTCCCGCGTGCCTTTGTGACCCGGCGGTGGACCAGACCGTAGCACATTTGATCACGTCCTGTCCTATGTATGGAAGAGACAGAGACGAATGTGAGTCACAAATTGGTATGCGGATAAGGAGTGGAGTCATTGCCTCTCTGATGAGTGACGACGGAAGTCGCGAAGCGTTCCTGGGCTTCTGCCGGAAGGTTGTGGGGAATGTAGTGAAAAGGAATAGCAAGTAGATATATAGATTGTAAGTAATGGAAAATGTTAGTAAAATAAGTAGAAATTGTAAATAAGTTAATAGATATAAGTTCAAGGAAATGTATGAAGAAGAAGAAGACAATGCTACAGGGGATGCTTTATTACAGGGTCCCCCCCCACATACTTTTCCCCCCGGAGCGCCGAGCAGCAGTCTCCGAGTCCGAGAGGAAGTATGACAGAAGGAAATGGGATGGAGTAAAATAGAGTAGAAAGGATGAAAGATAAGTTGGGAGAGAGAGTAGGAGGAGTGAGAGGGGAGAATGTTGGGAAAAAGAATAAATGATGGTAATTGATTGATTAGGATGAATAAAGACCCTGACCCAAAACACGCAGGGGAAACGCTTAAAAAAAAAAAAAAAAAAACAGGTAACGGCGACGCAAAAACATCGCACAATCAAAATAAACCTACAAACTGAATAATCACTCGAACTCTAACGTTTATAACGTTTGAGTGAATTAATTTAGGGGTAATAAAATTAAAGGGTGTAAGGAACCCCGCACAACGACTCACGGAACCCAAACCAACATCACCTGCCCGTGATGCAGCCTGCTAATCAACAAACGAGGCTCTAGCCCCCACCAAGCCGCATTGGACCAGCGTGGTGGGAAATGGCTCAAATCCCTCCATATGAATACTTACCCGATCAATGTGGGAACTTTTGTGGGATGCCTATGTCCAACAGTGGACGTCTATCGGCTGATGATGTAAGTAAATTAAGCTTTAAGTTTGAACGCGAGTTCGTTAACTACGCGACGTAGCTAACACGCTAACACTGACGCCGGTACATATTTGAACACAACTTAAATTATAACCTTTACTTAACTGGTGGTAGGTCTCTGTTGCCGGAGACCATCTCTTTACCACCTCTACTATCATCGCAGTAAAGAGACTACTGTGTTCCGGTTTGACGGATGCTGTAGCTAGTGTAATCACTGTGGTAAGGTGACTCAACATCTTATGTGTCAGGAGACGAGCACTACGTGGTGCTGTGTATACCATTCTAACCCGTGCTTCATTGTTACGGGCGGGCGCATCACTTACCATCAGGTGAACGTCCCGCTCGTCTCGTCGCTTGGTTGAGTAAATTTAACTATTTTATTGAAGAGCGCAGTTAAAGACACTTGTCCGGCCTCACAGTGAACGGTGGCTGTAGCTGCAGATTGCTGAACAGGGTAAATTAACAACAAACAACAACAATTGTCGCGCTTCCGAATAACATTTTTGCTAAATTGAAACTAAACAAGTCATCGCGCAAAAGAAAGGTTCCGTAGCCTAATCGAAAGAATATTAAAAGGAAATCTTTTAACAATTTCGCAAAGAGCTTTCCTTATCCCTTTCAGCCGAGTTAACTCCCACGGAATCTTTTCTCTGCGTCACAAAGGGCGATAAGGATATTTACTGTTTACTTACTGTAATAAAATGATTATTTCATTATATTTGGGAGAGGCTACATACAAGTTTTGTTGTGGTGTACGATGACACCATAAGCTCCCTCGTCTTCTTCATTTTCTTATATGGACCTGATATGTAGACTCTAACATCATCAAAAATATTGACGCTTTCGAAATGTGGTGCTGGAGAAAAATGCTCCGGATCCCATAAACTGCATTTCGGACCATCACATCAATACTAGCCAAGCTCAAAATAAAAACAAGGCTTTCTTCTATCCGCCTCAAGCAAACCTTAGAGTGCCTCGGACACATTGCCAGGAAAGATGGAGACAGCCCAATGTGTTGGTCTGATCAGATCCGCGACACACTCCACTCCACTCCACAGTCTGCGATACTCTCCGAGTAGCCGGAAATATGACGACATGGAGAAACATTATGAGGATAAAAGTGATGGGTTGAGGTAATGACGACCCTCAGACACGAGGAATACGATTTGAGGAGGAGGAGAACAATAACATGCTAGTAACTATTGCCGCGGAACTTGTCAATAAGTTCGATGTTATCACCATCTCTAATTGTAGTGATGAGATTTAAGAGGAACTGTAGCTGGTGAAATTACAGGAATCACGAAACGACAAGCGTAATGGCTCTGCTGTGTTTATCATCTTAGCCACCGCGACATAGTGACGACCGAACAGACATTACGGACGACTGGACCGACAGATAGCTGTGAAGAACGGAGTCTACAGTGTGCCCGGAAGGAGGAAGAGCGGAAAAATAGAAATAAGGACAAGAAATAAATAATTTGTAGGTAGTCAAGAATGTACCTGGAGCGCGTATGACCTCTGACCTCTGGCTCGGTGAGGCCATGGGAGGTAGAAGGGTTGTTCCTAGGTTACCACGATATAGTAAGGTGTAAACATGTCATTTACCATCAGGTGAATGTCTTGCTTGTCGTCTCTTCACTCGAAGATAAAAACAAACTAAATATTTTATAGTCCTTATGAATAAGACTCCATTCTTCTCCTCCGGCACCGTTAACGCGCAGTACAAATAAAGAGGATACAGTCCCGTTGATATCTCGCATATTTTTTCTGGTCATGGGGTTGAACCAATTTAATCTTTGTTTGAAAAATGTCATCGATTTCCCCTCATAGTTTTAGTCGAATGTTGTTTCGATTGCTGCTGACGCGGGGAGGACAAACAAATCGTTGAAAGTTTGCACGAACTGCCATTGGCTTGGAATATAACAACAGCACGCTGCGGGCCCGCGGACCCAGACTAACGGTAGTTTAAAGCCAGAGCCGGTTCCACGAGAATTTGATGCCATAAAATTTTATATAGCTCCGGCTGCACGAGTTGGCGCTGAACCGCCGCACAGGAAATGTAAACAGCAGCCGCGGCTAACATACGAACAGTGCCCGTTACTTCCGCCCGATGTCCGCCGTTTGGAACTGCATGCGCGGAAATCGGGGAACTTGCTAAATGTCTCGCACCAACAAATTATTTTCTCTAAAGCAAACATTTAAAGAATAATTGTTTGTGCTGTGCGCACGAGGCGCTTGGTAGAGGCTTCGTGTATTGGTTGGGCCACATGGCATCTGATCCCTTTTTAAACGGTGTAATCCTAATTAAAAACGCCACAGGCAGTTTCAAGTTGTAAACGATACGGTCTACGTAAAATCACAATTGCTTACTCCCTCCATCCCCCTCCTTGCCTTTGTATTTTTGCCCCTCGTAAAGGAAAAATGAATTGTGTTTCTTCGTTATAAAAATTCGTGCCGCAATTTTCTTGGCGCAATGTCACACAATGTAAACACTAAGCGAACAACTTACTGGCGCACTTACTGCTTACTTTGTATAAAGTAAATAAACTTGTGTTGAATTAAAAATATATAACGCTTCCGTCAGTCCGGCGACTGGTCATCCGTTTCAGCAAATATTGTTCGCTGCTAAATGTGCTGGTAAATGTCTAGTGAGCCTGCGCCGTGAGGGTGCGCCTATTCGGTCTGGGCTTTGGATACTCAACTTGGACTTATCAGGAGATTTAGTTCTAACCCGCCTCTTTTATCATTTGGTTTCCACATTAGGGCAGACGGTGGACTTTGAGAAGATCTATGCGTTGACTGAGAGACGGTTCTTTGTGGGTCGCGACCGTCAGTCCATGCATTAGAGATTTTCGCGGCCAATAGAGTCTCTCAGATTTCTTGACAGAGAAACATGTTCCCGGAGGTTTCAATCCAAATATAATGTTGTTACACGTCTCCTATCCAACCTGCTGCAGTGTGCTCTAGCTGGTGTGGAGGTGTGGCCGTGAAGGTTGCAGCGCGTCAATACCAAAGTGCACATTCGAATCTCCGTCGACAAGTATACTATGCATATGTATAACTTTTTGTAATAAATCTGTTTGGAACCTTACCCTCTGTCGGCCCGCCCCCGGCGGTACGGACCGCGTCGTGCCAGAGGGGATCGGGAAATGTTAATTCAATGAAAACTCCACCACACCCCACATGTAGGTTTTTTTTGGAGATTCTTCACACCCCTGTTCCATCTAAGAGACGCCGGGCATTCGGAGCCTTGTTATTATTGGATTTTTCCATAATGATTACTAAGGAGTACAATGCAGTGGTTTCCTGTTGCCTGCTGCACCAGACCTTTTAGAAGTTACTTATAACTCAAGGCTGATCAATCCTCATCCAACTAGTTGCGTGGCCGGGTGTATAGTTATACCGCCACTGCTTAGTCGCAAGAGCCTCGTCCGTTATCCGGCGGGGGGCTCCGCGAGCAGGTGAGATCGACTGTTCAGCCGGATTAATCTTATTTTACGTTCTCCCCTTACCCCTCCAAAAAAATAAATCACTGCCAAGTTATAAATCCGGAAAATTTGTTAATATTTTAAATAGCGCCAATTTTTTTGCTTAATGTTAACATCCTACCACTAGTTAATAAAACCTCTGTTGTAAGTAGACGTGGAAGAAGTAAGGGTGGGGGGGATGTCGATGTTTTTAAATTAATCAAATTAATTTGTTCGCGTATTAGCGGCAACCTGAGCGTAAAACAACACGAGCAAGTAATTATAACTTTAACTGTGTAACGCCGTCCACCCCGTCCCCACACCCACCCCAACCCCTCACTCGTAAAGCGTCTCGTGTAATCGTCACAAAACATAATTAAGGTATCGCTTACATCATAATTAAGACGACGGCTCGAGTCTAAATAAATGGATGATGTATTGTTATATATTCAGAGGTTTTAATGTTAACCAGGTCGACACAGCGCCAAGATCAAGCCAAGGCCGTCAGCTCAGTACTGGGTGGAGGATCACGATGCGAGGTGTTTCCGGTGCTGTCCGGGAGTAATTAAGCTGCGACGGAGGTCTGGCCACTCTTAATATTTAATTTAAAACTCATTCTAGAGACCTTGTGCACTTAGTCCTGATGAAATCCTGACTCTGATGGAACAAATGCTGGACGTCCTTTGAGCTGGCGGAGCAGCGAAACGCGCACAGCGGCAGGCGGCACCAAGTGGTGTATTTAGCATAGTGAATCATTAAGTAAAAAAGTTATTTCTTTTAAGTTTAATACGGCCGCGTTACGTTTAAAGTAAGCCTACTCCATGGCCCTGACCAAGTTTTTCTTTCTGAACCTGATGAATGCCTTCCGTGATCATTCTGAATCACCTCGATATATTTTGTTTGACAATAATTTCACGTTTGTCTTCTAGAAGACGAACTGCTTTCACACAATATAATGAACACTAATAAGAACTTATTTCATCACACTTACTAATTGGTATTCATCGTCATCATCATCGTCATCATCATCATCATCGTCAGCCGATAGACGTCCACTGCTGGGCATCATCCCAAAGATACCCAAATTGATCGGTTCTGCGCTGCCCACATCTCCGGGCACTAGGGGCCGTTGTTTGTAGGGGTTCATAGGGGAGGACTTGCGCCATTTCACACCACGCTGGCCCAATGCAGGTTGGTGAGAGCCAGAGCCTCATTTGTTGATTAGCGGGGTGCATCACGAGCAGGTGAGGTTGGCTTGAGTTCCGCGAGTTATTGTGAGGGTACCCTTACACCTCTGGTTGGTATTACTTCCCAACAATTATGCGTCCGCAGGATGAAAAAGATGTTCATCCTTTTATACTAGAATAAGCATCCTTGTACTGATTGAAGTAAGCTGTTTTTTTGCCCAAAGAACATTGATATTATGATAAACAGAAGCAAGATCTGAAAGCGTTGTATCCCAATGAATCGCTCCGGCCGTTTCATTAACCATGTTAAGAAGCGACGTCCAAGTTGGAGCTGGCCGCGGCAGCCTTTGTAACCAGCTTTGAAAAATACTTTGCGAAAATTATCCCCGCGCCGTTGAATTACAACAAAAGCTATTTAACTTTAGGGGAGCATTAAACTTATACACAGTATTATAGATTTATTTTAAGATTATCCTTTCCACGCCTTTACACTTGTATTGTCCGCATAACCCCTAGACACCATTGTGAGACCGACGTTAAAGCCTTTGCTGCTGAAACCCGTCATGGAAGAGTCATGTTATTAAAGCGCTTGCGTACTTCGACAATGTTGACCGAATAGCGGGCTGCTGTAGCCGGTGAAATTATTGGGTACCAAGTCGTATAACTTAAAGATAAATATGAGAGATGAAAAAACATTTAGTAGTTGAATAGAACCTTACGCCTTTTGACGCCGTTAAATGGAGCCTGTGTAAGAACGTAGGGCATGTCGAATTGTCGACGATCCTGAACTTGCCGATCGGCTAGATCCTTTGGCACTGCGTAGGGATCTATCTTCCCTATGCATACTATACAGAATCTATAATGGGGAGTGTTCCGAGGAGTTGTTCAATTTAATAGAAGCCGCTGATTTTCGCAACCGACCATCTCGCCGGCACTACCATCCGCACCATCTGGATGGTTGGCGTTCCACTACAATGCGTTTTAAAAACAGTTTTCTGCCACGCACAGTAAATATCTGGAACTCGTTGCCATCAGCGGTCTTCCCCGACAACTGCGACATTGGGTTATTCAAGAAAAGAGCATATTCTTACCTGAAGGATAGGCAACGCACTGGCGTCGCTAGTGACGTGGGCGGCGGTGAATCATTTACCATCAGGTGACCCGTCTTGCTCGTTTGCCTTATCTATGCTATAAAAAAAAAAAAAAAAAAAGTATTCACATCACGAATTTACGAGTGAACAGTGTCCGCAGCACGAGGTCCGCAGGCGCCGCGAGCCAATGTTTACCTTCACTCTGACGGCTCGCTGGTGAGCCTCCAAGTTATAAACAAGTGACCGACTACGTATTTGAGAGAAGCCCGTTTGCGCCAGAGTTGCTCGTTGCGTTGTCGCTTGGTAAAGGCAGAATGATTGCATGCAGAATGAGGAAGGGGGAAATTATTTAGTGAACATTAGTATAAATAGAAATGTTTCAATTTACTAAGGTCTTTAAGTTTAAAAAAAAAAAAACTTATTTCTTTAAATGGAAAATTAATACTGTAATCGAGTGACTGAAGGGTTGATTGTCCCAGGGTATCTTTTTTTTAAAAAAATGAAAAAGGATTGTGAGAACACGGGTTCGTCTTGACTAAGGCCTCGCGTTGTGATTGTTTCAGCAAAATGTTAACCAGTTTTTCCATTCAAATCTTGAAAATGTAAACATTTGTGGAAAGTTTTTTTTTTTTATTTCAAGCAAATGATGCAAGCATATTCCTATACACATTGTGGTGTTCCTCATTCAGACACGAGTCATACACTCCATTCAATGAAATAATAGCTACGTGCCTATAATATGACGCATAAACTAAATGGCTATCAGTTTAAATCCTCGCCTAGGAATCCATTGACAGTGGAGGAATCCCGAAACTGCAGACGCATTAGCAGTTCAGTTTCAACTAACTGCGTAATTAGGAATAAAAATTGAATCTTCAGTGCATCCAGCAGCAGTTAGAGCTTCAAATAGAGTTTGAAACGCTCCCAATAAAATTTCATTAGGACGTTATGTTACCTGTATAAGTATCGTCTCCGGTGGTTCATTCCCATAAACAGTCCATTGTGTCGTATCGAACTGTGATAAAGATTTCTTCTTAAAATATATATATTTAGGTTGTTTCTGGTTAAGTAGAGTTCAACAAACTTGTGTGGTAACAGGACGGACGTGAAGATAATCAGTCGCAAAGTCATGACAGAGCTATGAGCGTATATGTGTATTTAACAAGGGATAGCCGAGGACTCCACTGTGCTCCGTGATTAAATTCGTCACCAAGATTCTCAAGCATTATATAAACTACAAAACTTAGTACAAAACTTAAGTCACTGATGCTTTAGAAAAATCCTTTAAGTTGCGCTTTATGTACGTGTAACAAGTAAAATGATAACATTTCATTACCCAAAGTTTCCTCTATAACTATTCACCCGTGCTTAATTTTATAAATACAAATACCTACAAACGCACGTACTGACTGCAGGGTTAACTTAAACCACTCACGTCTGTCGTCCAAACATCTTGTTATTACTTAAAGCAGTAGCGAGCTTTACTTGTGATGTCACTTGATACAGTTAACAGCTTGGATATTGATGGATTCCATCTGACTGTTTTCTCAAGTTTAATCAGTCGACGTGGAAGTATCACCGCCGATACAAAAAAGGATTGATATGAAGGTTACCCTTCTTCCTCCTTCAATTCACGCTTTTAATATATTTAACTAATCATACTTGATCACCTGACATTTAGCGGTAGTAAGTTCAAAGAATACTCCGTTATGTAGCAAACCTATGGTGGCTGCAGATTTACAACATAAAGTCACCAGACCTTACGAACTCCATCGCATTTTATTCCGGAAAACCAATCGAGTAACTCGGTGTTAGAAGACAAACGGCTGGCCACCACCAGGAGGAGGCAGTCGTCCATCACTATGTTGGTATGTGGACGAGTGATATATATTTCAAGTTATGTGTGTATGTTATTGAGATACACCACCGACTCTTTTATTGCGCGACGTAAATTATCAAGTTACTTCATATCACTAACTTAGACCATTGATAAGTTCCAAACAACTTAACTCGCAGCATTAAGCTCAGCGCCCGGGGGGCTCGTGGCTATTTCAAAACAAGTCTTAATGAGGGAGTTAAACTCGACGGGGTTGGTAAGTAGAAAACTACAATCCCTGCTTTATAACCCGTGAAAAGTTATTGTAGCTTAATAACATTCGGTAGAGATCTGTGGAAACAAAATAACATAGTAACTTACTTTATTTTTAATAGGGGCTGTATACAACTTTATGCCTTTAGAAAATTAAAAACGAAGTTCACAACATCCAAAGCCTTTAATAAATACCCCACTCTCGAGGTCCCATTGGGACAATTAGATGACCCAAACTATCGCAAGGGACGAGTGTGCGGACGCCGAAAGCCACGGGGAAGTTAAAACTATTTTACTATTCACCCCACACGTAGTGCCAGCTACCGGACCAAACAGCTAGCTTCGACGTTAAACTTTGTGCTACTATTGTTGTGGGCCATTCAATAACTTTAATCACCCTTGAGGTATATTATAATGAGGAGCTCAGCTCCGACTGTTGCCAGCTTCCTGCGAACGTGTATTACCTTGCAGTGTCGTTAACTCAAATACTATTTAATATTAAATTTCAAAACATCCTTCTCTTAAAATCTACTAAAACAAATCGGTCGAGAAAACTTTTTAAAAAGCGGTTATGACCTTAGCTGATACGGAGCTACGACATTGCAGACATACGCAAGGATGTTCAGCTAAGCATAAGCATCAAACTTATACCATCGTTCATACTGAATCGAAGGTTGAGAACACATTGCATGTAAATAAATTCCCAAAACAGCGCTTTTGTAGTTCTCTCAGACGATGTATTATGAAAAAGAAAACCATTCGGAGCCGGCTGCACCCTGTGAGGAGGGGATGGGGCGTGGGGTTAATATGAGAAGGTTCTAGTGAAGTGGAATGCAAATCGAGTAACGTTATTCGTATGATATTGCAGTGATCTGTCCGTCAGTTGCAAGCTGTCGCTCACGTCGCCCACCAGCACACGTCAGCGTGAATACTGAATGCTGCCGTCGCCCGCTGAGCTATCTTTAAATATTCACGAAGTCTCCGTCGTTACGTTCTCGTGTCGTTGTGAACGCAAACCTCTCTCTGATGCCAGGACAAACTGCAATAAAACATGTTTGTTTTAGATATGTACAGTAAAGGTGACGAGGGATGTGTTCATGGTTGCAGGGATTTCGGGCTAGTAAGAATAGGGCCAAGGTAAACCCTGCTTGCAGTAAAAGGCGACTTAAAGAGTCTAAGAATTTCCCGGGCCTTGAGGGCGGGCGCCTATATCGCTTAACATCTGCATGGGACAGCATTTGATAGCGCAGCGATGGTGTCTAGGAGGATTAGACGATAGATCAGAGACGTGTAACACACGGTGTAAGGAAACACTGCTGCATTCTATAAGAGATCCCGGAGCCTGTCCGAATGCACTGATGCAGTCGACCGAGGGGATTTTAGTGAGTAAAATTCTCACATAATCGTACTTCCCCCCAGAAACGAGGGGTTTCCAATATTTCCCCCTCGAGAAAAAAAAGACCTCCTTCCCAATATACTGTAACGAATGTTCAATTGCTAGGAGACAGTAATATGAGGATATTATTATCCTTCAGAAAAAATATAACTAAAGACGACGCAGCAGGCCCACGCAGCAGGCCCACGCAGCAGGCCCACGCATAACGTTCTGGGTATCGCGAGCAGTGTGACGTGACACTGGACTAATTCACAACCGGCAATACTCGTAGCGTAGTATGAGCCGGCGCGGCCGTGGTCACGTAAGTGGACCCCTCCGACCTATGCATACCAAATTATTATCGTCTGAGCCTGAAATGGAATACGCGTATCTCGTCCCGGCGGCACGGGATGTGTCAATTTCTCCGCAACCCCATCGCTCGCAATATTTTTTCAATCAGAGTCAATGATTTGTGCTTAGCAAGTACTCCGCCGTTGAACGCCACTTGCAAAGAAATTAACATAAACATAAAAACTAATTTTTCCTACTTATTCGTCTCCCGCATCAACCCCTTGGTGCATTCTCACAATAATCGTTTACCATCATCGGCGGATAGACGTCCACAGATGGACAAAGACTCCTACATCCGTCGAATAGGGATTTTCATGGACGGATTTGGGCCATTTCCCACCACGCTGGCCCAATATGGGTTGGTGGGAGCCAGAGCCTCGTTTTTTGATTAGCAGGGTACACCAAAAGGGTGTAAAGAGTCTCGCACTATAAATCACGACACCCAAGCCAACAACACCTGCTCGTGGTGCACCCTGCTAATCAAAATAAAAAAAACCGAGGCTCTGGCTTCCGCCAACCCACTATGGACCAGCGTGGTGGAAAATGGCCCAAACCCTCCCATATCAATCCCTACATACCACAGCCTCTAATTCCCAGCAGCACTAGAGGCCATGTTTACAGTATATTGAGACCTTTGAGGACACCTATGTCCAGCAGTGAGCGTCTTTCGGCTGATGATGAGGTTACACCACGAGCAGGTCAAGTTCACTTGTGTAACGTAAGTTGTTGTGCGGGACCACCCCACACACTCCATAATGGTATATAACACTTGGAAACACTTAGGGCAGTTTACTGAAGCGCTCTAGGCAAGGATCGAGCCAAGAGACTCTCGTCTCCAAAAGGAACATCACCACAACCTCGCGACGTGAACAGTACATTAAATGTGAACGACAAGAATGTTGTTCCCTAATAAAAGTTTATTGCAATATCATTTGAGACATCGCTCTGTACATCTCCTACTCGTAAACTGAAGTAATGAGCTAGTTCAGGGACATATTCGGTATTACATTTACTTGGAAGTCCGCGGGGTCCGCGGGGTCCACACCACCACCCCCCACCCACCTACTCCTCCTCCAGCCCCTTATGTTATGTTTAATAAGTCGAAGCTTTCAAAGTCAAATGTTTATAATTTCAGACGCAGACAAAGTATTAAATACAAGTATACATTTTTGGGGGCGTAAGGGGTCCCACACAACAAACTCACGGGGCCGAAGCCAACAACATCTGCTCCGCCTGCCTGGTGCACCGAGAGTGCAAACGAGAGTCTGGCTCCCGCAAACCCGAATTAGGATAGCGTGGTGGGAAATGGCCCTAAACACTCCAAATGATGGTACCGGAAACCATGCTGACTTTATGTGGTGATCTTTGGAGGAGGCCTATGTCCAGCAGTGGACGTCTATTGGCTGATGATTATGATGATAATAATACATTCTTAACCTTTGCAAAGAGCTCGAGCCATGGGTTCTCAAGCGTAATGACACTTGTCACAAATACTTTATCCAGGGTGCGCTTCCTTCTAAAAGTTAAAATTTAGATGTGGGGAACACGTGAACGTAGACCATAACGACGACAGGCGCAAAGGTGTGGACATGTCTTCGGGAGTTTGATACGAAGAACAAAAAGGTAAATGATGTGGTGTCGAACCCAGGACATAATGTTTAATAAGCCAATTGTGTGATCATCAGGCCTTAGACTAGTCTAGTCTGAAACTCGATCTAGCGAGATTGTTAACACGGTGCAATTACTTCGCCTTATCACGTATTCCACTCAGGTAGGTACGTCATGGTCGAGTGTGAGTGGGCGTTAATAATTGGCGAGTCGGCGAGTCGGCGCGTGGCAGGCTGCTGCGGCGACGCAGGTAATACTAAATTCAGGTGCAACGTAACCTGAAGCACCAAGTCACCGCTACGCAATGACCACTGAAAAAGGAATGCTTTGCAGTTTCCAGATACGCTCGCGTCCTCATCTCGCTTCACTCTAAAACAATCTGGAAAGCGAAAGTTACGTAACACTAATATGTTATTCACAGGTCATAATATTTTCATGAAGGAAAATGGCGCTGTGTTGTCATGAAACGTAAGATCTAGGATTAATCCTGTACATGCACAGCAGGTAGCTGTTCCTCGCCTGTTTTTCTGGCCGTTATATTAAATTACACTTGAAATTTGTATGAAATATTCCTCGAGAGCAAACAAGGCCGCAGATGACTTCTTATACCAACCGTTACTATAGCAACCGTGTAAATAACACCAAATGAAATGAATGCTTATAAAAGTTAATTAGAAATAAAATGATGAAGGATCTATGGAATTCAGAAAATAAATATCCTATAACCATTTACAAATCACTCGGCGTCGGGTGCTCGTGTTGCCGTGTCGGTGCGTTCACTACTTTTCACGTGAGTGGCGAACAGGGATAAAACACTTTCATTATATGTATATATAGACTGATATAGATATATCTCAAGATGTATTACACTGTAAGCAATAGTGTTTTCACTGAGAGTGGATATGAGTTCCGGAGGAGCATCAGTCTCGGATCCGGATGTCGGCCCCGCCAAGTTTCAATACGAAATCAAGTCGGAGGTGCGCCGCTAAGCGAAGCTAACCGCGCGCATTCAACAAGTTAACTTCGCTACAGTGTAGTTAATTAGCGCGATCTTGCTACGGGAAGTGGAGCTCGCCGTGCCCGGAACTACACGAGACAAATTTATAACTTTATTGCGAAATGTTGGGGGTAATATATATATTGTTGTATTGTATAAAACCTTCATCATGTTATTTCCAATTATCTGTTATAAGCACTTTCATTAAAGGGGTGTCCCGCATAACAACTCACGGGATCCAAGTCAACCTTACCTGTTCGTGGTGCATCCTGGTAATCACCAAACGAGGCTCTGGCTCCCAACAACCTGCATTGGGCCAGCGTGGTAGAAAATGGTCCACATCTCTCCGTATGAACCACTACAAAAGAGCACGACATTGGGGGAGACTTATATCCAGCAGTGGATGTCTATCGGTTGATGATGATCATGATGATGATGAAGTACGTTCATTTCGTGTTATTTATGTATGGGGCATATATATATAAAGACGTAATACTTGTATAATATAGGTATTAGTAAAATAAGCGGTGGCTGCTTCCACCGACACGTGACACAATAAAGTCAGTGCGTTAACAGCTACACGCGTTGCAACTGCTCCCTACCTGCGTACAGATCACGGTTGCTATAGTAACGGTTGCTACAGGACGTCATTTGCGGTTGCCCGCAAACAATATTTCGGACAAATATATTACTCTGGCTATATTACGGCCAGCGAAGCGGACGGGAAACTGCTAGTGTGGCTATATATATATATGTGTGTGTATTCATCATCATCAGCCGATAGACGTTCACTGCTGGACATAGTCCTCCCTAAAGCTCTCCACATCGATCGCGTAGGGATTTATGGAGGGGTTTAGGCTATTTCCCGTTACGCTGGCCCAATGTGGGTTGGTAGGAGCCAGAGCCTCGTTTGTTGGTTACCCGGCTGCACCACGAACAAATGAGGTTGGCTTGAGTTCCGTGAGTTGTTGTACGGGACCCCTTACATATACTTATATGTGTATATAAATATATTTGGAATGTTTATTTAAAAGAAATGTTGCCCGGAATTCTATTGCAAAGAACAACTAATGGGTGTTTATGAGGTTAATTGATAGCAGCAGAGTCTCGTGTGCAGTAATTGCGGAGTAGAGAATGTACCTGCGATTCGCAAGCTGCACTATAAGCGAGCGCTCAAATCTCGTAACGGGAGGGTCGGGAGCTGCAGGTGAATGTGTTAATAACACCATGTGCCCGTATATATCTAACAGGCGGTCGTACTGCAGCGGACCCCCGGCACTCTGAGGAGGTGTGAGGTTATTCATTGCTCCTGTTTCACTTCGCCGGGAGCACGAAGCGACAGGTGCAAGATATTCCCAGCAAACAGCGCGTGCTGCTGCAACTAAGCTCATACAATGTAACAAAATACTAAGTAAAATAATGTGTATAGTTTTTGTCACAATACTCGTAAACTTACTCAAATAAAAAAAACAATATGTCTGGACTGGTATTAAAAGGAGCTGTAATCTGCAAACCTGAGATGGAAATTTTCTTTTAATTATAGCGGAGAGCACACGAGATAAGTTTGAGTTAGATATAAGACACGATAAGCCGAGTGCGTCGTGGTGCCGCCGCACGCGGGCACACGGGGCGGCTCCAAACACACCAGCACACGCATGTGTGTGATCATTTAAAACAATAATTCACAAATATTACGACCCTTATAATACCAACATGTGTTTAAAAAAATCATGCACACCCCTGTACGCATCGCCAGCCTCCCATCCCCCGCACTTATGCTTACCATTAATGTCTCCTCAGCTCCTATTCCAGTCCGTCAGTACAGCGATATGGATATAAGGTTATAAAACTTTTACTGTCACTCCGCTGCCTTCCATCCGCAGTGCATAAAACAGGAGCGGGAGAAGCACTGAACAGCCAATGTTCACGTGAATATGTGTGATTATGTGCTGAACAGTTACGACGACAAGTTTCACTAGCTTGTAAACATTTTACACACACGTACACAGTTCAAATAAAGTTATATGTTATAGTGTTTTTTATTTGATGCAGCGACGAGACGGGCAAGATGTTCACTTGATGACAAGTGATATCCTCAAACACAGCACCACATTGCGCGCATCGCTTTGAGACATAAGATGATAAGTCACTTTATCCCAGTAATTTTACTACCTGCAACGCCCTTCAATCCGGAACACAGTGATGTTTGCGCATCACCATTTATCAGCTGCAATAGGCGTTACGATGATACCTACCAGACGGTCTCCGGCAACTAAGACCACCTTTATCATCCTCAGCCGATAGGCGTCTACTGCTGGGCATAATTCTCCCTCAAAAATCTCCACATGAATTGGTTCTGCGATGCCCGTATCGAGAGGCTGCCGGGCATCAGGGGTAGAGATTCATATGGGAGATTTTGGACCATTTCCTACCATGTTTGTTAATTAGCAGCGTGCACCACGAGCAGGTGATGTTGGCTTGAGTTCCATAAGTTGTTATGCGGGACTCCTTACACCCCTTTCCTTACCACCAGTTAGATATACAGGTGGCGCAAAAGTAATCCTCCTATCAGAAAATGCTATAAATTTTGCCTAGATATATAAAATATGTATATATGTATGTATATGTATATATATGTATATACAAGGTGGCGCAAAAATAACCTTCCGATTTTTTTTGGCTGCAATTTAAAAAAAAAATTAAAAACTTTAATTCTTCTTGTGGATTATTTTTATTTGGCAAAATTTATAGCATTTTCTGATAGGAGGATTACTTTTGCGCCACCCTGTATATACACCACCTTTAACCATTTATGTTACAAGTAATAATAAATCAACTTCATTATACTTTATTTAATTTTAGTTTAACTTAAATTTTGAATAGAAACCGAAAGCTCAGTTGTAGCTTAATTAAGCAGGGTCAGCGCGCTGAGTGGGCGGAAACGGTTCACGCTGCAATACTCGTAGTAGTGGCGTTAAACTTTTAACAGCTGCACCGGCTTACAGCTTCCGCCGCGCCTGCTGTTACCTAATAAAGCTTAGTTCGCCGGATGTACTGCTGAAATATATGGCAACTATAAAATATTTCGTAACGTTTTCAAAACAGTGAACACGAAGTTTAATGTATACCAGTAAATTTACATTCCACGTTTCTAAGAAATGGGCCTTGGTGATGCATCTTCACGTGCACGGCCAGTGGAAAGGCTCTTCCCACCTGCGACCGCCCACGAAGCCTTAATTCAGCATTAGTTTCTGTGAACGACAATTAATTCTGTAAGCCCCAATCGTCCTTCAAATGTTTTAACAGCTTTTATGGGAGCATTAACTTGTTGACGCTCCGTCTCGGAGATCGGCTTTTATCTCGCGTCTGATGTCCACCGTCTTCACACATGACCTCACTGAAAAATACATTTACGAGGCCATAATTCAATTCAGTATTATTACCGGAAAATAAAAAAATAACGTGATGATATCGGAGAGCTGCGGCCCGAGTTTCATTCTTGGATATCTGAAGCGTGTTACTCACAAACCTTCTGAAGTCTCAACCAGCCAGTTATCGGGCCAGGTGTATGGCTATACCGATACTGATCGGTCGCTAGAGCCTCGTCCGTTATCCAGAACTTACAACTCTGGGAAGGATGTTCACGGTTCATGTCCAAAAGAATGAATCCGTACAAGCGTTTAATTGAAAAGCTCCTTCGTGATGTCAATAAAAAAAATCCGTTTAAAATACCTCCCCTGTTAACATATTTACTGTACACTGACTTTATTATTACCATGACTGTACTATCTTCCCTATGCATACTCTACAGAGTCTACAATGGGGAGTGTTCCGAGGAGTTGTTCAATTTAATAGAAGCCACTGATTTTCGCAACCGACCATCTCGCCGGCACTACCATCCGCACCATCTGGATGGTTGGCGTTCCACTACAATGCGTTTTAAAAACAGTTTTCTGCCACGCACAGTAAATATCTGGAACTCGTTGCCATCAGCGGTCTTCCCCGACAACTGCGACATTGGGTTATTCAAGAAAAGAGCATATTCTTACCTGAAGGGTAGACAACGCACTGGCGTCGCTAGTGACGTGGGCGGCGGTGAATCACTTACCATCAGGTGACCCGTCTTGCTCGTTTGCCTTATCTATGCTATAAAAAAAAAAAAATCATCATCATCGTCAGCCCATAGACATCCACAATTGGACATAGGCCTTCCCCAAAGAGATCTCCACGTCCCGCGTTATTCTCATGCCGCGGCTGCGCACAACCTTCAGTTGTTTGTAATGATTAGGCCATTTCACATGGCCCAACGCGGGTTGGTGGGAGCCAGAGCCTCGTTTGTTCATTAGCAGGGTGCACCACGAGCAGGTGAGGTTGGCTTAGGTTTTGTGAGTTGTTGTGCGGGACCTCTTACACTCCTCTTTCAGCCGATTGGACCAAGAAAAATGTTTCCAAAATCGGTCAGGTCGTTATGGAGTTACGAAGCCATGGACATGGTTACAGATAGCTCTCTCAGTCGTAGCTCTCTTTAATATTCGGCAAAAAGTTACTGATAACTTGATAAGTTGAAATATAATATCGCAACAGCAGCTTCACCTTACTGCACGTACGTACGAGGCATAACTTAAACTTTAAGCAAATTGCGAAAGTTTAATTTGCCGCGTCGGAAAATCTTGATGATCTTTAATTTTCCAATGAGTGAGTCTAGACCCGTTCAAGGTTCCCCTTTAGGCTGATTTTGCTTAGTAATTAGCATTTTGGCTGTAATAATAGCAACTTTTAATTACCGTCTAGTTTCCCCCACAACGAAGTAAAACACCAGCGGTAAGAGACTACTGTTCTATATCCTTCTTTTACACCCCCCGCCACTAAAATATTTCGGGAGTTTATGATAGTAATTATGTTGCCGGAAACCTTCTCCGAGTGAATGTAGACCGGCGCAATATTTACATTATAGAATAGGAAAGCTCTTGAATAATACTTATTCAAAATGAGATTATGACGACAATAAAGTGTAAAGCTCGATCGAGTCGTGTCTCTCAATAAAACCAGATCTTTGTGAAGTTAATCGGTTCCAGCTTCAGATAAGTTAAGTGGGGAGGAGGGCGCGGGCGCGGGCCGGCTGCCACCGCCAGCAGCGGCCGCGCTCGTAAACCCCAACGACCAGCCCAATCCGCGCTTTAATTGAATCCTGGCCCATTAATATTTTATATCTGACGTTCCACAACTTCGGAACTGGACCCGACGCTAACCATCCACCAAAAAAGGGGCCTTATTAATTTAACCAGTGTACTGGTGGTCTTTATAAACTTTCCCTTTCTACAACGGTAAGCTGGACTACATCCAGATTATTTGTAGGAACGATGCTTAGCAAGTGTAAGTGGTTCCGCTTAACAACCCACGGGACCCAAGCCAACCTCACCAGCCCGTGGTGCACCCTGCTCACCAACAAACGAGGCTGTGGCTCCCACTAAACCGCATTGGACCAGCGTGGTAGGAAATGGCCCATATCCCCTACATGAACTCCTCACAGATATCTTTGGAGGAGACCTATGTCCAGTAGTGGACGTCTATCGGTTGATGATGATGATGATGTTTAGCAATAATAAGAAAACATTTCTGCCGATGAAAGTTTTTAACTCTTTTCAAGTTTAACCATAATTACACGTCAACACTCAATTCGCCGTGAAGGAGCGGGGCTGCTGTGCTACTAGACATGCAACTGCAATAATCACAATAACTGCAGGAAATTTCTCAGAGAAAAACTTGTGACAAAGCGTTTTTCTCTTGAAAAATGTTTCTTTCAATATAACCGTACGTAACGGATGAAAATTGCTAAAGCAACAATTACCTGACGCATTTTAATTAGAGCAACCAACAAGGCAAATTGGATGTTAACCCACACAACAGGCGGGCCGCCCTCCAACCAACCCCCCACTGCTGTTATGTCTTTATAACCAATAAATGCAATAACATTATATGTAAATATCGTGTCACTGCGCTTGCCCACTTAGCGCTCTACGGGAGTCACATGCTAGTTGCAGCTAAGCGGAAATACTGAAATAGAACTCGTTTTTAAAATGGCTACTTAGCTACTAGCTTAAAGCCTATTTCCGGTTTAAATTAGTCGACATAAGAATAAGTAAATGTATGTTAATTGGTACATTTGCATGCGAACATCTTCCGCTCTTAGCTGCTTCTAGTAATCCCGGCCCGTATTAACTATTAACTTCAAGGATGTTACGAGTACATCCGTGTGCAGCGCACTATTAAGCCCAAGTGGTGTTTAAGTTGGAGCAAAGTATCTTTTTAAAACTTCTTATTACACCCACAGTTAATTAGTTATCTAGACACCATCTATACATTTATTACCCTCTATTCTCTATCCAGTAAACCTCTTGGTCCGTGCAACTAACATTGCAAGATAAGCTTTAATAGAGGCATGTGCTAAAGAATCTCTTAAAGCATCACCAACAATCGTTGCTGCATGGATGTGCACCGCACACAATGTTAAGAAAATTTGTGAAGTAATTTATCTTAAGGTGCACGATAACGAGGCATGTCTGTAATGTCTAGATCTGAAACTCTGTACACAAACTATAGCAGATAAACAAAAATTAAAAACTAAGTCTGTAATATTAGAATAGCTACAGCAAATACGAAAAACCAAACAATTGTAATGGAATAGAGATAAATAATATAGTAAACAAAGTAAAAATAAGATGGAAGAAAATATGCATGAAAAAATTGTCATGACTTTAAGGTCTTTTACAGCTGAGTCATGCATGAAGCGATGGTCTTCACTTGGGAGAGGGGAGTGGTAGAAGGAACTGGGGTATAGACTAACAGAGATGAGAAGTTTGAAAGAAGAGCACAGCATGAAAGAGGAGAAAGAATGTAAGAGGGGTATGAGTAGATAATAGAGTAAGAGAGTACTGATGACAAATGAAAGGAAATGCAATGGCCCCGACCCACCCTGCGCAGGGGAACGAGAAAGATATAAGAATATCTGTAAGATTTGAGAATATGAAATCAGTGATGTCAGTATTATTCTTAAAAAAAATCTTGTTACAAACTGCAATTTTGATTGTCCTACCCCTAAATTTTGAAAAAGCTGTTATTAAATGTATACAAGAAGAAAAATAACTTACCTATATCCAACTTTTACACGAAGTGCATATGGAGCGGGTTGCACTGCTAATCGGAGCAAATTGCAGATATCGACCGTGCGAAGACGGCCTGGTTGCATCCCCCGGGGCAGTCGTGCAGCTCATACAGAGTGAAACTTCATTAGAGCCCGCACCGAGCAGCCCCGGACTGACGTGTGAATGGACTCTATTAACTCTGCGACAAAGGCGCGCGCCCCGCACCCTCGTAAAGATGCAATTACCCTATAATATATAGAATTATAGTAAAAATCTTGTTTGAAATGAGTTCTCAAGTGAATGCGGTGTCCGCAGCGACGTGCGAGCGATAAGGATGAAGTTTCCAGTTTCCTACTAGAACTGTACAGATAAAGTAAATGATGATATTACCTTAAGATTTCAGTTAGAACTGAAACCTCCGCATCTTGCTTATGTTTTAACGAAATGTAGTAAAGTTAAGCACAGTTTTCAGCTGCATGCACACTCGCTAGGGCTGTCACTGCTACCCACATCGAAATAAACTGTGGAGCAGCAGTACCACGATGTTACTTGTTTACTCGTGGTGTTGTCGCCTGCTGCAGCGGCGCTGGGTCAGAGGTTTTATGAAATTTTTGTACTCATTTAATTTACTTTATAAACACTAGAACAATAAAAGCACCTTGTGATTAATGTCTTTGAAAGAAGAGTCTAATTAATTATCACAATTACGGTAGCGCTGGGGGCAGCAACCCTGCCGCGTTCATAGCCGCCCGCCTCGCCCAGCGCTGAACAGTCTTACCGAACCGGAAGTAATATTCTCGTGGCGCGGAGTGAGATGTTCAGTTAAAGTTTAAGCATAAACAGCGCGCCGTGTGTTCGTTAGCCGCCCTAGTCCGCCATTGTACTCTTCTTGAAAGATATCAAGTTTTATTGCTAGAAACAGTAAAAGTCTAAAGAAAAAAATCCTCACGTTATCCAAACTTCACTCCAACATTAAACGTGGAAGAAACCTCATCCGTAACCCGTGTCTCCAACAGACATCCGAAGTGGATATATCGAGCGTACCTCCAGTCCGAGCAAACTGCATGCTCACAGTACAGGCTCCACTCCGCTGCGGCATGACTAAGTAGCGCTGGGCTACCCGGCCCGTCCACCACGGCCTGGCGGTAACAGGTTGGAGACGAGCCAGTGTTGACGTAGCAAAGATAAAAAGCAAAACAGTTTACTTATCAACCTGTTTCGTTACACGTCCACGTACCCGGATACGCACCCCCGCCACGCCCGTGATGTATAATCACATTCCCTCTCCCCGAGAGCGGGCGCTAAGTTTCCTCATTTAACTTATCATTTTAATACACCTCTGCCTTGAACAACGGTTAATATAACATTTTCCTACATTTTTATGTTTTTGTAAATTTTCCTTGAGAAATAATTTCGTCTCCACGGAGAGAAAAATAAGAAAATAACAAGCGGCGGCGCCCGCGGCGCGCACGCGTAGGTAAAATGTTATCTGTTGTTATAATCGCTAGGGCGGTTCCGGCGCGCCGTGCGGGGCGCGCAGTGCGGGGCGCGCCGTGCGGGGCGCGCAGTGCGGGGCGCGCAGTGCGGGCAGGGACTAGTTCCCGGTTGTCCGAATCAAACTCCCTACGTATAACTTCAGGACCGTTTTAAATTAACACTTTCGTAAAAACATTTTAATTAAAAATTATATTCTGATTTATATTCTTGTAGCGTATTCCCTGGACCTGCGCCTGACACTGGGACAACATAGTATCGGTGGGTACTCTCCATGTGAATGTATCACAATAGATGTCAATTATTATTATATTCGGGAATTCATGGACTGGACGCGCAGTCTCCGCAGCAACCGGAACTTGATAGATATGTTGTTTGTACCATTTGGAGGTCAGCTAAGAACGAATTTTGCAGGGCTCCTTCTCTTCGGAGAAGAGAGGTTAATCACAAGTCGAGATCATTTAATATAATTACTTTTATCACCGTTGCACCATTCGATCAGTATTATATTTACTGCTGTCTCCTCCAGAAGAGTGAAAATCTGTGTTGTCCCTAGGGCTTGTGCACTGAGCCTGGGCCCTTTGCACCACTGCACTACTGCACCACTGCACTACACTCACACAAAATCGAAATGTTTTGTAATTGTTGTTCATTTTTATAATTAATATTAAAATGTCGCATTCGTCTTGCATTTTGTGTTGTTTCCATATTTGTGTGACTGGTGAGTGCAATCAATTATTCATCTATCTATCATTACATCATCACGCTCCAAAAGTTTATGGAGTTGTGCACTTTGCACGGCGCCGGCTCCCATAGCCCACTGCTGATCGTGTTGCGCTTAAACAACCGTTGTGTTTCATTTTGAAACGTTTATAAATCAAATAAACATTTTTTTTATTTTGTGGTAGGCAGTGAGGAGACCCTGAGACCGACCGGAAGTAGGTGAATACAAAGAGCTGAAGTCTACATTTAATAGTAGCTAAATGAAGGTCGATGATTATGAGTTAGTTCCCACGCGAGCGAGGCTGTCGGTGGACCATGTTTAACTGGTTAACGTGCGCAGCGTGCATATGCGTGCAGAATGACGATGCAGTTGTTACAGCAGCGGTGTGCAAACATTACCGGGTTCCGATTTAAGAGTAAATCTTAATAACACAGCATCGTAAGTAAACATCAAGGCGGTGAACATGCGGCAACGTGCCATCGCTGGTGCCGTGTATACGTGTTAAGATATGGATTTTATTCTGGCCAACACTCCAGTAGCAGCATTAACCTGTCACGCAGTTCCAACCGGGTCTCGCTCGTCCCGCGCAGCTGCGTCACTTGCCTACTAATGAACGCTTCACCCTTCTTGCCTCTTCAACGTATAAAAGACGATGCGTAATATTTGCTACGGCCCATAAATATGAAGCTTCAATAACACTGAGGGTCCATAAAGATAAGCACACATTGTTCAGCGCCGCCGTGGGCCCCGAGCAGCGCTTCGGGAACCTTCCATGGCTCCATTCTGGAAACAATCGTTTGGAAACGAACGCGCGACTTCGCAATTTATTGATGCCGCGGATATTGAACTTTTACAAACCTATTGGAATGTACTTAATGCTTGCCACTGCGCGTGTGTGCGTGTGCGTGTGCGCGCGTGCGTGTGCACGTGTGTGCGTAGAGCATCATTTTTGTGAAATGGCTCGAGAGAAACGTTCCATTTAATCGACCTTTTGTGTTCTTTATGAAAAACGAATAGGATGAAAAGATCGCGGTGAACACTGCGTAAACACCAGCTTCCTTCACATTTTTCTTCACATCTTCAAACACCAACGCATTCGTCCAATCGTTACAGCGGTTCTTCTAATGTAAAAGCAGTGACGCCTTGGTATGCTGCTCCTCATTACGTGCGCCTGTGTGCCTCCTTAGTTATCTTTAAGAGAGTAAAGGACTATCATCTTATCTCTAGTTGCCTATTACATCATTATGTACCTAACTACATATTTGTTGCATATTTTTATATTTTTTTCTTATTGCATTTGTTGTTGCTGTTGCATGATACACCTGCACTCGTTACTATAATTGTTCATCTTCTGTCTAGGCTTTGCTGGAAAACTCTTTTTAAAGTTCGCCATTTATTACATATACATTATTAATAATCTGTACGTAAAGAATTAAATAATTCGTTTTATACAATGAAGTGACGAGACAAAAGAAACTTTCGCATGGCAGCAAGTGGTACGTAACACCTCTCTACAACAGACTGCATTGTGTTCCACCACTAATGTGTCCGTTATCTGGTGTTGTTCTGGAAAAAAGAGAAAACAATAAAAAAAAGAATTTTTTAAACTATTTTATATTGTAATTTTTGTCGTAACGGTAACCGCTGGTGCGCGGTGTAACCAAGTACGGAGCTGAGCTCCACGGGAAGTGGAATGCGAATGCTTCGGTGGCTTCCACTTGCGGCGGCGACGTCACATGCAGACGTCACTGCGCGCCGCTACCCTCATACCTCATGAAATTAACGTTCTGTCGCAGTGACCACTTCCATCTGAAATATCTCCTGTTTGGTTAAGAATTCCAAATTCAAATTTATAAATTCATTTAGCTGATACATTTGAGTTTTGGAAACAGTCATTCATTTGTTTTATACTCATTATTTATTCCTTCGGCGTCGCTTATTGCCGCGCAATGTTAAATATGAAGTATCGGTATATTTACGAGTACCAGTTCTACCGTGACACCAGTACCAGTGCTGCAGGAACAGCTCGAAGGATTAATGATGTGTACGGCGGTGATGTTGCAAAAGAAAGCACGGCACGTTTTTGGTTTCAAAGTTTAAATTTGGGAAATTTCGACTTTCAGAACCAACCCCGTGGACGGCCGGAGACCAAAGTGGAAAATGAAGAATTAAAGGCTATTGTGGAAGCGGATCCATCACAAAGCACTTCAGAGATAGCTGCAGGCTTCGAGGTAAGTGACAAAACTGTATTGATGCACTTGAAGGTAATCGAGAAAGTAAAAAAAATTAACGGTAGATATGAATTGAGTGAATCGAACTTGCGAACACGCATCGACTGCTGCTGCTGTGTTACTTTGCTCAGCCGACACAATGATGAAGGGATTTTAAATCGGACTATTACTTGTGATGAAAAGTGGATACTGTACGACAATCGGAAGAGTTTGTTGCAATGGATGAACCCTGGAGACCCAGCCAAATGCTGCCCTAAGCGAAAATTGACTCGGAAAAAGTTACTTGTGTGTTTGATGGACTAGCACCGGTGTCGTTCACTACAGCTTTCTAAAATCTGGCCAAACGGTTACGGCAGATATCTAATGTCAGCAACTGTAGACCATGAAGGAAGAACTAGCTGCTAAACAACCGAGATTGGTCAATCGCTCTAGCCCACTGCTGCTTCACGACAACGCATGACCACACACTGCACAACAAACAACCACTAAGTTAGATGAGCTGCAATTGGAATGTCTGCGACATCCACGGTACTCCCTGGACCTGGCCGCAACAGATTACCATTTTTTCCGGAATTTGAACTCAAATCCAATGCGGCAGTCCAAACCGCCTTCAAAGAGTTTATTGATTCTCGACCCCCTCCCCCCCTCCATGGTTTTTCAGTGAAGGGCTCAATGAACTACCTATGAGATGACAAAAGTGCATAGATAGCAACGGTGCATACTTTGATTAATTAAATACATTTTACAAAAAAAAATGATTTTATATTCCTCCCGTACAAAACGCTAATTTCATATGTAAGGAGCTAATATATGGACATTTAGTACTTGTAAACGCTTTTTTTGTTTCTACATAGTATATATTTTAAGTCTCGAATGGCTGCCGTGTAGTGAGAAGAGTGAACTGAATTTTATTTACATTCTATAAAAGTATTGGGCTCCTGGTCCAGTTGGATCTATAGATGCACATGTGATATTCAAAGATGGTAACTGCAGCCGAACGGGAAATATTAATTTAAAATTGATCACCTGTTCACACCAGGCCAATTGGTATTGGATAAATGTCTATAGAACTGAATGTCGGATGTTAATGTCCTCTCACAATGAATGTATATTCGGCACTTTAAAAGATATATAGTAACCGTATGCACTAACTGCATATGACGCTAGCGTTGTATTAATGTTAATGCATGCGCTCTTTCATTGCGATTGCATTGTCTTTTAACTGTAAAGTTCATTGCTAATTGCTGCTCCAACGTCGATCCCAACTTCTCACCGTCCTGCTGGTCAACTGATCAAATGCTTGTAGATTTAATATCCACCTACTGTACGTTAACTACATTTAATATGTATATAATTTCAATAAAGGTGGTAATATAAATATATACGGTTAGGTTACACGGCGTTGTAGCCTTGGCTAATGAAGATAATTAGCAAGCTTTCTGAATTATTACATAATGTTTCATTAAATAAATTTTCTCCAATAAAATTAAAATTAACATACTATCATTATCGGAGTACGGGATTTTGAGGAGTTGTAATTATAAGCCAATTATTGTTCACTTGTTTGGAGAAAGCTTTCACGATCATTTGAGTGTTTATACTAGGCGAAACATCCGCGGAGCCGGACGCGGCGCGCGGGCCCCCACCTCATCGCTACGAGTAAAATTTTCACAAAGTACGTAATTTCCACTCCATTATAAAGGTATTTAATGAAAGGAAATCTTCACAGACTTATGTAAGATCACAAATTAAGAAGGCGTCTGTGTAATGGAAATTTTCTCACAAACATTTCACAAGATCTTTTACAAATTTCAGGCGATTAGAGGATTCCTTTGGGATTTTGTTTATTATTCATTATTTATCAGGCTATTGAAGTCGGCAATATTCGGAATCCGTGTTGGCGAGCGCACGATGTTCACTAAAAGTAACAAAGAATACCAGAAAAACTTCCTGTCTTTTCTCAGCTGTTATTCCCCCATCACCCATAGTTAGATTTAAAATATCATCCTCACAAATTAAAATGGAGAATCATGAAATGTTTGGACGAGTGTTTTGTATTTATAGACATTACACAGCGGATAGAGACGATGCAGACAATATCAAGAACACTTCTATCGGTTGGGAACCTTGAAGCTATAGAGTATCCGGCAAATTTGCGGAAACATATCACCTAAAGACCTCCTTGTTTTAGTTGGTGAAATATTTACAGCAACAGCGAAATGTAGTTGTTAAATAATCACGTCGCAGGTCCAGTGAAGTCCGAGGGTCCGCAGCGCACGATGTGTCGCCGTGGACAGAGTCAGATGACAGCGGTGCGCAGTGCACATCATTGCACACTGGAGGAATCCGTTTGGAGCAGCCTAATAAACAACTGCAATAGAAATTGTCTCTAGAATTACTTTCCAATTATGTCGTGATTTTTCATAGAATTATTTTAAGAAATCCATTCCTTAATAGTTATGTAGCGATCATAGTGCAGTAAAGAGGTTCTATAATTTATTTATTTATAATAGTAAATAATCGGTCTCGATTTTTAAATGTACACTAATTGGAATTAGATCTGTCATAAAATGGAATAACAAAATAACTGACGTTTGGTACGCAGACTACTTACTGATTGATTGTTTCCTGTTGTTGCGATAACGATTTACCGTATAACATAAAGCAAATTTCATCTTTATTTCTCCTATTGATCTATAAGTAACTTGGCTTGACATCGTGGTCCCACTGACCGACAGTCACTTCAAAAACAAAGGATGTTAATGTAAGATTCGCTCTCAGCGCACCTAACAATGGCCCGGTGACGCGCACAACACGACCATCGTACGTCCGCTCCCGCCGACGGCTCCCGCGGTACTGACACTAACATTGTCCGTCCGCACTCGAAACAGTCTACCACCATTTTGCAATGTACCCACATACACTACAACTATAATCGGAAATAAGAAATTTCTATTCGTTTGTGCCTTTGTTTTGTTGCCAAGTTGCTGGTTGCTTTTAAAAGCTTCGTTTCATATCGGTTAAGTTCTTGTTACGTGCAAATGTTACAAGTTCTTCGTTACTATCGGGCAAATTAAACATCAGCAAGATATTTTAGAACAGAAAGCTACTTATTATGTGAAGTACTCAACTTAAGAGAAAATTAATTCGGACTTGCGTACGGAAATTAATTAGTAAAACATTTATGAGTAAATTATAACCTTCACAAAATGTCTAATATATTAGTTCGGGGAAACATGCCTGGATATATTGTTCACGAGAAATCAATACCGTTGTACCTATTTGTTGTTAGCAGTAATCTTCTGATCTTCTGATCTCCCGACTGGAGCATTTAAAATCATTTACATATATTTTTAATGGTGTTTGTTCGTATGTTATGTGTAGACACAGCTGAGGCAAAAAACACGATGTTTCAAATACTACTGTTAATGTGTAATTTCTATTCGTAATTGAACCGTTAGATTGGTTTTATGGCGGCCATTACCGTTACCGTTACCGTGTCTCGAGCGCCGGCTTAAATGTCACTTTACTGTCTGAAATCAGATACGTTTACTGAAGTGTTATGAACTTAGAGCCTTTTCTTGTACTTTGGTAAAACATACACAGTTTACTTGACTAGAAATCACAGCTACATACAATTTTTGCGATCACCGAAAAGTAAGACCGGACGGAAGAATCAGTTACCTATAACATTCTCGCTTCCGGATTATGATATAATATTTTCGAAAACTTAAATTTTTTTGTGTGGCCAAAATCATAAATAGTAAATATATTTACAGATAGGAAAAAACTTATAACGGGTTCTCTACATATATATATATCTAATGACTTTAAGTCTGAACGATGATTTCACTGCTCACATTAACCATAAATAAAGGAAGATTGATGAACAGGATTCAGCATGCGTTGTGTCTAACGGTACTGTCGAACGGTAAGCAGGAATGAACTTTGCTCAAATGTGCTGCTAGGGCCGTGGCTGTGATTTGTTAATTCTTCAAAGCAGTAATATAAGTAACCGGTATCAAACCCTTAACTTCCAATGTGAGAGGTGCTGCATTCAACGACTGAATCAACAATAACTTCCTGTTTACGTTTGATTACTTTCGCCGCACCAATGACCTTGAAGCATAGCCTACTCCATATACTAAGGCATTAGAATGTTTTTACAAAATGGACTTGTCAGTCTATACTGAAAATCTTACAGCGTCAATCGTTCTTACGGAGATTACCCGGAACAAAAAACAAATGAAATCCTTAAAATTGTTGCAAGTGTCTTGCTGACCCTTGTAGGAATTTAAAAAAAGGTGTCATATTGATATCACAAACAATCAGCTAAATTCATCATCAGGGTCATTCATCAAAATTAGCAGAGTACTTAATATAAGTACTTACTCTAGACGGGTGCAAGGGGTCCTGCATAACGACACATGGGACCCAAGATAACCTCACTTGCTCGTGGTAGCCCTGCTAATCAACAAACGAGGCTCTGGCTTACATCAGACCACATTGGGTCAGCGTGGTGAGAAGTGGCCCATATCCCCCCATATGAACTTTTACACTAGTGGAGATCTTTGGGGGAGGCCTGTGTCCTGCAATGGACGTCTATCGGCTGATGAAGATGATGATTTAATATAGTGCCGAAATGTCGCTGTCGTGATGAACAACCGGAGGTATATACTAAGAATATTTCTATATAAATATTTAACATGATTGTTACTTTAGATAAATTCATATTACGAGCAGGCGAAATAAAAGAGGATATGTAATAAAAAATACCGAAAGCAGTGCTCGTCTCCATAGGTAGGAGGTCCTCGGTAGGATTCTTTGAACTCGTGTATGATTTCTGTATCCGGCTAAGTCACAGTACAGTTTGTTGTAACGGCGCCCGAAACCTTTTAACATTTGTTTCCGCGTCGCGTCGCATTTTAACAATGGAATTTCCCCTGCTCCACGTCGCGAGTTACTTCCTGCTGAAATTTTCCGTTCAGAGCTCACAATGGCTTCATATTTATTGCACAAGCTGCGGACGTATCCATTGTGCTTGCGTCCCGCGTGAGCCCGGGCGCGCAGCACCGGCCGGGAGACGTCCGCCACTCGCCGCCGCTCCACTTCCAGGCGATCTATTCATGTCGTTGGGTCTGACCTGAGTTTATTCATTCATTAGCTGCCCTCTTCAAACTGAAGTTTGGCGATCAGATTGAGAAAACCAATTCGATCCACAGCTATACTTTTTAACTGATGGTATTTAAACCCGGTGCACTCCTTTGTGTCGTCAAACCATTTCTTGTGCTGTCTACCAGGTGCACGTTTTCACAGGAATTTTGCCTTCCAGGATTAAGCTTTGGAACTCATAAAACGATCCTCTTTGAAGATTTCCGACAAATTCAACCTTTCTGTCTGTTCTGTCTGACCTGAACCACGCACTGAAACTGTACTGACGCAATGGTTCGGTTTACGATTGACAATCCCACTGGGTTGAATGATGTCCCTTTCCGCAGATTGCCTTTAAAAAATCCACAGACGATATGTACGAAAACGCAGCGATTTATAGATATGGAGTAGAACGCCAGTGGAAGGTGAACGAGCATGTCCTTTATGCAAAATAGTGTACACTATTAAACCCCTCCCTTAAGCAATAAATCTTAAAATTGAAACAGCCATCTGAATTACACTACTATTCAAAAAGTCTCCGTATTTTAGGGAAAGGGCGGTAGTGGTGCAGTGTGGCGGTTAGCCGGAAACATTCCGGTACAACATTCTATGTCCCTGTTGTGGAAGACCATCCATATATAACATTATCCGGGAAAAAAAAGGTTAAATAGTATGCTATTTTAAATTTTAAATTCCATTATTTACAGAAAAGTATCTTGGCGACAAACAGGAAACATAACAATCGGATATCCAACCCCCGCAACTATTTTTGTATCTAGTTTTTTCAACACTTATATATTTTTTTAATACTAGTGGGAGCCGAGCCCGGTAGTTGGGTAGATATAAAATACATATATATGTATAATATCCGCAGTAACAACGCCGAAACGGCTCGAAGGTTTAAAACGTTTTGTTAAAACGTTTAACAAGGGTCGTGATTTCAAAGTAAACAGCTGACGTACACCTCGGACCCCGACCCCCGAACCTCCGCGCCCAATGTTCCTCCTTTGCAGTTTATTTATGCAGATGTTCGGAAATTTGCAACTTGACCGGTTGCTTGCGGGTGATGGATGACGTCTTGTATATTTCTATCATTTGCATTTCTGTTTCCCCAACGGATATTGAGCGTGTGAATATTCTTCCCGCCATTGAAGCGACACACCGTTTCTACAACAACTTACTTTATATTTACAACTTATCTATTGACTTTGAACGAAAGATATTCAGCAATTAGTTCAACTTTATAATAGACCGAGTAATAAAACTACTGAACCCTCGCTGTTGCCGGGTTAACGGTGATCGTTACTGGTAATTGACGTCGAAGTATTTGCATAGTAACGGCACTTGCTTACTTTAAAACGAATAAAGGATGTTACGCCGTTTTATACATGGACACTATCAGAATAAATTGACTCGAAGCATAGTAAACAAAGTGCTATACTTACACAATAGCGGACGGACACGGATCCGTGATGATTAGGATTTTTAATGTCGATGTTATGATGATTTTTTTTAGATTCGGGATACCTTCGAAAGACATTCTAGAGAATGTGGAAATTCTGTATGCGCGTTTCAGTACTGAAAGTAGATGACGCCCGCGCGAGGCAGCTGAGGCAGCTGAGGCCCGGCTGTCGATTTGTTTACAAACGAGCCAAGCAGCGTGATTTGTTCCTTTGAACAACACTTTACATGGTGGTTGCCAACGCGGGACGCCAGGACGTGAGCAGCTTTCCAATACAGCTGTACACTGCATACCCAGTGGTGACAACAATCAATAAAATGTCATGGCACTTTCGGAATTCAAAGACGCTTACAAACATCTCTTTGTTGAGGGAGAATGTTCAAAAGATAATCTGCTTCCGAAGGAAAGACACTGTTATTGTTATGGTTTATACCCACTGAAACACTGTTAGTGGTCATCCTTAATGTTTTGGATTAGACCCTGATATCTCCCACGCAACACACCAGTGCCGCGCTTCACTGCGTAAGAGCACAGGCCCAAGGTGCACTGCAACCCTCTCCAGAACACTTTCTTTGCCACGATAATCACAGGACTACCTCGTACTCGTCGTTCACCCGGATTCACTTAGTGATAAATGAAAGTGGGGCTTCAAATCCCACGAACCCGAGGACCCTTTTATTCCCCTTGTACGACAGGCAGGGAATACCTTAGTTCTATTCTTAGCATCCCGAGACTACAAGGCTGATGTGCTTACGTACCTAGTAGTGTATCATGTTGCACACGGAGTAATCCTAATTAAAACAATCCTGCAACCATAGTCCTATATTGAAATAAAACCACTGGAAAACTGTTTTTATGCATTTATGTATGAAATTAGAAAAAGTGAAAAAATAATTTTCAGTAAAAAGTTGTACGGTTTCAGTAGGTGTGGCTGCCAACGCGCGCCCCGCGTTAACAATGCAACCCCTAACAAACCCGATGAATTATTTAAACTTGCTGATTAATCCAAAAACTCTTGTTTATTAAAACAGTTCTTGCGCGAGGGTAGTGACAAATGAGACGCGGGAATTCACTTGAAAGTGGAGCTTCTTTTCACGACATACAGCGGCGAGACGAGCGGGACGTTCACCTGGTGGTTAGTGCAGTGCATCACATTAAGCTTCAACCCAGTAAAGCATTTGCTACGGCACCATTGATAACGAAGCAAAGCACGTTGCGGCAGACACGCGGCATAGCACAGGACGCTGCAGCAAGAACCTAACAGTATTATGCTACCCTTACGGTTTCACTCTTGTATTGTTATCCTGTAATGAATAAATGTTCATACTAAGTAATAGCAGCGCAGCATAGCTGCCGAAGCACAGGGATTATATTACTAGCCACCAGTTTGTACAGGAGGCTCGTTCACTTCCGGCGGAGGCCACCGACGTAGCAGCTACTTAATACAGTGTACTGTGATACATACGAGTACTTACATCACTCACAACATCTCCTTGACAACGGCGCCAGGCCGGAGCGCAGTTTACGGGCCACAAAGTTACCGTTCGTTACCATTAAGTGAGGCGAAGTGCGCCGTAAACTTTGCTTTGTGTTTTATTGACGCTCGCAGGCGGGGTGCGGCAGGGGGCGCGGCAGGGGTGCGCCGGGGCGCGCGGGGCACGGGCCGGGGTTGCAATGTCAAAGCGACGCGCACTCGCGTCTAAGTGTAAGTTTAGCGGTAGTGATACAGCCGGAGCAATAACACTCAGCTGGAGTAAGATAATTTGTCAAAGAAAAAAGGACGAGGTGGCTATCATGATCCGGCTTGAAATACCACCAGAACAACATTTAACTGCTCTATAGCGCGGTTGTCAAGCGCTTGCTTTGTAGGACAGAAGCTCCCTGTACATGTGCAGAAGCCGCGAGGGGTGAAATTCAATGTAATTAAGAATCGGCGTAAAACTAGTTATTATATAAGGTTTTTCAGTTTAGTTATATAAACTATTTAAATAAACATTGTACAGAACCCGTCGTGTGCACTGCAACGCTGAATAAAAATCCTCACAAAATTAAATCCACGAACACAAGGGTTTCGCATAATTTTGAAAGTTTGTTTAAAGTAATTACTTACAACCCTCTTCAAAGATAAGCACTAAAACAGATTTTTCAATTTCCCTAGATGTTCGCGCATTAACGTAAACATTTTATATCCGTGTAACATTGCCAGGGTTCCAGGTTCAGCCGGACAAAAAACTAGCGCGAGTTCCTAATTAGATGATGTTGACGTGTGGTTTACTTTCATTGGCACAGGGAGCGGATGTGCGGGTTCAGCTGCCCGCCAAGTACACTCTTGAATTTCTGTGAAATTCCATAAATGTAAATGTTTGGATTACCACCTTTTCGGGGAGCTAACTTGATCCACTTGCAGTTTTGGGTATAGAGAACTTTAAGGGAGACATGTATAGAACTATATTCGCTGATGACAATGATGATTTACAACAGTTTTAATATATTTGCCTATCGCCCGTCAGTTTGTTAGAAAGTATTAAACTCTTGATAGAAAATAAACCTTTAAGCTGTGATGTTCCTTTTGCCGTGTTTTCGTGTCTAACTTGATCGCACTTAGATAGTCCAAGCCTCTATTCTATATTACGCGTTAAGTAATTATGAGACGTTTTATGAAGCTCACTTTAAGACGTAAAAACTAATGATATCTATACCGATTTCTTAAATTTACTACACGTTTAATAAAAGTATTTTTTTTAAAATGTGTAAGTAGTGTTCGCGTAGTAAAAAACAAAGCAATCTGTGAGGACTCACGTGCAGGAACATATAACTGACTTGAAACATCAATGAAGTTTAGAAAGTCTGCTAACTGCGAACTGTGTTTTGGATTATCACAAACATTACATCAGGATCGATAAATCACAAATTTCTACAAGTGATGATTTGTGAAGGTACAGAAATTAAACATCATAATTTCTGTAAAGAAAATGGTTGAATAGTACCACTTGCTTGGGATCCTATCATTAATAAAATTAAATGAAACACCAAGCACACCACTTTTATGTGTTTGTTTTAGGAATTAACACAGGCGCCGGAGCCCTTTTTAACGTCAACAGCACAATACGGCGAGTTCCGTTAGTCAATATTTGTACTCTGAAGGTTCCGGCGAAGTCTGCAAGAAAACATTTTAAACGAAAATATTTTTCTTGTCATATCTTCAAACATTTCCGAGTATTTTACGTATTACTTCCGTCATAAATTTGGGATACATTTTAAGAAATACTAATAAATTATTTAAGATCTGATCTTTAACACAGTCAAAAAATAAACTTTATGTTTTATTACAACTATCATTTAACTATACGAATAAAATTTGTTAATTACCTGCCCGCCATTGCGACTGTAGTACATTCGATTACAACGCTAATAGCCTAAACAGCACATCTGTAATAATTTTTAATGTCAATCAATGTATTACATAAATAATTATTTACTATTATGTGTCATAAATATTAATTGGTAATATATAGTATAGCAATAAAAGAAGTAAAATTAAACGATATATTTTTATATAATAATGTTAAAAACTATACAGAAAATAAAGTTATTCTTCTTCAACGTCCATACTACGTTAAATACCTCGTTTCTCGTCCGAGCATCGAAGTTAAGCAACGTCGAGCCTGGTCAGTACTTGGATGAGTGACCGCCTGGGAACACCGTGTGATAAGAACAGTTTTTAGTGAAAAAAATTTATTATTTTTCATTTCCTTTCATATCATTCATAAAAATTGTTAATTGTACTCTATTAACTTCACACTTTTTCCGTTTTTAATAAAATTAATGTTTCTAAAGAACAAAGTCATCTCTTATATGCCATTGTAAACTGATTACAGTGGACTTGTAGGAAATAATCTTAGTAGTTCACCATTTTATACAAAAGATGGCATAAGAGTTATTTTGGACTTGCCCCTTAGTTTTGATTGATGAAGATAGATGTCGCAACGACTTGAATAATATAAATACTTTTTTTGCTAAATTAAAAATTTACATGATATGAATTTATGCAGTAAATAAAATTGACGTAACTGTATAGGATATTAATAATTATAAAACAAAATATTGTAAACGTAATGTCTATGGTTGATTTGAAAGACAGCAGAAAGTTTTAGCAGCTCTATGGTTTTATATTTGTGTCGGATAGAAATACGTCGAGAGTTACGCCGGCGAACAATTTATTTCAATTATCATGAGTAAGCTCATTAGGCTAGCAGTGTGTTGTCGCTCGGAGTAGAGAAATATCTGGACCGAATTATTCATTGGTAGGAGGTCATAAACGAGTGTCGTTTGTCGAATAATGGTTCGGGATGAAACATTAGTGACGTCTCGCCTTGCAGCCTTGGTTATGGTTACAAGAAAAAGTGTATTTTGAAAATATATCCGAGTGTTTTCTACGGGAAAACGTTCGTGAGATATATAACAAACTGTGCGGTGGTGGTTAAATACTGTGTTTCCTATAAAACAGTGTTATGTCCGGGGGAAGGAGTATCGACAAGGAGCGCAAGTCGCCGAGGGAAAGCGGGGAGGATTCCGAAGATGAGAGCGAAATCCTCGAGGAGAGTCCCTGCGGGCGATGGCTCAAGCGTCGTGAAGAGGTGCGTATCAAAATGAAATATTATGGCACATACAAATATTAACCTCGACCAAATTAGGACACTAAACATATCATCAGCTGATTCCAAGGTTACTTGATAGTTCAATTAAGACGCAATATCCAATATTTGTTTGCACGTCTATCATGTAACATTTTAAACTGAGTGCCTCTCTGATCAATTTTATTTATTTGTGTTGAGTGGTATGTTTTGTTATGTCAATGCAAAATATCTTCAAAAGAGTGGATATTACAAAAACATTCCATACATGATTTGAAAGTGTTGTCTAAAGGTCAAGACACTTGAGTAGATAAACATTTATTTAATTTTAATTTGTATCAACAGCAGCATCAGACACTTTACATATTAAATAAAATGAATTAAATGTTTGTTTTTTTTTCCACTACTAACTTAAAAATCTTTAAGTTTTTGTTACTTTAAACTTTAAATATTTTTGCCTTTTTTCCTCACAAATATTTAGTATTAACAAAAAATAATATTACTTATTAATATATCATGAGGTTTAAAATTTCAAGAGTTACAGTTTTTTTACTGGTCAAGTTTTTCAATTTATAGATTTTTATATTCCCATTTATTTTATAAATAAAAACCTTTATTAATTCTTACAACTTAGCTTAGTTGTAATAACTTTTAGCACACAACTGTGCGGAGTATAATTTCTAATCTATGTAGATTATTTTTTTTATATTTTGAAAATGCAATAGGGATCAATTTACCTAATTTTTGGATTGTATCACTAGGGTTTGACAGACAATACACTTTTATTTAAATTATACATAAAATATAAAATATAGATATTTTAATGGGTTAACTTTATATGAATAATAATATTTATAACCTATTTGACTGTGATATCTATTTTCATATTGATAATAGAAAGTTGTAAAAATATGACCTATTTGGTGTGAATGTGTGATTGAAATAAGTAAACTCGTAACTCATTATCCAAGTCATATATTTTATCTGTTAAGTTACTTTCAAATTTACTCTCTAAGATAAATAACAATAATTAAAATATTTTATTATAGACATTTATAATCTTTATCTTAATAACTATTTTATAGGAAAGAAAAATCTGCTTTTTGTTTTTGTTATGACAGTTGATGGATGTTTTCATTTATAATGATAATGGATGTTTTGATTAAGTACAGTTAATTTTTAACTCCAGCTTCAGTTTTTAGTTCAACGGTTATAAAATATTAAAAATATGTCAAATTATATAAATCAAAGTTAGCCAGTTTTAAACTCTGTTATTAGATAAATTTTTTACAAATGAATAAGCAGATAATGATACATGTCATTTCTCACCAACCTGCATTGAGCCAGCATGGTGAGAAATGGTCCAAATTCTCACATTCTTCGAATCTTTGGGGCCTATGTCCCGTTGTGGATAATGATCGTTTGATGAAGATACAGAGTAAAAATAAATATTGATAAACTGACAGTCCACTAATTAAGTTCACGTTAACAAATTAGCTTACACACAAATTATAGATAATTAAAACTTCTAAAGGCTAAATTTAATATTATTTATCAGTTATTGTCATATCCCTCAAGTAATGGCTTCTAATTCCATATATTTTGTTTGAGTTTACAATTCATCTATGAAAGGAGTTTTCATTACCCATTATGTTGACATGATTTTTAAGATTTTTAATACTTATTATACTTTTTAAATTGTCCTAGTTCCATATAAGAAAGAATGTTATTAATAAAATATTGGAAAAAATATTCCAGAAATGGGTGTGAGCTTTTACAGGAATTGGAGGAGCAAGGGTATTAAAACAAGTTTAAAAATGTATCTGAGAAGCCCTTCATAGATAATAACGGTAACATTGGCAAAATAACAATTTTCGGCGAAATACATAGCAAAAGTGATGGCTGGGCGGAGGAGTATGTGGTGTAGTTGTCACCGCCGGACCGGATGTCAATTCGTAGATTTGTGGTGTGCGATTTGATCCTCAGTACCGTAAACATATATTTGTTACGACTATGATCACCGATCACCGTATGAAAGTTAAACCCTACGGATTCAAGTTGCGTACAGAAGTTTCTTTAATCTTTTTGTAAGGAAAATAGTTAACGACCGTCACGGAAACCAAGTGCAAAGTAAAACTGGAATATTTAACTTTAACAATTTTTTCAAGCAAGGACTACTTTTATCTATTAACCTATTAAATAATAAAGATGGATATATACATATTTTAATGGTTGTACTTTTACAGCTTTATCAGAATACGCAGCTCGTGAGTCCATAATCCGCGAGCTAAAGAAGAAGCCGGATAGCTCTAAAATGGAATATACATATAACAGCCACAATCTATAATAGTTCTCCATCGCACACGGTCTTGAGCTTCACGTTGTATGTCATTCCACGTTATTCCGATCTTTGTCTCGCGTCGTGTTAGCGGTGAAGCGCCAGGTCTGTTCAAGACTAGACTTAGTTAACGCCTGTCGATACTACATCGATTGTGACAGTGCGTCTCGCCGCTGCTCCGCCTGCGCCCGCGCACCGCTAATTGTACAGCAGCCGGCGCGACTTTCCCCGTGCGCCCGCGGCCTGCGGCTGCAGCGGTCGTCGGCCCCGCCGTTCGGCACTTGCGCAATCCAATCACTGTCGCTTTCTAGGCGTAGGGATTACTGGTGGTAGGTCTCTGTAGCCGGAGACCGTGGTACCTACCATCGCAGCTACTATTGCAGCCGACAAACAGTACTATGCAAACATTACCGTGTTCTGGCTTGAAGCATGTTATAGCTATTGAAATTACTGAGGTAACGAGACTTAACATCTTATCGAGGCGAAAAGCATAATATGTTGTTGTGTGTATCACCTATCAACGTACTAACGCCACGTTGTTGTCACTTAACATCAAATGAACGTTACGCTCGTCTCGTCGCTTCGTAGAATGAAAAAAGGTTCACGCCTCTCACGAATTTACTACGGCCTCGAATACCTTCTCTTCACGATGTCTGTAACTCGTGGCATCGATAAGTATTGAAACGATCACAAGCTCCCTCATATCCAACTTGATACGGTGAATAGTGAGATTGCGATCTCAGCGGACGAGACAAACAAGAATCGATACTTGTTGAGCTCACTATCTCCGATGCGAATGCACCAACCGTTAAAAATATCTTGTATGATTAACTGCTGCAGCCTCCGGCACACGTTACTCGCCACGCGTGTAGATCGGTCGCGGGATAGTATTTTTTAACCACTTGAACGGTCTGACGCGGACTTACTGCGAATCGATAGTGAAACCGGTTATAAAAATATACTTCGGACACGTGAAATGTTTAGCGGCTTGCCTTGTCTCCGCGCCTCGCCATTGTGATACGACCGTTTGATGTAATGCATGATTATATATATATATATATATACACACGATTCAAAGTTAAACGTTAAACATGTTACAGCAAGCTAACGTGCCGTCAGAACACATCAACGACGAACCGCCTGCTGTTACTTGAGGTCCGGGCTGCGCTGCGGTGATGTGCAACATGTTTATATATAAATGATATATTTAGAGATTGATTGACTCATCACGAGATCTCCAAAACTATTTAGAGATCAGCTAAGAATGGATTTAACAAAATTCCTTACCCGAAAGGAGTTGCAGGGTTGTGAATAATGGGAACGGGCTCTAGTGACGGCTGGTTGCGGCCGGGCGGGAATATTTCATACAAATTTCAAGTCTAATTCTATGTTACGGCCAGCTAAGGGGTTGGAGAACAGCTAGCTGGATAAAGTTGTAATGATTGTATTGTATATAGACTTGTTTGTTTGCCTGATTGACTTCAAAACGATATATACATTCGGTTGTAGGAATCCTTTTTAAATCTAAGAATATCGGAGGAATTGTAATTAAATAATTTTTGCTTATACATACAATTTAATTGTTATTGGAAAAGATGTTCGGCCTATTAATTAAAATATTACTCTTACTAATATTTCAATATTTCTTTCTTAAAAATTGACAAAGTACGAAAAAAGAAATGTCATTATGTAGAGCTAAACTAAAAACTGCAACGATTTATCTATGTTGCTAGAAACAGTCTAGGTAGGTCTGTACCTATATCAGTTACCGCAGCGTTTGTAGTAATCGACTGTATTCCTGTTTAAAGTAGGCTGTAGCTAGTCAAATTACTGAAGTAAGGAGACTCAACATCTTATGTCTCAAAGGAGCGCAGTGGTGCTGTATATGACCTAACTAGCGCCACGTGGTTATGACTAGCCGTATCATTTACCATCAGGTGAACGTCCCATTCCTCTCGTTGTTTAATTGAATAAAAAAAGTCGTAGTGACGTTAATTTGACGATTGTTCGCGTTGTGTAAATGAAAGAAATATTTGCAGAATTTTCCTGGCTTCCGCCTCCTCGGCGTCTAAATGAATGAGATGCTAATGAAACATGACTTAAATTTCGCTTTACCAGCGCCACCATTGTCTGTGATTAATGTATTTCAGTCTATTATAGTACAATAAACTGAACTGCGTAGCGCACGCTGTGCTTTGAAATCGTGACATTTACTTTATTAAAATAGTACGATTATAAAGTAGAAGTAAATCTTCACTAATCTTCACTAGGAGACGTGTTTCATAATCCAATATTTTATATATGATCAATGATAACTTCAAAAGCAATATTTAATACGACACCATCACGGAGAAACGGCATGTGTCTTGCTCGACCAAACAAGAAATATCTCGCTAATAAAGAAGACATAGTAGACAATTATGAAAATTTTATTTAAGAAACGCGCCGCAAGCCCCGTTATTGCTTAGCTTAAGCTATTATTAAGCTGCAGCACTTCTGAGCTTTGAGTGAAGGAAATAACTGCTAACTGTTGCGAAGACGGTCTTTGTTTGTTGCTGAACCTGACAACAATACTCTAAGTAAAATTGCTTTAATGAAGTTCATTACAGCTCCTGAATTCTAGTAATAAAGACTTAATTAATTAAATATTTTGAATTTGTTTTAAATTGGATAATAATCACAGATCCAAAGGCATATCGTTAGTTTCGCCATGAGCAATAAATAAGATACATGGACCACGTTTACATGGGCACATGTAAAGCAAGATCACGTCTTGCCGCAGCTTAGCGCCGACACGTTACTGCATGTTTATTTTTGATCCATTGCAGAGCGTCAGGAGTGAGCCTGTCGCGATAAATCAAGCTCTGGCTATTTCTGTAGTTTTTCTCGTTTCATTGCTCCTTTTAGTAGCGGGAAAACGCGAAGATCCCACACCCACGGGCCGGTGTTTTTTAAACAAACTTTGCGAAAGACGTTGACTTTTTCTTATTCATTTCTACGGATTACGAATAAAGGTGTTTGTCGAGTTCTGTGAATGGGTATTGTTCGACTTCGTCAACAAGCCTCGACGGAATCCTTATTCGATATAATTACTGTAGGAGTGATGGTATCACACGGCTACGAGCGGATAAAAAGTTTCGGCACAGTTTGATATCCAAAAATTATTTATTGTTGATGATTAGTGATTTATATTAGCAGATACGGTAACATGCATGTGTTCATTAAGGTGTTGTTTATACACAAGCGGAGTCTAAAGCTTACGTCTGCAGGCGTCGTCTCAGCTGGGCTTAGCCGGGGCGCTGGAGAACGGATTACACGTACAGACGGCAATTTATGTCGATGCAGCTTAGCTTGCAGTAGTGCTTCATTGAAATTAAATGTGCAACCGGGGAACTAATTCGCACGTCTCCGGCACTCGTGCACGAATATTAATCAATGATTTCAATTGCACCAGCATCACGAACGTTTAATTTGGTTACTGAAACTGAATGCTAAGCGTGTGTTGCGTTATTACATTCAAACTAGTGACTGGTTTTCTACGCTCGCGGTGCTTAACCACCGCTTAATGATATGTTGTTTAAACTTCAGGATGCTAGAGTTGAAATCAGCTTGTAAACTTTTCCTCGATTTATCCCAATCGCCCATAATTTAATTTATAAAGACTGTAACCCTCTTTGGGCATGAGAAGCAGCCGACCTTTGCGCGAAGTTTAAACGCTTCATGTAAATGAATGGCCGTATAAGGTTTGCTCTTTGCTTCACGGGTAAAAGCGTGTGAACTGTGCGGACCGTATACATTTTATTAATAAATGCAATATTTGTGCTCATTTAAATTTGTATTTATTATATTTATTTAACGACTTTATTTACATATACAAAAAATAAAAAAAAACATCGACTCAATGCCAAAGGGTATTCTCTCAAAGTCGTATTATAGTGTTAAGGAGGGAACAAAAGTCGAGTCCAGTTAAGAAGGACGTCTTCTCTGTCTACATTAACCAAAGTAATTTTAAACATTTGGGTACAGGCTCAGGATAATACGTCTACTAGCTATCAGCATTTTTTTAGTAAATAAAAATGTCTTCTGATGTAACAATCACATCATTACCTGTATATAGCTTTCTTATTCGCTGTATGAAAATCATTACTGATAAGAAAATTGATTTGATAAATAATTTAATTAAAATTGGGCATATATGCAAATGATTGCGCGGGCGCCGATAATATGTTAATGATAGTGATAATAGTGAGGTGCTCGTGTAGGCTGTACATGTAAGGACAAAACATTCACTGTAAGCAATTCTACAATATAACATAATTAAAACCTGCTGTGCTCGAATTCGTATTAATAATTTTTAATACATAGATACATATTTAATTGTTAAAAAAACTACATGACCTCAGTTACAAAACGCATCCAGATCTGGCAACCGGTTAGTAATGGCAATAGAAGATATGCATAAAGTCCCTCAATTAAAATCTCTATATCTCAGGATATGTAACTGATCAGGCTAATAACAGAGATCTTGGCGTAGGCTCTCAGGAAATACTCCTGCTGACCTTTTTATGTTTTAAGAATCGGAATTGTGTGATCACCATTGTGGTCCTGTTTTAACTATCTAACAAAATTATTGAAGTATCTTGCAATCAAAACTATCCTGTGTAACCATCCTAACTAACACTGCACGACCAAACGTTTCTCTCGCATACTGGTTGTCGTTCTAGTTATTTTTTAACTGTCCATATGAGGCGGAAAGGGTCTCTCGGCCCGGCCCGAAGGCACCGTCGGTTCGTACATTTACTGAACCCGCAATTAAAGCGCCGTGAAAGCATATCTCATTGCACTTTACTTAATAATCAATGCGTTTCGCGTTGTGTACTTACACATCGCTTCACGTGTTTGTGTTTATTACCATATTACATAGGAGTACAGCTATCGCGTTAAGTTATCCACACTTCGGTTCCGCCGCCCGCCGGAATGAACGAAGGGGCGAGCATCTCGTAACCCATTACCAAGGTGTGTAACTCGTAGCGAGCTTGGCATTCACCACCAGTTCTGAAGACGTCGGGCGAATCAAGGCACAGGTTGTGCCTAGTTTGTGCAGACTGGCGCGCATCAGCGTTACACCGCACAGTACTGTGTAAACATATTATTTCCGTGCACGTTGGATACGCGGTCATTTTACGCTTTGTTGTAAAACATCTACTAGCTTCCGCGCGGCGCCGAACCCCGACTCGATAGGGTTTCAATGGCTCACACGTACGCACAATTTATTTAAAATAAAACCCTTTATCGACGTCTCCTCTGCATTGTGTACATTTTATATACAGTATACGGATAGAATATTTATAAACCTCTATTTAATATTAAAGTAATTCTTTAATAATATGTGCGAAATCTATCTAAATATCTACTTTGTTTTAAGTGTTGGGAGTGCGTTCGCATACCTGCTCCCAGGGGTAAAGACAGGTGATGTAGGATTTCACCATCATTATCAATATCAACAGCCCGACTAAAACCCTCACGATGTTCCACCTGCTTCGCTATACAGCGGGATCACGGGGACGCTTTCCCACACCACCGCGACGTCTGTATAACTATTCAGGCCCACAACACGTTGAGCTTGTTTAAACTTTACCGATCTTCAAATTGTAAATAGAATATCTAGTTTATAGCTTCAATCAGCAGCACACATTTTGCTTCTCATACAAATGATTTGAATTTCGTTCTGCTCTTTGGGAACTACGATTCCACCTGTCATAGCATCTAAACTGGTGGACATCCACAGCGGAACATAGGTTTCGAGAGAATGGATGTTTGCATTCAAGACGTCCGCTATCGTCTGGCGCGAGCGTCACCGTCACTATCATCAGGCAGCTGGCCCATTAGCCACTCGCCGAAGATCGTCTAGCGTCACGTTTACCGATGACGAGATGCGTCTCATTTAAATACTGTTTTCTACTGACGCTATTGTCTTCACGGGTACAGCCGCGTAGTGTGGCGCCGCACTCACAGCGGAAAACGATATTACTTCAGCTCATTCGGATGGACTATTTTTAATTCTTTCGGTTATTTTATTTTTTTCAACAGCCACCCAGCCCACTGTTGGGGCACAGGCCTACTCTCAATATGAGGGCGATGGGCCATAGTCACCACGCGGACCCAATGCAGGTTTGGTGACTTCACTCACACCATACAATAAATTCTAATCCATGTGCAGGTTTCCTCGCGATGTTTTCCTTCACCGTTTGTATTTCATTGTTGTTACTAAAGCTCACAAGTGTACATAACTTAAAACCTATATCTATATGTTGTGTGTCATCAAAGATCTGAAACGGTTGAAACGATCTAGTTTTGGTTCAAAAATAACTCGAACAAGTGCGTTCTTAACCATAATTACAAAAATATCCGGAAATGTTTAAAAGTGACATTATATAATAATAACAATTATTTAATGCAAGTTAGTATTTATGATTTAATAACTGCGTTCGTGTTGTCAGTCTCCCAACTTGAAATAAATATATAGACTTACTCGATTTATTACTCGACGATCTGGTGAAGGTGCTGGGAAGCAGAGCTGGATGCGGGGCAGCGCAGGTGCGGGATCGATGTGGAGATCTTTGAGGAACGCCTATGTTCAGCAGTGGACGTCTATCAGCAGATGATGATGACACTTATTAGACTTCTAACGCTAAATATATATTTTGTGCTATCAATTGTTTATTTATTCAAGAATAAATAAAAAAACACTTTCGTAGTAAGAGAAGACTTCCTTTAGATTTGGTACGATTACTAGCCGAATCCCGTGGATCCTTATGGTTAAATAATTATTTATTTGATGTCGCTGTCAATGTGGCTGTGCCATAACTCAACACCCACTTATTAGCTCTGGATTCTCGTAGCAAGAAAAAATGTCGCCTCGCAAACTGCGCATTGTCCTCGGCGTTTCTGTGAATGTGATTGTGTTGCACTTACTTTTCTAAAAATATCAGTCATTATTGACTTGAGATAATGTTTGGGTGTCGTCCGCTTCTGACAGCAACCCTAGCACTGATCACGATCCTCAGACATGAGGGAACGACCCTAGAGAGAGATTCAAACGAAGGTGCACACAAATAAAACAATTTTAAAATCAATCGGTAATAATTAGGTCTTTAGTATTGCACCGCCTTGCAGTCACGGGTAATTGAGATTAGGACTAACGTACCCCTTGTTTGTCATCAAAACCGAATAGGGCGGGTTTTCGCGTTTCAGGATTCTGTAGGTGAAAACTCGAATTTGCCCGATCTAGTTAAATATTCGATTATGCAGAAACTATGCTATCTACTTTTATGATTTCATGTAATCATACATGGCAATTTATTTTAAAAGGTTTTAGTTACTTTCCATTGTGTTGTATGTAAACTAAAAACGTCGTTATCATTTCTGAAAAAAATTGCACTTTTTCTTTGTAATGATGAATATTAGAAACGTTTTAATAATTTAAATTACTGTACTTTTTATGAAAAACAAAACTGTCAGCGTCGATAATAAACATCAGAAGACATAGAAAACGTTAGAAAAATCTCGCAATAAATCCTCTTCGTTCGATACGCTGTTGGAACTGCTCAACTGTATAGGATGTACCTCAGATAGGAGATGTCCGTTATTCAACTTAACTACGTATGGGTTTACCACAGCGAACTGTGGAAAATACATGCACAGGTTCTGATCTTTGATCGGTTCAATTGTGTGTTACGTGTGTTACGTGTAACGCGGCGCAACGACGCGGAGCACAAATACCTGTAGTTAGTTGTATTGAAGCCATAGGAATTCTAACGCTGTAATGTCATTTTCATAACAATACATTTCTTTATCAGAATATAATTGGCAAGTAGAAAAACCTTTGGTATGCGACCAAAACTACTGTACTAAATATTATTTTACAACAGCTTTTAAAATGAATAGCTTGCGTAGTATAAGTATATCAGCTCACAGATTGATAATTTGTATAAAATGGTGAAATTTGTTATAATCATAATTACTTCTTTAGATCATTACTTTTTTATTACATGCTATAGTTGTTGAGTAATGATTGAATAAACAAAACAAATAGATAACGAGCGAAGGAAAGGTTATATCGAGTTATAAATAAACATTGTTGTCCTTACAACGCGATCCGAACCTGGCACTGGAGCATAAAGTTTTTAATTACAATTCTTTATACTCTTCTTCTTTTATGTATTGCGGTGTTTCAATTGTTTATATGTACTGTGCTCATCTGGACCAATTGCAATTAACTAAACTTTAATAAACTATCTATAAATAATAACCCTACTGGGTCCGCCTTCGGATATAGCCTTCCTCTATTTTTCTCCACTCATACCAATCCCAGGTCGTCTACATCAATCCTCCTCCAGCTTATGTGCAGATGTTGTCAACTTTTCATCTTTTATGCGGTCTTGCTTTCTCGGTCACTTCGTATACTGGCTCCCTAAACCTGTGTAAATAATAATCTTTCAAGTAACTAAGATATTATACAACTGTGCTTTGACTAAATAGCGAAATTTATTTTTAAGTACAGATACGCACTGAAATTTCAGATGAAGTGAATCACCTATCAGAAATTATAATTATATAATATATTTTTATATAAATATATAAATTAAAACATCGGTATGTCATATGGTACCAGTAATTTTAAATAAACATTCATAGTTGTACTTACAATGAAATCTAAATGAAACAATAGTGTATCAATATTTTGTAAGTTATCTGATGTTTCCATTACTGGCTTCAAATCAACACTAAAAAGATGCAAGTAAGCAGTCTCGGTCGGATGCTGAGGTGGTGATGACTTGTTTTTTTTAATGGCTGTAATAAATTTTGAAACCGGTATTATAAAAATGCTATTGCTTGAAGCTATTTATTGAGCGTTGTAATTGTAAAGTCTCCTCGCTTACTTTTCCCAAAGCTACAACAGGCGTTATTCTTCACACCCCCACCCCTACCCCCACTCCCACCCACTCTTCGACGCGCCGCCGTCAATCATCACGCTAGTGATTAATTGTTCGTCGGACTAGAACCTCGCGACCGCTTCGTAGAAAGTAGCTCTCGCCGGCATTGTGTTGACTCGCTAGAATTGCATATAATTTTCTCGCCGGCACGGCAAATTGAGTGATTGGTATTCTGGCTGGCCGTCAATTTCTTCAATCCGCGGCGGCGGCTCATTAGCGCGCCATTTAGTTTCGAATTAAGTGCGAAGCGCCGTCCGCCGTCCGCTCGCCCGTTGGCCCGTTGGCCCGTTGGCCGTTCATACGGCGGTACCATTTGACGGGTTTCTTTTTTAACTTATTAAAGTATTTTTACAAAAACATATATTAAAAAAATCTTTTTTGTATCATTACAATTGTTTCTCCCAAATGCTAAATATTTTACGCTAATACTACAAATCAAAAACAAAAAGTAGTAGCGATGGTTGTAGACCTGAAACTGGAAGTCTTTGACCACAACTGCGGGGTCATCGACCCGGAAACTTTTTTAACTAAATAGAAGGTTCGTGATTGATAGATTACCTTAGTCTACCACGAACCTCTCACTGGGCAAATATAATGTGCGTTTGACTGACAGCATCATCCGCGCGCTCCGGCGCAGACGTCGAAATTGACGTTTACGATAATGGTTTTCACTTTCATATAAAAAGTAACTCACAACGCTTAATAACCGTACCGGTGACCCACTGCCGATTTGAAACCGTTGTTCTACAATAACCCGTCCGGCGTCGCCGCTGTAAGCGCGGGTTTATCTTTCAGTAGTAGACGAGACGAAAAAATATGTGCGCTCATTGATGATGAACGGCGGGCGAGTGCGCGGCGGCTGGGCTGCTGCGCGGGCGGCGTCGGAGCCGGGGGCGTGGAACAAACGCTCCGATAGAAAACAGTTCGGCGATTGTTCGATATTAACTATCCACTTTTAGAAGGCGAAAGCATGAAGACACGTTGTAATTATTACTTGCGCTAACTATAAATATACGACTGCAATCCGAACGTACATCGGGCAGCAAACGTTCGCAAAGATCACACGGACAACTAACGATTAGTTGATATGAACCATCTACTAATGTGAAAAGCAGTCAGTGTGACTGTAAGATTTATCAGTGCTTAAATGCAAATGCTTGTATTTACGCTGTTTTTACAAACACGACATAAAACCTGAACACGCTAATACGGCGATGGCAGTGATTACCACGCGTCAAAGTTATAGTAAAATGTTATTTGGTGTAATTCGTGACTAAATATACGTGTTAGGATATATCATTGATACTTCTTATACATACTGTCCGCAGTAAGAACTGGTGGTTTCTGACGCGATTGATCTGCTCTTCGGCTGTACACCTACACAACACGTTGTTTTTGAACTAGAGCACGTATACATTTGTGTATATATATATAAGATTTCCTGCAATGTAGAGACTTGTCACGATATCTCTGGAACCATAAGGCCCGGATACTTGAAAATTAGTTGGAATATTCCTTTTACCGAGAATAGATCCGCTAAGAAAGTTTTTCATAAAATTCCTTCCTTAGAGGAAGGTGCGGAGTTATTACGGCCAGCAAAGCGGACGGCGAACAGCTAATTTTAATATATAGCACGGTTGAAGTACGGTAAGAAAATAATTTAAAAAAGATTAACGAGTAAAACGGCTTGAGGGTATGACTCAATCGGTCGGCCGTGCCGGTTATGTGTCATCAGCTCCCCGCGTCGTGGACATAGACACCGTCATTAGCCCGCGGTTACCGTCCGCTGCGTTGAAACGACGTTGAGGCAGACAACAAAAAGGCTGCGAGTTTCGTTTCAGCGTCGCATCGCCAACGCATCGCCAACGCCTCGCCGGGACGTGGTCGGAAGCAGCAATAAGTTGCGGTGCCATTGTTATATAGTATTTACGCGGCGGCGGAGGAGCAGGGACACCAACGCGCCGATTATTATAAAGGCGGATCTCGTACTAAAGACAAACCCCGTACTACCAGACTCTTTACATGAGCAGAATTTTTATAATCATTTCATATATTTAGTGGAATATTACACATGTAATAAAAGTGTATAAATTAAACGCAACGAAAAACCTTTTAAAATGAGTTTTACTTAACAGCGTGTTATTACAACATATGCCGTAATATGTTATAATTATGGCATTAATTGCTATGAGTAGATAATGGTGTATTGAAAATCAATTACAACTTTTAACTAGAATGGAGTTACACCTTGACATAAAATTAACATGATGATACGTGACCCAGAATAATCTCGTGTGCACCTACGTAGCAACCGGAAAGCAGCAACATTACGACACATACAATGTAAACATAATTGCCAACCAGGCGAAAAACCCTTCCACCATACAAACTTCATCGCATATCACTTTCAAAATTAACAGGCACAAGAAACACTACATGCAATATCTGTACCTAATGACCTAACATTATATGTGTAGAACCGACGGACACAATGTGGTGCAGTGTTTAACATCCTAACGCCACGTTGTTATCGGCAGGCGTATCACTTGCTATCATTTCGGTTTATCTCGTCGCCTTATCGAATAAAGGAACAACATTATATAAATACCATTGTTGTTATCAGCATCCAAATTACATAAGCGTTTCTTATCAAATATTATTAGAAATATCTGATGCTTCGTACACTGGACCTTAGTAAATAATGTCTCTATATCTGCTTTACGTGGATCGGCTCGAGTCAATAACTATAAAAGCCTATTTTTACGCGAAATCGTATTTCGTAATATTACTCGCTATTTTAGGAGTACCCACAGACACGGCTTCACGTCTGCGCTTGCAGTATAAAGGCTGAATGCGCTTATATTTATGAAACAGTCGACCACAATGAGCATCGTTGTTTTATTTAATTCATATCGATTTCGGAAGCTACGCTTATTTAGGTCGGTGTAAACATTTTTTTGTTATGGGCACTCTTCGACAGAAGTTATTTTCAAAACGGACATATTTATTTACATAAAAACCCAAAAATATTTACAGAACGCAGTATATTGTTCGTAAATTGAGTTTATTATTTATACTTATATGTACTAAGTTGGAAAAAAATACAAAAATTCAATAATAATAGGTAAAGAGAACGGCCCTAGTTATTTCTGTACAATATTGTATAGGGCACTACACAGCCTAGTACCACCCAGATTGCAACGTGTAGCCAACACTGTTATCGAGAACTACCATTTGTCTCCTCCCGATACTTTCTCTCTGTACAATAATCTGTACAGCACAGATGTGCGCGCGGCGAGGTCAACGTCCCGTTTAGAGCTAGAAAGGCAAGCGAAGCCGCGGGCCATAGCGCGGTCTGCTTACATAAGCTTTGCAGCGGGTAGCGGGTTCGAGACCCTCCGCTAAAGATGGCCTGTGCATGGACCTTACACGAATAGCGTCAGAGTAATGAAGCTATTGTTATGCAACTCTCTGCAAGCCGTGGTGATTCAGGCGTCGCTTTCAGTGCAATCGTTGCGATAATTTCGAACCAACTCTCGTTTGTTATTTTCAATTATGTAACGTGTTACTAGTTCCGAAAGCCAAATCATTGACGTTTTTATTGTGTTGAACACTTCTTCAAAACGCATAAACACAACTCGCACAAAGTAAATCCAAAATAAAGTGTTACCCGGCACACGGCAGTTCGTTCTATTCCTTACAAAGTACTCAACAGCGAGGTTAAAGTATCGTAAAGTTGGAGTTGGGAGCTCCCCCTCTTCATTCTTCGGGATTGTTCGGTTCTGCTTGGATAGTGTTCCGTGTAAAATGTTAAAACACTTTTGCGGTTCCCCAATTTTCTTCAAACAATTATCGTTACATTCGAAACATTTATTAAGCTTCTTATATATCTTTTTGTTGACCACTTTGTAAAGTTTGTTATTAATTAGTAACATGAAGTATAGCGAAACATAACTTGTACGATCAACCTAACGAAATTTGCAAATAACAACAGTTTACGTTAACCAAAGCTCACTTCAGGTCACAATGATGATAAAAAAGATGCACGTCTTACGTAAGAGTGGTAAACGTAATAAACGTATTGTTATTGATATTAAAAAAATTGCAATTCCTTCAGTGGTTATTGTCGATGAAAGTCAACATAGTATAATAGAAAATATACAGTACAATAACTCTTTCACTCGCAGCTAAATATTATAAGATTCTAATACTTGATACACTAATACAGCCTTCCTTGACGTGGGTTAACAGGACAAACGATATCTGTTATTACTGTTACTATTACGCAATAACAACAGGTACCAATTTCTGTTATTAATTAACAAGTGTTATTCTTTTACATTTTGTATTTTGCGGTTTATTATAATGTTAGGTGCATCTCGTTTTAACAGTCTATCAAATGGGTGTGAGCGAGACAGATTAATCAACCAACAGATAACACGATCTAATAAAAAATTCGCTTTTCAAAGAGGACTTCTACGAAACGACTTACTATAATTTTGGTTTATTTCAAATAAATACTAGGTATGTTTCATTTCAGCTTCAGTTTCATTTTTATTAGCTGTTCTGTTATTTGAAGCTATGTTAGTGACCGGCTGTTATCGAATACTGAAAATGTTGATTGTTGATAGTGGTTGAATAACTTGAGTGTGGTGAATTATAAATAATATTTTTTAACAGATATAATGACATCGCAAGACCAGCTGTTATCTGTTATCATTAAATACTTGTGATTTATATATATTATTATAAATACGCCTCACTCCTATTACGAACATTCCGGAATCGTTTAGTAGATCGATCGTAGGGCTCGTTAATACAATGCTGCACTAGATTTCTATTAAGATGCACTTTCTATTTAAGTTCAAGTCGGAGGCAATCTGTACAAGCTAAACAAGCGAAGTGACTCTTTTATAATGCAAGCTTTAAGCGATTAAACAAAGTAACGTTTATAGCAATAATCCAAAAACGTACTGTTTTGAGCCACTATTACGTACATGCAATACTTTCTCTCATATTTATGCAAAACGACTTGCGAGGGAATCTTACTTTTTCGTTACCATACATAAAGCTGTCATTCAAGGAAAATCTCTCATCATTTCATGATCATCGTTTTCAGCATTTGTCTATCCACTGTTGGATATAAGCATACCTCAATGTCTTTCACCAAATGCGATCCTCAACTTCTCGCACCCACCCCTTTCCGACGGCCCTGATGATATCGTCATTCCATCTAGAGGGAGGGCGTCCTATATTTCTGCGACTTGTACAAGACTTCCAATGAAAATCTCCGCAATATTTTTTTTTTAATTTATGCTACTATCAGCTCTTTACTGCTAATATTTCGATAATGTGTGGAGTGGGATAATGGATTAAAGTGGGCATAAATATATATAATTGTAGTGTATAAACTAACAATGTATAGTATAAAAATTTATAGTTAAGGATAAACTTGGTACAGCACTATTTAACGTGTAAATGAATACGAGAGGGTCGAACGGCTCTCTTTAGGGTAAAGCAACGTGGTAGTTTAAAGCCGAGTGGCACTCTCGAGATAAACTCCGAAGCTCGCCTCGAACCCCTGCAGGTTATTCAAAACCGCTTCACCCGCATCGCAACCGGTGCCGAATGGTACCAGCGCAATGTGGACCTCCACAGCGACCTCAAACTCCCGACCACCGCGGAACACTTCAGAGAGTGCTCCGAATCTTTTTTCGACAAGGCGTCGACCCACCCGAACACTCTGGTGACCAAAGCGACCGACTACGAGCCGTCCTCGAATCCTAAGACCAATAAGCGCAGACCACGGCATGCGCTAATTTCGTCATCCCCAGGGGTCCCTCCCACCACTCATGAACCCACAGTCACCGACAACACCCACGTCACCACACACACTTCGGACGCTACCAACACGCTCCGAATCACCGCATCACGCCGCCCTCGCTTCAGAACGCGGCGCCTCAGGTACTCACACACCGCGTACACCAAGTACACCCGCGATCAGGGGCGGTTCTCACCGCCCAGAGATTCCGATGCAGGCGAAGGTAGTCGGGGAACGGGTCCGCGCCCGCCCTCGACGACCGAGTAGATTCGCCAGAATAACCAATAAACAGACACACGTTATTAAAAACTCCGCCGTCGGATAACTACACTACAAGTAGTACACTTTTTGTAAACAGGCCGTGGATCCGGGTCCACGCGCCCAATGCCAGATAAGCTGTTTAAAGTCGAATGGCTCGCAGCGTTGACATCATCAGGAATCCAGCTCTCCAGATAAAGCTCCGTCGTAGGATAATATTGTATTTTGCTAATAATTTGTGATTGGTGATTGGTCAAAATGTACAATGAATATGCAAATTTTTGTATAGATTGAGCGCCATTTGAAGACTGATCACTTGCAGTCCGGCACGCAGTGACGCACGATGAATAAACGCAGTGCAACATAGAAAAACTGAAGTTTCTATTTCTCCGAACCACCCAGCGCTACAGCGAATGTACAGAAGCGTACAATAGTCTAGAACATATTTCGATAGTCGATAACTGGAACACAGATTTTTAACTGCAGCTAAATTGGCATCTCCTTTTGTTTGCCATGCATTTCAGCTGATACCTGAGCAGATATAGATATAAATGAATGCGTGATTACATGAACGATTATATCGCACCGTACGCAGGTATTGAAGCTGAAGCCGGTGGAGGATGTATGTGCCTTAAGCAAGTTGAAGTAGTGATGACATCGTGTTGTGAATCCAATCGTGCATGTCGCCAATTTTATTATTGTCGATATATTTCATGTTAATGAATGTGTGCTAATAAATTTGTTCCTACTTGAGACAGGGTCAATTTTTCCTATTCTTCGGCCATTTCTAACGTGTTACAGAATTGTGATGAATGTTGATGTATATGTTTTAACTTATCCTTATAAAGCTATTGTTTCTATGTTAAAGAATTTTATTATTTAATATCGACTAACGTGACAGGTATTTATATTATTACGAGTATAACGAATAGCTATCTTATAATGTTATGGTTTAATGTGACGGCTCTTACTTCCAGTTTCAGTTCGTATTTCGTTCAAGTATCGAGTACAGCTGCAATGCGAACGAATTTCTCAATGCTTTTTAAAATTCAAATTAAAATTTCCAAACGGGCAAAATGAGAATGACTTTAATTTTCCGTTTCTTTTTTTCTCAAAACATTCAGTTTGAAAATTTATTTCAAAGCACTGAGTTACGAGCATCCGGGCTAAACGCGTACGTGAAGTGGAATCGGGACTGCTTCCGCGGCAGCCTTATTGCCGCCGAGACGGGCACGGCTTTACTCTTAATTAAACTTGAACATACTTTGAGTCCGGAACGCAGTCGGTTTAACAGTGTTTTTGGGTTATGCCATTTTATGTTACTGTACAATATGATATTATATACTGACTTTAAATTTTAAGACGTTCTCAATTACACTTACAATGAAATTGAAATTGCATAATAATTTCAAAATAGTGCACATTTAATGTCTGCAAGCATTAAGTGCACCATTTGCCCCGAATAATATCTTGTTATAACGTAAGCGTGATATTTTGCTTTCAAAACTGTGCTTATGGGTTTACTGGTTCACTGCTCAGGTGGTTTAAGTCGTATTTGGATAAACTTTTCTTTTCAGTAGTCGTTAATGGTTTCAATACCTTTTCTGTGAAATTATCTCAGGTATACCTCAAGGCTCTCATCTTGGTCCTATCTTATTTAATGTATTTATCAACTATGTTGCAAATTGCACTCAATTCTCCTTACTTTTTATCTATGCACACGACTTAAAGTCTAGTAGAACCATTGATTCCCAATATTGCTGTCTGCTGTTACAACAGGACTTTAATAGGCTCACACAGTGGTCTGAAGACAATAACATACTCCTAAATACTAAAAAATGTTATCATGTTGGATTTGCAAGAAAATTTAATGTTATTACATATAAATACAGAATAAAATAAGTCATTGTTCAGGATCTGAGGGTAATTAAAGATTTAGGAGTAACGTTTGATAAAAAGTTAACTTTTGTTCCCCATGTGAACAATATTATCAAAAATTCTTCAAAGATGCTAGAGGTATTAATAAGAAATATTAAACAATTCAAAAACTTGTATAGTAACAAACTGCTATACAATAGTCTTGTGAAGAGTATTCTTGGATATTGTTCAACACTTTGGCGGCCTCCCTATGCTATACATGGCTTGAGGCTAGAGCGAATTCAAATGAGGTTTCTTTGGCGCCTTGCTAGAAGCATCGGCAGAGCTGATAGCTCGACGGCAGAGATTTTGGTATACTGATAGACATGACTACTTTAGGATAACATCTTTAGATAGTCGTAGAGATATTTTGAAATTAATATTCTTGTTTAAACTGTTTAACAATAAAATTGACAGCCTCTTACTTGTATCCAGCTTCAATATTAGGGTACCTATTATAATTTCTAGATGTGTGATTACTCCTCTGTCGCCGCCATTGCGGAGATTTGTGCTTGGTTGCAACTCTCCAGTTCTCAGGCTATGCAAGCTATTGAACTGCTGCATTAAATTTATCAACATCCATGCGGACTCATTATATACATTTCGTAAAGCGTTGCGCTCTCATAAACCTGGCACTTTTACTGCTTTATGTCTACAATTACTTGTGTTATTTATTCTAACCTATCTTAGCCATAAACATTCAGTACAATTAGTGAAAGCTGTGTCTAATTCTTAACAATCATGTACTAATATTTTCTTGTTTAAATTCCTTGTATATCTAAGTGAATTTAATAGTGTATGATTGATTGTAGACCTAATAAATATATAGTATATTTGTAGACCTAATATATATAGACTTATAATAAGTGTATAGTACAGGAAGTAAATAAACTGCTCTCATTTCATTCCTCAATATTTAAAAGCATCCTATTGTATAACGGTAGTACTAAAATACATGTATGTAAAAAAAAACGTTATTAATTGTGCCAGCAGGCTATTCGCCCAAACGTTTGGTTTAATTTCATTGAGAAGTTATTCTTTGTTAATATCTCTATTGTAACCCCACCACAGATGGTTCCGCTGTACAACAACTTCCCCAATTTAAACTCGTGCTATGAAGTTGGACCATGTAGTAGTTAGGTTTTCAATAGCTGGTACCTTGACAGCTTCAATGCGGAATAGGGAAGTCTCATTATTTATTCGCAACTCTTTCCGGCGGTGCCTCTAAAATAGAAACCTATTATTCATTGGCTCGCGAGTTATATCATGGCATCGTGACCTTGCTGGGAACTAGATAATCGTTATTACACTTAAATTATAAATGTACCTGATTTTATGTATTGATGACAAAAAAAAATATCTTACTAGGACCTTTCTCTCTGGCTTTGTTATGAGATTGAAACATATATACTTTTCAATTTTGAGTTTATAGGAAGCTGTCCATGTCATGTAACACAGATTTAAGTCTTAAGTTCTTTTTATGAATGACACATCGAACGTTCTAATGTTAGGGGTTATATAATGTAATTATATAAGACACCCTCAAAATGTCTCGTGTGCCGGACCGGGTCCGCGTAAGTAATTTCAAACGGATATTGTTATTAAGCTTCACTTAATGCGCCCCGCCGGAGGTTTCTTCCGATTTCATACATTGTTAGTTGCTGAATTGATCTTACGTATCGTACTACTGAACTTATTTATATATTAATCGTTTCAGCAATTTCATGTCATCGTTTCAAACATATAATAACAGTCAAACATTTGTTCACCTTTATTGACTTTGATGGGACGAAGGTCTACGTAAGCATATAAATATTTTGTGCCTCCTAACTATTCCTGAGTAGTAAATAAAAAGTGGGTCGAACCAAAGTTAATTAGGCTAACGGCTAACGGCTAACAGCACGGGCTTGGCCATAATTAAATCAATTGTAAGAGCTATTGTAACGTATTTACAACATCATCGCTATAAAAGAAGTTCTCCAAATCAATGTGATGTAATGCATGTTTACTCTCCCCTATACAGTGTTTAACAAAATTAGTTTTTTTAATGAACTGATTAGATCAGAAATTAAAGTTTTGGAATTATATAAAGATATAATGAACATTCGCTTTGTTGTTTATTATTTTCTGAACAAGTTCTTTACTTAACTCAACATAGTTATCCTTCCTTGAGATGTTCTTTGCCAAAGTACAGAATTGCGTTCCGAAGTCTCCTCTAATGCATTAAAGGACACCATCGAGGGGTTTTAGGAGGCACAAATCCCACATAACCTTTCTTCCCCCAAAAAGTGTGTGTATCTTGAGAAGATTTTCTCCATAACAAAGGGTTATTGTTTCAAAACATGTATACCGTAGGATGTCCCGAGGCTTTTAAAAGATATTTTCGTAAGATTTTCTCATTGAAACTCAAAATTATACATTGACAAAATCGTTATCAATATATATCTACATAGTAAAAGTTTTCTTATTCACATAGTAAAGGTTTTTTTTATCGTTCGCTCTGCGTATTGTGGGTCAGGGCCTTTATTTTTCCAGTCATTTACCATCATTTTTGTGCTATGTCTAATTTCCTAATTATCGCCTTTTATTCTTCAATCTTTTATCCTCTACTTATCTTCCATACTTTTCTTCCCTATCGTTCTATATACCATTCCTTTCTGTCATTCATCCTCTCTTCAGATGTGACAGACTCCTGGTGTGTATTTCTGGGGAGAGGAGGGGGGAGCCTGAAAAGAATCACCCCTGTAGCATCTTTCTTTCTTTTTCCTGTTTTATCTGTGGTTGTTAACATTTGTTCTTCTTCCTGTATTATATTTGTTTTACATTTAAAATTTTTTACCTTTTACATTTTATTATTAAGTACATTTATTTCCTATTAATTCATTACATTTCTTTATTTTATTTGCTTACTTACATTTTTACATTTGGTTTATTTTCACTACTTTTCCCACAACTCTCCTACAATATTCCAGAAATACTTTGCGACTGTCGTCTTCACTCATCATAGAGGCAATGACTCTGCTCCCTATCTGCATTCCCATCTCCTGCTGTCATTCTTCCCTTTCTCTCCTAAATAAGGGACAGGAGGTGAGTATGTGCACCACGGTCTGGTCCACCGCCGGGTCACAGAGGCACGCGGGCCTCTCCTTGAGGTTGAACCTGTGGAGATACTCGGAGAATCCCCACATAGTGAAGGTTACCACAACAACCCTCTGTTCGGCAATGAAATTCAAAGCATGAATATTGAGTAAACAAGTTGAATACAGAGGAAGCGCGTAGGCAGGCAGTCAGATAAAAGAATCTGCGCGATCGGGCGTCAGAAACGACGCAGCGGCCAGACGGGCCGTAGACGAGAGAAAGCCGGCTGACTCAGCGGTTGGCGGCTCGCGGTGCTCGGCTCGCGGTGCGCGGTGCGCGGCTCGCGGTGCGTTGCGCCGACGTCGTCCCCGTCCCGCGTAGCACGTAGCCGCTTCGGCCGAGTGAAAGCTTGCAGCAAACAGACGCTATCAAAACTTATTCTTCTTATTATTCTACCAAGCGACCAAACGAGCGGCACGTTCACCTGATGGTTAGTGATACGCCCGCCCATAACGACGTGGCGCAAGATAGGATATAACATCTTAACATCATCACACTGCACCACATAGCTCGTCGCTGTAAGATATAAGATGTTGAGTCTCGTTACTCGAATAATCTCACAAGCCACAACGCCGTTCAAGCCGGAACCGGAACAGAGTAATGTTTGCACAGTACTGTTTGTCGACTGCCATAGGCGCTGCGCTGGTACCTACCTAGACGGTCTGCGTCAACTGTTTGTATTATAGACTTGTATAAGTGTCGGCTAGTGTTTATAACGAAACAAACAGAGCAGCAAGACATCAGCGCTAAATGCAATGCGTAAATCTTTCATTTATATATCTTGTAACACGCATGTTAAATTTACTATCGGTCTAACCGTTTTGGATACTCTCTGAAGCAAAGACAAACAATTTTTATATTAGTGGTTTTTCGTAGATATTACTTTAAAACAGAAAATTGTTATGTTACCCTTCGTAATAAATCAAAATATAATACTATACTTTTATTATATTTTCAAATCAAAAGTAATTTATAGAATCATCAAAAGCAACAGCGGCTAAACGAGATTTGTCTACCTTTGTACATATATATATATATATATATATATGTGTAGATATAATAAACAATGTATTGTGATCTTCTATCTTGTATATATATGTAATAATGAGACTAAATATATGTAACAGAGCGAATATAATGAAAGGTCTGGCACGTCGGCAGAATTAGTTTGATAGGTTGCTGCACTAGGGCTAGTGCGCGCTACGGAGGTGCCGGTGGTCGTGTAACCGTGTTGCACAACCCTGACTCAACTCCTCGTTTCTAGTGCTTCCTGAGTCATAAACGTAGAGAAGTGAATAAAAAACATTTAAATTATAACACGCCTGTGGCCTATATAAAGCTATCTTCGCAAGTTATCTTAAGGTAGGGAGAATTGAACGTTTTGCGAACGAATTGCGAAAGTACAATGTAAAGTTCATGTGTTACACGGACGTAATCAGAGACAATAAAGTGTTTACAAAGGAACCTGATAGGGCTTCGGCCTGGCTGCGTACAACGACGGCGCACTATTTACTTTATGTCACGGAATAGTTATTGACGTAAACAACTGTGGACGGGTTTTGGGTCATCGGTGCCCGGATGTGGTCGCTAAATGATGGTTTCAGAATGTTAATACCAGTGAATAACTAATTTATAGCGACTTCATTAACTATCCGTTTAAATATTCAAGATTCACACTCTCTCTGTTTCCACCGGTATCCGTTAGTTTCCGTTCGTTACCCGCGAAACTGGAGGTATCCGCGTAAGCGACTCCGGAGCCGAATGCAATTGGTTTTTTTAAAATAGCAAAGTGCAAAGGCATTGAGCGCAGCCAGTGCCAGTGGTCCGTGACCGGTCGCGGAGGCTCTCGCCGGATGCCCGCCACCGCACGCCTGCCCGCGGCCCAGCCCCTCGCTGATTACAGATTGGAATTCGCGCCCAGCGCGCACACAACTAAGCAATTATATTATAATTAATCGGCGTGTTCTTGTGCAGGAAACGTTAATTAATACACTATGAATTTACTAAACACTTCTTCATTTACATTGACGAGTAGTTTATTACATTTGCATTCATCAACTATTTAAGTAAAAGATAATTTAGTACTGTACTCATTTCTATAACAGCCTACATTTATTGTGTTCCCTTAAAAATATTTTGAAAAATTCTTAAGAAAATGTGATTGATGAATGACACTTGCTGTACTTTCATGTTTATTTAGACAACCTTGTCACTAGTATATTTAAAAGCGTAACGAATAAAGTTTCCATTGTGTCTCACTGAAAGAACCTTGACAGACGATGTCCTGGTCGACCTCTACTTTCAGTTCCTTGCGAAGTGAGTATCCTTGTCTGCGAATTGAATGCTCTGCTATGCAATTTATGTGATGATGTACTGTTTCAGGATTTGTAGTAAAGTTGAAAGCGGCGAATTTTGCACATGTCTAATTTTATTATTTTTACGTCAATAATTAGGGTTGGCAGTGATGCGGCGACATCGCGGCGCGGCGCGGCGCGCTGCAAATGCCAATTAGGAATTTGATACCAAACAAATACTTTTTGCGTGTATCAATTTATTTTAGTTTCACCATTCGCTTCATTGTTTTCCTTCCGAGTAGTTGTTGTATTGTTGTCGCTATATAATAATCAATGCTTTGTACATATGAGCCGCGTAATTATTCCTTGAGCGTAAAAAAAATATCCCAAGTTTAAGACAAAATCGCGGCCTTATTGCATAGTTTGCATTACACTCATGGTAATATATCAATACTTAAATCTGACATCATTCGCGGCCATATTTGACTCGATAATATTTATATGGTAATGACAATCCCTTAAGTATACTTGCCGTCGTATGACCTACGGTGTAAAATTGGCAGCGAGTGCATCGTTGTAACTTGATGCATAGTGTTTGGAATGCGGCGCGCCGTATCGCAATTACTGCGCAAGAACCAGCTCTGTACTTTGTAGTTTGCAAACGCATTAACACGGATAAGATTGTATGATTCGCAAGCAGTGGTGCATCCGGCTCCCGGCTGCCGCGGGCCCTGCACCGCAGCCGCTGTCCAGCCAGCACACAGCCGCCGCGCCGATCAACGCGAATTATGCGATTATCACCATTGGAAACTATCGCGTGGAGCAAAACTACACCAAACTGTTGTAAATCGCAGAAAGTAATAAAAGAGTTTCTTCTTAATGAAATTCTCAACTTACAAGTATCAAAGAATATGTCTTTGTTAGATTGAATTATATACATAATAAATAAAACAAAACAAAATTAGTCTGACCTCAGCACAGGTACACGATCATGCTTAACTGATTTTCTTCCATAGTGATATGGTTGTATTTGCGTACTAGCATGCTCCATCATTTAAGACTGTTCACCAAAAGTTATTTTTCTGTGTTTTAAGACTTTCTCTTGAAAATATCTGTGTATGTATATTATTTATCACAAGGGCCATATTTGCTGTTACATTGTAGCAGCTTTACAGCGCAGATGGCCGTATGATAAGTATCTTAAAACGGTGCTCGTTTATATAAAATATTACCTATAAATTGTTACTGTTGGAATATAAAAACTCAAGTGTGTCAACTCGCTGAACACATTTGAACTCTTCGATGCGAAGTTGTACAGCGAGGAGTTTCCAAGTTATTGTACGTCTATTGTCGGACTGCTGAAGTTCCGATACAAAAAATAGTTTAATGTGCACACAATAAGCGATCATAGAAACTTGTTCGAGGCGGAGGCTGCAGCGTATAGCTACGTGTCTACACGTGTGTGCCGTGTGCCGTGTGTGGGACAGTCGGGTGGTGCTCGTGCCGCCGTCCCATTTATTCCCGCATCACCGCCGGGAGTGGGCCGCGCGGGCGCGCCCACGGCCAGCGCTCCGCATTGTGTCCGCTTCGATTTCTTTTTTATTGTAATTGGTCGTTCTTTAACTTTGTTCTCTATAATGTAATTTACTTTCTACTTTTTTATGTAGATAGTCAACAATGGAATAACCTATAGGCCGATATATATACTATAACATGTGTAGACGCATAGTGCGAAAATTTTGATTTTATATTAAGTATATTATAATCCTCTCAATGAAATGTTCAATTAAACGAAAACTATATCCAAATGTACTATGGCTGGCTGCACTAGAAGCAGAGACAGACACAAAACGCTTATACAGTTAAATCGTAAGTCATTGCGATGCGACAGGGCTTGAAAATTATGATTCATTCCAACAATATTATCGCACACATCATTCATAAAGTGCTGCGTTTGTAAGACTTCATAAGTCACCTTCTATATTCGTATACGCAAGCAAGAGATAAACTCTAAAAACCATTTGCGAAGCGATCTAGAGAGTTTATCTATTTTTTCATAACGAAAATAAATCGCAGAGGTGCGCGCGCACCCCGTACTCGGATGCTAAGGGGAGTGCCGCTGCGCAGGGCTGCAGCAGGAAGTATATAAATAGAAGACTTTAAATAAAACGCCCAACAAATCCCCCTGCACTTGTACAGTATGTTGCTCTTATGCCTCTACTTTATTTTGTCGGTTGTCGGAAACAACTTTTGCCGGTTCCCGGGCATTAAGTTGATTACGGTACTCGGAGAAGCAGTATTTTATGTCTAGTGGCTTGTTATTAAATATTGAAATGGTTGCTTACCTGATTCTTAATATTGGAATAACAACTCTATCACAAAATTCACTTGAAAGTTTACACGAAACTTGTACAAAAAAAAATTATAAATGTTTGTTCGAGGTAATCTCCGAAAGTATCTTGACAATGCTCATTGTTAGAAATTCTGAAGATAGAATCATAAACAAATACAGTTGAATCAGTTTTACTCTATAGTATATATTACTTACGGAGGTCGGGGTCTAGAGTATTTATAACTGCAACATTCTTATCAAGAAGTGTGTTTATTTATTTATTATGATGTAACAGTCATTAGATGTGTACGCATCTGATAATAATAGCATCAATGTACCTTTGTACAACCTGAACCTTAAGCCGAGGCCAGATTACCACATCTTTCCTACGTGTGGAAAAGAAACCCAATTACCCGTACTGATACCTCGAATATCTGTCATTTTCCTTGTGCGTTATAAATAATGTTTACGAGTAAAACCGTAATCTTTTCCTCGATAAATTTGCTGCTACCAACAAAAAGGACAACAAAAATAATGTTTCATCATATGAAGAAATAATTTTATAGGTTTAATTCAATTAGACAATATATTGTTTATCGTTAAAATTACTATAGTAATAATTGACAATGGGTAAGACTGAACTTAAATTTTCAATTTCGTGATGTTAAGCGACAATGGAGGTCGAAAGTAGAAAAGTGCTTCACCTAGAATATTTCGGCTCTCGTATGTCGAGTCGGAACACAATGCAATAATGGAGGTAGAGTTATTTCCTCGATAATTCTGAAATCAAAATTTAATAAGAGAGTTTTAGTTTTTAGACATGAGATGTTAAATCTCGTAACCCCTGCAAATTCACTTACTACAGCACCCTCTAAGCCAGAACATAGTATAGTTTGCACGCTACACTTTGGTGACAATAACGTGCGCTGCGGTAGTAAGCCTACACCTAAGTAATCTCCGGCAATAGTCTTACCAGTATAAATGTGTATTGTAGACAAAGTAGCTCGTATGTAATGATTTCTAGCCGCCGCAGAGGCTGTAATCGCTAACGCTGCAATCTCGCGAACTAATCAAAGTGCAGCAGAAAGCAATCGAGAGACCGCAAACTGCTGCTTGCGAGCTCACTGCGTCGCGTATGCACGCTTCTCGTACTAAAATCGTGTAATTCAGCTCAACTTAGTCCACCGCCGCCAGGTTTTTTAGAGAAAATTTTTTTTTTTATTTTTAATATAAATCACTAGGTTATAAAAGGACCGACGATCTGGTGAGAATCGCGGCAACCCACCGGATACGAGCAACGCGAGACCGGTCGATGTGGAGATCTTTGAGGGAGTCCTATGTCCAGCAGTGGACGTCTGTCGGAGTATAATGATGATGAAAATGATAAGATAAATGAGCGCATGCAGTGAACACTGCCGTGCGCACTAGTTATCAAAGTGTTAAGTTTAGTTCCCAGCAACCCTGTTGTCTCGGGTTAGGTAGAATAGGACTAAGGTAACCCCTTCCTGTCATAGAAGGCGACTAAAAGGGTCTAAGCGTTTCACAGGTCTTGGGGGTGGGGGCCCTTATCGCTCAACAAGCGAAAATGCGTCGGACAGCGTATAGCTCAGAGATGGTGCCTAGGAGGGTTAGGCTCCTCCTCAGAGACGTAACGTAACATTAAATGTAGAGAGGCACCGGTGCGTTCTATAAGAAATCCCGGTGTCTCTCCGAATGCACTGATACAGACTACCGAAGCGGTTTTAGTGAGTAATAATCTTAAAGAAAGCTGACGTCACCCCCCTCCTCTCCCCCGAAGCAGGGTATCTTTCAAAGGTTTCCCCCCAAAATAAAAAAGTTTCAGTTTCCAGGCGCGACTTATTTAAAGCGCGCGAACTAAGTGAAGTGGCGGTGTCCGCGCGCCGGCCGCAGGGCGCATTAATAACGAGCTGCGAATGAATCACCTAACGCCGGCCGATGAATCACTGCACCTTATTAAGATTAACAGAACCCAGCGCGAGCCACATTAGACCTCACACCTTCAACTTAAGGGCCAGAATGGCACTCGATGCCCCAGTCACAGCCGCCGCTCCTTAACGATGACTGTAAAAAATGCCGTCGAAATATTGCTAATGCTTTTAGCGGTCAATAGCAGTGCTATTTTATTCATGGCTGCAGCCGTAACGGTGACTTAATTAAAGACTGAAATTTGTTTGAGAGTATTAAGTTTGTAGATTTTCGAACAGCTTAAGTGTATGTGAGTTTGTCGCCGATAGTTCATTGGTTTCTTGAGTGCCAGTGCCAGCCAGTGTAGTGAACTGGCCACGGAATTTAAATAGTCCGTATACACTGATACCACGCATACAATTATCATTGTTAAATTAAATTTCCATAACAATTAAACATTGATAAAAATTAGAAGTTTTTAATGTAATTATAACAGCAATCAATTCTGTTTACTGCCGGGCTTTTACTAGTCAGATATAACTTTGTTTTCAATATACCACATGCAATCTGCTGTTTTTTTGTCAGCAGTCAATCTACGCGAAGGTACTATACAATAGTTTTAGATATCTCTATTAATATCTATTAATCAAAATATGTAGCAGCGTCGATCAAATGTAGTGACAGTGACTCACTGTCCTAAATGTTTATTATTGCGTTTAACTTAACGCTGATTGGTAAGCGATTTCTTACCAAAAACAAATACATTCATTTGGAGAATAAATTAATTTTTTTACATTCTTGTCACCAATTTATAGATATAACATGTGCTGGTGGTGGGTTTATCATATTAGACGCAATCTAAAAACATACTACCGCTGTGTCTGTTTGTGTCGCCGAGTGGAACCGTACAAACATTATGTTTCGGTTTACGAGTGCTGTAGTTGTTGGAGTTACTAAGGTAATAAGAATTACTATCATTCTATCGGGCTGAGCGTATTCCGATTCCGTGCCCTTATAACTAATACTTTGTTTTATTAGAAGCTGTAATTACCGTCCTTTAGCTGTTAGCTTATATATGTGTATGTACGTTCAAACGACGTGGGATCTGTCCGTCGGTCGCGTCGGTCGCGTCAACACGAGGCGCCGGCGCATGCGGCGCGCTGTTGGAGCGGATGTCTGCACCGATGCCAAGTTTCCCTGGCGTCTCCGCATATTTAGACAGCAATTAAATTTATGAATAAATTTTAATGGATTTTTAAGAGCATTTAGTGAGTATTTCATCAACATGCTCCTAGATTTAGATTACCTCATTTTACATTAACAAATTATTACATACATTATAGTAGCCTTTTGCTTACTTACGTTACAGGAGAAAGTTTTAATAGCAAAGTCTACTCAGGGAGTAATTATCTGTAAGTAGTATATAGTTTGATCTGTTTAAACTGCTAATGCGTTAACAAACCCATAAATCTTGTTTAAGTTATAATGGTACCTTCTAAGCTACGAGTAATACTATAATCCGATCTCACGCTTTTAACTTGAAAATGGGTTTAATATTATTGGTAGAAACAAATTATTTGTTTTAAAAGCTTATGTAAACCTGTTTACTCGAAATATTGATAATAATGCAGTTTAACTTGGAATTGAAACTAAGTTAAGGATATAAATAAAAAAAATACAATTGCGTGAACTTACCACATTTTCCAACTGTGATAATATAATTACGGATAAAGTAATTTTCTACTATACATTAGTATTAACCGTACCCGTACATACGGCGAAGCCATAGACAGATCAGTACACACAACGATAAAATAACGCAGAGATTGTACGGAGTCGCCGGATGTACCGCCAGTAATGATATATAGAGAGCTTCTGTGCACAGGTGTTGATTGACGTGAAACGAAATATGTCCGATATAGAAAAGTACATGAAATGTGAACCCTGCGAAATTTCCCACCTACGTATTCCCAATGCCCTTCAGCGTCTGGATGACCTACAAAACGTCGAAGCTTTTACGTCAAAGCGCCCCAGGCGACCATACAACTGTCTGTCTGCCTCTCATCCCGGCTGTGCCAGTGTAGTGTACGTACTATATCGATCGCTCGGATACCAATTCCATTGTTTTACGTTCCACTGCCGGCTCGTACGGACCATTGCTAATGATTGTTCATACAAATATGCAATGAATATTTTTCTTGAACAACTGGTCAAGTGGTCATTCACTCTTTGCTAAATAATACATACCAACAAATTTTACTTATCGCTTAGAAATAAAAGATGTAAAGTATGTTTGTTTCCCTCATCAGTTCGTAACAGCATCGAAAGCTAGATAATTACATTAAAACTGTAACTATAGTAGTTGTACTGTGATTTACAAAAATTTTACTACGCACTAACGAAGTAGAACTAAAAAACAGCAAAGTTTTTACCGAGTAATAGCAAAAGGGATGTAAGGGTTCCCGCACAACATCTGACGGGATCCAAGCTAACCTCACCTGCTCGTGGTACAACCTGCAGAAACGTGGCTCTAGGTCCCCATCAACCCGTATTGGACCAAATGGCCTAAATCCCCCTATATTAATATGTACTAGATCGATGTGGGAATCTTTGTGGGAGATAAATTTCCAGCAGTAGACATCTATCGGCCGAGAATGAATGGATGAATAGCAAACCAAATTTACATACGCAATGAATGGTGACAATAAATGTTTTCGTCTTATACAATGTAAATATTTATATGGCATTCAATTTGATGTAATCTGCAGCAGTATAATTGGCTCGCGCTAAAGCCGATTCATCAGAACTGATTGTGCTGCGCGCTCTCCGCGACTTTAAACTTTCCCCTCCACACACACAGACCGTTACCGATCGGTGTCATCCCGGGCTTCTTAAGGGCGGACCTACACCGAGCTCTGTATCTCTGTGCGAGATTAGTCATTTAACTTGATAAAGCTACGATAACTCATTATTAACAGTAACAATTATTCTCAGTCACATTCTTAATATGACATAGTAGTAGAAAAGAAAAGAGCATACATACGTGGGTATTGTATCGTAAAGTGAAATTGTATTAAAATAATTACTCTTCAGATAATCATAAACGAGATCATCTTCTAATCAACGGTGGAGGTCTATAATAAGCAATGCGAAGAAATTAAAAAAAATATATATTTCCGACTGAAGACAACTCTACCTTGCCCGCTACCATCTATTGAACCACCGCTTTCCGGTTTCAAGTGCGCCAGTGCTAGTGAAATTACGTAGCGTTAATGAATAGTATCATATTACCTTTCTGCGATGAGCACAAAGTAGTGCTTGGTAAATGTAGCATTTTGTATCATCTTAATAATGTATCACTCATCATCGTTGATGGTCATTCAGGTGTCGTTGCTGCCTAATGTATCAAACCTATACGATAAATTAGATAATTGTTATTAGTGCATAAAAAGTGCACTCGATGCGTCCCCGGCGTGATTCAGCGGCTGATGGTGACAAATGAGGCAGAGGGTGCGTGGGGCCCCTCGCCCGGGGTACGTGACTAGGCGCGCGTCGTACCGCACCGTCCCGACACTTCGCCGCGTAACATTTTTTTTGTCAAACTATTCCATTCAAATTTGGGAATACAATGAACGTTGAGGATGTCTGCCTCCCTCCTCTTCATGCCGCGTAAGTGCGGTGTCGCCGGGGTCGAGTCATCGTTCATCCAATTACTATCGTCGCGAGGTACATTTTCCATAGTGAGTATACCCTTAATTTTATGTGACGACTGTAAATATTATACAGATCATTTAAAACTAGATCATCTGTATAAATTGTTTACGGTCCTCAAATTAAATCATAAACCTTAAATTAAAAAAAGTTCTTCAATACCATGAATGTTTTCGTGGTTTGAAATTGTAAATGTTATTCTTAGTACTAATTATTACATGGAAGCGCGGACCGCACTATACTCTGTACAGACTGTAACGAAGCTTAATGCAACCTGTCAAATATACTTTTGGCTCCATGGCATTCGACACGATATGACGATTTTCCAACTACTGTAACATTGTAATAATATCTATATTGCGGACGATCGTGTTATTACTGGTACTGGTACTGGTACTCGCCACCGCCTGGTGAATACCGCTTCAAATGACTAATAAAAAGTATCGCCGAAGTACTTTATGAACCTATAATTACTTGCTCAGCGGGACCGAGCCGCAGCCCGTCGGATTAAGCTGGATTACTTAACTTACTTACAGTGTAATAAGGATCGATCCGGGCGCACCACGTTGGGCTCCCTGCACTCTTACGATTAATCAATGTACATTTGTAATAATAAAATAAAACACGAAAGGTTATACTTTTTTGCGTTATTTCATTTATAATAATATCAAATGTTTATGATTTTTTTTATAAAAAAAGACGCAATTAATACTTGTGTAGCTTCGTGTAAGAGGAATTGTTCGTACGCGCGCCCACAAACTAGGCTACCACTGTATTTTATACTTATGTTTGATCAAGATATCAAGCCTCATTTGGAAGTAACATTATACATCACAAACTGTCCCCCACCCTTGCATAATCTATAAGGTTGCACGCAACCGCCAACTCCACCTAGTACCCCGTTCAAAGAAACCTATGCCGTACGTTGCACAGGTACGGCTGATGTTACGAGTACTTTGCATGTTTGTTGTACTGAAGTCCACTCGGAATAAACCCCCTTATACTATTCATCTGTTGCCTTTAATTGGAATTAACTTTATGTACTGGAATGTTAATAACTTGTATTTTATATTTACATTCAAGACGAAGGAATTACGACCGCTTAACTTCCTCTCCTCTGGAATTTTATTTATCTTTACAGTTATTGATATAACTTTCAGTTGATTCACGTGTTTCGCTAATATAGGCTGTCTGACAGGACCACCTAAGACTTGTCTCTTCTGGCCGCCTGTGGGCGTTTCATTAACTCCATAAATTTACTGATTACAGCGCAGTCAAAACCGGGAAACAATAATCTTTTTTAACTACCTTTAATTGTTTAAGAAACTTCTTTAAAACAACTATTTCTGATTATTCCGTATATTTCAAACATTTTAAGCGGCTAGTTTTAAATACTCCTACATTTTGTAGTTTATTAGTATTTAGTAGGTACTTGAACTTTCTACGGAAATATTATTTATGTTTAGGCAAAATTCCTAAACATCTCCATATAAATAAGTATTTAGTTTTACAACAGTATTGTGTTGTATAAATGCAGTTTACTGAATGAAATCACTGTCTTCACATTCGCATAGACAGACATAGTTTTTTTTTGTTATATTTATACCCTAACAATTACACAAAAAAACAAAACAATTATTATATGAAAAGATTGAATTTCAATTAAAGGAAAAACTTTATTCCATTATGATCGTGACCTTGACCATAATTCTTAGTGCTCGACCAGAATACTCTAACTCCGATATCCTATCCGTCCGAAGACGGCTTACTGTTTAGATTTACAATGTTAGGGTAGTAGCTAGCTCGGCGAGATTGAAAAAATCCTACACCGCAACACTAACAACTCCATCTACAAGGGCATAAAATCTAATAAGGGATTTCTGTGTTAAGAATAAGGCCTTAGCTGCTGCTCCGGGTAAGTAAAACACTTTCTAACATAAGTACAATCTTAATCGACTAAGGATCATTTTTAAATTAACTTAATTAGAAATCGTATAAAGTATTAGGTTACGGTTTCTAACAAAAAGCTCCTCCAAAAATCCCTACATTTTTTATAGATAAATATTTGCATATATCTTTTCACTGGAAATGGAGAAATTCTAAAAATTTTACATAATTTGCACATGATATTCCATAGCACTCGATTTCGAGTGGTCAAGTGAGCAGGGTGCGTCCGTTACGCCGACATCCGCGACCACTTCCCTGCCGTCGGAGTTCTGACACTAACAGGGCCTCACTCAACGCCACTTGATGTAGCGCTCGCACCGGAAACGCTCCGCGGTAACTACGCACCCACAAACGTTACATTTCATTTGTTATCACATATTAACAATAAGTTGTACGTTAAGTACACTTAATTGGCATATTTGAATTCATTATGAGATATCTATAATATTGTGTCTTAAGAAAGTCCATCAAATGCAATATATTAATTGCATTTAATCTGGGTTTCAATATGTTTTCTGTTTTTAGAAAAGAAACAATACATGAATCTTATCCAAAACAAAACGTTGTTTATTCTCATAAAAATTCTTATTTCTCCTTGCTACTGAAACTACAAACTATGGCCATCTCTCAATAGTAAGAGATGTGCTAGCCCACGACCATAAGACATGAAAAAACTTTGTAATTTTTTTTTCCATAATTAAAAAATAGATATTTATCTAAAACTAAACAGACTTTTTTTATTCAAAGAAACGACGATATGAGCACGACGTTCACCTGTTGGCAACCGTTATGTTTGCCCATAACAACGTGGCGCTAGTTAAAATGCACAAGACACAAAATATTGAGTATTGTTACCCCAGTAATTTCCGTAGCTGCAGGTCCTTTCACACCGGATCACATTAATGTTTGGAATATACTGTTTATTGTTGGCTCCAGAAATAGGCGCTGCAGTGGTATACCTACCTAGACGGTTTTCGGCAAGAGTGACTTACCACCAGTAGATATGCAATAACTTTCATAGGGGTAATGTAATTTCTTTTTTATTCCCTTGCTGCTATAAATCTGTAATGTACTTTTTATCGTTGCCAATTCCAATCGAAGGCCAGATTCGTTCTGCGTAACCGTGTTGATCACCTGTCGAAATCACCCCGTCGGCTAATCTTTGATCCGTAGCGCCTAACGTAGCGCCTAACGTAGCGCCTAACATGGCGCCCTCGTAGCGCCACACGTAGCGCGCATATAATCAACCGTATCGAACTCTGCACCTCACAAAGGTTGCGTGATGCGCTAATAATAAAATCGCACGAGGCGCGTGCATCCCACCGCTGCACTGGTATATCTTGCTATACTTAAAAATATTCTCCACATAAAGTTTACCTGTCCATCGTATATGACAGCTTTGCCTGTAACAAGTCTTTAGGATGTTTATGTTTACTATTAAAAATATCTATTCTGGTAGTATTTCTGTTGGCGAAGACCGTCTAGATAAGTACCTTCGTTGCTCCTATTTCTGACGCTAAACAGTATATCCTAAACATTACTGTGTTCTGGTATGACGAGACCGTGCGGCGGGCGCAGTAAAATTATTGTGATAACGAGACCTAACGTTTTATGTTATATCAATTATATCTGTTCATAACTGAGTTGTATTTTTTCTTTGTATGTACTACATACTCCCTTTCTTCACGAAACTTGACGTTATTAACATTGAACGTATAATCAAGGAATTCTTGTCTAGGCTATAAACTTAGGCTATAAATATGTCTGACTTTATAAGCGCGAAGATAACATTAAATTTACTTGCTTGAGACAAGTAGAGAGTTGACGTAAGTTATGGTGGAATAAATTTACAGTAAATTATACTACATTTGATCAGTCAAGAAGTTTGTTATCGTGTTACAATAAGATTTGTGTGGCTTACTAGGACAGAGTAAATCACTGTGTCTGCCTAATGGTTATTTACCATTATTGAATAAACATTAATCTCTGTGACTATAAAAGTTTGTATGTATATTTAAGTTTTCATAGATAACGTTCTTAAGTTACTCTCTTTGTGAAATTATACACTAACTTTCCTCACACATCATTGCTTGTATATTTTTTTATGGTTACATTTACAGAAGTGCAGAAATGAAATTAACATCGTACTATAATATATATAGATTAATTAACAACAATGTAAAACAATACAAAATGGCTTCGCCTGATCCCCGCCACACGCTGGTGGGGCTGAGCTTCTGACTAGACAATGTTTTGACTCGCAACACTTACAAGTCATAATCATCGATCAATACATCGATCGTAATGCATTACGTCTTCCGCGCTGTTACCTAAGCGACACTTAAACGAAAGTGGAACAAGTTATACACCAAATTTACACCTCATACAGCAGCAAGTAGTTCATTATTTTGTGTTACATTTTTGTAGCCCCGAAATTATGCTAATAATGATCATCGTTTTCATTAAACCATTTCAGATTGTTATATTATTGAATACTAATAAAGACATTAAAAATAATCTTACTTTACCTCAAAAAAACGGCAGTGATAGTCGAGCATGAACACTTACTATCACGGGAATCTTATACTATCGCGAGTTAATCACCAAAAAACACTAATCACACTAAACATATGCGTCGCTGAGTGATGTCAGACTTGTAAGACCAGCCTTAACAATACCAGAAAGGCCTGTCTTTATTCAACATCCTGTAATGACATCCTAATAAACACTTGCAGCGTGCAACTCAAAATCTGGCTGGCAATTTCTGCTTTAGGTTTTTTGGAGTAAACATTTCGGAAGCCGCACACAATGCCACGCCGTCAATACGGCTCCTTTCGACCAGGAACAGGTCTGAAAATATTACATATACATTTTAATGTTTTTAAACAATAAAACTAATGATACAAATTTTTTGGTGGATTAAAGGTTGCATTACTTCCATCGCTCTTCCCTCGGTGTGCTTTATAGTGGCTAAGGACCGACTAATTTCAGAAAAAGATCTGCAGCTTTCCCTATGATTCTTACCACCTTCCATTTTAAACGTGGCTAGTGGGAGACAACTTCCACTTAAGAAGACCTAGATCGTCGTTTTCCTATCAACATTTAAGTTGTAATGAGAATTTAAGGGTACATGATGCAAATACATGGACACCATGCTAGTGCGCTCGCCGCGGTCACTCGGCCCACGTGAGTGACATGCTGGTGATGGCCTCTAGCCAATATTAATGGATCTCAAGCCGTAGCTATGAGTTCCGCCAATTCACGTTAACTGAGTAAATCCCGTCACACAGGCGTCAATAAATGGATCAAATAATATTACCTCTTAACTTCTGACCTTCGCAACGTGACAAAACACTTATCAAAATAGTAGTTTAGATTGCATGTAATGGAAGAGTTTAAACACACCCACCGGCCATGGTGGGAATTAAAATGGAATTTTAGAAAAAATAACTTACTAGATTCTTAATTGTGTTCTTTATGTCACATTTCCTAGATATTACAGTTGGTATTTTTTCGTTATGTTATTCGCGTAAACTTCGTTTGAGATAAATTCGTTATTCCAGTTCAGATATACACTTATGAAAATAGGTCTTCCTAAATGGATGTCTTCCTTGTACCTACGGTACATGTCATTTGAGTTAGCGAGTACAGTATGTTGGTAAAAGTTACAAAAAAGTAGCTGATCATTTCCTACATTTGTTCTTGCCTTGTCGCCTTTTATAACACGTCGATGGAAGAGTGTCTGTGAGAATATTTTAACTCATCTCCTATGCGGCATAATGGCTACTTACGGTCCAACAATAACATAAAATATTAACTAACAAAATATAAGAATCACGCGAGCTCTGTAATCTCTAACCAACCTTCCATTACCTTACAGAGTTCAGGTATGTTGAATATTTAATTACAGCCCGCAAACGTAATAAGCCCTTATCAGCAATTGGTTTATTTTGTTTAATCTTATCAATGATTCTGATCTCTATTTTTCAGGTAAGTCACGAAAGCCAGAGTTCGTGGCAACGCTCTAGCAACTAAGCTGCGCTCACCGTACGTATGCAACTAAAAATTACCTACAAGTTACAAGGGATTCAAACATCTATACATTGCTGTAATTAAAAAAAATCGTTAGCAATATCGCAGCACTTCCAATCACTGAAGACTTAAGTGAACTTGAATGTAATATACTCGTATATTTATGAAGTAAACAGTTTTGTTGCGCACCAAAAATCGTACCAATAACCTTACTCACCGACCGCTGGTAAATATTAATGAACTGGTTTGTAATACAATAATAAACAGGTGATTTAATGTTCCACTGCTGAGCTCCGGGGCCTGACCAATCCTCAGTGGTTTACGACAAACAGTTTATCGATATACTCCTATATATAAATGGAGTGCGCGCGCGCGGCTGCACCTCTCCCCGACGCGAAAGTCCGTCCGTGCAAACGTAAGGTCTTTATTGCCACATTCGTTGCCACGACGACGGCCGCTGTAACCTGCGCGCTGCCTCGCGCTGTCTGGCGGTGCATCGCGGTGCATCGCTCGCGGCCTACACGCACGTGCACGGTCTTGTGCACCTCACAAATTAGACTTACACTTAAAATAACGCAATGTGATTCGTTTTGTCAAATAAACTTCAGAAGGTTTCAAAGTTGATAGAAGGACAATACATCAAAGCTGCGGATATGCCTTTCCCAATTTTCCGGGACTATGAATTCAAGAAACTTAGATATCACAATGTACAGATAGAAAATATTTTTTTTATTTATTTATTTTCCCTTATAAAAGTTACAGCTATTTACATAGTTGTCATAATCCGTGATTCCCGAAATAGGAATTATTCCTGTATTTCAGGAATCAGTTTCCGCTACCATATCATACATGTATTTTTTTTTAACAAATGGCAATAGTATATAGTGCGTGTATTTATATATGTATGTATATTTATTTACGTGCCGTGTGCTTGCGTGTGTGTGCGCGCGTGTGTTTGTTATTTCCTTAAAGATATTTGTACAACTTCCTTCGAAATAACATATAAGGATAAATTTTTAATATAGATCTGTCCTGCCAAAGTTTGTCTAATTAGGTATTTTACAACAGTTGTTTTTAATCATTGCATGACCTGTGACTTACTCCGCCTGTATCTTAATTAGCTCATAAATATCGACGTTATATTTTCTATCTGCTGAAGGCCGTTAATAATGCCTTTTCCGTCTAAAATAGTATAAAGTGAAAAGCGATGATTCGCGCTATCCTGTGTACAATTATGCAAATCTATTCAATTTGTTTGTTACAGCTTACGCTATACCAGTTGGTAGATTATACCAATGTTACTAATTATATGATAATAAAAACCGAACGGCGTACACAGGGGCGCCGACGTCGCTGACGGTCCGACTAAATGTGAACCGTGCGGAGTAATCTGTTAGCCCGCCGACACGCCGATTACACCATCAATTAACATAATTGAATTGATAACACGCGTTATCACGTCGTTACGTGTAGTCTAACGCAGTGCATTCAGCGAGTAGGACGGTGCTCAACATTCCCATGAAATTCATTTAAACTACATATTCATACACACAGAGCTCGTAGTCACTACTGCTCACTTTTGTGTACTGGATACTTTCAAACAAAGAGTGACCTACTGATAACTATTTACCATATTTAGATAAAATCTATTATATTCAATACTATAGTAATCAGTCTATTAGAAAGCAAAGTTGTGTCTGTTTTTCAATGTCGATTCCTGTCATTTTCTTCATGAAGATCACAAATCTTACTGGTTGTGGGCTTTTCGTGATCTGAACATTTTTAACTAAATGCCGGAAAAGATTGTAAAAACCAAATCAATTTTTATTATTTGGTAAACTTTTATGGGATGTTACGGAAGTACGACGGTTAATAGAATAGGCCGCTGTAGTCGTCCCTAATGTCGCATCCAAATGAAAGCATTCTAGTTCGTAGTCTTTTAATAATCACTCGTGCGATACGGATTGTAGCGTTATGGTCTCACCGACCTCGACTCCCTGACTCGCGCCGCGCTTCCTTTCTTTTCTCGGCCTGTTGTCGGAGCTGATCCCAAATTCCAAATTCAACTTCGGTCGTGGGGTGCGTTCGCAAATCGAACGCCGCCACACTTTCGCGTAAAAAACGTTCATCTTATTAACTAGAGATACTTTCAAAAACAATTGCATTTCCTACTGCGATCGAACAACAGTAAATTTGCATGGGGTTATAATTGAGATATATTAAGCACTATTTATTTACTATTTAAATGGATAATTAACTATAACATGAGCATATTAAGCGCACAAGTCACGATCGTCCCAAGTACGTGAAGAATGTACTGAGCTCACCAGAGTCCACGCCGTCAGTCCACAACTTCCATGATTTAATTCTTATAATATTTATTTAATTGTTTGTATATTGTGTTGTTATCTATCTGTTACATTACGAGAATGCATTTAAATTTTGTACGTTGTAACAATCGCTCAATACAAGCTAAAGCTTAAAGATAATGAAACTGGTTCGGAACGGTTCATTAATATTCCAACAGCGGCCGGCGCTCGCCCGCCGGCTGCGGCGGTGCGAACTGGCCCAAGTATTGCGCTTTACACTTCTTGTCGGGCAGCTGTTCACCAGGAAAAGAACAGTCGACTATAAAGCGTTACTCCTGAAATTGAACTAACTGAAGCGCCCATTAAACCGGAAGCGTAGAATGTTTGCACAATAAGCCGGTAGCCAAAATAGATGCTGTGCTCGAAAAGTGTGTGCATACACTACCATTGTTTATTGTTTCATATTTTGCGAAAAGTCATAACAGGGAATGTAATGTGTGGGTGGATGGGGTTGTCTTATGTTAAAAACACGAAAAACATGCAGTTTGATTATTCAATTTTTATAGAAACAATTGAACAATCAGACATGGCGAGCTGCAGTGAACGCAGCTTCATTTGATTACCGGTCACAGTTCACCAATTGTTTCACGTCAATTTACGATTTCATTTGAAATATCAATTAATTCCCTTATGAGCCTTTAGTGAAAATGAAATTTTGTATGGCAGCTTGTATTATCCTCATCAAACAATTCATGATAAAGGTCATTGTAGTGATTTTTAGTCAACAACAATAATATTTTGTTTTGTTAACCACCATACGCCTAAATTTTGAATGAAAAATGGTCTGGTATCGATTACACTTGTTTTGTTGAGAAGATTAATCCTCGAAGTCAAACTCATAAAAATAATAACCAACCCTAGTTACGTGAAAATAGGAATAAATCACTTACACACGTTGTTAATTTCAGTTTGAAGCTTCTGTGTTTTTCAGTTTGTACAACCATCAGTACCTTTGTTTTATCAAAAACAAATAAACAATGTAGCTGTTAAGACGTCGTGCTGAACATTTATGATAGTAAAAGTATCAAATTTTAATACTTGTTTACCGCTTACTTTATAGAATTTTTTTTATATAAATTGATATTCCCGTTATATTCAATAATGATAAAAAAAGCATATTTGGGTAAGACAAAAGTTGTGTGAGGTTTGTCATTAAATCCAAATCTACGCAGTGGACTCCGTAAATTAATCTAGTACAATCTCGTGTTAATCTTCCCAATCAGCAGTATACATTGTATTTATATGTTACGCACAGTGATATTCCTTTTCCACGCGTCCAGATCTGATCACATGTATAGGTAGATTGGGAGGCGCTGTGACACCTCATCACTTTCTTTCGCCCGCCATACAAAACGAGTCACTGCCAATCCATTAGCTTCTATTGTTATCGCAGGGATAACGACGAAGGGGATGGCTTGACAGAGTAGCCTGACAGGGCTAGTGTAGCTGCACAGCGAATACTTAAAATCTAGAGACATTTTGTAATTTAATTCCATAACATATATTTTATCGTAACATCCCCGGTGGTATTTTTTTACTGCTAAGATAAAAGACCCGGAAGATATTGTCAAAGTGTTATTGTTCGAATTTTATCGAAGAGATACGTACATAGCTTCCTTTCTCTTATTAATCAGAAAAGTTATACTCGAAATACGTTCGTTTTCGAACATAATTTCTTTTACCTAAGTACTACAAATACAATTTATTTATTTATTATTAAGAAAGCTAACGGCGTTATTATTAACAAATTTTACAAGTATGTAAAGCTTATGCATAAGGCTAATATAAAAGTTTTTTATACATCAAATTAGTACGTTGGTATGCGCAGATAGATAGTCAAAATAAAAGGACAAAAAGAAAAGGTTAATCGGGGCTGCAACAGTAAATGAGGAAATTTAGGGCTAGTAAAAATATTTAGGTAATGAAGACGAGTAACAATACACAAACAGATGTCTTAATGAAATGGATAGGTTGGCGTGCGTATAGCAACGTGGAATGGAATACTATTTGTTGTTGTTGGAGTGTTGTGGGGACGCTTCGGCGGCGTGTTTCATGGACAAACATTTATTTTTAAAAAATAATAAATTGGCATCAGCAAATTCTGACTTATATATTCGTGGTATTCTTATTAATGGTGAGTTATTTGCGAAATTGTCGACCGAGCTGGCACATGTAGCAAAGGCGAGTGTCGAGTGCGGCGCGAAGGTGTGCAGGACGCTATCCGCGCCACCAGCTCTTCGCAATCTAATTTACCGTTTACGATGTCATAGAGAAAACACGTATCCAGTATTTTACGTCTGTCTTCTAGAGTTAAAATACCAAATCGACGACAATCTTCCAAATATGATTTTGCCAGTATGCCTCACCGGTAATTTAGATGTTTAATGAACTTATTTTGGAGACGCTGGATACGATCTATGTAATTTGAGTATTGAGGCGACCATACTTGACTAACATACTCTAAGATACTGCGTGCAAACGTACAGTAAACAATTTTAATAGTTACGACATCTTTAAATGATTTGCAGCACCAAGTAACAAATCCCAGACTTCGAAACGCTTTTGCAGTTATATTATCTACATGGTTTCTAAATAACATTTTGCTATCAAAGTATACTCCTCGATCACGAACTACATTAATTCCTTCAATATTGACACAATCAAAATTATAATTATATATAATGGGATTTTTTTCTACGCCTAAAGCTGATTAATTGACATTTTTTTACAATAACTTTTATTTCATTATCAGCATAATATTAGGTCCTTACGTATGAAATTGGCGTTTTGCATGCATTGCGCGCATGCATTACCATAATACAACGCTAGCGTCATATGCAGTTAGTGCATACGGTTACTATATATCTTTTAAAGTGCCGAATATACATTCATTGTGAGAGGACATTAACATCCGACATTCAGTTTCATTGACATTTATCCAATACCAATTGGCCTGGTGTGAACAGGTGATCAATTTTAAATTAATATTTCCCGTTCGGCTGCAGTTACCATCTTTGAATATCACATGTGCATCTATAGATCCAACTGGACCAGGAGTCTCGTCTTTTTTTTCTGGGATGCCAGTAATTTCAACATTCATGAACGTATCTCTTTGATCACTCAGATTCATTTGTAGTGTTAGATATCGGTTTTGAGTTTAGAGATTCTTAAATGTTTAACTTAATTAATATCTTCCGATTCACGCTTCCTCTTTTCAGCAAATTCGTCACTTTTGTTTGCTTGAAATTGTACTGAATTTTTAAGAGCATCCAATTCCGTGTTGGTTTTATTGTGTTTACTTATAATATTTTGTGTTAGATTTTTTACTTCTATGTAATCATTTCTAATCCCATTAAATTCTTTTTTAAGTTCGTTGACGCCACTTTTAATGTAGTGTAGTAAATATGTACTTTTTCGGCATCACTATACACTATTAGTATAATGAAACGTTGGCATAACTCATAACTGCAATTATATAGAAGCGATAGTCCGGTAGATCATCATTACTTTTATAATAGTTTGTTATGTCAACGGATTTTATGCTTCTACAAATGTGTTATTTGGATGATAAGACGCAATGTGACCAACGATGTAAATGTAAATCCAAGGCACGAGTAGAGTCGGCGACACCAGTTACTTGACAATAGTAACTTGTTACTTATGCTAGAGAAACAAACAATATAGAGATTAAAAACCTAAATTTTCAATGCTGCATAATAATCATAACATGCTCCTTAATGCTTCCACTGCTGGTGTGAAAGTCTTCTTTAACAAGGACAGAGTCAAGGCCGTTCGTACATGATTTTTGATGAGTGCTTTTCCACGACTTGCCTTTACACTTTTCTTTACTAGAACTCATGCTCGTTGGAGATCAAAGTTTCGCCTCTTCTCAAACGACTAGCGAGTATGACCGCACTATCAAACTAAGTCTTTATCTCTACAATGCTAGATATTACACTAATATCAAGCCAAAATTAAAATTCTAAATCGTAAGGCATAGAAAATATATTAGTGTGTACAAAGTGGAAATAAATGCTGCCGTGAATCGACGAAAAGTAAATCGTCATGATGCCTCCAGTCTTATGGACCTATTTATAGGCAATGTCTCTTTGGGCACGAATCGGAGGCAAGGAATCAGTCGTACTTATTGGACGAATTGAATCATAGATGAGTCAACAGAAAGTATGTCCAGCAATGAGTCGTGAGTTATTTCAGAGAAAGAACTAACCAAATCTGTTTGTTGAAAATATTGATTCATCTCTTCCGTAACTTTGTTGCTTTCATTATTATCAGTATTTTATATTAATTAATTAATTTTTAACTGTATATAATTTTAATCTATAGTTATCTATCGCTGAACGTGGACACTAGGACAAGAGTGCTGCCGAGCACACTATGCTATAAGTATTTTCTATATTGCCGGCTTTTTACAAATGAGAATAGTGTGACGATGATGTCCTTTCCCCACGGCGTATGCTTCTTCACACAAAAAAAATTATTACCACTATAATCTAGAAACGTCAATGCATATGTTCTGTGTGTATGTAAATGAGCAAATAACATTCAAACATGAACGCGTGAACAACAACACAGTTTATCTCGCCTGTGGACCCTGAAGCATCCGGATAATGCGAGATGTATCTGCGATGTACTCGCGCTGGCAAGCCGCGCTCGCAGCGGCGGCCGGGGCGCGCCGAGATGCTCCTCTTTTTTCACTAAGGACTATGAACTATCATTGGACCAGTCCTAAATGCCCTTTACGCTGGCTCTCTATACCTTAACTTCTTATAATATAAAGCGTTTTCATTTTATTACTTATCGCTTCCGCTGTATCTCTTTACTTATGACAATTGTGGTTATATTTTAATGAAAATGTAATACATTGCATTAAATATCTTATATATTTTATCTCGTATATCGTCTGTAATTCAACCCTAAAAACGGCAATAATGTGTACTAATTTTTGTGGAATCTTTTTTGTGAAATGATATCATTTGCGAGCACAGGCACCAACATCAAATTCTTTCACTTTTATCAAGGACGGAAGTAATTGTCAATCATTGATTGTTTTCTATGTCAAACATCCAGTATTATTATTATACAGAAAACTGCGATTTATTAATTCTATTGAACTATAGAACAAGAATGACTCAAGGTAACGTTTAAGTATATGTTTATAATTAGAGATCAGGTAACGAGAATTGTAAATATGACGCTACGTAGCCGCCCTGATGCATTGAAAGTTAAATCCTTTCTTCTGTCCACGTAATAGATGATGTAGCGCTTGTTTTAATTAAAGAGTTTATTGGTATCAAAAGGAACATGTAGCAAACTTATGAAAACAAATAAAGGAAATGTATTTTCCTATGCCAAACACCAGTAACCATAGTGCAATCATTTATTATAACAAACGCCTCTGAGTTAAATTTAATTTAACAGGTATCACTTATGCAAGGGGCACATGTATTAACTTTCATTCAACTATGGTTAAACAAGTATGCGGTAAATAACACTTCCATCGAGAACACAAAGAGTGTAAAGCCTTTTTAATGCTGTACACTCATCACTTCCAGATTATTATGTTTTGAAATTTCAGTGGTACTGAGCATGCGAGTTTGCGAACACAGTGTGTAGATAGATAAAGGTCCCAAAAACAAGTTGTAGCTCCATATCTGCGGTGGTTACTTCTTAGTCGTCTGTTACTTTACACCGAGAGTAGGGAGGCGATGGGAATATTCAAATCATTTTCTGAAACAGGCACGTATTTTATCCAGTACCAAAATAACGTCTATGTAAATATAAATTTTGGAAAAAACACAGGCAGTGAAATAATAAAGGTAATGCCCCATAAAGAGTATTTTTGTCTTTTACATTAATTAGTTTACTGGAAGCCAACGTTTCCCACGCGGCCGCTATCAAACTTTTTCCGACGTATTCTCCCGGAAACCGTAGGCGTGATGATGCTAATGAAAAGTGAAACTAATCGCAGCCATACTATTTATGGCGGTGCCGTCACCGCTGATGGTGTAATGACGCGCCGGCCTGCTTACCTCGAGCAGTGACAGTGTGCGCGCCCTTCCAGACATTCATGTGATTAAGATATCTCGCTAGTGTGGTTTGTTTCTAGACAGGGCAATCGAAGTAAAAGGGAAAAAATAAGGTTTCGTTTTTAATGATACGTAAACTAGTGCTCGATTACAATTCTAACTGATAATAAGCGGAGATAAAATCTAGATGGTAAAGCGTTTAAAAATTGTGTTTATAAGGATGCTATTCGATGTTCTCTTAAAGACCTCCACCTCATACCTGAACGGAAACATTGACGCCGGCAGATTTTGTGTAACATGTTATTGAAATATTAATTACTTCAATCACTACTATAAATGTGTATTTGCGTTATAATTTAGTGCACTGAATTCAATTACACTCGTATATCAAAACAAAACCATCACTACCATTGAGTGAATACTGCTGCGTAATCTCATTTACAACAAACCTAATCTGTCGTTTATAAATACTCGTACACATGTTGTTGTTTGTTATAAAATACAACGGTTAGATTTAATTTCTGGACAACGTTCTCCTTAGTACCGAGTACCTTCGACCATCTTTTAGTAAGAAACTTTCATATCTCTGATAACAGAGCTGGCTGGGCTTGAGGATAACGCCTCACTTATCTAAATGTTATCATTACGTAATGTGATCGTGGTGAAAGGTATCTGATAACTCTGCTTGAATGTTTCTATCTGCTTACACTGATATTATAAAACTGAAAAGTATAAGTTTTACATGAACTAGCCTATATGCGGAATCGAACTAAAACTAAAATTTACTCCTATTTTTGTCCTTGAAGAGAATAAATCTTCATTGTAAGTATGCCTCAAGTGTACGGTATCTTAACAGATGCGTTAAATCGTCGAACTCTATTTCTCAACTTCAAAGGAGTTGCCGTCGTCTCGGCGTTTCGTGTGGACACTATTCGCTACCGTGCATTACGCACTTTATTCCCAACGGCATAAAGTATTACATTTGAATAAGGACGCTCAGTCTAGGACGAGGAAGGAAACGAATGGCAACCCATGTGCAGCAAATGCATCGCAGTGCAGCGATTGGACCGGTGCCAGGCGTTATCTCGCAGTGCTCCGGGGTCGACGACACCGGATCTATTTTATAACACATTCCACAAGCAATGTAGATGTTACATTTAAAATTGAATTTATACGTTATTTGTTTATTAATAGTTATAATCTGAATATTTCCTACGATCTCTAAAATATTAGTTGGAGTAATTATTTCTAATTCTTCATGCATCACGCTTAACAAAGGCAGGCGTGAAAAATGAATAGAGTACGACGCTGTGACCAACAATGTCTAGACGTGATGATTAACAGTGGTGACGTCACGCGCACCATCCGCAATGACGCGCGAGCTGTATTTACGGTCGCGCTGGTGCGCGCGCGCTGACACGGTGACGCGGGCAGGGATTTAGGATACAATTCGTCCTTGACATTGCTACGCTAACCGGCGAGATGGTGGCACCGCTGCGCGGGGACGTATCAATCTCCGCCACTGCCGGGTTCATTGTCGCGACCCTGGACTGTTTTATTTCTCAGCGGGCTGGAGCGCGACGGATCAATTGCCGAGCGGCGTTGCGTTGCATCAACGTGCCCTCCGTATTCACTACCAGCAGTGTGAATAAAAAAACAAAATGTTCGTTTACTTCCTATTCTAATATTTTTCTCCATTACAAAAAAAAATATTTAGTATTTACACCAAAGCTAATAAACAATATCATTCATATTTGACATTATTTTTTAAACAATGAGACCAAAAGTATTATTTGTAAGCGTGATTTATTCATGTGTTACACATAAAACCGACTATAAAAGGAACAAAGGCGGCATTGTACATAATATGAATCTACTATATCATTCCCATGAGAAAGTTTCGCTACTGAAGTACTTTGCCGTGACGTGGGCGAGAAATCATATCATTCTAACAAACGGGTGAGGCTCACAACGTCCCATTACAAATCTAAAAGCGACGCTAAGACGAACGTGAATCTGTATTATTGCAATTTATACACGGACAACCGGACGTCTCATTATTTATAAAGTAGCGGACGGATCTTGTACACTTTATTTACGAGGGCAACTGTCCGTTCGCCTGAGATAAGACCCCTGCGGCAGCGCCTCCGGACCACGCGAGCATGTGCGCGCGCTGGCGGACATGTTCACGAGCGCCACTATAATACAAAGCGCTCACTAAAAAGATACTGTTGATAAGACAAAAGTATCTCAATGAACACATGATAATTATCTTCTGTCTAACATCTTTATATTTAGGCATCTTCTCCGAATACAGGTTATTGAGCATCATAATTTTCGATTATACATTTATATCCAAAAACTATGGTGACATATGAGGATTACCACTACTTCCTAGCGTCTTTTGTCGTATACTCGTTTATTATCACGCTAATGCTATATCTGCCTATAAGCAGTAAGGCATGATGAGCGCTCTAGCTACCTAACCTAGCAATGAGCTAGCCTGCGTAATCGCCCCGTAAACGTTCCGCTCTTCGTATCGCCTCGGCGTATAGATAAAGGCTACTCGTTAAAACACGTTCGGCCGAACTTGCTCGCCCGTATAAACACATCAATGTTTCCGTTTCTGTACGCAAACATGTTTTTGTTCGAGCGCACGCGTCCCGCCCGCCCGCTAATGTGCGGACGCGACGCGCGCTAAAATTGACGCTTGCTCGCTACCCGACCGCAACGCACGTCCTGTATCATCTTATTAACAACGAACAAGAGGTCCTTGGCGACGTGTTAAAGGAAAAAATCTTGTACAAACTGAAAATACGCTTGTTTGCATATGTAATACGAGCTGGCAAACAAAAGTACGCCGATACTATTTCATAGACAGGCGTTAATAAAATAGGTAAATGAAGTCTGCCATAAACCACGTTATTTAGAAAAAAAAAATTTGTTTTGCTGTAATGTCTGTTTAGCCATATATATTACTATGGATCCTTTGCCATGTAGCTTCTCTGCGATTGCACAGGAATACTTCCCCTGCCCGCGCATCTTCACAGGCTTAACATCCGCCGGCGCGCCCCGCGATATTGCGACTGCAAGTTACCGTCTGGCGGAATTTCTAAATTACTATTAGGAACGTATTCCGTGACGAGAATAGACCTTTTCCTTTCATACATTTAAAAAGTTTAATATGTAATTACTGGATTTTGTTTCACTTACAAACTAGACTAGTTAGTTGAAAATATACATGATTTCTCTTCGAATCTCCGCATTTTGGTGAGTGTTGCACTTACGCTTTATAGTTTAATATTGCCAGTGTTAAAATAATCTACCTGCTGTAGTAAAGTAGTCCAAGAAATCAACTTTAATATTTATTTTATACTCATCTTTCCGATTCAATCCTGAAAGCACTAACTTAAAAGTTGCAAATAACTTAAATTCAATTTGTCAATTAACAAGTGATGTATGTCTTGCATCATCGAGAATGCTCGATTTCTGACGCGCCAATAGGAGCCTGCTGCAGCCGAAGTGAGCAACGACAAACTGCAGGGCTGGCGACTAATCACGAATAGAGGACGTGACGCTGACAACATAATTATTTGTTGTTATACACTTTGTAATTAAACGTTTTATATGCATTTACACATGCAATAGAAAAATCTCTTTGTATAAATGATATAACGCTAAGCAGAAAGTTGGTATTGGATCGCTAAAGCAGCGATTTCCGGGCCCACCTGTGGCCGACAGCGCAACGTGGTGCTGTATACCACATTCTAACACAACCTACCGCTCGTAGAATAAAAAGCGTTAATTTTTTTATAAATTATTTTATAACCGGGACTCTCATTTTAAAATAAATAACATTTCGATACTGAGTGGCATTTCTATTGGAGTATGTTATATTAGTAGATAGGATCATGTAATCTGAGTCACCGGTCGACCTGCTTGTAATGCCACATAATAGGATATCCGTCTCAGAGGACGGCGCTATGACCCGGACAGCTCGAGCCCAAAGAGGCTTAGAATGTCTAGAATGAAGTTACTCTCAAGCAATGGCTGCGGGGTTATATATGCAGTTTTGATACTTTGGAAACCATATCGTGTCTCAGATGAGTGAAGACGACAGTCGTCAAGTGTTCCTGGAATTCTGTAAAGGTAGCTCCTTTGCTAAAGTAATTAAGAGAAACAAAAATTAAAAATAAAATCTGTGATAGTAGTGTATAGCTATAGTAAGTAAGAATATAAAAATTGTTGAAAAAAAAATGATACAGTAAAAAAGTTGAATAAGAAATAAATATATATATAAAAACACGAATGAGACGACAGTCTTCTCTCAGGAGAGGAATGAAAGAAGGAAATGGGATGTAGAATGTTAGAAGAAAAGAATTGAGCAAGAAGAGCAGAGAGCGAAAGCTAAGAAAGAATGAAAGTTTGAAATGAGTTAAAAAATTGTAAGTAAAAAAAGGATAGCAAATGATAAGAAAATTAAAGGCATTGAGCCACCGCACGCAGAGGAACCATAAAAAAACCGTATCATATGTTAAAAAAACTTGGTTTTGTCAAAAAATAATAACCTTAAGACTCTAGTCACGGTCTTGTTTTAATATAAACAATTTACATTTATGTTTCTGGACTATTGTAATATATGTGAATGTATTGAGAGCCCTGCGGATGCAGTCTGTGCGTGGTCCACAATCCGCGAGTGAACGAACCCTATTCAGATAAAGGCGCGGCCGCTGTGCCGCGAAGAACAAGTAAACGACACAGCGCACACACTTTTAAACTGAAATCATTTATCGTTGAACTATTAGAAAAATTATACTAACACGATTCCAAATGGGGTAGGTTCGATTTGCACTACGTTTGAACTTCAAGAGGAAACAAAGATAATTTATAATGAATTGTAATTGAAGCTTCGCTCGTAAGGTTGAGCCAAGCAACACAGTGCGACCGGCACGCTCTAAGCGTCCTACGCACTGACATCGATGTGTTGATGTAACAGTTTTAATGTAATAAGTTAACAATCGGACAAGTTACAGGTACATCAAGTATACGGATTGTTAACGATACGACAATAATTCCAACAGTTGTATTTGCGTTTCTATACATAGTTCATTTAGAATAATATCTAATCTAATTTTCAATGGTCAATATTACATTATATTTTTACATATTACATCTTGACTTTTAATTTCTCAAATCACACGTCAAACGAACATCCGACACCTGTAAAGTTAATCGGAATATCGACGCAGAACCTTTCTATGTATTTGTTTATTTTCTACATCTCCTTATCAACGAATGGTAGAGTAACGTTTTCTAAATGTGCGTATAGTATGTAACTGTGCTATGCACATGACACGAGACGCTGTGACGTACGTTATCAGGGTCCATTGTAATCGAATTGTGTACACAGCGGCTCACGAGCGGCTATGATATGGCGGCATTGTTTCACGCGCGTTATCCGCGCGAGAGTAGGTCAGTGCATATGCGCGATGCGCGATACGATGTGGATCATTACGTGCACCGCACAACACACAGCGCACAACGCACAATGCATAACGCACAACGCACAATCCGCTATTCCAACCTGCAAACATACATACAAACATTTATACAAGAACTTGTAAATCATCTGTTTTAAACATACGCTATTTACACCACCCCAAAACACTGCTAACAGCGAAGTATGTATATTACATATATATATATATGATTATGAATAAAGAAACTATAACTTTAACGTACAAATGTTCGTGAAAAATATACACATTCAATAATTAATCATCCTGCAATAATCACGCATATGCACTCAAATGAAAACCTCATTAAATGCATCAAATATAAAACATACTCGTGTCTCGTGTCTCGCGTCTTACTCACAATTACGGAATGAGCCTCGCACTCGCACATGTAGGGGTTTGTTTCTGCTCCAGTATTGCTGACCGCTCGGACGCCTGGTTAGAAACATTTTAATAAAGCATACATAGTCCGTTCTCTATTTGAAATTGGTGAATAACATTCCTTTCTTCGCTTTTTCTATTATTTTGACGGTAATTCAAAATTTTATCTGAATTTTATTTTGTTCAAATTGGGCTAAAATAAAAGTTGTTAATTTACATACAGACCGCAAGTGAAGCGGGGCGCGCACACAAGAATAGCTGAGCATTTAAATTGTTCTGTTAACAAAGTTTGTATGCAATTGATCATTGAAAACACACGCAACTGTTGAAAAGGTTTTTAGAAAGGCTCGGCCAAGAAAAACCTCTTCCAGAGAAGATACACTAATCGTTCGTGTTGCTAAAAAAGACCCAAGTAAAAGCTCCAACCAGATTAAAAATGAAGTTTTTTTCGCCTGATGACCCGAGAAACATCTTGTTAATACTGATACGCCGGAGATTAGTGGAAGCTAAAATGTTTGGAAGAATCTCTCGAAAGGTATCGCTTCAACGCAACCGTACATTATATTAAATAAATATTAAAAATTAAATCAAGAAGTCGGTCTAAATTTCCTTGAGTAGAATTTCCGGTACCTTCTCCTCCTCCTTAAAGGTTCACTAATTAGTTGTTGTTCTGTTATTTAAAATACTCATAATGCACTCGTAATGCAGATGATGAATAGACTGTATAAAAAATGAAGTGTGGACAATATTAGAGGTGTGAGAAGAACACGAAAGAAGCGGTTTGTTAAAGAGGCGAAGCCCTTTGTCGTGGTTAGTATATAAATACTTAAAACAGGAAATAAGATATGGAGGTGATGATATTACGATTTATGTGTATATATATATATATATATACAAATCGTAATATTAGGAGATATGGGGTATGTTAATAACATATTTGCAACGTGAACACAAGCTAACCTCGTTTGTGTGTTTATTGTAATAATAAAACCGTAGCTTTTGAAATTTGTTGTATTCTTAATTTTTTTTGTAATCCTTATATTCTAACAGTGTTGCTTTAACTTAACGTAAAATACTTAAAATATTAATTCAACTTTAACTGAGCAATAGGCAATTACATTTGTAAAACTAGTAATAGCGATTAAGACTTAGATTACGACTTTTTATGTTTGTGATAATTGACTCTACCTTACAATCGCTGCAGATACTAAACAGCAGGCGAGTGTAAAATCTAGTGTAGATGATGTGTCTAACGCACCATAAATAGATTGCAATGTGAAGGATATTTTGTATATCTGGATAAATTATGCAACACTTAGCATTAGTTTTGTAACAGTTTTATAGAAATAAATTTATAACAGCTTAAACACTTCTACAATACGACAAAAGAATCGCAAATCTCAGTAACACATGGGCGCAAAATAAGTAATCCGAGTGCGACATATATAGTTTTTTAATGAAAATCTGTGTAATGACTTCCGTCTTACGTAGATAAAGACGGTGGACTCTCATTTCCCCGTTGCTACATGCTTACATATCTACGGACATTCACACTAGGTATGATTATAACTTGTTATTTATCGAGTTCAATCATTGGCCTTCCGAGATTATGTATATTTACCTATTACCTATCTGCGTATTCGTGTCAAGTCTCTACTACCGCACTCTGATTAGATACTAGTTGGTAAGTTTCTATGGCTAGAAATGGACTAATTTTCTCCGCAAAGCCTATATCTGCGACAAAACAATAATTTAACTGTCATTACTCTGTTCCAGTTTAATGCGCGCTGTAGCTTATTTAATTGTTGGGGTAACTAGTAAGTAAAAGCTTTTGTCTCATTATGTTGTGTCAGATGTTCAGTTGCCTTCGGGTGAATGTCGTCCGTAAATATGCACGTGCACAAGCATTCGAACCGCATTCGCCGTTTATAAATTGTCCATTAGAAAACAAGTCATTGATCGAATCGTACCGCCGCTATCAGAACTATCTAATGCTAAAACTAATTCACTTTCATAAGTTGCGAGCAGTTCGCGTCGTATGCTGCTGATGGTTAACGCTGTGTGCGGGCGGGCGGACAGCGTGCTGTCGGATCGCGGCGATCTCGCGGCTATCTCGCGGCCGCAGCGCGCACAGTGCAGTGCTCCTCCGGGCACAGCTCGATCACCGCGTGCTACGTGAAAGTGTAGTGTACACACACATGGACCAGCAAAGCACTAGTGCCGCACCACTCACTCATCACTGAACGAATATACAAAACAATTGTGACGTCACTAAATTTGATAACTTTAGCCGATAGTCATTCACTATCCGAATCAATGTTCATTATTATGTGAAGCAGATTTCCGTGAAGCGGAAATGAAACTATATTGAAATAGTATTATTTGGATACGCGTATTTCCTTATTTTCGCTTATAATTCCGAAATCGTTCATTTTTATTTGCAAACCGATTTCCGATCGGAAGTACTCAGTCAAAGTACCGATGCCCGTTTTCCTCTACCTCGAGGTTTTTATTGTGCTCTCATGAAATTTATTTAAATATGTAAATATTTACACAATGCACGTAGGAACTCGCCGACTTGTGTATTTAGCATACGCTCACACAAACACGCTTTACACTTGTTACTTTTTGGAGGTGTTGTTATATTTTCTTTTAGGCATATCCTGATAACAGTATAATTCAATAAAAAATATAAACGGATGACGTCAAAAATTGTAGTAAATAAAAGCCTTTTAAAATCCTCAAAGGATCAGGGATAACGCGCGATATTACGGTTTATTTACATTGTACTTCGAAAATATTAGCAACAGTTAATTTTCTTCATACAGCAATATTTTTTTTACACGAAAAATATGTAGTCAACTATGAATAAAGATACACGAACACTTTTGTACAATGAAGAAGTCTTACTACTCCGTAAATAATCTCTTTCACCCACTGAAAAAGAGTAATGAATGAAGATATGTATGTAAAGGATCGTTGCGTTCGTGACTACAGGATAAAATGTAGTATACAATACGAGACGCATTTACGAATGAGGACCCTCGCAAGGCGTCCACAGCGCGCGGACGGACCGGACCACCCTACCCGCTCAGTAAGTCAGCTATTTTTAGATCCTCGAAGCAGAGCAGTGTATGCGCACCGACCGCAATCAGTTATCACAATACATGTACGTTACGTTATCTGTTAACCGCATACGTCGAACGATGTTTCACAATATTGCGCATATACTATAACGCAGTTAAATCGTAACATTAACATGCCTTAAGACATTAAGTCGCTTTAGCAATAATGAGTCATACGTACAATTAAAAAAAAACTACCATTTCTATAATAATAAATTTGGTCTTCTTGGATCTATCACGGACCTTTGATACAATTTCGACAAGTTTGCTTTTGAAAAAGTTAGAGGCTGCAAGGATAAAACGTGTAACGCTCCATTTATTTGTAAGTTACCTGAAATTACGGCAACAGTGCACCAGGGTAAACAATTGTGATAGTGATGAATTAGTCATTTATGGCGTACTCCAGGGTAATATTTTGGGACCGACGATTTTCTCAATTTAGGTAAATTTTATTATTGAATAACAGATTACGAAATCTGATACAATCTCTTACGCTGTTGATACAACCATACTCTTTCACACTATTGAGACATCATAAACAGCAACCTTAATGTTCTTATTGATGTGTCAAAAATATTTATCCATCGCGGCGGGCAAGTACGTATGTGTTTGCCGTAGTTAATGGGGCTATGCCCCAAGGGATAAGATCTGAAACGAAGATATTCGACAGAAATCTAATGTTGTCGCTGCACCTATCAAAATTTCAACGGTAGAGTAGTAAACCGGCCATGTCTATCATATGAGTAAATGTAGATGAGGGAAACATAAAATGGGGGCTGCGCAAGAGACGTAGCAGTACGTGGCTCGTTTTCTTTAAAAGAGCTGGTGAATTAGTAAGAACGGCCGGAAACAAAGACTTGTGGAAATTATTAGTAAATAAAATTTTCGTCATAATGAAAGAAACCCAGAAAAAGCAATCATATTGTCTTACCCGTGACTGCAATATACGAATGGTTTAACGTTATCCTCGTTGAGGTGACCGTCGTAGTGACCGTCGCGCTATCGCCGCAGCACCTAATGGACGACGAATGGACTATTCATTATGTGTCGTCAGTGGTTAATTTTACCTTTCCTCTGTGTCCTGTGCAACGCACCGAATACTTTAAGAGCTACAAATGGGCGTGGAGACGTGCCAGGTTGTTTTACTCGCGCTTTACTGTGGCGCAGTCTGTCGTTCCTACTGCTCGCGCAGCAGCGCCACCACCATATACGGCCAATGAAATCGAATAGCTTTCAGTTTCTAGCCTCTGGTTTTTAGCCAGCGTTGTAGCTAACAAAGCGCTTTCAACTTTTTTGTGGACCTACTAACGATTGCCTTTTAGATCTTGATAGATTTAAAATGTTACAATAATCGTAAACTGTATGTGTTAGAAATTTAATTCCTTCATTACAGAGCATATGCGCATGTGTATATATGTATTTAAGCAATGTCTCTCTACATTCACGAAAAACCCAAAACACAAGCTGTCTAAAATTGCAATAATTAACTATTCCTAGCGTATATATAGTGTATTAAAATATGTATAGCTTTTAATTTACGTTAATACTAAATTTTGGAATTTAATGAATACTTCCATCGCATAGATCACTCTTTTTACTATTAACTTATACGTACGCGTATGAATACCGCAATACTTTGTTATATCCAATAGTTCACAAACAGTACATACCAGTCATGGGCTAACTTATCGGAACACGGTAAACATTAAAACAAAAGTTTATTAAGAGCAAAGCGTAGCGACTGGACCCCACTGTGTGCAGTTGAAATGAACTTAATTGGTTGCCGGAAGAGCTCCCTAGGGCGGCCGGCTCGGCGGACATGGTGCCGGTCGCGTTCCTAGGACGACATACATACATACGTACATACGAGGAGGGATCAAAAAGTAGTGAGACCAAGATAGAATATAATGACTATTGAATACTTAATATTATTTTTTCTACACAGCCTCCGAGTCTCTCTACTCACTAAGTCCAGCGCTTTTTCAAAGCTTCAATCCCTATAAAAAAAATTCCCTGGGTCTTGCAAAGAGCTCTCCACGTTATCATTTTCATACCTGTTTCCCCTTAATTATTCTTTCAATTTGAGGAACAGATAAAAATCGCTAGGCACCAGATCTGGTGAATAAGCGGGGTCGTCAACCAATTAGAAGCCAGCTCGCTGATTGGCAGCCATCGCAACTGCCGACCTGTGCGCGGGTGCGTTATCGTGATGAAACAGCACGTACCTTCGAAGTTTCTCTCTCCTTTTCTGGTTGATGACATTCCTCTATTTGGGAATTAAAGCTGCATAATAATATTGGCCTGTAATAGTGGTTCCACGCTCCAGGTAATCAATCAACAATATCCCTTCTGAGTCCCAAAATATTGAGGCCTTAACCTTGCCAGCCGATGCCACGGCACGAAATTTCGTCGGTGTCGGTGATGATGGCCGTTTCCATTGCGAAGATTGCTATTTTGTCTCGGGATGAAAATGACGGAGCCATATTTCGTCCATTGTTACGAAACGAGACAAAATGTTTTCAGAAACTTCTTGAAACTTGTCCAACAATATCTTCGAAATGTTAAGTCGATTTTGTTTCTGAGTGTCGATGAAAATTCTCGTCACCCATCTTGCGGAGGCTTTTCTCATATTCAAAGATTGTTTCAATATGGATTGAATACTTCCATATGAAATGCCCGTTTCTTGAATCAAGTATCGGATGGTAACTCTTCGATCGCTCAATACAATTTTCTTGACTTTCGCAATATTTTTTTGGTTGAGTGACGTCGATGGACGTGGTGACGGCCGCAACGAGGTTCGACTTCCGTGCTCGTTCTCTCTACTCGAAGTTGGGAAGCCCACCTTGCGACAGTGGAATATGGCGGAGCAGACTCTCCTAATGTTGCCTCCAAATCGCAATGAATCTCTTGCGCCGTTAACTTTTTCAAATAGAGGTATTTAATAACGTCTTGCACTTCGCTTTTCTCCATTTCCGGGAACACGTTCCGACACGAAGCAAACAAATGACTACATTCAGAAAAAAAACAAAAGAGAATCGAAGATGTTTTCTTTATTAATATTACAAATCTGTATCTGAACTATGCCAGTATTTATTTTGTTTCTTACCAAGGAGTATGTATATATGTCGGTCTCTACTTTTTGATCCCTCCACGTACATACATACAGATTCTACTATTTAATCTGCGATTATAAACCGGTTATTTTATTTGTTTGCATATACATAGAGGGCGGACATAATGCCTAGATGGCATTCTATGCTATTCTATCCTGGGATACAAAAATTTGAAAGCAAAAGTAAAAAAAATACATAAAATATATAAATAATGCTTAAAAGTAAGATACAAAATAATGGCTTTGCATGAAATATATCGGATTGGTTGTGTGTCCAAGTGATGAAGACGAAGCATCCTCTTTAACGCATGTTTGTTGGATGCTCGCTCGTTGGACGTGATTAGGCAAAGCATTCCAAAGCAGCACTGACCGGGCCGTGAATGGAATAATGTGCTGAGGCACTCTTATTATAAGGAGATTGGAGCGACGCTTTTGAAAGAGAAGATAAATAACACAGGTATATTATTAAGTAAAACGTTCATGTGAACTTGAGGAATGTTTTTTCGGTTGTCATACACTTCCGTGATACACAGTAAATAAAAAAATATATTACTTTTGTTATATACAAATAAGTATTAAAATTATAATTAGTTTTAAGCGAGTCGGTCACAGAGTGCACGTCAAAGTGATAGCAGTATCGCTGGCTATATTCGGACAGGGCCTCTTTGTGCGGGACGGTGACCATATGTTTTGACCTCATGACTAATGTCAGAAACGTTTAAAACTTTACAACGCTTTTCCTATAGACAAACAGTATGTCTCTTATACTCTTGTAGTTAAATAAACAACTCACAAAATCACATCTTTTTATTAGATATTAAAAGACTTATAACCGGATCAAAGTATGAATGATTATATTAATAATGATCACCGTATATATAATCTATAGTCATCCGTAACATAATCTCCCCATTTCAAGGGCTTATATTTACAACTCTTAGAATACAATACTGCAAACGCAGTATATTGGCAAATGTTATAAAAAAGCTTCTTGTCAGCAGCCATATCCTGTCGTCGTCGTTTAAGATATGCCGAAGGTAGAGTGGCGTTGGGGACAATCTATCCTGTTCTTCTCGGGAAGAAATAATTATATTAGAAAGTCCTTACATTCCACGGCTCGACTCGGGCCTCTCCTTAGAGAGAGATTAAAACGACATTCCGATTATAATAGCATTTTTCCTTAATACCTTTACTAATAATCAAATTGTTGAATTTGGCGTTCAAACTCTGTTACTAAGTGAAGATGTGTTTCGATAGAGAACCAGGCAGTAATCGGACGTACTCCCTGAAGCCGGCGAGTCACCCCAATCCTTTGCGATATACGTATCATTGATCATTCGCGATATTTCATAAGGTCGTACACACATCCTGTATTATCCTGCTTAAATAAGAAACGGACGGTTACGCTTTAAGTTTTATGGGTACAATTTTTTCTGATAATTTACTTAAATGTTTTCAATGAAATCTTATTATTCACCTTGACGTAACTTTGTGGCACCACAGCGCGAGGCCACACACACACACACACACACACACACTTGTACGCGTGTGTGTGTGGTCTGCGGTCCGGCTGCCGGTTCCTCCGGAACCCGGCGACACCCTCGTTACATAATCGACGTGGAAATCCAATAAAATCGATTAATTTTATAATCGTGAATGCCTCTGCTCGTCCGCAGTCCACACGTGCGCTCCATTTGAACATTACTCCGATGGAGTATAACACTATGTCTTGCACGTAATACAAATGTAATGATTTTAAACTAATGTGAATAATCAGATCCCCACGAGCTGTACCAATGGCAGACAAAGTATGCAATGAAACCTCATTAGAACGTTGTCGTACCATATTTTGTTATTTGATAAATCCGACATAATCGATTTTTCTATGACCTGTCTGGATCAATTAAACAACATTAATATTGTGCTAAAGAAAAGTTGTTTAGCAAATAATTCCGCTAAAGTATTATGTGTGTCAGTTTTCAACTATCATTGTCATCATCCGCCAATAGAGGTCCACTGCTGGACATGGGCCTTCACCGAAGATTCCCACATCGATCGGATAGGGATTCATATTCGGGCCTACCACGCTGGCCCAATGCGGGTTGGTGGGAGCCAGAGCCTCGTTTGTTGATTACCAGGGTGCACCACGAGCAGATGAGGTTGGCTCGGATCCCGTGAGTTGTTGTGCTGGAACCCTTGTGCTACACCCCTGTTTTCAACTATAAAGTTTATAATTCAAGCAATCCCTAATATCTAGTCGATGTAATGTTTGGTTTTTATTGTTAATATTATTTGTTGCAATATAAACTGATTACATCATAAATAATTAGGTATATGATTTATTCTAATACTTGGTTGAATGTGCTATGTGAGGGTTACAATGGGATGATTACTCGTTGGTGGTCGCCGGCAGCCGGGGGACCAGATAATTCCTGCCGTTGTTCGCCAATTCGCAGTGATTGCTCATACTAGAATGTCAATTGAAGGTCGTTGTGAATTTAAGAGGAGAGTTTAAAAATGAAAAATGTATCTATTTTTTTATTAAACGTAATTTTTAAAGTCTGTTGACGGTCGAGAGGACAGAAGCTATTGTCGCCATAAATAATGCTCTAGCACAATTGGGATGTTTGTTTAAACATTGCATAGAACCGTTTTGATAATAACTTGTATACAATTTTATTAATTTTCACATTATTACTCAAATTTAAAATAAATTTCTATACGAATGTCTTACAAAATAAGTAATTGTTGTTGTTGTCCCTTAATAAAATAGAATTTCGTATACAATCACACTGATGTGCTTCCTATCCGTGTCCCCAGGTGGAGCAACGGGATGTGCCCGGCATCGATTGCGCACATCTCGCGATGGACACCGAAGAAGGTGTGGAGGTGGTGTGGAACGAGGTGCAGTTCTCTGAGCGCAAGAATTTCAAGGCGCAAGAGGATAAGATACAGATGGTGTTCGACAACCTCACGCGGCTGGAGCACCCCAACATCGTCAAGTTTCACCGCTACTGGACCGACACGCATAACGACAAGCCAAGGGTATACATATTTTTTATTATATCAATACATGTTTATTTACACGGCAGCACGAGAGTTCATCTGGTGGTGAGTGAATCGTTCGAGAGTCGAGCTCTGCTTCACTATTTATATTGAGATTCACCACTTCGCTATTATTTGTTGTTTTTGTTGACATTTAAGCACTGGACACTGAATATATCTTTCTTTTTGTTGAAGAGCGTGAGCATTGTACCTGCACCTAACGAGCAAATGACCAGATCACGATATTTATGAGAGCAATTGTGGTGCATTAGTCGGGCCTTGCATAACCAGGCTTAACTACACATACGAGCTGGACACTGAGTCATGTTAGGCACGAGGCATGTCGTCTTCTTTACTGTTTTGTTAAGAATTAATCGCATCACAGTTTATACATTGTTTGATGCCGACGCTGTGGCAACTCTTGTCGTCACCAATACATTTTCAGGGTCATCATTCAAACATGTTAAGATATACGTTTTCTGATATAGACTATATATTATATAAGTACTATATTGTACTATGTACTATACTCACCTCACTTAGCATACGGGCGAAGTATAAGTATTGATAAGGGTGACAAGATAACCTGTTGTCCGTTTCCTGAAGCTATTCCCTCTTAATTGCTTTTTACTCTGAAAACTCGAACCATACCGCTTACGGTTGTTACCATTTTCTCCTCAGGTAATTTTTATAACGGAGTACATGTCTTGCGGATCGCTGAAACAGTTCCTGAAACGCACCAAACGAAACGTAAAGCGACTACCCCTGCAGGCTTGGAAGCGCTGGTGCACACAGATACTGTCGGCACTCAGGTAATACTTCATGTCATCAAATTATTCCCATAACAACGTAGTAGACTTCAATTTAGTTCCTGTAAAGTTATTAATTAGTAATAATATTTATGCTGAATACCCTTCCAACGGTACCTTGCGTCTAGAGAGAAGACTTGGTTACTACCCATTCGGCGGTACTCCCCCGCACAAACACTGCGCCGTTTGGTGCTTGTCATCCCCGCCTCGCATAGTTGGTGGGAAATGGAGCGCAAGTTCATAGCTCGCGAACCCGAAGCACTTTATTGGTTATTAATAATCGTAACAGTAAATTAAAAACACTTGCATTGTATATAAATGAATGCGTATGATGTATCTGGCGGGTTGCCCGTTTTAAATAACAAATGAGATCAGTTTCCAAAAGACGCTAAGCGGTCGCGTTGGCTGCGCCGCTGCCGGTGTGTCGGTGTGTCGGTGTGTCGGTGTTGTTGCGGAAATTATCACGTACCTCTCGCTCCGTCGGCAGCTACCTGCACGGCTGCGCGCCGCCCATCGTGCACGGGAACCTCACCTGCGACACCATCTTCATTCAACACAACGGCCTGGTGAAGATCGGCTCCGTAGCGCCGGACGCCATTCACCACCACGTCAAGACCTGCCGCGAGAATATGAGGAACATGCACCTCATTGCGCCCGAATACGGATGTGAGTACACAAAATTATCTGCATACCCGGGAGCGAACACAGTTTCTCTTGCTCGGATCCTTGCGTTGCTGATCGCTCTCCACTATTGCATCTATAGCTTTCAGTTCAGTATCTACGTTAATCTGTTAAAGGTAAAGACCTCCAATTTACGTTTTGATACTCTGGTTTTCGTTTTTCGTTTTATTTCTATTGTGGAGAGGTGATGGCAACGCGTGAAGGAATTGCAGCAGGCGAAACTAAGTAGTGACTCGTATTTATTGCAACTTTATTTCCCTCGTATCAGCATCGCAAATGGTGACGCCCGCAATGGATATCTACTCATTCGGAATGTGCGCGCTGGAGACTGCCGCTCTTGAGATTCAGGGCAACGGTGACTCGGGGAGCCACGTTACAGAGGAACACATCATAAGGACGGTCGAATCTTTGGAAGAGTCAAGGCAGAAGGACTTCATATACAGGTACATTTCAGGTTACCAGTGTCCGGAGCACGACCGGGGGAGAAGGCTCGCCGAATTCGGCACGCCTTCTTCTCCCGTCTGCTACTACTTGCATTATGCAAACGGTGAGTCACTCTAACGTCATCTCAACGCTGAGCTTCCAAACGGCAACGAACATCAAAATTAAAGCAGTGACTTCCGTGCTTACAGATGTATAAATAAGGACCCAGCGAAGAGGCCGACGGCGAGAGAACTTCTCTTCCATCCTTTACTCTTCGAGGTTCACTCTCTGAAGCTGCTGGCGGCGCATACGCTCGTCAACACGACCGGTAAGTGCTTCACTTCTACACTATAATTATTATGACTCAGGTAACGTTCGGTTGGCGCAGGTGGAACATGAAGATAGCCATTGTGTTCTAACCTCTACACCAGACATAATCATAATATTTTATATCAAGAAATATTTCAAGTATTTCATATTGGTTGATTTTAGATAAAAAAATATTTTTTTGGTTCTCCGGTTTTTAGCACTAGGTTGCTCTTCGCTGAGCTTGAGGGAGAAAAAACATGTGTGTTTGGAGCATTGTACCTCTACCGTGATGTTCTTAAGCAAAGTGGGGAACACACTTAATATAATATTTAATAGTCTGCCAATTAACTTCATATCTTCTCTAAAAAATAACTTTTATTTTAAAGGTTTGCACCAGCGGTGGGAAGTATTTTTCTATTGAATATAGTAAAAATAATTTGATTAACAAACAATCAAATAATAAAACAAACAACTTTGTTGTTTACATTTACTGATTTTAATATATCATCCCTTATACATTTACTGGTGCTGGTGTTAAGTAGAGGACTGTTCCACATTTATATCAAATGACATTTATAATGAACTTTGTTCCATTACTATTGTTAGTTTAATAACTATTGAAAACAATCTATTCTGTAGTCTCAAGATTATCAGCTCTTTTCTGCTTGTTGTACTTTTAAAGTTGTTAAAGATTTTAATTATATTTCGTCGGGTAGTTATCATGTTGCGCATAACAAAGCCCGTTGTGTCATGCAGCAAACATCTCGGAGACTATAACGGACGAGGTGTGCGGCGGCAGCGGCGCGGCGCTGGCGTGGTGCGTACGCGGCGGCGAGCGGCACGAGCTGGCCGCGCGCGACCTGCAGCCGCACGCTGAGAAGCTGGAGAAATTCGTCGAGGACGTCAAGTGAGTCTCCAAATCCGGCCGCTAACTAACCGCATACAATAATATCACGAATCGGGAAAGAACGTCGAGAGATCACACGGACTGCCGCAGTGGACACGGTCTGTGTCACGAGGCACACGGTGTACGCAGTGATAACATATGAATATTTTTATCGGAGCCTCATTATTAATTATACTCCTGTCACTTATCACTACGCAGACATTTCGCCTATATACTTTTTTTTTCAACGCAGCGACGAGACGAGTGGGACGATCACCTGATGGTAAGTGATACTCTGCTCATATGCTGCTCATAGGAATGTAGCGCTACTCAGGATAATATACACGGTACCACATTACACTGTTTGCTTTGAGTCTCGTTACCCCATTAATTTCACTACCTACAATCCTCTTCAAGCCGGAACACAGTAACGTTTGTCGGCTGTATTAGGGGCTGTGGTCACAGATGGTCTCTGGCGACAGAGACCTACCACCATTGCTTTACGTACATACATATTTTTTTCATCGCCCAACAGGTACGGCATCTACCCGCTTACCGCGTACGCGTGGGGCGGTCGGCGCGCGGCTTCCCCGTGCGAGCGCGCCGCGGAGAGCGCCCCCGCGTCGCCCGAGCCGCGAGACCTCGAGACGCGCCGCGTTGTCAACATGATGTGTAGCCTGAAGCCGCGCGCGCCACACGACGCGCACGCCCACGACCTGCTGGTCAGTCCATACGCGCACGCGCACGCGCACTCACGCCATGCGAGTTTACGAAAATGCAAGAAACTAACTTCGCACGAGATGGAAAGATTTTGTTACTTCAGCAGCTAACAAGACTTTGCTTACTATTCTTGGAAGGTAGAACAACGGGCTGTGGTTCTACCTGTTTATATTATCTCTGGCGAGAGAAACCTGCCGATAGTAAACATAGTCGTGGGTTAAGAGGCATTCTATGTAACATAACGAATGACTATCCGCAGATGACGATCCTACTGCGCATGGACGACAAGATGAATCGGCAGCTGACGTGCGCGGTCTCCCGCCGCGATTCTGCGCCCGCACTTGCACACGAGCTCGTGCAGCTCGGCTTTATACACGAGGTACCGACCATGTCATATCATAACGAGAAAACGATATGAACATTTAATATTCTGTGAGCTTTTACGTTTGAGAAACGCTTCTCGAAGTTGAGACCTTCGCTTTCTCTTTCTAATCAGGTTTCGACTAGTAGTAACCAAGGTTCTAATGGATTAAATGACTGATCCAACTTAAGCAAACAATAATGTTTAACTGCCGCCACGGCGCAGTTGTTATTCGTTTGCGTTGTAATGCGGTGGTCCCCGATTCGATTTAAGGGCCACAGATAGGTTAGTAGTTTTTTTTTTTAATTGAGTTAGCATTTTTTTGCGGACCCGCATGTGTGTTTACCACCATCACATTGTAAATTTGCCAACATAACGGTATTTCTGATCACCGTTTTTCGATATATAAAAGCGTATCATACCTTGAGCGGGCACGCTTCACTCTCTTAACCGTTTTAGTGCTGAGCTAGAACGCCTCAGAACGCTCCAAGCGTTAAGCCTCGTTTTCACTTAACACTTTTTAAATAGAGGTGAAGAATTACGCCTAAATTTATAAAAAAAAAATAGAAAAACTTGAGTTTTCTTCCGCAACAATTACAATTAACTGACGATTGTAAAGAGTGTGTGGTGTGTGCAGGCGGACCGCGATAAGCTGTGCCGGCTGATAGAGGAGTCGCTGCGCGGCAGCTTCGGGCACATCGCGCCGCCGCAGCCGCGCGCGCAGCACGTCGCCAGCTAGTACACACGCGCACGCACCGCGCCTGCGCCCGCGCCGCGCCCGCACCGCACCCGCACCGCGCCCGCACCATCTCTTACAATATACAAATTATTTGTTTCCCCTTTTCGTTTACCGCGATGCTACAACATTTTCCTAAAAAATATCATATGATGACTGACATCTGTCGACGCTCGGTGCCAACTGAACGACAGCTACATACGTCGGCACAAATTCTCATCAGCGTAACAATTGGTTAAATTCAAACTTCACAGCATCGAATAACTGCAACTACTATTGCTGATGCAACAAAGTTAGTTTCCCGGTCTATTGCAAAACGTTCAAAATCACGTCTAGTAAACCGGTATACTTAATATTGAAGCTCAACTGTTGCTGCTTAATAATAACAAAGTTATTAATTAAAGAAGCAACGACTCCTTTACAGACGTGATAGTATTTAAACCAATAATAACAGATTAACACGCAAAATTAGCTGTCGGCAACTGTGTTCCAAAAATAATATTATTGTCAACTAACTTTAGAGTACATTCGCTTCTATAAAAGCTCTCGTATCGTTAATATTGGTTTAAACGGCTCCGATGTATGCATGCATGCATACACATACATGATGCACACGTACGTTTTCTTAATCAAAAGGTAACTATAAAATAAAATAATGATTAGACATTAATGCGTCGTGCGTCTAGATTAATATCTCGTAACGTATGCATGCGAGTTAGTGGCTAATGTATAAACGGAAGCTCGCTCCCACAACGATACCTCACCAATGGAGATATAGTTTTAAACTGTAGCTGATGGTCGGCGGCGACGTCCGCTGCGGCGAGCGCCGAAGCTGGAACTTTTACTTTTTAAATAAGTTTATCTACTTACATAGATAATGATGTCACCCCGTTACAGAGGGACTGCAATTTGAGTTTTAATTGTTATATTCATCGACAACATTATAAGGTGCGCTTGTAATTACAGAAGAAATGATAGATGAAGGGAGACTCGCAAAGAGCTGGTACGTGAGAGTGGGCAGCAAACTTGTGATAATTGGTATGATCAGAAGTCGTATCATAATGCATCGGTACCAGCGGCGCCCCAATTACAGCCGCTGGTCTGAACTCGCCAGTAAGGAAACGATTATTATTTGAATATAAAAAAGTTAGTCTAATTGGTCCCATCAGCTGTTCCCTATGCACGGCTTATTTTGGAAGCAAATAATCATAACGCGAAGAGGGATGGGGGACTTGTATCCAAGGGGTAATTAGGACTAAATTAGGACGTACAGTCGACGTGTACCTAGGTCGCGAATTTTGATTTTTTTTTTCTAATCAGTTGTTAGTTAAGTGAGGCATTGTAACCGTGTATAGCTTAGATTTAAATACATGTTATAAAGTATATAGAATAGACGTTTAGGAAGAGATTTAGCAATGTCGATGTATTTTTGCATACGAGTGCAGGGATATTTGGAAAGTGATTGCGAGAGTCGGCGAGCGCGGCGCGGGTTAAACTAACTGTAGTCATATATTTAACTATCCGAAATCCTATATGAATGTATATTAATTTATAATGCGAAACATCATCCAAGTGTTGTTTACGAAAGAAAAATGCGAACGGTTGATTAAGTGAGACGTAATTACGAACTGCTTACTACGACACCGGACTCTCTGACTGTTGCCAATGGGCTATCAGATACATTGTGTTCACGTTCTGTTCATTCTCTTCCACTTACTACGTTTAACGTTTATTAAAAGCTATGTTGTCGCATACAGCTCTCTGCTTTGACTACTTTATCCTTTTTATTTAAAAAAAAACTATGTTCCGTGGAACGGATTTTTTTTAATACAAATATATTTTAATACTATCTGGTTGTTGAACGATAACAATGATTGTTGGAGTCGTAGTGTTGTCCACTCGTACTGCAAGGGACGCAAGATGCTCGTGCGGGTGCGCGTGCGCTTTGCGTCGCACCCCGACACAGGTATTGGCTAGTCGATAATGAATTCGTTGGGACGGGAACTGGACAGAGATGATGGGTCGCCGCGATGCTCGGGTCGCACATAGGGACGCTTTAGTGTTTTAGGATTTTGTATGAATGAGCAAATGTGAACAGATGATATTTAATGAGAAGAAATTAATAAATGTATAATGAAAGCATTACATTAATAATTGTATGTATAGTGAGGCTTCCTCTTAAAGCTTTATGGATATGATTATGTAAGTATACGGAGAACTGAACATACTCACCCTAGCTGTAAGGTTCACTTTCGTAATGCGCGCGCAGCGGCAGGCGCCGTGTCGCGGGGGCCGAGCGCGCATCATGCGATCGCTCACAAAGACGTACAAGAATTTTTTTTACTTCGGCTGCCATTTAAAATATCAACCATTAACACTACCATAAGCTGTAGTTAAGAATTATTACACAGGACCTATACTTTTTTAATCGGATAATTGTAATGATCAGATGGGTTCGACGCGGCCACAGCATTCGGTGTTAAGGTGTGCCGTAGCCGCCTCCGCGGCCCGTGGCCCCGCTCCGCAGCGTGCTGGGTAGTCAATTTTAAATTGGTGATGTTAGCAAGTGCTGATACAGAACAAAACCATTGCCGTGCGTGCGCGCGCACGTCGCGCCCGCGCTCCTATATTTTTATATTTAACACTAGTGGTGCTACTTGTGCGGTGACACCTTCTAAATTTGCCCTTTTTAAGACAAAAATATCCAGTACTGCAACGGAGGGGTTGTGTTCCTAATAGTTCGATCTATCTTGTGCTGAAGCCAGTTTAAACGTTTTAGTTACCGGAGCTGCGTTATCCTTATACATTTTCAAAATTGGTATTTTTCTGTTGGCAGTTAGCAAATGGCCGTAACTGCGATGTTGGTGGCGGCAGTTGGTGCCGAAGTTATAGGTGCCAATGCATACTATTATTTATTTTATATTGCCGTTCGGTTCCGCTAACCCCTCGCCCCGCGCGGTGGCGTCACGTCATCGTCATCGTCGAATCATCTCTAGTGTTATGTCCTTCATATGTTCCATAGTGAGTACGTCGTTTAGCCATACCAGCGAGAGGCCGGCTGCCGATGAATGGTTCAGTTCCGAAGGTTTCGTTACCAATTTATTACTTAAACAATTCGCTTCAAATAGCTTCGGTTCGGTCTACGAGATCTAGGACGACATCACCCTATGGTTGAGTCAACGTAACGTATTTGAAGGAGTTCAAAAATTATAATTACTGTTTTGCTTCTCCTTATCTGTGGTGACGAAATGCAGACAAATTTAGCTACACGGAAACACGCCTTGTGAGGTGTACGCGGGACGCATCCGCCGGTAGCTCGCCGGCGGGGCGGCCGACGGGTGTAGCGCTGTAGTTAGTGTAGTGTAAACGAAAGACTGGCTAATGTAAAGTAAAAGGTACGTTGTAGCGGCGCGCGCGCGCTGCCGGACGCAGGGAGCGGCTCGGCGCCCGCGCAGCTAGCTGCGCGCTGAACACTAGCTCGTCGAGGGTGTACCGCCATGTAGTCAACACTGTGGCGCCGGCAGTACGCGGCGCGGCATCTCGAGGAGACGTTTTCACGGCTATTGTCTATAGTGATGTCAGTTTTTTCATAACTGCGTTGGTGTTTGTAGCCGGTGCTGCTGCGTCACTCTTCACAGATGAAATAATTTTTTATTTAAATATTCTCACTTGCAACAAATTGTTTATTATCCGTATATGTTATTGATATATTTAAAGAAACTTGATTGGCCGTGAAAACGAAGCCGTGAGGAAGGAAGGTTTATAGCTAGTGAAGTGGCGTGCCCTATGTAAATATTCGCTTTTAGTCTAAAAATATAAACTATTATTATTATAATGATTATTACTGTAAGGTGCGCGTGCGCGCTCCGCAACTGACACTGTACGCGCATCGCTTTTTGTAATATTTATTTGAACACTTTGTAACATCTGTACATTTGTTAGGCTCGGCCGTTCAACGCGCTCCGATAAGTTGGTTCATCACACCGATGCACCAAACACTGTATACTTTATTACAGAGACAAGCTCAGCTCAAAATAAAACTATTCCTTCCGTAACTGTCTTTTGATTTACAGAAGTATTACGGTCGTTCTCTATCACACCTCGAGTGGAACCAGAGAAAACGTAGCGGACATGTTAATCACAAAAGTGAACATTTTCCCGCCAGGTAATGCACGGAACCGGTAGAAAAGCAACAGGCTGACGTAATGGTTGGTTGCGTTCGATGTCAATTAGTTTTGCATAGCACCGGTCCCGCCGCGCGAGTGTGTGCCTGGTGTCAGACGGGTGTGGCCCGTGGTGGGCGCGACCTGCACTGCCACCAGCAGCGGGCAGCCGCCGCGAGTGCACCCCGCGGACGACGGCTATTTATTTATTTATATATGTTGTGATCGGTTCCGCAGGCGGTTTGATTTGATGTCTTGGATCAATTCGGGAAAGTATCGGAGCGCGTGGCGCGATGTTATTATTGTGCGAGATGTCACACAAGATTTGTACATTTGTTATCCGGGCCGTGGAGCACGCGGCAACGGTCTGATGCACGAGGTGGCGCGCGCAGCGTGGTCGCGCGTGCGCCTCGCGGCAGTCGAGATGGACACATCAAATGCGGAGAGGACAGTTATTGTATATAATCAGTGTTCCGGCGTTTTATTATTTTTTGTTTTGTATAATCCAAAGAGGAATGTGTTCATTTATGGAGAAAAATTACTTTTTTTTATTGTATTTGTGTTTATATGAATTGAGATTGTAAAATAATTATTTATTGGATCCAGAGTTGCATTTCCGTTGAAGGTGTTCGCGGCCCGCGGGGGCCGCTGTAGCTGTGCTCAAAAGTCGTGTAGCCGTTTCAGACGATCCAACGATCAAGTGATGTATGCATACTGTTCTTAAATGAAAATGTCAATAAAGTGGTGTTTTAAAAGGCCTACGAGTTGTTTTTATTTATTTTCTCATACAATTAACGACGCGCGATTAATAAGTCGTCTGGTCTTACGACGGTTAGTATACAGTTACACGACACTTCAGCCTTCCCACGGGCATGTGGCGACGCTTACTGCTGATTGGCTGAAGATATAATGTACCTAGGTGATATTGAACAACGACAGCAGCAAGCGTCTGGAAAATTATTCCTTAAAACTTCAAAAAGAAATCAACAAACATAAACACCTGGCTTAGATCTCGCATATCTCCGGAGTGATACCCAACAGCTGGTGAGTGGGGTTACATTCTCGCACCGCCAACCGACAACAGTTGGCCCGGGGCAATGAAACGAGCGTCCGTTTACTATGGTTTATTCGCGCGAGCACGCGGCCGCGGCCCGCGCCTCGGTACGCGTGCGCAAACATAAATAAATCACATTTACAAATCACTTTATAATCATCTACAATACGTACATACATACATACATACATAACAATACAAGCAGAGCGAGCGTGTGCTGCGCGTGTTACATAAATAATATAACTAAATTACACTAAACATTCAATTGGCAACAATTTACACATAAATAAATGGAGATAAACGAAACACAACTAAAAGTGATTTCCCGAGAGTTTGCATCGCTCACGTTGTTTGCAAACTGTAAACCCTTGATGATCCTTTATTGCTGTAACCCTCGGAACAGTAACTATCCTTGTAGACATCATATAGTTGGAACAATAATAGCATACAATAATTATAATAAAACGACTTGGTTATTTACAATAATAAAACGTACCGTCCATAGGTACCGGCACTGCTCGCCCGTATTGGAGCTCGATTAATAGTTCTTACACATACACAGGGCGACCTCCGTCCCAAGTAATAATAACTTACAATAAGTTAATACGGTGGTAAATAAAAGTCTACAAGTAAGATAAGCACACTGCCTTATTAAGTATATCAGTAAGATTACTAAGCACACAATTATAGTAAGGACGGTGAGGAGCCGCCGCTTGCTCTACCACTAAGCTATTGCATACTGACGGCGAGCAGGGGTTTAAGTTGAGGTTATTGCTATAGCTATGTTAAACTGCTCTCGTGTATGTAATAATTAGCAGGTTTTTATTAAGTTTCCAGACAATTCTATATACGGTACAGTTTTTCTTACACAATACAAAGTGATGTAGTTATTGACAATCAAACATGTTAATGAACCTCACTGGTACGTAACTGCTTGCCACGAAGTGTGCAGGTCACCGACACCACGGTGTTGTTAGATTGCTTTTATATTTATACGCTCTTAATTACCGTTGGATCCTACAGAAGCAACTTATTCTGATTCAGCACTTTGCGATACCTGCCTTAGCCGGCCAATCGTCAGTGCACCGAGGCGACCGCTTTGGTTTCCATCTCCTCGTTCTCCTCCTGGTCGGGCACGTAGTAGTGCAGCTCGTACGCGGGGGAAAGTTCCACCGTGATGTTGTCACAGTGGGGGTCGTAGGGCTCGCGACGCGCGTACCCCAGTCCGGTGTCGGCCGGCTTGTACTGACCCTTGAGTAAGGCTCTGGAGGAGGCGATCGCGTCGCCGCTTCCGTCCGCGCTGACGTGCATTACGGTGTTGTTGTACAACACCGGGTTATTGCCGCTGTACCGCACCTCGTTATGGTTGAAGTTGTCGACGAACCTCTGAAGGACTTCCTTCCGGAACTTAACGTCGTAGTCGTAATTCAAATTTGTGTTAGATTTGAATTTGTCTTTTTCCTGTGCGACGAGATCGCTGAAGGTGACAACCGGCAGGGGACTCTGCGTGTAGGGCACCAGCCCGGCGTCTCTGTCGTAATCGTAATCTTTTGACGCCTGGTTGAGGAAGTCCTTGTAGTTCTTGATGATGTAAGAGCCTCTGTTATAGCCATCGTTGTGATCAGTGACCGCATGCGGACTCATTCGCTCGGTGGTTACCTGCGGGGGGTGGTCCGTGTGGTAATGGTGTTTATCGTAAGTATTCGGTTTGTATATCGTTTGCAAGTCCGGTAGGAATGTATGGTGATGATGATTTAAATCCTCCAGGATCCGCGCATGATATTTACCGAGAGGCGTGTCCGGTGAATTAAGAAGAGGTGAAGGCGTTACATGTTTTGGAGAAGTCAATTTTGCATAATTTTTAAATTTTTTCTCAAAGTCATTATCAAACCTATTGGTTTTCGGTTGCTGCGTGTTACGCGGCGGGAAATACTGGAGTGTTGGCTTTCTCTCCGGCACATACTCCGTGAAGGGTTTTGTGAACTGGTACGGTGTGACTGATGCTTGTGTGGTGAACGGCGCATCTGTAATTTGAACGGGAGCAGAGAATTTCTTTAACTCTAGTTTGGCCAACTCCATGTATTCCGATTCTTCATTGTCGGAAAAGTCGTAGTAATCGAAAATATTGAAATATTTTTTTCCTTTTTCTATTAAAGAGGAATCGTATTTTGTTTTCTTTTGAATCTTTTCTTTTGTCACGTTAACGGTTCTATTGGAGGTTTTAAGTGGCGCGGGTACAGTAGGTATCGCACTCGTGTTACTTTCGATAACTGTATCAGTGCCTGTTACTACAGTTGATACGTTACCAGGCGTACTGGCACTGGGAGTATACGTCACATTAACTGATTCTTCTGTCACTACTGTAATTGTGGTGGTTTCCTCTACCGAAGGACTTGTCATTGTTGAAGTGTACTCAGTGGTTTGAGTACTCGTTACTTCCTCAGAACTATTCGTTTCCTCGTAGTCAGTATAAATGATATCTCCAAATAGATCCGACTTTTTCTTTTTTGTTTTTCGTTTCCGTGCAATTTTTTCCAATCTCTCCCTCAAACCGGGCACACCGCTTTTGCTCTCCTTGCTCAAAATGTTACTCCATTCCGTCTCCGTCTTATTTTTTAAGACTTGAGTGAAAGGTTTTGAAGAATTCTTTGGTTTAAAAACTATTCCTAATGAACTAATACTTTCATTTCTCCAGCTGTTGTCATCCGGATCCCGTACAAATGGTTTGGGAGGTAGAATTTCAAGTTTTTTCATTGGCTTGTAATTTGGACTTATCGTGTAAACCACGGCGCTCTTACCTTTATCCTGAACGGGCTTGACATTCAAGGTGCCTTCAGTGTCAGGGATGTCAGTTTGTGTGATCACCTCTGGTCCGTACGTAGTAACAGTAATATCTTGCTCTGCGGAGGAGGCATTGTTATTAAAGCGTTCTTCGCGAATTTGTTTCGCAATTTCTTCATTATTATTTAGCGAGGTTTCTTGTAACAACTCTTCTTTAATCGCATCTTCGTTCTGAAATAATTAATTGGGTTATCTTTCATTATTGAGGACTACACTTACACATTAAGACTTACAGTTGTTTTACTTACTAAGTACCGTTGCGACCCTAATAGTCCCGCCAAATTATCACTGGTGTGGTCCTCCTCGTTGTTTTCTTCTGTGGGTGTCATATAATCGTTGTATGGTGTAGTCTCTACTGCATAATTTTCAGTTGTCGTTTCGGCTTGTTTGGATAGGTTTAAAAAACCTGCTCGTTTAGATGAAACAAATTCTAATTTTGTCTTCGGCATTGGCACTCTCACAGACACTGTTAGGATTTCTGGATATTGCGTTGTCTGTATATCCGGAATTGTAGAAGTAGGTATAGGTTCTATTCCTTGCATTAATTTTGTAGATAAAATCCAATTCTTGGCCCCTTTTATTACAGAATCGTGTAATACAGTGCCGGATTCTGCTTTAATGGCTTCTTCGTAATTATAAGTCGTTGTAGGGTTTTCCTCTACTGTAGTTGTTCGTTTTCCATTCATAGCTGTGTATTTTTTCGATGGGAACAACTCAGTACTTTTTGTATTATTAGTGGAGTACGTCGTAAGCTCTTTTACTCGCATGTTTTGGTACTCCTTAGTGGGTATGAAAATGTTTTCATCGGATTGTATGAAAGGTACCTCTGTGACCAAATCATCAAATGTAGTACTTGTCTCAAGGTACCTAACGCTTATGGGCTTTGTTTTAATAGTCTTTATAGACAACGACATATTCTCTAAATCGGGCAATTCTTTAGACTCTGATTTTAAATTCGATGTAATATTTTTTGTTATCTTTTGTAATTGAGCGCGCAGTACACGTTCATTAAAATTTTTAGAAGATTCCTCATACAGTGAATTGTTTATAGCCAAACCGGAAGTAAGTGTGGTGACATTATTTTTTACTACACCGTCAGACCTATCACCATGTTTTTCATAAAATGTAAAGTTATTAGCCATTGTATTCGTAAACAATTCAACGCCTGCTGTAGTCTCAATTTGAGGAAACGACGATGTAATTAGATCTATATTATTTGTGGTGGTGGGGAACTCATTATTTTTAACTGTGCTGTTAATGTTTATACCATTTGGCCTTTTAAAATCATGTTTAACTTCTAGTTGCAGGCTCTCTTCGAACGCAAGGTCCTGGGCGCGATCATCAGTAGTATTGTATGCATTTCTTATAGCGAACCCATTTACTGTTGTGCCAACGACTATCAATACTAACACAAAGCACAGCGCTGATAATCTGAAACAATAATATTTTATTAATAATTATTATCACAAATCTATTTATACACTAAATATCATCATCAGCTGATAGATGTCCAGCAGTAGATGTAGAGCTCCTCCAAAGATCCCCACATCAATCGGTCCTGCACTCCCTGCATCGCTGGGCACTAGGGGGAATTTGAGCCATTTCCCACCACGCTTGCCCAATGCGGGTTTGTAGGAGTCAGGGCCTAGTTTGTTGATTAGTAGGGTCCACCACGAACAGGTGAGGTTGACTTGGATCCCGTATGGTGTTTTGCGGGACCCAAGCCAAAAATAAATAGTAATTATATAATCTACATTTTTACAGAAATGTAATAAATAATTTTGGGTCCTAAAATACCATTTCAATTGAACCCGCCTGCTATATTGTTGTATTAGATGTCTAGAAATCATATTTTATCTATTCCCTTTGGTTTTAATATAAAATATCTTTGACAAAAACCAGACATTTTACGTTACATATAGTTAAGGATAGCGTTGTGTCCGCAGAGCGCGCGGGTGCAACATTACCGCGTGTGTCTGTTGAGGTTGTGTGCCGTCGGAGCACTGCTACGGACTGCAGTTTCAGTCAATGGTAACTGACCCTGCCTCCATTGAACAGCACACGGATGCGGCTCCCCGCTCGGCTGGCGGGCGCGAGCGTGTGATGTTATCAAACATCCACCGTGCGACGGCCGCTCGCCTCCAGCCACATTGTACCAGATATTTACATAACACATCTGCTGGACGTGCACGCTTCTGCCATTGTATCTTTAATATCCGAAGTTTTTTAATCCGTAATTGTTATATGTAATCGTAGGTTAAATATTTAATTTATCTAACTAGATATTCTGTATTATTAGTGGTTATTATGTCTATTAGTGTCCGGTACTAACGGAAACGGTATTTAATGTACTGGAACAGATATTTTAAAAAAATAAACTATTCGAATTACTAATAACCAAAACCTTAATATTTAAATAATTAAAAATACGTTATTTATAATTATATATTGATTCTGTTAGTGCAACATTATTTTCACATAATAAAATCACATCCGCCGGAAGCTGGACCTACGCGTTGATGTCTTTTGCACAGTCAGAATGAATGTCACTTTAAAATTGTTTGTATTGTTCGATATCATAATCACAAATGAATTTCCATTCATCTCACCGGGTGATTCACTGTTTACACGTATTGCCCCCATAGATCACAAAAAGACAATGATCTAGTGCAAGCTAATGACCGTGCCTGAACAGAATGACTATAATAAGAATGCATTATAATTAATCTAAAAAGTCTTATCTGGTTTAGCCGGTAAGAGTCTCGTTGGGCCCATTCCCGTGATTATCCAAAGTTTGACCTTTATTGATATACGGATGACGAAGATGGTGAGTTGTTTGGAAGATAAATATTAAATAACAGCACGTTATGCGGTTTAATTCCTCCCAAAAATTATTACCAAAGACTACCAATTGATCTATAAATACTTAAAAAATATATTGTTTACATAAATAAATTCGAGCAACAATGGCAAATTTGTAATCATTTAAGCCATTAAAGTACAACCTTCTAGCTTCTATTCCCATTATCAACGGGTACGGAAGCCATGAGTTAAGAGCGAGAGCAGTTTTTTTTTTAACTAAGCCGGCTCCTGCAATAATAGTTTTTTTTTGATATACCTATCGTGTTAATGGTGAAATTACCTCGTTAACAATACACACTATTCTGCGTGCCAGTGAGCGGTTCCGCGGGAGTACCGACGATTTCTACCAAAGTATGAAATAAGTTAAATTGTGCCAAAACATAGTGTAACACTAATTTGGCATTCGTCAAAGTTATTAAAAAAAATTAAAAAGAACAGAGTCTGGTATTAATGTCAATTAAATTTTTAAACTTATGCAAATTGAGGTTCACTTGTACATTAACACATAGAAGAGTGCTAAACCTGCGCAGACCTCTACGAAGATGCCTGGATATATATTTATAGTTGAATAATTTGTCGTCAGCTGTAGGTGATTACTTAAATTTGTTAAGTTGTGTATCTGTGTAATACATTGTTTAATTTTAAATAAGCCAAAACTAAACCCAAACAATATCTATTTGTTACACGAGCTCACATCAGCGCACATTACTATTTGTGTGTGTTAGAGCGATCAGCCGTTTGGGGTACGCAAAAGCAAAAGTAAATGTTCTTAGTTTCATAGAATGGAATTAATGTTTGTTTATCTTTTTTCAGGTGTGGAAACGCGTTCAGTCGGACACTACTGCGGCTTGGCCTTGAGCTGTCAGTGGCAACCACGGCCTGGCCGCGGCGTCAGTGAACTTTCTATCAGCCAGGCGTCCATATGTAAAGATCCGATCGGTTTTAGAAATACCACACGCGGCGCGGTGCGCACGCGCGCAATATTTTGCTACACTCAGCGCAGTAAAAATCTGAAAGTATCTAGAGTATTGCTAATCCTATGTTAACAGATTAATATATATTATCATATAATGACTATTTGGCTTGTAGTCCAAACAGCGTCACTACCAACGCCTAATTCGAGTTCTCTTTTTCATTTATAAAACGAATCCTGCCGCTAGCAACTTTAGAACCTTTATTGAGGCTTGACCTGGATTTTACTTTTTTTTTTTGATCAGATGAATGAAGATGGTGAAGTAAGAAGAACTAATCAATGGTCGAAAACCCTACGCATGTTGTTCCGAAATCGAACCAGAGACTTCCTCGCTACAAAGTTATCTGTAACGGCTCCGAAGCAGTTACTGTAACTTAACACAGGCATAATACATTACAGGCATACGTCTATACCGTAGTTCTCTGCTCCGCATAATTTTTAAAAGGTTATCAATTAGGTTACTTATTATTAGCTAATTTTTAATTATTTCGTTTCCCCGTATTTTTTCATTTCCTTTTCCCGTATTTTGCAGTGTTTTCTCTAGCCGACCTCAGCACCGGCACGATGCTTATTTCCGCCCTTGTGTCTTTAATAAAGCAGCGAACAGTTTATACTACGCGCATTGGCAACGTTGCAGTTATCTTTATATGCGGTGAGCTGCAGGTAGAGCACAGTCCAGATATGTTTAGTTATAAACAATAACAAATGCAACCGAATCAATCTTTTTTTTTAACCGATTATTGCAAAGAAAATTGTTTATAATATTTTTACTCTCTTACTTTACGTACAAAACATTTAAAATTGAAATTAAAATATCTCTCTGAAGCGTAGAAACTGAGATGGATCGTCGAAGTAATGTTTCCATTCGATAATATATTAACCTACGAGAGGCCCTGGAGGATACTGGAAAGCAATAGACCGTGATAAATATTGAGCATTCATTTACTCAATACTACAATATTTCGTGCTTGCGAACGCAAAATTTAAAAAAATTGGTAATCGTCTTTATGATCCTGCCGTGGACCACCGTAAACAGTACTAAACCGATAAACAAAATTATTGATTCCCCTTTTAAAGCAACGAGAACAGCGCATCCTCGTTCCAGAATAGGTGCACTGAATACATCCCCGACGGTCGCGACTGTCGCCGGTTCGATATAATGTATATTATAAAAAAAGCAAAGCCTTCCCGGTTGCACATTTTACGGGTCACTGACCGGTTTGCTTTGAAAACTAAAACATTCCGTAATAAATTTATATAGTAGAAATCAACAGTCGTTACTACTGAACGTGTCCATGTCCATGTCCATGTCCACGCCGCAGCGCCCCGCGCCGGTTGTTTGTAAACAGGACGTGGGACATTTCCAACGAATACGTCGCAGCGAGGTATTCAACAGGTTTTTACAATTAAATGTGTCTATCGGTATTCGTACACAATGCACTCGAACCTGGGACCGAGCCCACTCCGCGGCGCCGGCGCGGGCGGCCCGCGGTGGTCCGCACGTGCAACGCGCAGTGCGCAATGAGCAATGCGCAAAGGCATGTAACGCTATGTTAATGCGTTTTTTACGCTCTACACGTCATCCATGCGTAAATTTCTTGCATTTTCGCATTGTCCTAATTTATTTGGCGTATTTTGCAAACGGCACATGAATAAAATAACTTGAAACGCATGCGCTTAGCCGACTTTCCCCATGTGGTTTGTTACATACCATCATATAATTATTCAAATCAGCTAATAAAACTTTCGAGAGAATCCAAAACGATTTATAAAACCTCTCGTTTGTATAACTCGATAAGACATTAGAAATTTTTTCAAACGGAATAATATTATAAAACCTTTGGCCTCTGGAAGGAAGCGACCCGCCGCACCGCGCGGCGCAGGCGCACGCGGCAGTGGAGCGGAGGCGCAGCGGCTGCCGCTTTACGCACTATTTACATCGCATACCTGAAACTGCGTGACGGTGACATCTTGCGGCGGAGCTCGTGTCACGGCTTGCACATGGTAGCGGGGAGACGCGCGCGCGCCGCGGCCGTCGCTGGATCACTGAGCGCCCGCACCGCCGTCCGCCGGTGCACGCGGTGGTGACCACTCCTCCGGCCGTTGGGCAACCCGCCACCGCCACCGCCACTGCCATCGGCGCTAACAATAACAATCAAATGATAATTGCACGATGATTGCGCCGGTAGTGCATCACACTTACCGACTCGCTCTTGAGTCGCGTTGCGTTTTTCCATTGCTATGCACGTACTGACTGCTGATGGTTTTTTGGATGCAGCATTCGATTTAAACTACATTATACAAACGCAATCGTCGATCATCACTCCAACACGAACTAGTTTAATAGTACTGTGCATTAATAATGCAAGCTGCTTTAAAGAAAAGCTTATTATTTAACTGACAGCTTTTATTTTTGCTGATAGACCGCCTAAGTAGACAAACACAGCGGCGCCCATTTCCGGTGCCACGCGATGTTGTGCAAACATGACTCTATTCCGCCTTATATGGCGTTGATCATAGAGGAGTTGTTGGTCTATTATGACATGTTACGCCTGTGAGTAGTTTGTGAGTAAAAGATGAAACTGTACTCTTGAGATAAATACTTTAGGTTGTTACTTAAACATTGTTTCAATCGAAAACAATCAATTCTTAAGCTGTATGTTAGTCAGAATAGTCATTTTACTATTTAATATAAAATAGTATATATATAGCCAGATAAATCTCCTGCGCTTATTCATCTCAGATCCAAGGCATTCCTTTTACAAATGTGCGTTGGATAAATATAATTAACATTTGAACGTTTCCCTTTTTTTAATCAATTTATCAGACTGAGATAAACAGTTGGTAAAAATGTATAGAAGCAATCAATGAATGATTACTTCAATTATATATTTGTAAGGCGTATAGCTTGCGACCAACACCTGAAGTGATGACCACGACCACTCTGTCAAGAGTGATACCGACGGAGAAGAAGAAGATACTTAAATTTCTTTTTCTGCCCTGTGTTTTCAAAGTAGTTGCTTACGAGCGGATAAAGTTTTTCCTTCTCGTGAAACGAAGATATTATTATCATAAATACGAAATAGTTGTACACTAGAGACAAGATAATTTTGAAACCATGAAGATGGTACAATGTACTGGAAGCGTATTTTAGACTCTTGTTACCCATTGAGTAATTTATAAATATGGCTATATGGCATATAGTACGCATTATTGCCAATTGTATATTTTAATTAATTTTTTATAAATAATTACATAACTCTGGTGGTAAGTTATTGGGCGCGTTTGTTTTACATTCCGGTAAGATTACCTGCATATATAATTTATTTTATATAAGAGAAATGCTAAGCCGATATGAAGCAGTCGACTAACTGGTACTGGTAAAGAACTGGCTAAATATGAAAACGTAGAATATGGGTTTAGTTGACACACCTTTTGTTACTATTACATTAATACTTAATAATTATTGATATATGCAATCTTATTACATTAAGAATATTTTAAAAATAATTCGACGTGTACTTATAAATGTTGATCTTTCAGTTTGTACCTGCTTCTTATAACAACCCGTAGAGAAGTCCGTAGTTACTGCTGATCAGCAAACATTACATGTATACCTCCAGTGTAATATATCTAACTACAATACGTATTTAAATGGCTAAATATATTGTCATAGGACGAAAGAACGGGGCCTGTTGGACGCTCACCTGATTGTAAGCTACACGACTCCTCATAACAATGTGGTGCTTGTGAACTTACTTGGAGACAGGTTGTTAAGTTCCATTACCCCAGAAAGTTTACTAATACGATACATCAACTTAAAGAAAGTAATCTTCGCGTACAGTAGCCTATGTTTCAAAGAAGAACTTATGTTAACTAATTAGGGTCTATTTTAGACATCGCCGACCCCCAAAACAGTTTTCATTTATGTCTACCATTGGGTACTTATTTGGACCCCAAAGGATGAACATCTAACATTTAAGGAATACTTGAACTAGATTCTCTTAACACAATGCCAAAATATAACATCAACTCGGTCAGGAAATTTTATCGATGCGTTAAGTTATATTTACAATACAGTACAGCCATTAGGTCTTATATTTTACTTAAACTTTTATAATAACACTTGCTCCTTGTGAATACATATTAAGCATAAAACATAGCAGTCTCGTGTCTTCCAATAACAATAGAATAAAATAAGGTATAGAATTATTTTATTCAATGCGAACTATTTACATAATAAAAGTATTGAATGTTATATTTAAGTGAAACAACTTAGCTCTTGCGTTAACTGGAACGCGAGCTGAGGGCTTGTACACATAAATGCCCACTTACAATATTCGACTCTATTATAATATTAAATGTCCTACTGTTACTTATATGTACACCATTTTGTTTTTTTTTCTTATCGACGACACGAGCGGGAAGTTCACCTGATTGTGAGTGATACGTCTGCTAATAACAACGTGGGGCTAGCTTTTTTTTCATTTAACGGTGGGGGAAATGCGGGCTCATACCCGTCCTCGCGCGAGGAAGGACTGGTTATGTCGGACTTGCACCGACTAAAACCCACACGATGTTCTTCCTCGTCGCTTTAAGGCGGGGTTACGGGAACGCTTTCGCACACATCCGCGACCCCACCAGCGCTGGCTATAGAACGCAGCCCCACCTCTGGAGGGAGGGAAGAACCCTCTCTCTTTCCACCTCTGTAGGGGCAAGCCAGAACACACAACACGCCCCCTCATCGGCCTCTTGCAGTCGCGCGGACAACGGATTATCCCCACAACAAAATTCTATAATCACTAGTAAAATTTAATGTATCATTGTTATTAATATTAAAATGAATCGATGATCAATAAACAAGAAACAAAAATATGTGTTTTATTAAAAGTTAACATTAAAATGTGTAGTAAACTAATTGTTATATCGGTTTATTGTTTTTTATGTTTGTCACTGGTATTCGAAGTAGTTTTTTTAAGACTTTTTATTTAATCCTGGTATTTTTGATTTTTGGGGCATATCAATATTATTATACTTTTAAATATTTATAACTAACAAAAGTACTAAATTAAAAAAACATTTTTTTAAAATTTGCTTAAACATATCTGGACTTGGAAAATTCGATAGTGGATTTGCTGAGTAGAACTCTTTCAATAAAATTTACATTCATAATGTTTACATTGCAATTGGCCTAAAGAGAATTTTTATCAATTTATGCTTAGTCTATCTTAATTCTTTTAATTTTAAAAATATTTAATTATATAAATAATATCATCTATTGGTAACAATTAATACGACATGCCATAAATTAATTATTTATGTTAACAAGTAAATTGCTCCCTTTACATATTTAGCGTGAAAACATTTCGCTAAAACGCCGAACGTCAAATGTCAATGTCACTACAGGAATTTCACGTCCGTTAGAGTTGAAACGTTGAGAGTTGGAAGTTACTTGTTTGGTTTCGCCGTTTACTATTTTTTTCCTATTGTCCGTAACACCCAACATTATGGCGGAATTTAAAACACCCGTTAAAGAAAATAAAGTTGTGCCAGAAAACGACAAAATAATTATACCCCCATCACCTTTTTTGAAACGGCTGGGATACGGGACAGGTAAACTCCTACTCTCTTATCGTAGATATAAATTAATTATTATTTTTCCCAATTGTTTATCCCTGAAATATTACATTTTGTATAAATATTATTCAGGTGTATCCGTAATGCAACTCGTTAGATCCCCTGAAGCGGGTCAGATACGTTCTCCGTGGGCTCTAAAGATGCTGAACAAGCGTGTTAAACCCAATATCGTATACACTGAGAGGCTGCAGGTCGAGGCCAATCTGCTGCAGCAAATATCCCACCCCAACATCGTAGGTTTTCGTGCTTTTGACAAAACGAAGATATTGTACCTGGGCATGGAGGCGTGTGATTCATCACTTGGAGATATGGTTGAAAAGAAATATGAAGAAGGAAGTGAACGGTTTGCTTCAAAATATATTTTGAAGGTAAATATTTTTTAACCATTTTAATTAGAAATAATATGCAGAAATATCTGTAATGCTATGGGAACAAAGTTTTGTAATGTTTAATAATTACATAATTTTTTTACTTCAAACATAATTTGTCAGAATGGTACATGACAATGATATAATAGTGGATTTTAACTGACACTCCATGACTACATTCTGAAATTATTCATTTCTTTAATCTTTTTTCATAATTTCTGATGTATAATAAATGTGGTGAAACATTTGTTAATAATTAATTTAAGTAATATTTGTAGTGTAATAATTTCATAGTTGGACATGCAATATGCACATCCTGTTATAAATAGTGCAATACATATTCTTAGGTTTCAACATAATTCCAGGTGGCCTCCGACATTGGAAATGCACTTGAATATCTGCATACAGACATGCGAATTTTGCATGGGGATATAAAATCATACAACATATTAGTGAATGGTGATTTCGCCATTTGTAAGCTTTGTGATTTCGGTGTAAGCTTGCCACTGGATGAAAATGGAGAACTGGACAAAGAAAAAGCTGGAGAATCTGAATACTGTGGTAAATAAAAACTAAATGTACTAATATTTACAGTATTACATTTTACACAATTTTTTACTTTAATTTGCTAATATGTGGTGGTGGTTGATGGTATAGAATGTCTTCTAGATCAGATGAATGTGTCTTAACAGATAACCTAGTAGGTAATGATGCTCCGGAAAGAGCAGCAGTTTAATCATATTTTGTGCACCAACATGTAGTGTGGCAGGTATTGCAAATTGTGTTTATTCAGGTGATCTACATGCAGCAGTATGCCAATATGGAGACATGTTCATTATTGATGAATATTTGGTGCTTACAATAACTTAAGGTCTTATTTATGGAGTTATAAATATGCTTATTATCAGTCAATATATGATGTATAAAATTAGAACCTTTTGCATTCCATGAAATGCTTCAAAACCTTCATAGGTGTTATGTAAGCACTATTCATCATCGTCCAGTCAATACACTTCTACTGCTGGATATAGATTTTCTCCAAAGATCTTGACACTAATAGGCCTTGCACTGCCTACATCGAGCGGTGTCTCGGAAACTAGGGACCATTGCTTGTAGGGATTCATATAGGGGAATTTGGCCCTTTTCCCAACACCACTACCCAATGCGGGTTGGTGGAAGCTTAGTTGGCGGTTGTTTGTTGATTAGCAGGGTGCGCCACAAGCAGGTGAGGTTGGCTTGAGGCTCGTCAGTTGTGCAGGACCCTTAGTACCCCTTGTGGGTGCAAGGAGCATGCAATTGCACTATTGACTTTCCTTAACCATCAAGGTTTGTTTTGTATTGTGAGTGTGTGTGTGTGTGTGTGTGTGTGTATTTACTAATGGAAGGCAAGGACCTATCACCATTTTTGATATGAATAATTTTGACAATACAATATACAGAAGCAATGTTTATTTTGATATACCCTTTGTTAAAAAAAGCAGACAACCAACTATTTCATGTACTTTTGTCTTATTTACCTCTACAAAATCACTTCAATATGTCATTACGTATCTGTCCTAGGCACTGAAGCTTGGGCTGCACCTGAAGTGATATTGGGAGGCACAATCTCCAGTAAGTGTGACATATGGTCCCTGGGCATGGTATTTTGGGAGATGCTCGCCTTAATGCCGCCTTTCATGCCCTTTGAAGACTCACTGGACGCGTGTGCAGACAGCTTGGATGTTGATGAGTCCATGAATAATTACTGCTATGGGAACTATGGTAATTACACATTATCCTTAGCGGCAGGAACTTAATGAATTATTTAAATCTGGTTTGATGGTCTTACTAAATCGTTTGATTGTGTACAGTGCATAGGTTTAATGTGTAGCTCGACATCATGACGTAAAATACTGTCGAGACAAAATTGGTTACCCATGTGGCAAAGAACACCACTCCAACTCATTACTCATTTCCAATTTAAAATTGGTTTATTTATCTTTAGTACAGCACGTGCTGACAGAGTTGTGTTCGGTAAACAGTAATTTGGCATTGTAATAAATAATACTTGAAATAGGAACGATGATCATCATCATTATCAGCCTTTGTTTATCCACTGCTGGATACAGGCCTTCCCCAATGTCTTACATCAAATGTGATCCTCGGCTCGTCACATCCACCCACTTCCAACCAAAGTGTTGTTCTCGATAAACAGAAATTCAACATTGTGTTAATAACAGTTGAGATAGGAATGATGATGTCATCAAGTTCAACTAAATGACAGAGTTAATAACTATAATTCTAACCAAAGAAAATGAGATAATTATATCTCTGATGTGCAGTGGGTAACTGCTTACTTTGTAATGTGGAGGATTCTGGTTCAATTCCAAAGGCACAACAGGGTGTGTTGTGGTGGAGTTTGGTTGGTTGTTGGGTTTTAAGGCACCCATATGTCTATGTGCCAGTCATTACTAATCTTGCCCCTTAACTGTATCGTCGTCTTCTTGGTGTGAACATATAAGAAGCGAAATCTACTGGGCCACCACTTGTAACTATCCACAGCCCCACTGACATCTGGCACAATGTGATATGTAGGTCAAATGATAGCCGTAGACTGAGGCTGTTATTGGCAAGCGCACAAGTTTACTAAATTTATAACAGACTTTTTGTATGTATTAGGCTACAGGCCGTCGGTGCCGAGGGACATAAACCCCGTGGAGTACGAGCAGGCTCTGACACTGTTCTGCGACTGCACGCTGGCGGTGCCGGCGATGCGGCCCACGGCTCGGGAAGTTGTGCTCGTGGCCGCCTCCACCTTGCCGTCGGACGAGGAGGCTTTACAAACATAAAAACCTACCAGCACGTGTCCGTCAATATGGTGATGTGTGAACGCTCGATTGTAGTAAACATATAAACTGGTGCTAGGAGTAGAGTATCTTTCAGGTATCACTTCACAAATGGTCATTGAACCTTTTCCATATGTATGATAAACTTATTTGTCTGTAGAAATGACCTACCAATATTTCGTGATCTGATCTAACTTGTAAAGCTGCATCATCAACTAGTTCTTCATTAACATAACACTCGTCATCAAGTTGGAGTGTTGAATTAAAACTATGCAAAAATTGCATACATTTGCATGAGTGCAAGCTAAATAAAAGGTTCTGTGCGTTCGTTCAGTAAACATTTTGTATTTACGTAACATAAATAAAAACATCAACAGGCCCCCCCCATCCCATCCTATCCCATCCCCCCCGTTAACCTCACAACAGTTCATGTACTTCGCTCAAATACGTTAACATATAAGTTTCTTACAAGTTCACACTTAAAGCTAACATGTCACCGACATGAGATTACGAACGATGAGAATCATAAGGTCACCAGTGGCTGAGCGTGCCACCGGCTACACCCCGGCATGTATATATTGTTGCACAGGAAACCGGCTTTCAGTTAAACGGTACAACTTTTGATGAAAAATGTTTTTTTCATCTGAAACACAAAATAATATGTAGTCACTTGGATATGAAGTATTCATTGGCGTAATCCACAAAAGCACTTTCATGATTAGAATATAAAACTGAATGAAGTTAATTAATTTGTTTCAAATAATATAGGAGAACGATCAGATTCAGTTCACGAGTAACATAGTCTTTATTATATTGGCCAATAACTATTATAGGAAGTATGTTAAATTGTTTTAAAAGTGAAAAATACATGTCGAAGCAAATTTAAGATAAGCAGCACCAAAGTAATCTAAGTTGAGACAACTTGGGTAGGTGCATGGACATGACATACATGTACAGTGTCTTCCCTACTTGAGGTATCGGTTAGGGCTTCACTCCTAGTGGATAAGGTTTCCATTGTAAAGATACTTTATAAAATAGTTGTATTACATCCAGCGAGTTAAGTGCCAACTTAATGTAAATTAATAAAACCTAAATTGATTACTAATAGTTCTTAAGTTTGGATCTATCTATATATTGTATCGTTTGAGGCACTTAGCTTCTGAATGTATCCTTATTATAGTTTGATTAATTAAAACATACTTCAATCCAAAAGCTTAAGTTTGATTCTGTACGGATTTTCAGAGATAAAAATTTATTTGGTCCATACAGAACATGCATTGTGATCAATACATGGTGGTGGAATAAAGGTGTTGTTTAAATGAAAAGGCTTTTTTATCAGAAACAGTAGCTCCGTAGTATACTGAGCAAAATGTATGAATCGTGCCAGTGATGACCAGCTATTCCCCTACCCTTAAGTATAAAATGTACAACTTAAATTATTGCCGATATGAATAGACCAAGGGTTTCTGTAGTATATGATACTTAACTCTATTAGGATGATGTCAAGTATCAGATACGCGGATACCTCCAAAATATTCTAGACTTATCGAAGGCTGAAACATAATGCTTTGGATGTAGCAGGTGCATCTGGGTGCGTTAGGAGTGTGGCGCGGTGGCCGGTGGCGGCGCGTGGTCGCGCGCGCGCAGGTATGCGTGCACGTCGCGCTTGCCGGCCGCGTGCGCCGCCTGCGCCGCGGTGAGGCCGGCCGAGTTGCGCACGCGGTGCGCAGGCGCCCCTCCTGCACACACCGCGCCCGCCAGCAGCCGCACGCACGCCAGCTGCCCGAACATGGCCGCGCCGTGCAGCGCCGTCTGCCCGTTCTGACGTACAAAACGAAAAAAAATTATAGTCGTTTATCTGTACACACATGCTGTGTGACATCAATAAGGAGCGTTAAGGAGTTACGGAAGTCCATGTTATCTCCAGGACTCCAGGATCATGCCATTTCTAGGACATCATCACAGTGCTATAAATAAGTTATTGTGTGATCCCGATCGTTCAATAACATGGGACGTGGAGACTGCAATTCGCAACCTCTTCAAGCCGTTACTCTGAAGACTTTGGACAGCGTTTGAACAATGTTCCTGCTGTTCCAGTTGTAGTGAAACGCTACACGTGTACAGCAAAGCGGGTTCGCTCACCGGCAGCACGCCCAGCTCGGGGTTGTACTTCAGCAGCTCAGCGACCACGCCCGCGTGTCCCTTGTGCGCCGCCTTGAACAGTGGTGTCGCCCCGTCCTGCGCACGCACACAACAGAGTGCATACATTATACATAAATATGGTTAATCTACATAAATCTGTCAATATCACCTAAATGATAATCAATGATGATCACACAGTTCAGGGTCAGGTTTTTTATTTAATGCAAACATTGGGGCAAATAAATGTACCATATCACCACGCTACCTGCCAATCGCAGATCTTACTTCTCTTCCATATTCCTCTATCAGCCGTCATATCTGAATTCACACCTACAATGCAATCCACACTTTCTTCGGTCTTCCTCTACCCGCCGCTCCCGGTTAGAGCACCGGTTGGGATAACTGGAGCTCACCGGAGCGGCCGGGGGCCGCACGGGCGGCTGTGTGCTGCCCCAGCGGCCGGCTGCAGGGGCAGTTTCATACCGCCCCTCGCAGCCGAGGTGGGGTCGCGGAGGGAGTACCCTCTGCGGCCAACCGGTGTCGCACCGGTGATGGGGCCGCGGGGGAAGAGGAGTTTCGGTATTGCGATGCGCCGTTCTCCCTTTCCTCCGCGACCGTTAACGGGTAGCGGCGGGCCTAACATCTCTCCGCCGCGGGGAGCCGGGAGAGGTTTTCTCCCGTGGCTCCCATGCCCTCTGGGCGACAGGTACGGGGGAACCGGTCGCTCGCACACGCATGAGGTCGAGGAGGGGGCGCGCTGCATGTTCCGGCGCGCCCTGGAAGGGTTCATACCTCCGCCCCGAGGGGGGGCCGCGCAAGCGGCCAGCGCCGGCAGGGTCGCGGTTGAATGCTTGCGTTCCTGTGACCCTGCTATCATGGCGATGAGGCGGAACATCGTGAGGGGTTTAGTCGGTGCAAGTCCGATATAACTCGTCCTTGCCCCCGGGAGGACGAGTATGCGTAGGCATTTACCTACGTAAAAAAAAAAACCGCGCGAATCACCGCGGGAGCTCCAAAGCCCCACGCAAGCCCCCCGGGGCTCCCCAGCGCCCAACCACCGCTCCCACAAAGGCTGCACCGCAGCCCTCCGCCCCCGCCCGCTCGGGGCCTCTGCCCGCGCAGTCGGCCCCTTCGCCGGAGGTCTCGGCGTGGAGCAAACCGCTCCCCCGGTCCAAACCCACCGAGGCTCCCAAAGCCACCCCTTCGTCGGGGCCGTCAAAACCCCAGGCGGCTCCCATCCAAATGCCTCCGTTTGAGGAAATCCAAAAGCTGATCGCCTACATTAAAAAGGTAAACATCAAAGATATACTTGTTCTCGGCGAAAAACTGCGAGTCACGAAGAACTCGCAGGACAGGTTCAAATCCTTCCTAGAGCACAGAGAAACTCTCGCTGCGTTGGAGGAAGACTTCAATTAACTCTCCCAGAACTCTGTCCGCGACCCTTGGGTCTCTATTTATTCCTTGAAAATGGGTACCAAAATCCTGGGCAGAATTAAACCCCGCTCTCTAACTGTCGCGTACTTTAGGGAGGCGCGCGTGTTGGCGACTGCGGGCGTAGCCCAAGTCGTCGCGCGCATTCGGCGCTTGGAGTTGGAGGTAGCGCTGGGCAATTGCGAGGCTCTATGCATCCACGGCGCTCGGAACACGCCTCCGCCGGAAGCGGAGCTGATAGTCGGTGGGACTTCTATCGCCATCGGTACTTCCATGAAGTACTTTTTTTTTTTTTTTTTTTTTTATTAACGTGTGTAACAAAATGCTAACGGATTGCACACCCCGTACCAATACTGGGCCGGTAGTGGGGTAGTGTCGGACTCCAACCGACTAAAAAGCTTCACACGGTATTCCATCTCTTCCGAAAAGAATGCACGAGGGTCACGGGATAACGCTCTGGGCAGTTTTCCGCAACCCCCGTTCGGTGCCCGGATCGAACGGGCCCGCCTCGGGGAGGGATGTGAAGCATCCCTCCCAATTGACAAGATCCCTAAATTATCCCTAAACGGCAACGCGTCAGAATACGAGACGCGTCGCCAGATACGCCCCAGGAACCCTTTCCAAGGGGGGCGCCGGACCGACGGCCCTTGTCGATCGCGACGCCAGGTTCCTCTGCCTAAGGAGGCAAGCGGCGGTCGTGCGCTCGGCTCCGCCCGTTGGCGACGAGCTGTCTGCGCACTACAACAACCGCCTCTTGCCCCCTCGGCGCCCGCTCTCTTTGACGCTCGGTCTCTCGCTTCTGCGACATAATGATATCGCAGAATCGGGATACCGCGTCCCATGACGCCTCGCTTCTGACCATGGTCCGTACCACGGCCGGTAGCGAGAGGTCAGTCCCTATCGCCGCTACGAGCGCGGCCCTATCCTCTCCCCATCGCGGGCAATCGGCCAAGGTGTGGGACGATGTGTCCACCGGGTGTCCACACTCGTCGCACGCCTCGTCCGTCCTAACGCTACAGTGACGCTGGTGCAGATAGCTCCCGAAGCAACCGTGCCCCGTGAGTATCTGCACCAGGCGGAAGTTTAAAACTCCGCTGTCCCTGTCCAGCCAGTCCTCGAGGACAGGTCGGACTGCCTCTACGGTGAGGCGGCCGTACGTCGGGTCTCGGAGTCGCCGCTTCCATCGCCGACGCACGTCCAGGCGCCCCTCTCGGCGCCACCTTTCCTCCTCGTCCGGCGACGGACGCTCACCCCCCCGCTCGAGGGCGCACTTCCGCCGCCAGTAGATGCGCGCCAGCGACTCCGCTTCGAGATCCCACGGCGGCGTTCCGGCGAGGACGCACGCCGCCTCGAAGGAGACGGTACGGTAACCGCGTACGACCCGTATGGCCATGACACGCTGCGGTGATCGCAGCAGAGTCCGGCCGCGGGCCGACAGGTTCTCCGCCCATATGGGCGCCCCGTATAACGCCATAGAGCGCACCACTCCGGTGTAGAGTCGCCGGCATCCCACGCTCGGTCCGCCCAGATTGGGCAGAAGGCGGCTCAGGGACCCAGCCGCTCGAATGAGCTTCGGGCCCAGCTGCCGAAAGTGCTCGTCGAACTTCCACCGGCCGTCGAGGACGAGTCCCAAGTACTTCATGGAAGTACCGACGGCGATGGAAGTACCACCGACTATCAGCTCCGCTCCCGGCGGAGGCGCGTTCCGAGCGCCGTGGAAGCATAGAGCCTCGCACTTGCCCAGCGCCACCTCCAACCCCAAGCGCCGGATGCGCGCGACGACTTGGGCTACGCCCGCAGTCGCCAACACGCGCGCCTCCCTAAAGGTGCGTCCGCGGGCCGTCACCAGGGTGTCGTCGGGGTAACAGGTCACGTCGACTCCTCCGAGGTTAGCCCCGCGCAGCACCGAGTCGTAACCGACGTTCCACAGGAGCGGTCCGAGGACCGAACCCTGCGGGACGCCGCACGACACGCCGTGCCGACACCACTCGTCTCGCGTCGGGTACCTCACGAAGCGGTTCGAGAGGTACGTCCCGATCGTCCGCCTGAGGTAGACCGGGACCCCGAACTGGACCAGCGCAGCGGTGATCGTTTCCCACGGAAGGGTGTTGAACGCGTTGGCGATATCGAGCGACACCGCCAACACCACCTCTCCGCGAGACACCGCGTCGTCCGCTATGGCGCGCACCCGCGCTATAGCGTCGACGGTGGACCTGCTCCTGCGGAATCCGAACTGTGAGTCGCTCAGATCCGGTCCAGTCTCCTCCATGTGTCGAACGAGGCGTGCTGCGATAACGCGCTCGAAGAGCTTGCTCACCTCGTCCAACAACACTATGGGCCGATACGACGACGGCGAGTCGACCGGTTTCCCCCCCTTCTTGAGCAGGACCAGTTTCCCCGTCTTCCAAAGGCGCGGAAACCGACCCTGCTTCAAGGACGCCGTGAACAGCGCCCGCGTCCATGAAGTACTTGGGACTCGTCCTCGACGGCCGGTGGAGGTTCGACGAGCACTTTCGGCAGCTGGGCCCGAAGCTCATTCGAGCGGCTGGGTCCGTGAGCCGCCTTCTGCCCAATCTGAGCGGACCGAGCGTAGGATGCCGGCGACTCTACACCGGAGTGGTGCACTCTATGGCGTTATACGGGGCGCCCATATAGGTGGAGAACCTGTCGGCCCGCGGCCGGACTCTGCTGCGATCACCGCAGCGTGTTATGGCCATACGGGTCGTACGCGGTTACCGTACCGTCTCCTTCAAGGCGGCCTGCGTCCTCGCCGGAACGCCGCCGTGGGATCTCGAAGTGGAGTCGCTGGCGCGTATGTACTGGCGGCGGAAGTGCGCCCTCGAGCGAGGGGGCGAGCGTCCGTCGCCGGACGAGGAGGAGAGGTGGCGCCGAGAGGGGCGCCTGGACGTGCGTCGGCGATGGGAGCGGCGACTCCGAGACCCGACGCACGGCCGCCTCACCGTGGAGGCCGTCCGACCGATCCTCAAGGACTGGTTGGATAGGGACTGCGGAGTCCTCAATTTCCGCCTGGTGCAGATACTCACGGGGCACGGTTGCTTCGGGAGCTATCTGCACCAGCGTCAGTGTAGCGGTAGGACGGACGGGGCGTGCGACGAGTGTGGACACCCGGTGGACACATCGTCGCACACCTTGGCCGATTGCCCGCAATTCGGGGGGGATAGGGCCGCGCTCGTAGCGGCGATAGGGAGTGACCTCTCGCTACCGGCCGTGGTCCGGACCATGGTCGGAAGCGAGGCGTCATGGGACGCGGTATCCCGATTCTGCGACATCGTTATGTCGCAGAAGCGAGAGACCGAGCGTCACAGAGAGCGGGCGCCGAGGGGGCAGGAGGCGGTCGCAGTGCGCAGACAGCTCGTCGCCAACGGGCGGAGCCGGGCGCACGACCGCCGCTTGCCTCCTTAGGCAGAGGAACCTGGCGCCGCGACCGACAAGGGCCGTCGGTCCGGCGCCCCCCTTGGAAAGGGTTCCTGGGGCGTATCTGGCGACGCGTCTCGTATTCCGACGCGTCGCCGCTTAGTGATAGGGATTTTGTCAATTGGGAGGGATGCTTCACATCCCTCCCCGAGGCGGGCCCGTTCGATCCGGGCACCGAACGGGGGTTGCGGAAGAACTGTTTAAAGCGTTATCCCGCGACCCTCGCGCGTTCCTTGCGGATGTGATGGAATACCGTGTGAAAATTTTAGTCGGTTGGAGTCCGACACTACCCAACTACCGGCCCAGTATTGGTAAGGGGTGTGCGTTCCCTTAGCATTTTGTTACACACGTTAATAAAAAAAAAAGGCGCCAACTCACCCGAACCCTCTGGTGGCCAAAGCGGCCGACTACGAGCCGTCCTCGAATCCCAAGACCAATAAGCGCAGACCACGGCATGCGCTAAATCCGCCATCCCCAGGGGTCCCTCACACCACACACGACGAACCCACAGTCACCGACAACACCCACGTCACCACACACACCTCGGACACTACCAACACGCTCCGAATCACCGCATCACGCCGCCCTCGCTTCAGAACGCGGCGCCTCAAGTACTCGCACACCGTGTACACTAAGTACACCCGCGATCAGAGGTGGTTCTCACCGCCCAGAGATTCAGGCGAAGGTAGTCGGGGAACGGGCCCGCGCCCGCCCTCGACGACCGAGTAGATTCGCCAGAGTAACCAATAACCAGACACACGTTATAAAAACTCCGCCGTGGGATAACTACACTACAAGTAGTACACTTTTTGTAAACAGGCCGTGGATCCAGGTCCACGCGCCCAATGTTAGATAAGCTGTAATAGTCTAATGGCTTACAGCCCTGACATCATTATGAATCGAGCTTCCTGTCTAAAGAGGCAATCGGCGGTCGTGCGCTCGGCCCCGCCCGTTGGCGATGAGCTGTGTACGCGCCACGACCGCGTTCTAACCCCCTCAGCGCCCGCTTCCTGACACGTTCAGTCTCCCGTTTCTGCGTTATAACGGAGTCGCAGAATCGGGATGCCGCATCCCATGGCACCTCGCTTCCGACCATGGCACGCACCACTGCCGGTAGTGAACGGTCACTTCCTATCGCCGCTATGAGCGCGGCCCTATCCCTCCCGTATCCCCTCCAACGGGTTCTCGCCTTGTCGTGGCGGAGGGGCTTAGTAACCGTGGCGCCCAACACGGTGAAGCCAAGTGGAACCCATCCGGCCGGCCCGCAGCGAAGGGCTGGTCGAAGCGGCCGCTTCCGGTTTGAGCACCGGTTGGGATAACTGGAGCTCACCGGAGCGGCCAGGGGCTGCAGGGGCGGTTTCATACCGCCCCTCGCAGCCGAGGTGGGGTCGCGGAGGGAGTACCCTCTGCGGCCAACCGGTGTCGCACCGGTGATGCGGCGGCGGTGGGGCCGCGGGGGAAGAGGAGTTTCGGTATTGCGATGCGCCGTTCTCCCTATCCTCCGCGGCCGTTAACAGGTAGCGGCGGGCCTAACATCTCTCCGCCGCGGGGAGCCGGGAGAGGTTTTCTCCCGTGGCTCCCATGGCCTCTGGGCGACAGGTTCGGGGGAACCGGTCGCCCGCACACGCATGAGGTCGAGGAGGGGGCGCGCTGCATGTTCCGGCGCGCCCTGGGAGGGTTCATCCCTCCCCCCGAGGTGGGGCCGCGCAAGCGGCCAGCGCCGGCAGGGTCGCGGTTGTGTGCGTACCCGCGTTCCCGTGACCCTGCCATCATGGCGATGAGGAGGAACATCGTGGGGGTTTTAGTCGGTGCAAGTCCGACATAACTCGTCCTTGCCCCCGCGAGGACGAGTATGTGTAGGCATTTCCCCCACGTAAAACAAAAAAAAAAATCCATCCCGTATCGCGGGCATTCTGCCAAGGTGTGCGACGATATGTCCACTACAATTACGCAAGTCCTGATATATCCCGAAGCAACCGTGCCCCGTGAGTATCTGCACCAGGCGGAAATTGAGGACTCCACAGTCCTTATCCAGTCAGTTCGCAAGAACCGGTCGGACGGCCTCCACGGTGAGACGACCGTACATCGGGTCTCTGAGTCCGGCGGTTGAACAGCGCCCCGCTCGAGGGCGCTGTTCGACCAGTCCCGCACAACAACTCAAGGAACCCAAACCAACCTCACCTGCTTGTGGTGCACCCTGCTAATCAACAAATGCAGCTCTGGCTTTCTCCAATCCGCATTGGGCCAGTGTGGTGGGAAATAGCCCAAATCTCTCAATTTGACTCCAACAAACGCGAGGATCTTTGGAGGAGGCCTGTATCCAGCAGTGGATGTCGATGATGATGATGATGCTGATGATGGTACGGCTTAAAATCGTTACGCTTTTAACCTATTCGACGGAAAAATTCTAAACGCTATTTGGTTGAATTCAGCGCCATATAGCCGAGCGGAGTCGTTACTCCAATAAACATTCTCAAGGTAGCATCCACCAACAGATAGATCTGGTGACTATTTTAAAGAACACTTGCATAATAAAGATAAATAAAGGAATTGCTGACAAAAGGTTTAAACAGAAATATTTATCATCAGAACCATCTATTGCAGTTAAGATGCTAACGCGTAACTTACTCCAGAAGTAAGAAACTTTAAGAGCTGCTGTGCGAGATAACCCCGTCCACACAATTACTCGTAAGGTTTGTACTTCACATAACGTTAAATCGGGAACAAGGCAGAAACCTGTTAGGGGACGTGGCGCTAGTTACGATGATATACACTCTAACACATTGTGTTCAGCGCCTTGAAATATAACATAATAGGCTCGTTACTTCATTAATTTCACTACCTACAGAGTCTTTCAAACTGATACGCAGTAATGCTAGCACAGTACTGTTTGTCGGCTGCAATAAGATCTGCGTTGGTAACTACCTAGACGGTATCCTACAACAAAAATCTATAATCACTAGTAAAGTCTAATGTATCATTGTTATTAATATTAAAATTAATCGATGTTCGATAAACAAGAAACAAAAATATCCGCTAGTTTTATTAAAGGTTAACATTAAAATGCGTAGTAGACGAATTGTTATGCTAGTTTATTGTTTTTAATATTATTGTCTCTGGTATTCGAAGTAGTTTTTTTAAGAATTTTTGTTTATTTCTGTAATTTTTGATCTTTAGGGCTTATCAATATAATTATACTTTTAAATATTTATAACTAACAAAAGTACTAAATTTAAAAAAAAATATTTTTAAATTTGCTTACATATATCTGGACTTGGCAAATTCGATAGTGGATTTGCTGAGTAGAACTCTTTCAATAAGATTTACATTCATAATGTTTACATTGCAATTGGCCTAAAGAGAATTTTTTATCAATTTATGCTTAGTCTATCTTAATTCTTTTAATTTTAAAAATATTTAATTATATAAATAATATCATCTATTGGTAACAATTAATACGACATGCCATAAATTAATTATTTATGTTAACAAGTAAATTGCCCCCTTTACATATTTAGCGTGAAAACATTTCGCTAAAACGCCGAACGTCAAATGTCAATGTCACTACAGGAATTTCACGTCCGTTAGAGTTGAAACGTTGAGAGTTGGAAGTTACTTGTTTGGTTTCGCCGTTTACTATTTTTTTCCTATTGTTCGTAACACCCAACATTATAGCGGAGTTTAAAACACCCGTTAAAAAAAATAAAGTTGTGGCAGAAAACTATATAATAAATATATCCCCATCACCTTTTTTGAAAGGGCTGGGATACGTGACAGGTAAACTACCCTCTTATCGTAGATATAAATTAATTACGATTTTCTTTCACAATTGTTTATCCCTGAAATATTACATTTTGTATATATTTTATTCAGGTGTATTCGTAATGCAACTCGCTAGATCCCCTGAAGCGGGTCAGATACGTTCTCCGTGGGCTCGAAAGACGCTGAACAAGCGTGTTAAACCGAACATCGTATGCACTGAGAGGCTGCAGGCTGAGGCCGACCTGCTGCAGCGAATGTCCCACCCCAACATCGTAGGTTTTCGTGCTTTTGACAAAACGAAGATATTGTACCTGGGCATGGAGGCGTGTAATTCATCACTTCGAGCTATGGTTGAAAAGAAATATGAAGAAGGAAGTAAACGGTTTGCTTCAAAATATATTTTGAAGGTAAATATTTTTTAACCATTTTAATTAGAAGTAATATGCAGAAATATCTGTAATGCTATGGGAACAAAGTTTTGTAATGTTTATTAATTACATTATTTTTTTACTTCAAACATAATTTAGCAGAATGGTACATGACAATGATATAATAGTGGATTTTAACTGACACTCCATGACTACATTCTGAAATTATTCATTTCTTTAAACTTTTTTCATAATTTCTAAATATATAATAAATGTGGTGAAACATTTGTTAATAATTAATTTAAGTAATATTTGTAGTGTAATAATTTCATAGTTGGACATGCAATATGCACATCCTGTCATAAATAGTGCAATACATATTCTTAGGTTTCAACAATAATAATTAATCGATATGGCATTTTATCGGATTCGCAGTATGGATTTAGGCAAAACAAATGCACTGAAGATGCCATTTTAGATTTAACTTCACATGTAGTTGAACAATTAGATTGGAAAAGAAAATGCCTTGCTGTATTTCTAGATCTTAAAAAGGCATTTGATACTGTATGTATACCGACCCTTGTTAGTCAAAAGGTCAAAATAGGTGACTACATTAGTAATGACCTACAAATAACCTTTGGTGTTCCTCAAGGAAGTGTCTTAGGACCTACATTATTTCTCATATATATTAATGAGCTATGTAACTTAAAAATTGATAACAGTAGTATTTACGCATATGCGGATGACACTGCCGTGGTTTTTATTGGGGATACGTGGGAAGCAGTTTATAATACTGCAGAAACTAATTTGACTAAAATAGCAAATTGGCTAAATTATAATCTATTAACACTAAACACCAGCAAAACAAATTACATATGTTTTTCTATTAATAGACGCTCACAACCTATAACACAAAATCTCAAAATACATACTTGTGTAGATTATAAAAATACATGCGCATGCCCCAATATTGAAAAAGTAGCTTATACGAGATACCTAGGTGTCATGATTGACCAAAAACTTTCGTGGCACCGTCACCTAGAAATCACAACTGATAGAATCCGAAAACTAATTTATATCTTTAAGACCCTTAGAAATGTTGCATCAAATAAAATCTTAAATACTGTTTACATGGCCCTCGCTCAATCAGTTCTAACATACTGCATTCCAGTTTGGGGTGGAGCTTCAAAAGTAAAATTTCTAGAGTTAGAACGAGGTCAGAGATCATTAATAAAAGTGATGTACAATAAACCCTATACATTTCCAACAAAAGACTTATATCACATTAGTAATTTGATGAGTGTTAGGAAGTTATATGTATTACGTATATTACAAAAGAAACATAAATCAGTTTTAACGCATTATACAATTAATGAACGGCGAGGAATATCAATTAATATGGTTGCTGTAAAAACTTATTTTGCTAGTCATCAATTTAAAAATCAATCGAACTATTTATATAATAAAATAAACAAAAGGTTAAATATTTTCCATCTTAATATCTACAATCTTAAAATGTTAGTAACTAACTGGCTGAATGGGTTAAATTATGATGAAGTTGAGGCTTTGCTGAATGAAATTAAGTAATACTTAACATTTGTTTATCAATTAAATACATATAAACCCCCGTCACACACACACGCACCGAGTCGCGCGCGTGCGCTCACACATATACACACACACACAGGAACACACGCACACACTCTACAAGTAAATGTTGCGTTTGTACACATATATTGTAAGAACATTTGTATGATACGGAAGAGCGGGGCATCCTGACACAGGTATATATTTACTTAAAAGGATGCCCCAAATATACGATTTATTGTGTAAAAACTGTTTGTGAAAAGAATAAAATATTTTTATTTTTTTATTTTTAACATAATTCCAGGTGGCCTCCGACATTGGAAATGCACTTGAATATCTGCATACAGACATGCGAATTTTGCATGGGGATATAAAATCATACAACATATTAGTGAATGGTGATTTCGCCATTTGTAAGCTTTGTGATTTCGGTGTAAGCTTGCCACTGGATGAAAATGGAGAACTGGACAAAGAAAAAGCTGGAGAATCTGAATACTGTGGTAAATAAAAACTAAATGTACTAATATTTACAGTATTATATTTTACACAATTTTTTACTTTAATTTGCTAATATGGTGGTGGTTGATGGTATAGAATGTCTTCTAGATCAGATGAATGTGTCTTAACAGATAACCTAGTAGGTAATGATGCTCCGGAAAGAGCAGCAGTTTAATCATATTTTGTGCACCAACATGTAGTGTGGCAGATATTGCAAATTGTGTTTATTCAGGTGATCTACATGCAGCAGTATGCCAATATGGAGACATGTTCATTTTGATGAATATTTGGTGCTTACAATAGCTTAAGGTCTTCTTTATGGAGTTATAAATATGCTTATTATCAGTCAATATATGATGTATAAAATTGGAACCTTTTGCATTCCATGAATGCTTCAAAACCTTCATAGGTGTTATGTAAGCACTGTTCATCATCATCCAGTCTATACACTTCTACTGCTGGACATAGATTTTCTCCAAAGAACTTGACACTGATAGGCCTTGCACTGCCTACATCGAGCGGTCTCCTAGAAATTAGGGACCATTGTTTGTAAGGGGTTCATATAGGGGGATTTGGCCCTTTTCCTAACACCATTACCCAATGCGGGTTGGTGGGAGCCAGAGCCTTGTTTGTTGATTAGCAGGGTGCATCACAATTTATAGACATTACTATTTCTTTCAAAGTAGAGAGAGAACTATCCATTATGAGATTCCTGTAATAATCCCATCCCATTTTCTGTATAGGTTACAATTGTACCTGAAGTCATGTTAGGATAATTTTTTGTACATAAATTTTATGCTACGTTTATTCATTAAGAAAGTGAGTTGCATATTCTCAATATTTTCGTACATCATCTCCAGAACTAACCGTTCTGTGTTATAATCTAAATATATTACTGGTTCATCCAAATGCCTACTGATACAATATAACGGAGTGTCAAAAAGGCGAAATGTATCAATTAGTGATGTGATGTATGTATATGTGAAGTATACAAGATATCCAACGTTTAAAGCTAAATAAATATAAGTAATAATACAAAAATATAAGTTGCATAAAAATAACATCATTATAAAAAATAAGCCTAGTCATTCTCCCTGTGACAGTTGTTGGATTTGCATTTTGTTTCTTATTTGAATCGCTGGCGAATTTTCTTCTCTTCTCACGTACACCTTCCCATATGCTGTGCAGCAATATTTATAGCGCTTAGCATTTACAAGTTCTATTTCGAGAAAATGTAATCGAGATGCTCTCGCTGTTAAATTTTCACCTACAAAAATAGGTGTCTACAGATGTGCAAAACCCTTAATGTTTCGCACAGACAAGTAGGGTTGATGTTGTTTCCACTATAATCCGTGAACTTAGCAACCCCTTTTTTACACGCACTCTGTATATATCTTTTATTTCTGATTTACATACGTCACATCCAATATTTTTCGATAAGCATGATATCATTTCTATCAAATCCTCTTTAGTTTCACTATCTTTCTTAGGTACATATTTTATTTCAAATATTGTTTTCCTCATCCCCTTCTGACGGTCTTCAATTGTTTCCTGCAAATTTAAAATATATTTGCTATCTTCTTGTGCCTGACTTTCCAATTTGTCGATTTTCTTTTTAAATCCTTCATTTTGTTATGTCAGAAATGCGATAGAATTTTCTATGTATTTATTTAACTGCTGAATATCTCCTAACGTTGGACTAATTTTTCTCAACTCCTCTTCACTTTTGGCAGTCATAGAAATTATTAAATTTTTCATCTCCTCCTTAATATTTAAATATAGAAAATTCGGTGCTAAAATCATCAATTTCATTCTTTCTTTTGTTTCGAATCCAGACAAATATACTGGGTAAGACAGGACCATTTTGGTTTTCCGACATAAGTTGCGATTCAGAGAATGATTTGTTCATACTTGCCGCCATAATAACAGTAGTGTGGAGGTAGCTTTGTTTGCTTGAATATTTACTTGAAATAATTGACTGTGTTGATATGTGCACTTGCGGCAATAAGTATGAGCTATTGCATGCAATTGCACGATTGACTTTCCTTAACCATCAAGGTTTGTTTTGTATTGTGAGTGTATTTACTAATGGATGGCAAGGACCTATCACCATTTTTGATATGAATAATTTTGACAATACAATATACAGAAGCAATGTTTATTTTGATATACCCTTTGTTAAAAAAAGCAGACAACCAACTATTTCATGTACTTTTGTCTTATTTACCTCTACAAAATCACTTCAATATGTCATTACGTATCTGTCCTAGGCACTGAAGCTTGGGCTGCACCTGAAGTGATATTGGGAGGCACAATCTCCAGTAAGTGTGACATATGGTCCCTGGGCATGGTAATTTGGGAGATGCTCGCCTTAATGCCGCCCTTCTTACACTTTGAAGACTCACTGGACGCGTGTGCAGACAGCTTGGATGATGATGAGTCCATGAATAATTACTGCTATGGGAACTATGGTAATTACACATTATCCTTAACGGCAGGAGCTTAATGAATTATTTAAATCTGGTTTAATAGTCTTACTAAATCGTTTGATTGTGTACAGTGCATAGGTTTAATGTGTAGCTCGACATCATGACGTAAAATACTGTCGAGACAAAATTGGTTACCCATGTGGCAAAGAACACCACTCCAACTCATTACTCATTTCCAATTTAAAATTGGTTTATTTATCTTTAGTACAGCACGTGCTGACAGAGTTGTGTTCGGTAAACAGTAATTCGGCATTGTAATAAATAATACTTGAAATAGGAACGATGATCATCATCATTATCAGCCTTTGTTTATCCACTGCTGGATACAGGCCTTCCCCAATGTCTTACATCAAATGTGATCCTCGGCTCGTCACATCCACCCACTTCCAACCAAAGTGTTGTTCTCGATAAACAGAAATTCAACATTGTGTTAATAACAGTTGAGATAGGAATGATGATGTCATCAAGTTAAACTAAATGACAGAGTTAATAACTATAATTCTAACCAAAGAAAATGAGATAATTATATCTCTGATGTGCAGTGGGTAACTGCTTACTTTGTAATATGGAGGATTCTGGTTCAATTCCAAAGGCACAACAGGGTGTGTTGTGGTGGAGTTTGGTTGGTTGTTGGGTTTTAAGGCACCCATATGTCTATGTGCCAGTCATTACTAATCTTGCCCCTTAACTGTATCGTCGTCTTCTTGGTGTGAACATATAAGAAGCGAAATCTACTGGGCCACCACTTGTAACCATCCACAGCCCCACTGACATCTGGCACAATGTGATATGTAGGTCAAATGATAGCCGTAGACTGAGGCTGTTATTGGCAAGCGCACGAGTTTACTAAATTTATAACAGACTTTTTGTATGTATTAGGCTACAGGCCGTCGGTGCCGAGGGACATAAACCCCGTGGAGTACGAGCAGGCTCTGACACTGTTCTGCGACTGCACGCTGGCGGTGCCGGCGATGCGGCCCACGGCTCGGGAAGTTGTGCTCGTGGCCGCCTCCACCTTGCCGTCGGACGAGGAGGCTTTACAAACATAAAAACCTACCAGCACGTGTCCGTCAATATGGTGATGTGTGAACGCTCGATTGTAGTAAACATATAAACTGGTGCTAGGAGTAGACTATCTTTCAGGTATCACTTCACAAATGGTCATTGAACCTTTTCCATATGTGTAATAAACTTATTTGTCTGTAGAAATGATCAACCAATATTTCGTGATCTGGTCTAACTTGTAAAGCTGCATCATCAACTAGTTCTTCATTTACACAACACTCGTCATCAAGTTGGAGTGTTGAATTAAAACTATGCAAAAATTGCATACATTTGCATGAGGGCAAGCTAAATAAAAGGTTCTGTGCGTTCGTTCAGTAAACATTTTGTATTTACGTAACATAAATAAAAACATCAACAGGCCCCCCCATCCCATCCTATCCCATCCCCCCCGTTAACCTCACAACAGTTCATGTACTTCGCTCAAAAACGTTAACATATAAGTTTCTTACAAGTTCACACTTAAAGCTAACATGTCACCGACATGAGATTACGAACGATGAGAATCATAAGGTCACCAGTGGCTGAGCGTGCCACCGGCTACACCCCGGCATGTATATATTGTTGCACAGGAAACCGGCTTTCAGTTAAACGGTACAACTTTTGATGAAAAATGTTTTTTTCATCTGAAACACAAAATAATATGTAGTCACTTGGATATGAAGTATTCATTGGCGTAATCCACAAAAGCACTTTCATGATTAGAATATAAAACTGAATGAAGTTAATTAATTTGTTTCAAATAATATAGGAGAACGATCAGATTCAGTTCACGAGTAACATAGTCTTTATTATATTGGCCAATAACTATTATAGGAAGTATGTTAAATTGTTTTAAAAGTGAAAAATACATGTCGAAGCAAATTTAAGATAAGCAGCACCAAAGTAATCTAAGTTGAGACAACTTGGGTAGGTGCATGGACATGACATACATGTACAGTGTCTTCCCTACTTGAGGTATCGGTTAGGGCTTCACTCCTAGTGGATAAGGTTTCCATTGTAAAGATACTTTATAAAATAGTTGTATTACATCCAGCGAGTTAAGTGCCAACTTAATGTAAATTAATAAAACCTAAATTGATTACTAATAGTTCTTAAGTTTGGATCTATCTATATATTGTATCGTTTGAGGCACTTAGCTTCTGAATGTATCCTTATTATAGTTTGATTAATTAAAACATACTTCAATCCAAAAGCTTAAGTTTGATTCTGTACGGATTTTCAGAGATAAAAATTTATTTGGTCCATACAGAACATGCATTGTGATCAATACATGGTGGTGGAATAAAGGTGTTGTTTAAATGAAAAGGCTTTTTTATCAGAAACAGTAGCTCCGTAGTATACTGAGCAAAATGTATGAATCGTGCCAGTGATGACCAGCTATTCCCCTACCCTTAAGTATAAAATGTACAACTTAAATTATTGCCGATATGAATAGACCAAGGGTTTCTGTAGTATATGATACTTAACTCTATTAGGATGATGTCAAGTATCAGATACGCGGATACCTCCAAAATATTCTAGACTTATCGAAGGCTGAAACATAATGCTTTGGATGTAGCAGGTGCATCTGGGTGCGTTAGGAGTGTGGCGCGGTGGCCGGTGGCGGCGCGTGGTCGAGCGCGCGCAGGTATGCGTGCACGTCGCGCTTGCCGGCTGCGTGCGCCGCCTGCGCCGCGGTGAGGCCGGCCGAGTTGCGCACGCGGTGCGCAGGCGCCCCTCCTGCACACACCGCGCCCGCCAGCAGCCGCACGCACGCCAGCTGCCCGAACATGGCCGCGCCGTGCAGCGCCGTCTGCCCGTTCTGACGTACAAAACGAAAAAATATTATAGTCGTTTATCTGTACACACATGCTGTGTGACATCAATAAGGAGCGTTAAGGAGTTACAGAAGTCCATGTTATCTCCAGGACTCCAGGATCATGCCATTTCTAGGACATCATCACAGTGCCATAAATAAGTTATTGTGTGATCCCGATCGTTCAATAACATGGAACGTGGAGACTGCAATCGGCAACCTCTTCAAGCCGTTACTCTGAAGACTTTGGACAGCGTTTGAACAATGTTCCTGCTGTTCCAGTTGTAGTGAAACGCTACACGTGTACAGCAAAGCGGGTTCGCTCACCGGCAGCACGCCCAGCTCGGGGTTGTACTTCAGCAGCTCAGCGACCACGCCCGCGTGTCCCTTGTGCGCCGCCTTGAACAGTGGTGTCGCCCCGTCCTGCGCACGCACACAACAGAGTGCATACATTATACATAAATATGGTTAATCTACATAAATCTGTCAATATCACCTAAATGATAATCAATGATGATCACACAGTTCAGGGTCAGGTTTTTTATTTAATGCAAACATTGGGGCAAATAAATGTACCATATCACCACGCTACCTGCCAATCGCAGATCTTACTTCTCTTCCATATTCCTCTATCAGCCGTCATATCTGAATTCACACCTACAATGCAATCCACACTTTCTTCGGTATTCCTCTACCCTTATAACCATCTATATTCATTCTCATTACTTTCTTTGTTATATGTTCTTCATCTCTCCGCACAACATGCCCGTACCACGCTAACCTGTTGCTCCTCAATTTCTGTCATTGGAGCAACTTTCAGACTTCCTCTAATATACTCATTCTTAATTTTATCCATCCTCGTCACACCACACACCATCTTAACATTCGCATCTCGGCCACATGTAATCTTTCATCCGAACCCTTGGTGGCCCAACACTCGGCTCCATATAGTACGGCAGGTCTAACGACCGACTTGTAGATCGACAGATCTACTGCCCCTCAAACTTAAGAGACATCTTAAGTTTGAGGGGCATTCGTGGATCACAAGCCGTTCCAGTGACCCATCGCCATTTCATCCAACCTGCATTTTTTCGACTTCTCACATCTGGATCTATATCCCCGTCACATTGTATGAGTGTGAACCCAGGTACTTGAAATCGGAGCAAGTTGGTAAGGATACACCATTTAAAGCGATTGGAGAAAAACTGGTGGGATCGCTGAAGTCACAGAACAAACGTTCAGTTTTGCTCCTGCTAATATTGAGCCCAGCCTTCTCTAATTTATTTCGCCATTATTCCAATCTGCTCTACACCTCGCATTCATCTTCCCCGACTAGTACGATGTCGTCAACAAAAAGCATACACCAGGGTGCCTCCTCCTGTATGTCTGATATCAGTGCGTCCGTTATCAGAAGGAAGGGATACGGGCTTAATGCCGACCCGTGGTGTAGGCCCAGCGAGGCCCCGAAACTGTCGCTTTCGCCAGCAGTCGACCGGATGTGTGTGTACTGGCCCAGGACTACGTATCTGGAATAAGCTGCAAAAATTTCCCAGGCACTCCTTTCACTTTGAGAGCCCACCACAGAACCTCCTGTGGAACCTTATCGTGTTCCCTTTCAAGGACCACGAACACCATGTTCAGGTTTTTATGCGCACGTCTGTATTTTGCGCACAGTTGGCGCAGAGCAAAAATGTTGTCCGCAGTCCCCCGCCCGGAGGTAGTCCGGAACCAGTTTGGTTCCGGACTACCTCACTCTCCTCTCTCAGTCTTCCTGCTAAGATTCTTTCCCACACTTTCATACTATGCGACATGAGTTTTATTCCTCTATAGTTGTTACAGAGCTGTACATCATCCTTGTTTTTAAAGATGGCTAGCAGTGAACTGCTACACCACTCATCCGAGATGGCCTCTGCTTGTAACAATCTTCTTGTCGCGCATTGTGCATCAGTATTGATGAATTTCCATAGAATACTGCTGCACAATCCGCGACTTCTCTTAGTTGGCTCATACGACATCTACGGAATGAGATGGAGCTACCCTATTCTTAAGCCGAGAGCAGCACGGCCTGCTAATCGCAGATAACCATAAATATTACTGGAATGTAACGAGACATGGGAAATGGCATTCATGGCGGAAAATGGCCCAAGTCCCGCCCTATGTATCCCTACAAATGTGGTGATGTTTGGGTGAGGCCTATGCCCAGCAGTGGACGCCTATCGGCTGATGATGATGAACGAGACATCATATAATGCCTGAAGGTGATGATGAGATGCAATGTGATACAAAATACTTACAAGAACCTTTAACCTCATGGTTAAAGCCAACTTGTCACCAGGGGACATTTATTATAACAACGTATCAAAAATTTGGGACGCTTGTGTAGAACGTTTTCCAACGTGTGTGTGTGTGTGGGTGCGTGTGTCTGCTGCATGCGCGCGCGGCGCGTACCTGCCGCAGCGCGTCGACGCGCGCGCCGCGCCGCAGCAGCGTGCGCACGACGCGCCGGTGCCCGCACTGCGCCGCGATCCACAGTGGCGTGGCGCGGTCAGCTCGCGCCGCGTCCACGTGCGCGCGCGCCGCCAGCAGCGCTTCGCACACCTCCTCGTGTCCGTTCTGCGCGCCGATGAACAGCGGCGTCGCGCCGTCCTGCAACACCCACGCGCACCGTGCATTAGTAAACAGATGCACGGGCATGTCATACAGCTTATTTTGAACAGCCGTGTCCCTAATCCCCTCGCATCGTCATTGTACCCTCGCTTGTCTTAAGGCATGACATAGAAACTTCCACACATACCTTCACAACTACTATTATTAAGCGTTTTTATTTACATTTCTAATGTTTTATTTGTGTCAATCCTGTAGTGTGGACGTGGCCAAACTTCCTTCCTCATCTCATCCAATATATTAAAGATTGCTCCGGGATCTCCTGAAAAATATATATTGCTTCCGCTTCCTTGCGCTTAAACACATTCCATCAACTGCAGGGCCTCGAAAATTGCGCTGTCTTTTGTCGGGCACGTGACTACTGGATATTCGCCTTTCTCTTCAAGCATGAACCAGAAGTGAAGTCCTTCATAGTGGACCCAGTGATACTTTTAAAAGTAACTACTGTTATGAAAAGTGAGCCAGTTTAAGTACCTTCATACAGGAGTTAACGTTGGCGCCTCTCTGTATCAGCTCCTCGACGACGGGCAGGTGGCCGCACTGGCACGCCACGAACAGCGGGGTGCCGCCGTCCTGCGTCACCCAAGGCAACGATGTGGATAAACAATTTATTGTCTAAGAAAGTTAAACTTAAAAAATGTATAATAGATTTTTTTTCTACTATAGATTTTCCATAACATTGTTTCTGTATGCTTGAATCATCACGGCGTCCATTTCTGGCGTTAAACTGAACCAGAAGTAACGAGGAAATAGTAGTTTTTTTTTAATGGGCAATTTACGGCATCACTATATAAAAGTATTTTCTAAAAGTTGGATACATGGAGTAGAGGAAAAGAAATCCGCAAGTGCATGCATCAAACAGATTACCGTGCTGGGCGCGTCGATGTTGGAGCCGGCGTCCAGCAGCAGCCGCGCGATGTCCAGGAAGCCGCCCTGCGCTGCGAAGAACAGCGCGTTGGTTCCTGTCTGACAGACACAACGCACGCCGCAGCGTGCCACTGGGTTGATATTCAGGGCGTACTAAGTGTTCATGTAAACAACTGCGAGATGACAAACCTTCGTAGGATAGTGGAAAAGAAGGCTCATGATTGACCATTTCTACACTGACAGTTTACGTAGTCATTCGAGGTTGGAGTTTTACCAGAGCAGTACATATTATCCTTAATATATTACTACTTACAGCATCTAAGTGGTGCTGTGAGTATTATGTCTGGTAGCTCATTGTTACACTTACCGTTCTGCAGCAGCCTGGGTCGGCTCCCTGCACCAGCAGCTCCTGTACGCACTCTGTATGCCCCATGGCTGCTGACAGGATCAACGGTGTCGTGCCATCCTGCGATAAATATAATATTAAATAATTTTATGTGGTACGGTTTAATGGGGGTGTAAGGCGTCCTGCACAACAACTCAAAGAACCGAAGCCAACCTCACTTGCTCGTGGTGCACCCTGCTAATCAACAAACGCAGCTCTTGCTCTCTCCAATCCGCATTGGGCCAGTGTGGTGGGAAATAGCCCAAATCCCTCAATTTGACTCCAACAAACGCGAGGATCTTTGGGGGAGGCCTGTGTCCAGCAGTGGAGGTCGATGATGATGGTACGGCTTAAAATCGTTAAGCTTTTAACCTATTTGGCGGACAAAATTCTAAACGCTACCTGGTTGAATTCAGCGCCATCTAGCGGAGCGGAGTCGTTACTCCAATAAACATTCTCAAGGTAGCGTCCACCAGCAGATGGATCTGGCAACTAGTTTAAAAAACACTTCCATAACAAAGATAAATAAAGGAATTGGTGACAAAAGGTTTGATCGGAAATATTTATCATCAGAACCATCTATTGCATTTAAGATGCTAACGCGTAACTTGCTCCAGAAGTAAGAAACTTTAAGAGCTGCTGTATGAGATAACTCCGTCCAGACAATAACTCGTAAGGTCTGTACTGCACATAAGGTTAAATCTATCTAGGTTATCTGAAACCAGCAGACGTTCAACCGGCGTGTATCTTGTTTATATATTACTATTGCTGATACTAAATGAAAAACCTAGTTCTTACAAATTCCTACCGCTCATCCATAACAGCCAATTTAGGACCTCACAGTTGGGGCTCAGGCCTAACCTCAATATGAGGGCGATGGGCCATAGTCACCACGCGGGCCCAATGCGGATTGATGACTTCACACACACCTTGCAATAAATTCCAATTCATGTGCAGGTTTCCTCGCCATGTTTCCCTTCACCGTTTGTATTACGCTGTTGTTGCTAAAGTTCACAAACGTACATAACTTAAATATTAAAGTCATCAGTACATGCGGAGACTTGAACCCCCGACCTTCGGAATGAAGGCCGCACGCTGTAGACATTAGACCAGCGAGCTACCCAAATTCCTACGCTTGCTGGTAAAGCTGAGGTATTAACCATAAATTTTAGTGTTTTGTTTCCTGCAGAATCCTATTTCTCCAGATAAAAGTAGGTTGTTTTTTCCTTATATCTTAAATAATCTGCCTTTGAAAGTCAGGTCAAAATCAGAGCAGTCTTCTCCTAGTTCACCTACAGCTAAGACTAAAGTGTTTAAATGTGGTATTTAGGTATCAATGAAACTGTCTAGTACACAACGTAAAAATATCTTTCATATTACAACGCTGCTGCGAGTCCTCGCGTGCAGGCTGCATCAGGCGCCAGGCACCAGGCGCCGCGAACACGGTATTCGCTCACTTGCAGCGGTTTGAACATAATGAATAATCTGGTGCTGCAGAACTATTTCTTGGGCTAACTTATTAAAATTCTTCAAAGTTGCTTTCATTTGCTTTGTAAGTTAGACGTCCACGTTAAGTTGCATCTTAACAAAACTTAACATCAGGTTCTTAAGCGACAATCGTCTGCTTAAAAAATGTGGAAATCCCTTATTATTGTAAAATCCTGGCACCCCCACGCAGGCCCCCCTCACGCGGGCACTATCTACATATATTTTAACGCTACGAAGCTGTAGTGTGGAAACATTACTGTGATCCAATGTGAAGGGCGGTTTAGCTAATTTATCTACTTAACGTGCTCCAGGTATTAAAGAATCCTTCTTCTTCTTATCAGCCTGATAACGCCCACAGCTGGACATAGGGCTCTCTCAAGAATCCTAATCGAGGGGAAATTGGGCCTTAGTCCTACCACGCTGGCCAAGTACGGTTGGTGAGTGGTCAGAGCCTTATCTGTTGTTTAGCAGGGTGCACCGCATGCAGGTGAGCCTGGGCTCCGTAAGACGTTGGACTAGCTGGAAACTCCGTACTAAGAATCCTAACTGGTTAAAATACAAGTTTAAACAGTGACGGTCTTATAATTGAAATGGACATCAATCAGCGCGCGCATGATGCTGATAAGACAATGATAACAATGCGACGTAAGTCACAACCAGAGAGCAGCCAGCGATACATTGCAGATGTTTCCGGCGGCGCGTCTAACGGGATTATGTACTTAGTGCCCATGGGTGGCTATACCTAGCCGAGAGCGCGAGCTGCTGGAATCTCACAATATAGTGTACATCACTCACGCGATGAGACCTAGTTAGGACTTAGCGCATAACGAGCACTTATGATGAAACTAGTAACATGGTATAACTTGGCATGAAAACGATTATTATTCGTATTGGTTATTCAAATTGAATTAAATGAAATCGTAATAAATAAGTGAAGTATAAGTTACGACAAATTAATGTTATGTACCATCACCACCACCACCATCATCCCATACCCGTCCACTGCTAGACATAGGCTTCTCGCTTCCGCCCGCCAGGGGCCGTCGTTTGCAGTTTCATAAGGGGGGTTTGGATCACTTCCATCAACGTTAACCCAAGGCGGGTTGGTGGGAGTCAGAGATTCGTTTGTCGATTAGCAGGTAGCACCACGAGCAGGTGAGGTAGGCTTAGGTACCGTGAGTTGTTGCGCGGGATTCCTTACGCCGCGTTGTGTATATAATCCTAATAAATCCTTTATTCACCATTTTATCCTCGTCGCTTTAATCAGCGTGGCAGTAAGATACTGCTTCTATCATCCACATAAAGTTAAATTCCCTGATGGTTAAGTTAAATAGTTTAAAGTGTCGTCAACGTATCAAATATTATCTAAGATTGCTGGACCTGTATAGCGTTAACTGCAAGCGAGCATATAACGGCGGATTTGCGAGGGTACGTGGCCCCTGTCAGGGTTGTGAGGGTACACCCTTATAGAGGCGGGAATGGTGAATTTGTACGGCGTAGACATTTTATGTAATGCCTATTCTCGAGAGTGTATCGATTTTGTTAAAGTGAACGCTTGGGGGAGTCGTGAGGAGGCTGCCTGCAAAGTATTGCCCGAATTGAACCAAATTTCTGGGCCATAAGTAGCTAATAATATAGACGAAAGAACTGGCAGTAGACTTGGGTCAAAATTAGACTATAAATATTTTTTTTTTGTTCAAATGTTGTATTGGTTGTGATACTCAAACAAATTTAACGGAAAAAGGAGAAACATCATCCCTTAGTAGGAATTTTCTCAACGGAATCTCCATTGTTTCTTAACTTCCAATCAGTATTATAATACAAATTTCAAAACAGATTTCACCATTGTCTATGAGTATCTTACCCGTGGACTGTCTCGGACTGATGATGATGATATTACCAGTGTTAAAACGGTGCACGTGGGTTGCAGTGAAGCAAAGATGAACAGTTTCAATTTTAACTAATCATTAAGGTGGTCAAGCTGTGAGGATTCTATGGAGTGATACTTACCCGGTCGCGGGAGTCGATGTGGACCTTGCCGGTGTCGAGGAGCTGCCGGAGTCTCTCACAATCACCACGCAGCGCAGCTAAATGGAACTGCACGTCGGTGCGGGACTCCTTCTGCGGGTAGCCGGAGTAAACATCAATACTACGATTAATTCATTATAAAGAGTTAAAACATAAATAAATACTATCCGTTAGGATTACACCCTATACCCGATTTGCTGATAGGGAAGACATTACCTGTCTTATCTACCTATACTACATTTACTGCCTATAAAGGAAGAAGTAGTAAGAACATTACTATAGCCTGATGTCATCAATTGATATCTGAAAGCCTGTGCTGATGTTACTACGGTACGTCCTCATCCACAATTAAAAGCTGAACGATTAATTAAAAGTTTGGGGTTTGTAAGAGTGCGTGGTGCTGGTGGTGATGATATTTAGGCAAGGTGGCATCACGCTAGCAGACAATCTCGGCGTATTTAACTATTTTATATCTGTTACATCTGCACGCGCAAGTTTTTACGCTTGTCTAAACCAGTGCTTCCCGATCTTATTTCGTTCCTTTACTCACTATAAAAAAAATCATTTACAAGTAGCTCACCACCAATACCATCACACATTCTAAGCAACATGTCTCTTAAGCTTATCTTTGAAGTATACTTCCCATCTCTCCCTGCGTTCTCTAGCATTTAAGTTAAGGTTCAGACCGTTTAGGTGCGTTACCACAGCAACGCCTATTACTGAAATACTGAAATAAAGAGATTTACGATCTTATGTCTTAAAGCGGCTAGCGTAATGTGGTGCAGTGTATAGCATCCTAATTAGCGCCACGTTTTTATGGGCGCGCGTATCGCTTACCATCAGGTGAACTTACTACTCATCTCCTTACTTCCTTGAACAAAAAAATACAATTTTCAAATACGCCCGGGGTACGCGCACGCTATGTTGGGAACCGCTGGTCAGATCGATCGTGGGCGGAGACACCACGCCGCGCTGGAGCGTGCCGCTGCGGTGGTGTTGCAAATGGATTTGGACGATCTGAATAGTGTGCCTGCACGCGAGTTCGCATTTAATATTAAGATGCGCATTGGCCGGTGTTAAGTGGACGATGAACTGACCCTGCTCCCATTTATATGAAAAAATTCTTTTTTAAGACGGTTATATATATTGTTGAGCATGATACTTGAATTAAATTTTGATGTGTGCTCGCGAAGGATATCTTAGTTCACATGTTTACTGTCGGATTACAGCGGTACAGTTATCCCGACAACCGATGGACATCTACTGCTGGATATAGGTCTCTCGTAATGTGTTCCACAAACAACGGTCTTGTGTTGTTTGAATCCAGTGGCTCCCAGAGATTTTTTATGTCCTGTGTTCACCTAGTGAGGGTCTGCTGAGTCACACGGCGGGCGATGGTGAGGGCGATGCTTGGAGTATCTCCGTGTGATCGGAGAACTTAACGCAATCTAAACTGGATCCCATATCGCCCGGGAATAGACAAAGAGACCAAGGTAATACAAAGAAAGAGGAAAGGCTCTGGTTCGCGGCAGTTATAAGTAAAGGAACATCTCCAGTCAATGCTTAGTGTATACTTAAATAGAAATCTAGAAAATTGTTAATCAGTCATTGAACAAATACTAATTACAATAAAAATGTCGAATTAATATTTCATTCGGAACACATTTGAAATTTGTAAAGAATTTCTAATTACTCTTGCCATAAATACTGTTACATAAAAACTGTTCTTTTCTTCAACCTTCTAATTATTTTGAATTTGGAACACGTATATATATATATATATATTATTTTAAAAACTTCTATCGATTTTGCGCCATTTCACATATTTTTTCGTGTTCATTATCAAATTACAATATGTAATGGGGTGGGGGTGTTAAAGCAAATAGTATTGCAGCGATCGCCTTGCACACAGTGGGTATGGAGCCGTCGGATATATTCCAGACACTTCAATAGCTTGCTATCAGCAGTATGTTCGTGTATCGTGCTATCAACAGATGCAACAACACTTCCGCTGTCGAAGACCAGAAAAGATCGTTGCGGCCGCGTGCTGTTAGCTGTTGGAACTACAAAGGCTGTTAATGCTGTTAAAGCTAGAATTCGTCGAAACCCCATTAGGAAGCAAATCAAAAAATCTTATCGCGAGAAATGAAGTATCCCGCCAGGACTCTGTCATGTATTATGAAACAAGACCTGAAGCTCGGTGCTCGGTGCTCATCGTCGATATACAGGACATGCGCTAAATCAATCTTTACAATTAAAGATGGATGGAGTGGATCGATCAAAACGCCTTCTGTCGGAATACAAGAGTCAGGTGAAAGGCACAGAAGTATCCTCTTCACCCATGGAAACATTTTCACGATTGAAGAACACTACAAAGAGCAATATGATAAAGTGTACGCTCACAGTTCTAAAGAAGCTGCTCAAGTGGTCGGAAAGGCACAACGTGGTCATCATCCTGCGTCAGTGATGGTTTGGTGGGGCGTGTTTTATCACGGAGTCACAAAACTACATTTTTGTGAAAAAGGAGTGAAAACTTCAGCCAAGGTGTATGAAGATCCTGGTTTTGGATCATGTAGTGAAACCTTTCAGCAACAAACTTTTTAAAAATATACCCTGGACTTTCCAGCAGGACTTTGCACTTGGTCAGAAGGCACGAAGTACCGAAGCCTGGCCCAGGAATCAACATTTCGGACTTTATAAAAGCTGAAGACTGGCCTTCTCCTAGCCCAGACCTTAACCCTGTCTGTAGACTTTAAATTATGGTCGGTTTTAGTGAGCATGGCCTACTGCTGCTTTAAACGACATGGCGACATTGGGTCTCTTAAAAAATGTTTGGAGCAAGCAGCGGCGGTAGTGGAATTTTCTCTTGGAAATAGTGATTAAATCCATAGATTCATGATTCGTGGCCAAACAGTTTGAAGGCCTGTGTAATAGTCGAAGGCGGTCACTTCGAATAGAATATTGTTTTTAAGATTGCCGGGAGGGGGCACAGTTTCCTGTGATACAGGTAAAATCTTAGTTCAGGAACCAGGTGCTTCAAGTATCGAAGATATGTAAAACAAAGCAATAACTTAGCTTTATCTTTATTTACAAATCAATTTATAACAGTATGTGATCAAGTTAACATTACTTAAGCAACTTGTTTGTCCACTTTGGAGAAAAAAGCTTAACTAACGGGAAAACGGCCCGTACCAGTCTACACGCCCACACTGGTACATTTGCAAGGTTCCATTGATTGGGTAAGCGATACGTTTCCAACAGTCTTACCTGATGGTATAGTAGCTAAAGATGGAGGTTTGATTAAAAAATATGCCGAAACAGTTTAAAGGTCTGATAGATCCCTCCAGCCGCGCCAAGACTGATGATGTTGTCGCAAGTATTTCAGTTAATGTCGATTGGCTTTCATCAACGTGGTGGTATACAATCTCCGCTGTATCACTCCTATCATTAAAATTCGTGACCACATCAACAAGATGAACATCTGCTAATGTCGGTTATTTCCTAGACTTCTTGTCATCGTTAGTAATCTAAGTTATGGGTATTACGAATAGAAGGTACATTTCGGCTGGTGGTTACGCTCCTGATTATAAAGTAGTACTGAGAATATCGGTCGTGAGGAATTCACCATCAAGGCCAATTTCTGTGGAAGGTCGCGCTTCGCCACATTACAATGACACCTTATTTAAATTCAATCATTCCTGTCGGATGCAGACAGTGTGCAACGGAATGCTATATTTTCAAGTTAGGGGGTTCACCTCATCTTCTATCATGTACGAGTAGGTAAGTAGCAATTTAATGTGAACAAGCTTTGAACACTTAAGATTTGGTGGTGGCCTTGTTGATAGCAAAGTGTAACGGGGACATATTTACTGCTGCCAGGTCTCTTTTGTCAGAGACCGTCTAGTTGCAGCCGACAAACAGTAGTGTGCATCCTGTTTTCCGGTTTCAAGGGCGCTGTAACTATAGTAATTACTGAGGTAATAAGATTCAACATCTTATGTATCAAGGCGACGAGCGCAGCGATCACACATCAGCCAAGTAAGGTGAGGTGAGTGGCATAGGACATAGTCCTGTTCAGCCCTGTAGTCTCAGGCTAGTAAGAGTAGGACACTAAAGTAAGCCCTGCATGTCGTTGAGGGCGACTAAAAGGGTTTAGGAGTTTCGCGGGCCGTGATGGTGGCGGCCTTTATCGTTGAACAAGCGAATCTGCGTGAGACCGCGTGTGGCTCAGCGTCGGTGGCTAGGAGGGTTAGGCTCCTCCTCAGAGACGTGTAACAGAAAGTGTAGATCGGCACCGGTACGTTCAATAAGAAATCCCGGAGTCTTTCCGAATGTTTTAATGCAGAGCATGGAAGGGGTTTTAGTGAGGAAGAATCTCCCATAATCCTGACTTTCATCCAGAAGCAGGGTATCTTTCAAGATTTCCCCCACGGAACCAAAAAGAAAGCCTAAATTGAGTAAGGTTATTTGATCACGCCGATGTTCCGCAAGGTGAGCACCGCAGCGTCCCGTGACGTCACTGGTGCCGCGTTCCACACCAGCTCCGGTTGCACTACGGTTGAAAGCATTATTTATAATTCGTCTTGCTAATACCAAAATGTTTGCTGTACACATCGTTATTGCAACATTCACAACAGACGAGACGGAAGCCGTCTATGCTCATCTCTTGCGTCTCGCTTCCCACTGGGTGCGTTTATAAAGACGTTAAACTGGTAAATGATGTGCTTTTACAAGAAAAACGTTAATAAATCGCGTCACATGAAGGCGATGCGATTTTGATGACAGTTTTTTATATCTCGCTATAATTTCCGGTTACAGCAGCGGTCAGTCTAAAGACCGCCGATTGTTCACCGTCCAGCTTTTTTGATTTCTTCTCATGAAACATCCCATTAACGATACATGCTTTAGTATTTATAATTTTGCTATACCTACCCTAAGATCCTTTCAGAAGAGCACTGATTGCCTAGCCTGTGTGTATGCAGTGTGCATGTGCAGTGCTCATCGTGGGTTATGTTTGGGAGAATGTATCAAGCGCTACCATTAATCAACTAATGTATAACTTTACAATCAGCGTACTAAACATGTATTGACAAATTATACTTGTAATTACTTGACGATGTACATATGGTGTTCAATCCGCTCCTCGCAATAAATAAAAATTTGGGAACGAGCTGCACATCCGGTGTGCAATGATGCTATTTATGTCAACTCACTAACGAATTGAGTAAGTATACGTAGTTTTTTTTTTAATTAAAAATGAACAATCTATAGATGAGAAATTCGTTCCTGGAGACCATGTTCGAAAAAATCTTCGTATCAAATGGGCTAGACGACACTCCACAACACTATTAGGTACATAGGTTTGAGTTCGTTACTATGTGGCCTCTGTTATTTTCCAAATGTATAATAGATCATCTGTGCATCGAAACGAACAAATCTTTTTAATTCTAACTTCTCCCTGCTGTTTGTTTTCTTGTTCAGTAGCGAGATATAATTGAAAATACAAAAATACAACATACAATCCAAAAAGGACCATCGGCTAAGAACACCAAAATTCTGTTTAGCATAGATTGAAGTCATGACGGAAACAAGTCTTCACAAGAGTCCTTATATAAATATATCGCATGAATCGTTTTTATAAATGTAGAAATAGGAAATAAACAAGTTTGTTCGCGCATTAATAAGTGTTCAGAATGCGAGTGTAGTTAAATAATAGATAACACGTGAAACATCTTAATCGCTCCGCCAACAAAACGAGTCGGATGCTGGTAACTGAGTGTTGATCTGATCCACCCGCGCGGAATATGTACAGGCGACTGTGTCAGCTATAACGGGAGGCCGGTACACGGAGTGGGCGAGACTACTACAAACTTTTTAATGCTCTCATGTACTATAGAGCCCAAAAATTTCAATGAGCTCTGAAAAACTTCTAAACAGTATACCACGACCACAACCCCACAGAGAGAACCGCGGAATACTACCTTCCTTCCTTAAAACGTCTCTAATGGAAGTGCTTAGATATTCTTAAGCAATCATCAACATCAGCCGCTAGACGTCCACTGCTGGACATAAGCCTCTCCCAAAGATCTCCATATCGCTCGGTCCTGCGCTGCCCGCATCGCCGAGCACTAGATGGCCGTCGTTTATAGGGGTTCATATGGAGCAATGTGGGCCATTTCCCAACACGCTGGCCCAATGCGGGTTGACGGGATTTCTTAAACATTAGTAATTATAATCAGCAGTTTATTAATGGCCATTTGAAACTACTAAAGTGATGACCACGATCACCCTGTCAAGAGTGATACTGAAGAAGAAGAAGACATCAAATTTATAAAATCGATCATAAAACTTTACCACCGCACTAGAACTAGAATTAAAAAAAAATCGTAAATAAACCTACCTTTATTTCAGTTAATTATGTTAGAATTTAAAAAAATCTTCGTCGTTCTCCTTCATGTCTGAAGGTTGGACTTTTAAATCTGATAAATATAGCCTGGCCTCCTTTGGGAGTTACGAAAGTTCTTAGACGGATGAATTTATAAAATTATACTATACTCAGGGGTGTAAGGGTTCCCGCACAACAACTCACGGAATCCAAGCCAACCTCACCTGCTCGTGGTGCAATCAACAAACGAGGCTCTGGCTTCTACCATCCCGCATTAGGCCAGCGTGGCGGGAAAAGGCCCAAATCCCCCATACGAACCCCTACAAATGATAATCCCTAGTGCCGGGCGATGCGAGCAGCGCAATACCGATCGATATGGGGATCTTTCGGGGAGGTCTATGTCCAGCACTGGACGTCTAGCGGCTGATGATGACGACGACGACGACGACGATACTATACTTTACATAACTAGTTAAAACTATATTAATTATCCTCAGTAGCGCAGTGTTTTAGCATTAGCTTCATTCTATACTAGAATAACTGGCCTCTCTAGGTGCTGACACCCACTTTGTGGTGTCACCCAAACACAATGCAAATTTATATGACGCAGACTTAATATTAATCGGAGGTAGATTTGTTTTGCCAAAGACCGCCAAGGTGATAACCGCAGGTGTTATTTCGATGCCAAGTAATACTAAGCAAACATTGATGTACGTTCTTGTTCGGCTAGTGATATCAAGGCTACATCAGTGCTTGTGTAAACATCCTAAATTGCATCGCATTGTTATTAGCAGGCATATAATGGTACCTATATCGATCCAGCTTGTCCTGTAGCTTCTTTAATAATAAATTAAGAGTATATAAACATCTCACTCATCTCGCCTCTTCGTATAATGAAAGCAAACGGAAAGAATAAAATATGAAATGGACATGTTATAAATTGTCTCGCGAGGGTTATAACTTTCCACCCTTAGCCACTTAACGGCAGAGTCACAATATATTCGCGGTACCACCAACGGCGGCCGCATTAGATTCTCTGCGATGCGCCGGCGCTGGATATAGTTCGTCTGCGACTACATGCAGCCCACAAACTAGTTGTCACCTTGAATCTCCGATCTTTCTTACGAGATGACGAGACGATTCTGTTTCTTACTACAACAAAGTATCCACACTCGTTTATACAATGTATCTTAAACAAAGTCAGAAAAAATAGCTGACCTGAATACAGAAATATTTTAAGATACGGATAAACAAACAGCAACAGTTCTACCCTGTTTTTAATTTAAATTAATCTATAATACTTGTTGACAAATTAAGAATAATTGTTTATTACTAGTAATTTATTAAAACAGTATGAATAACAATTTTTCTTTCACATCGTAGTGAATGATGATTGTACGCAATACCTTATACACGCGGCAAGATCAGCGTCTTAAATGAAAACAACTTCCAATCATTTGGGACCATTCCGCCCTACTTAATCTTAACTTTATCTATTATTACTGAAGACAGGGGTGAAGTTCTGTTGGTAAACGTAAAGGCACCGGTTAAGCAGTTGGGCGCGTAATCGCCGTCGTGGGTGGCAGGCCGGTTAATCTATATGGACCGTTGCCAAACCCCGTCATTATTTGAAGAGAGAGGAGAGTTTGCACACCGAGACGTCTCCAGCGTGTTTGTGTCTCATTATAATAGCAAGCAGTGTTATGTTAACTTCGTAACTGAAAATAATTTTTTTTGGATATATAATTAAATATACAAAACTACAAGAGACATACGTTTGCAATCGTTAAGCGGTAAGGGGTCCAGTACAACAACTCGCGGTACCCAAGTCAAACTCACCTCCTCGTGGTGCGCTCTGCTAATCAACAAATCAAATGGACATAGAAATGGCCCAAATCCCCTCATATGAATTCCTACAAACGTGTAGATCTTTGGCGGGATCCTATGTCCAGCAGTGGACATCTATTGGCAGATGATGAAGCAGTTACGTTGTGTATGTTCTTAGAACAATTTAATCCTGAGATCATTCACATATCAATCAGTTGTTTGTAATATTTTGTTGGTACTAGATAACTCTTACACGAGTAATAATACAAACAAAGTCCGTATCCGATACTGCAAAATAACAGTTACGTACGCCAGATAAGCCATCATCATAGCTGTGATTACCTTGTCGTGAATTTATTGCGTCGGTCCATTCGCGGAGTGGAAAGTTCGCGTTGGAGTAGTTCACAGAGAACCGTTGCAATCAGCTTACCATTATGTGCCTCATCCCACGCGATATGCCCCTCGATTTCTTTATCAAAGAATCGTCCACTTGTAACGATTATCCAACGAAAGTTGGAAAGTGAAAAAAAAAAAAAACTCGTAATTTATTACAATTATCAATCCACAGTAGTTCCTCCAACACTAACACTATAAACTGACTATAAAAGTAAGAGCTGGGTGTTCTGTTGCGAGAGTACGATCTGGTTAAAACCTACAAGATTTAATAAGAGCAATTCATTTCACAAGTGATATCATCTTTTAAATACTATATCAGCGTAGAACGTTCTGGTGTTAGGTCTCTGTTGCTGCAGGCCGTCTAGGTAGGTACCACTCATTGCAGCCGACAGACAGTACTGTGATCCGTTTTGAAGGATCAATAGCTATTACTGGTGATAATATCTCTGTTGCCAGAGACCGTCTAGGCAGGTACCCACCGCAGTGCCTATTTCCGCCGCCAAACAGCACTGCGCAAACATCACTGTTCCAGTATGACGGGCGCTGTAAGTAGGGATATTACTGGGGTAACGACACTTAACATGTTATATCTCAAGGCAACGAGCACAATGTGGTGTTGCGTGTAAAATCCTAACTTGCGCCATATTGTTATGAACGGGCGTATCACTTACTATCAGGTGAACGTCTCGCTGGTCTCGTCGCTTCGTAACATAAAAAAAAATTGAAGAGAAATGTACGATACTTTATACAGAATCTCGTTTTGTATTCATTATACCTCAACTAACATTAAAGCTTTGTGCTTTGAATGAATTCTATTAATTATTATATAAATATTATATTAATTATTAATTTTTAGCTCGCGGATACCAGATCCGCGAGCCCTGAGTTCGATGAAGCCGCTATAGTTGTCAAAAGAACCGCGGCGAGATCATCATAAAAAAAAAAAAGAATGAATTCTGATATCGTTTGTACATGGCATACGTCGTGGCGCTTTCACGTTGCTCAACCAACGCTTTGGATGGTATCCTTCCTTTTATAGCGTGGAATAAAAATTGCTTCGTCTCTTTCATTCTAATAGAAGCAATTGAACTTGTATCGGATTTAAAGCGAAATCATCTAATCATCTCGATCCCGCAGGTAATTAACACAGCATGTTGCGATCACTTTCCCTTTCCTCTACATTCCGCCTGCGAACATAACTCACGCGGCTTCATTAGCTGCTATTAAATTTAAATCGGCCTTCCTCACACCTTCAGAGACGCCTAATCTGGTAAACTATTGTCGACTGTAACACCTTCTAATAGGGTCTAAATTTAAAAGTAAAAATGGTCTTCATGTTAATAGTTAACATATATATAAGAAAGCCGAAGTATCCATTTTCGTACTGTTAATGTCCACAGAGCCTAACCTCATTACTTCCATTCAATAGGTTACGACCGTTTCCTTATCGCACAAGAGTTGGCTGAAATAGGGTCATGAGGGTTATATAACCTTTGTTAGTATACACTAACTTGGGTTATTTACTAGTTAATAAATAAAGCAATAGTAAAATTTATCATTGTGCGATCCCGAGTGGGTGAGTGCGGAAATACGGTACAATCTATATCATCATCATCAGCCGATAGACGTCCACTGGCTTCCCCCAAAGATCTCCCCAACAAAATTAATTATGATTATTAATAATAAGAGTAAATTCAAAGACTACTGTGACAACATTGCCATACACTATTTAGTGGGACTCATTATGCTATCACCACTGTTTTCTTTCAGGTCTTTATCAAATACCTGGTGATACATGTACGACAAGATAACACAGTATAAAAAGTGATTGTAATTAGCCCGCTCGGTTCGCAGTCAGGCGCCGGTGCCTCCTATGATTGACGACGGAAGGTTTCCCAATGCAAAAACACCAAGTAATTTTGCAAGGAATGTCATCCATCATAGAAAATTTAAAGATTGGGGAAAGATATTACAGATGAATGATGTTTAGTATTTACAGATATATGATGAATTGCCTGCCGCGGATACATCTCAAGCGGAAGAATCTAGTGCTCTAAAATTTTTTCATGTTTCTTATATTACTGTTTTTCTGCTACAAAATCTGTGGCAGCCGGTGTCCGGTCACGACAAAAACGGAATTTAGTAGCGGCATCAAGGCCGTTACGGAGATTGTAACATAAAAACAAACTGTGTCCTTTGAGAGGTTGTGAATAATAAACTGTTGGTTACAACAACACCCTTGACTCTTGAAATAGATATTTTATTTTTCGTATGTGCCACCATCCCGCATTGGGCCAGCGTTGTGGGGAACGGCCCAAATCCCTCCATACGAACCTCGACAAACGGCTGAACGTCATGGGAAACCGCTGGATGCGAGCAGCGCAGGACCGATCGTTGTGGGGATCTTTGGGAGAGGCCTATGTCCAGCAGTAGATGACTATCGGCTGATGATGATGATGGCTTTTCATGTAGCAATTATATTATTCCTATGAGTATACATAAATGATATCGTCATCAAAAGCACTTGATTTGCCTATCACCACCCACCCAGATAGTTTCATAGGATAACCAGCGTTTTAATTTAGATGCGGTGTCTTTGTAGCTGTACACCATCCACGGGGAGCATCTTTAATTGACGATGGGACTTGACCTTAATTGACTCGATCGATGTTGCCAATGAGGCCGTAGACCATAGCGATGCTGTGCCGCCACTCTTCGAAACTGATGATAATAAAAACTGTGACAATGTGAAACCTGTTACAGAGTTTTTATATAGCGATATATAATAGACAATTAACAAGCCGGAACCGAACCCGGGACCGTATTAAAATTCCTACAGACGTCGCCTTAACGAAATTAAGAACTGACGCCGTTGCGCAACGGTTCCAACTAAAAGACCAGAACGGAAGAGGCCGCTGCAGGGCTGCCGGCAAAAATTATAAATAGTAACTGAAGCATTTTATTTCATACATGCATTCCTCTTTTTTATCTTACGAACTTACGAGATGAGCAGGACGATCACCTGATGGTAAGTTAAACATCTACCTATAACAACGTGGCACTAGGTCGGCATCTTGAGATAAGATGTTGAGTTTCGTTACTATAGTAATTTAATTAGTTACAGCGACCTTCAATCCGGAACACAGTAATGTTTGCACAGTACTGTTTGTCGGCTGCAATAGGAGCTGCAGTGGTACCTACCTAGACGGTCTACGGCAATAAAGACCTAGCCCCAGTAAAACTGCCTTTCCTCTACAAAATTAGGTTGAAAGTTTTCATATTAAGTTATTTCTTAAGTTTAAGTAAGTTTTTCACTATTTACCTACTATTAATGGAATGGGGATTATCTTTAGAAAATCCTCGTAACTATTTATGTGCATGTAAGTAATAACGTAATGAAGTATATATATAAACATCATCAGCCCATAGACGTTCACTGTTGGACATAAGCCTCCCTCCAAGATTTCCACGTCGATCGGTCCTGCAGTTGCTCGCATTCAGTGGGATCCGCGACTCACACCAAATCGTTGGTATACCCTCTGGGGCCTCCCAAAACCACGTCTACCGGTACGCGGGCGCCACTCTAGGAAGGACCATACTGTCTCATCGGCAGTCGGTCCTTCGAGCAAGTGCCTTGCCCACTGCCACTTAAGTCGGTCAAAGATAACAGCAAAAACCCGAGAAAAAAACTAGAAGATAGCTTTTATTAGTATTTACTTTTGGTTTGCTTAAATTTCAACGGTAGGTCTCTTTTGTCGGAGACTATTTAGATATCTACCACCGCAGCGCCCATTGCAGCTGACGAACAGTACTGTGCAAACATTACGAGGTAACGAGACTCGATATCTTATGTCATAAAGCGACGAGCTATGTGATGCAGTGTATATTAGCCTAACTAGAGCCACGTAGGTATACACAGGCGTATTACTTAAAATCGGGTGAATGTCTCCTTCGACTGGTCGTTTTTTAGTATATAGCAATAAAAATATCTCCGTTTAATTTGTTTTTAATAATTCTCAAACATTGGAAAATAATTAGTAATGATATTTACCACAACAGACGTCTAGGCTTGTATCTTGAAAGACCTAATGTTTATAGTTGATAGGTATGCAGCTAGGTACGCCTGCATAGTGTCAACCCTGCGGTAAGTAGGTGGTGGGTTCGACTCCGAATGGCGGGCAGCGCTGATGGAGCGCGACTGTTTTTTGTCTGCCGACGTGACGAGTGGACGTAAACAACTCTCCATTTCTATAGAGCTGACGAGCTGGCTCTTTGTACCACTGTTGGGCAAACAATACCTCCCGACTTTGTATTTTATTGCTAATAAAATCCCAGAGTTCACTGGCCCTATCTCGAAGACCATATTTTTTAACTTTGGATAGTAGTAGGGTTTCTTCACCATCTTGACACTGTTAGTCTACCACCATTAAAGCTTACATTCCAGCAAGTGAATTGTGTTCAAATGTAAGCTCATACATATTTAAAACTTTACATTACCGTACACTTCATTGGTAATGAACTTTGTATCTAAACGTCTATTAAGAATTAGACACGGCATTTTTAAATGTAATGGCTATTTTCCCCGCTAACCAGATCGTACAGCTCCAGCGCGATACATGTACACCACGCCGGCGTGTCTGGTCGTTGCGTGGTCGTTAGCACTTAGTGTATTTATGCTTTACGTCGACTAACCGTGACCGTGCAAATGCCTCAATCTTTTGTTGCACTGAAACTTTCTTTTAACAAAACTATACTTGTTTATTTTGTTTTATTCTGATACTTTATATTGTAAGGTTCATAATACGGCCCATCATAGACACGGCTAAGGTAGGATAATTATCTGATATAGATCTAACAAAAACTGAAGATACAGATATATCGAAAATAGTTGCCGATGTCATAACCGAGATGAAAAAGAATTGATTTGTTCGTTACACGAACTCTTATTCTATATATAGGTTAGAGTTTACTTAAGTTTAGAATAGTTTTGAAGAGAAGGTAACGAATGAGCGCAGCCAAAGATGGATTAAAAAAAAACATCGTATAAGACGACGCGGCTAACAATATATAAATAGTATTTTAAAAAAAATTAGTTTGCTCTTCTAAAATTTTGTTAGTTAGGTATAAGATAAACATTACTGTGACTAAATTTATTTCTGTATTTAGACTAATATAAAACCATAGTGGTGGTTGGTCGTTGCTACCGGAGACCACCGCCAGCCCTGTAGTCACGGGCTATTGAAAACAAGACTAAAATATGCCGCGCCTGTCGTACAAGGCGACTAAAAAAGTCCCCTGGTTCATGGGCCTTCAGGGTGGGGATTCTCAAGACTCAATGAGCGAGCCTTAGGAGGGCAAGTGCATGGTCGTCTTGAATTTACCGTAGCGCAGCATGGGTGCTAAGGAGAGCTTTGCCTTTCCGTGGGATGTTTTAGCCAGAGCGCAGGGGGCACCAGTGAGTTCCGCAGGAGATCCCGGAGCCCCTCCCAATGCACTGACGAAGACTGCCGACGGAGTTCTAGTTGGTGGAAGCCCCACATAACTTTGTCTTCCCCCCAAGAAGCAAGGTATCTTTTAAGATTTCCCTCGCGATAAAAAAAAAGATAGGTTCCACCGCAGCTCCTATTTCTACCGCAAAACAGTGTGTCCAAGCATTACTGTGTTACGGATTGAAGAGAGTTGTAGCTAGTAAAATTACTGGGGTAATGAGACTTAATGACCTATGTCTTAAGGCGACGAGCGTAACATGGTGTAGTATATAACATCATAATTAGCGCCATGTTGTTATGGGCGGGCGTGTCACTTACCATCAGGTGAACGTCCCGCTCGTCTCGTCGCATCATGTAATAAAAAAAAAACTATGGCACACGATGTATATGCTTTCATTTTGTGAACCAAAACGGGACCTGTTGAAACAAGTACGAGCAGCCCAATTACGCGAAGGCACTCGACGAGGAAGGAGCGCCATCCGTGTCAAACTGGAGTTTCTACCGGCGGTGATACCGGGCCGGTATCGCGTGATGATATGTTTATGATATCTTCGATCGGTGGTAGAAAGCAGGCGTGAGACTAGTGGAACTCCGCGCGATAGTGGGCAAAACTGCACCGCCCCGGGAATCGTTAAAAAGATTTCATAATACGGGTCATTAAAACCTCCTCTTGCCAAAGCGGCGCAGATTTCAAAAAGGTTTGCTTCATGCTGAAGGAAGTCGGTGAAGAGCTGGGAAATATTCCTTTTTCACTGCGACCCCTTTTGAATTTCACTTTACGTGCATTCAGGTTAAAAGAAACTTTCATTTGAGCATCAAAGTAATTTTCAGTGAAGTTACCATTATAATCATATACCGGATGTAAGTATAATGCGTGTTTAAAAAAAAGTAGAGACATTAGTTGTCCATCTTACTGTAATGTACTGTAATATCTTGACATAACCTGAAGAAGTGGCGGTGTTACGTAATGATAGATGATGACTGCAATCATGCAACAAATTATGCATTCACTATAATCTAAGATAAACATGTTTTTACTCGAAGTAGATAATTAGTATTTACAGTGTGCTGTCTTGTTCGTAATCAACTCATCTGATCTTGAGGATTTACAGTAAGATTATAGGTTATTTACTAAGTAGGAAGTCTAATTTAACGTACAGTAGAAATAAGATTAAAACAGCTACTACAGGTTTAGAGATAAGTAATTCGAGGCTTTGTGTATTGCTGTAATTTTTCAAATTCCCTTTAAGATTTTAATTACTGTTGGCTAGCAGACACTTGTCTGAAATACTTCATGACTTCTAAGCAGACGCTTCATTTTTTAAAGCAACTTTGTCATTGAAGATTACGAGATAACTCTGTGAACCATCCTAAGTTTTCCGCCTGCTAATGATCTTCCGAAACCAAAGCGATTGCACAATTATATAATTTTTCAGCTCAAGTTTTATTACATGTTTTAAGAGTTGGCCGTATGAGTTCTTTGAAAGAAACTCTCTTAGTTTATTGGACACACTCTATATTACGTGGAGATTTTTTGAAGATCAAGTCAAGAACAGGCAGTAGTTAAGAATGGTCCTAAGTATTCATTCTTTAACCTATAGACTGCTCAGAACATTAATGTCGCTCCGTGTACAAGGATGTGTTAACGTAATTACGGCGAGGTTGCGGCTCGTCGCGGTGGCGGGTGGCGGGCTGGTCACAAAGGAAGCAAATTCCAAGTCGCACTGGGTTTAGTTGCGGCATCGCATGCACAGCCCGGCTCGATGTTGCGACACCGGTGATGGATCACCGCTCATACAGTTCAGTGACTAGTTGAAGCAAGCAGACGTTGCACAGCCAGTTCATATATACTTCATTTATATTATCAATACTAACGTTTACAGGAAACTAAATATTCCTTTAATTCACATGGCAGTAAACTAGACCAAACTAAATCTATTATGTGTATCAGACCACTATAGACACTGTAGTACTACATGAAGTACTTTTGAAACAGCCGACACTTTTCTTCAATAGATAACTTAATTTTTTTTAAAAAATCCCTTCATTGTATTGTCTGTATATTAAAGATTGTATATAAATAGATAACATAGTTTTAACAATGCAAATACCTATTAAGATTTGGTAGCAAATGGTATGAATGCGTCGGTGCAACAGAATTCTTCAAATACCGGCCTCTCTAATGCCTCAGTTATCGCAGTTACTCCGTGTTTGTTACAGTTAACTCTAACATTTAACGTCTGCTGGATTAAATGCTAAATCACTGCCTTCTCTCTTTTGTAAACAGCTTCTCAAAAAATCCCCAATCTCTCAAATTGAAAATGAATAAGTATTGCCTTACGAAAGTTCAATGCAATTTCACTTTATGGATCAATGTTGTAATTAAATGGAGGTAAATTTTAACATAACCTCCCAAGAAAGTGTCAAGTCCTTTACGTGCAAAATTTTGCTTATCCAGTGCAAATACAATCACTTAGCAGTAAAGTATTGCTGGGCCAGGTACGTCGGGGTACCGTGGGACGCGGCGTTCAGCGCAGTGCCGGGGTCACCAAGACACAGTCATACATTCAGACTAGTCATGTGAAAATTACAGACGCTGTTTGCTCTCCCACACATACAGACGCGGTACCTAACATTTGATACGCAGAACATTATAGGATTATAAGATTCAACTAATTCATTGGTCCAGTATTTTCTCCCGAGTTAAATTCCACATTTAATGATATCTAACCAACATTTCAGTCCAATGTCGTTTGCTGTGGAACAAAGGCTTCCTCAGCAGGGAGACAGCCACTGTGGTTGATGGATGTGAGTTGACGACAGCAGTATATTGGTATCGGTCACAGGAAAAGTTATTGTCGTTTCACTAGAACATAACATCGATATCTAATGTATTAATCCAAAACTGCGTAACAGTGATACGATAATAAGTAATAATGAAATTTTAACTGTTATTTGCCACAAAATTGCACGCATGGTTTTTTTCTTATATATGTATTCTAACTACCGTCTTGAGATTTTGCTGCACCGAGTTTTTCTGTATATCCGCGATGGCAACCCAGAATCCTTTTATATAGAAGTTAATTTAAGATTAGTATAGATTATACTGAGAATAGAGTGATTAAGCTTCAAATACTGAATCTCCGCTCACCATGAGATTGGATCCTAATCAAGCACTAGTTTATATAAAAATTAATATCCTAAATTAAAAGAATCTTAAGGGTATTAAAAACGAAAACGATGCCGTGTCGCATACCGTATCAGCGAACTCCGCGAACTGATTTCCAACGAGGTGCCCGCGCTAATGGGTCCACAACCGGCTCCGTCAGCGACTGTTTACGAAGGAGCGGATCCCGCGCGGGGTCAACGGCCGCTCCGCCCTCGCGTTTTGTTCGGCCGCAACAATGCACGCGGCGGCTGGCCGAGTGCAGTGCTTGCACAATACGAGTGCCGCGGTTCTGCACCACTCTTCAGGCGTGATTCATCATTTTAAACAAACACCCGGTCCTCCCGTTTAAAACAATATCTAGAAATCATTTCTTTGTTCGTTCATATTTATAGCTTTTTCTATCGACCAGTATTATGCGAAATTTCCGGTTTGAAAGAAACTATACCATTCCCATTCCCATTAATCTCATGAAAGATAAGAACAACAGGATAAGTACTACCTGCAACAGTTTAGCAGTTGGTAGTAATAAAATTTAATAATATCCATGTTCTCAACATATATCATATAAATAATTGCAGTATCTTAAATGAACGTATATTTATTACTTGACACATACAATAGGTCGATATATGTTTAACTTTACAGCAACGGAATCGCGAACCACGCCGGCCAGGTGGCCGCATCCACAAGATCCTGATGCTAATGTAAATTATTCAGAGTTAACCCAAAACAACAATCCGCTTTAATTTTAAAGTGATGCAGCTCATTGCAATACAAACTGCGCTTACTAACTATAGTTTATTTGGAACTAACAAAACAATACTAAACAAAATGTCTAGTCTTATTTAGGATCTAGCGTTTGAAGTACCAGAACTTGACAAGTTTAATGCGTGTATCCATGTGGGTCCCATGTAAGAGATGGGGTCCTCGCCATGATTCTAACCTTAACTTGTCAAAAGGAGACTAAGAGGGAAAACTTTATAGCGAATATAGCTTTTGCTATGACCTTAACCAAAATACGGCGCTTGCCAAACCGGATGCCAAGGGAGGTGAGAGTAGCAATGATCCCCAATTGGGGCGACCTATGAGATCTACAAGTTATTGATATAGAAATCCATGTGAATCTGTTTTGACGGCGATATTTTATTCAAATAATTGTAAGGTCGATTGAGGGTGTAGCTGGTGATAGGAATGTTTGGAACTCCCCTATCTAGCCCCTCATAATGCATAAAAGTCCTTATATTATAAATTTGCTGCCATAATAGCATCACCGTGTTCCGGCTGTCAATAAGTAAGAACCGGAGTATTCTGGACAAGCACGCTTAACCATTAATGGGCTCGTTGTCATTTAACACTAACGTATGTGGAATTGAGGTTAAATGTTAGTCGATAGCGTGCAAGGATAGCTTTGATCGGAAATAACCTGACCTCTAGCACTCTAGCATATGGGTAATGGGAATAGGGATTACATAATAGGGAAAAAAGTTGAATATATAACAAGTGATATTTCTTATATATACATATATTTACGTAGATTTCCAGATCCTATGTAGAGACTCATCATGGTATCTTTGGAATCATAAGCCCTAGAGATTTGAAATTTGGTATCAATTTTCTTTCAGCTAAGAACGGATTTAACAAAATTCCTTCCTCAAATGGCGAGCGAAGCTGCGGGTTGTTGCGACCAGCAAAGCGGGCGAGGAACAGCTGGTTATATATATTTATGATCCCATTTGTAGTTGTCTTTTGCTTTTATCTTTACTTTCTTTCCAAAGCTCGAATCGAGTATACTGAACAGTGCTCGAATTACGATTTGCTTTTATATAACAGTTAATTTGCTTTCGCTTCATTAGCCCTGATGAATAGATTTAACCACTGCCACTACGGTGAGAAGGTGTCGAGTTTTATGTAACGTTATAATTAAACTGTTCCGTAATCACCATCCATTGGGCACAGCGGCTTAGTTAATTACTACAGAAGAGAAATGAATACTAAACATTAATTTCCACTTGTCCAAATTCCTCGTGCACGTGCTCTGGTGTTAACTGTTAACAATTGATATGTTTTCTACTTTTTAACCGGCGACATAAAGAATGGAGTGCTATAAGTGTAACGAGAGTATCTGGTTGTCAATATTTGATACCGCAGTTCCAATAAAACAGATTCTTCTCTAGTTACTTCACTGCTTCCGTTAGCTTAAGCCAGTAACTGCTTTCCTTGGACGTTCTCCACGAAGAGATCTCTGGTTTGATTCAAGGACTACGAATAATAGGTACTTACTTGATGATAATGAGAATTGCTTCAATTCGCCTGGTTAGCTAGCATAATTTTGTATTGTATATCTACTATCATAATTTTAGGTACCTACATTTCACCGTCTTTTTTTGGAGATGAGGTGAGGTACCTAAGTAATCATCCTAAGACTAGACGGAGCCATGTGTACCCGATACAGACCTATTCAACAATGCAATGGTGTTAAGTAATGGTAATAAAAACGTATTTCACTCCAACACGCAGGACGTAAAACACACTAACTGTCAGTTTACCACCCGACGAAACAAAATTAACAAACACTTGGTAATCAGTACTGATAAAGGTGTGAAAAACAGTATGCAGTAAATACTGCGCCATTGTCCCGCAGTGTACAAACAATTACCTCGTATTCATACACAACCGGCGCAGTTGTACCTGCGTGTGTGCGTGTGTGTGTGTGCGACCGTCTAGACAAACACCTGCACGTCTGTTAATCTTTAAGACGGGAGCAAACAACAGCTAAATGGAGTAAGGCTGTAAAACCATTTTTTTTTTATTTCACAGAACGAGGTAACAAGCGAGGCGTTCACCTAAAGGGTGAGTTCACCGGATGTAGTGCTAATTATGATGATATTGCACCATATTGTGCTCGTTGCCTCGGGACATAAGATCATTCTCCAAGAAATATCTTCACCTACTAGTAATTAGCTATTAGAAAGCAGTCTTCGATATCAATGGTATCAATACAGTAAACAAAGTTCACATGACATATATAACTGCATTGTTAGTTGTGTTTACTAAAAGGAGAGACCCTGGGAGACCCCTGGACTATTTGGTTGACGATGATCAATAAAGATCTAAACAATAACAAATTGACAGAAGCTATGACAGAATCGAGACAGATTTAAAAGAATGATCAGGTGGGCTGACTCCAAGTAAAGATGGGACAAGCTGTAGCAAGAAGAAGAATCGTTAGTTATATAGTTATATTTATCGGCGACCAGTGAGTGCAACGAGCAGTTTATTTGGTCGCATCGACGTTACGTCACTCTCGAACCAGTGATCTAGTTCCCCTTGCAAATCGGTGGGCAGCAGTCTAAGTATAACCACGCAGACATTCATACGCTTGCAAAATTTCACGTGATACAACATCGTATCAAAATCGGTTTAGCCGTCGTGACGCCGTTTTGGTATCTAAGACTAAGTAAATATAAAGATGTCGGTTAAAAAATTATTTACATAACATTCATTATAAAAAAAACTACTTCCGTTTTCTTATTCATGTTTGTTTGTAAAGAGTAGAAGGAGGACTATTTTCAGGTTTGTGTTAGTTAACCAAGATCCCTTTATGAATCACAAAATTAACTTTAGGTTATATCTGCCGTTAAGCACTAATCTGAAGTGGCATGGAATAGTTGTAATAATCTAGATTTTTATTTGAAAATATCTAGCCCTAAGTTCTGATAAAAATTGATTACAACTTAAAAAATGATATGTTTATGGTCTTACTACTCTCTGACCCATTGTTTAAACTTGTCAGTCACGGATACAAGTGGTCGATGACGAAAGCCTGACAGTGATCAATTGGAAAGGTGAGCTGACGTCAGCGGTGCTCGCCGACTGGCAGTAAAGAGACGTACTGCTCGACCTTGACGGTGCTGCAACGTGAAAAGTACCGCAGCAGTAGAATAGCGTTGATCTTTTACTACTAAATAACACTATTACAAATATATACGAGAAAAGACGTTAAGTGGACTTCCGAAAAAAAAACTTAACGAGAACATAGACCGAGAGCAAAGCGGCAACTGTAAAAAAACCAAACTGACGCAGAATTCACTGATACCAATATACTCGTACTTGCAAGATTACGTCGCGTCTGGTAAGTAAGCCAAGTTATAGTATTGTTAAGCAAATTAAATAGGAACAGGCGAGCTGTTAAGTAGAAATTTGTATAAATTCATGATCATTCAAAGTTACTTTCTAAAATAAACCTAAGTTAATTACTATTATTAAAGTATAGTCAAACTCTATACATATCAGTCAATAATAAGTTTTGTATAATAATATATGATAATACGTAGAACAACTTTCAAATATACTGTTTCCAACAAAAAATAATCATCAGCCGACAGACGTCCACAGGTGGACATAGGCCTCACATAAAGATCTCCACATCGATCGATCCTGCGCTGGACGCATCCAGTTGCTTCCTGCAATCTTCACCCGATCGTCGAACTACCTAGTGGTAGGTCTGCAAACGCTGCGTCTTCCGGTACGCAGTCGCCATTCGAAGACCTTTTTGCCCCATCAGCTGTCAACAATCCTTCGAACGATGTGCCCTACCCATTATTGAGATAAAAAGGTTATGATGATTCGATGGACTATTTTGGTAAAAAAAAACAATTTTATTATCAATAATATAATAATAAATGAGCTTAACTTTACAAGGTATTAATCGACGATGTGGTTGTACATGGAGAAGCCAGTTCCTCCACAATACTCTCGCTTTCATATGTAGGCAGACGGAACAGAGCACCGTTGTTACGGCACATTTACAATAAGAGAGTGGTAGCTGGTTAGATGGGTTCGAAAAAACCCCATCACCAATAAAACTGTCTAACGTGGGGCAACGGCATCAATCATTGTACAACGGAAGCGCTTAGCCACTGCGCCGCTAAGTTAAAACATTCATACGTAACAAAAGTAGACGGGGTAAAAGTACTTTTAATTCTTGGGTTCTTAAGGTAGAACTCCTCAAGGTCTTGGGTATTTCTCCTACAACAAACATGAGAAATATATGCAAAGAGACCACTCCGAGCATTTATATTCACTAGTTTCTCTAGCACCAAGGCCATTGAAATAATTATTACTCACGCTACAGTACGAGCCAAGTGAAGAAGGAATATTAAATCGAGGACATGAAAGCGAATCTTTGCAAAACATCTAGTATGATCATACTAGATTAATTACGCTAATTAATATATACAATTGCTCGTTTGTTATTGTTTATTTATCATAAAAAAATGGTGTAATAGTGAGCAAAACATGTTACTACAAGAGTAAATTTAACGTGGTGTATGGACAAACGTGTAGTTTTATATAATACGTGGATCACAGAGACGAAGCGGGAATCTGGGAACCTGTGACAGCCTGATCGAATCGCAATCTGTATTTGCTTTAAGATTATGGCCATTAAAGTGTACCGTTATTACACCAAATCATTATAAGAAAACTGTATAATGACTTCCTCTGTCGTAAATTTAAGATTTCCGTCGCAATAACCACCGCGTGGGCGCAATTGATGGTGCTCTACAAATAGATAAACTTCATACGTTTTAAAGTTCTTTATCTCGTCCGCATTGACATATGCTAATGTGGTAGTATTGGAGTCAAGGCTGGCTTATTACAAACATATTTAGATACGAAAATGGTGTTACTGGTTACAGCATTACCAACGGCAACTATAAACTCATTAGCTACAGCGCTGTTTGAATCAAAAGACAGTAACATGAGAACATATTTATTGGCGACAGGAACAGACCTACCTAGACGATATCCAATAATGAAGAAGTCCAATAATAGTAGTAAATAATATATAGGGATGTAAGCATCTCCCACCGGAAGCATAGAGCTTGTGCAAATGGCTAATGAGACGTTACGTACTTTCTTTACCAAAACTATGTTTTTATTTATACCATGTTTTCATGAATAAAAAAACAGTTAACACAAAAAAAATATTAGTGTTTTATATCCGAATAACATTGGATATATTTCTTGGGAAAGTCCTGCGAGATACCTCATGAACTTGCAGAGGTGAAGAAAGGCTCACATCTGATTCATACCAAGACTTAACAGTCTTGTTGCTTCCGGTAGAAACTAAAGGCACGCTTTCTCACACAAGTGTAATGTGTGGAGTATTTATTAATTGCTCTCATGAATTTATAAAAGAAAATAATTAGTTGCATATGCAGTCGAGGTATTTTATGTGCATGCATGACTATTTAATAACAATTGTTCTGTTAGCGTACTCTTTGCTTGCGTGCTTGCACGATTTCATGCCTGGCGATGCACTGATGCATATGGATCAATTTAAAGTCCGTTACATATTTGATGAAGTCAATCGAAATGAAATCTAATGGATTCTGTACCGACACAATCGCGTGCAGCAAGAAAATGTACGTTTTTAACCATTTATGTTATGTATGTATCATGATCACCAGCCGATAGACGTCCACTGCTGGACATAGGCCTCCCCCAAAGATCTCCACATCGATCGGTCCAGCGTTGGTCGCCGCTACGCCGGCGCCAGCCTAGAATCTTACTGCCCCACCGGCCGTCGGTGTGTATAGCTTCTTGCTTGTCATTAACATAGTGATGTTACTGATAAATTCACTAAAATCAATAAATAAAGATCTCCGACACTGCTATTAGTCGGTTGCAATAGAGCTGCTGTAGACCTACCTCCAGTAGACGAACAGAGCAAAGAGCGTGTATACATAGACCTGTACTTGTTTGCCGAACTGACTCATGACATTTGATTTCTCTTCACAAGCGACCGAATGAAATGAAACAGCATGCAGCAACGCTAATGCAATGCACGTACACTGCATCACACGGCGCTTGTTTAACAAGCCAATGTCCTAGAAACCAATACGCTGCACCGGCCGGTGGTTTTGCGAAGACCTATTGACCTTGCCGAGGTGGCCGCAAGTATCCGATGTCAAACATCGCCGCAAGAGCGCGGCACCGCTCGATCAGACAATTATATAATGATTACATTCGTATTACTGCTCGGTAATCTATAACCGTGAGAAATATTAGATCCTCACTTGTCAGAAAAAAGTCAATTATTTATCATTTTGTCATTAACAGCCTTTTCCAAAGAATATTACTCTTCTCTTTGGTTTTATCATTTCGTTGAGAAAACCGTTAAAAATTTGTACTCCTTGTATAAGTGGTGAAACTATATTGTTTTAACATAAATATTGTTCTGGGGATGTTTCGAGGTAAGTATCACGTTTCAGGTAAGTAACATGAGAGTTGATTTGTTAACATTAAAACAACTGAAAAGTATTTTTCTGAAAGAAGAATCTAGTTGAAGAATGCTCTACAACTAGATCACCTTTAAATAGTACTGTATTAAACGGCGTGGCCTTCACATGACCAGCACCTACGCGTTAAAGATATTGCATCTTATTTTAGTTTTGAGATTAAAAACGAATTTGATACAACTTAATTATAAATTAGATTATATTTCAAACACTCAGTGCAGGACCGTTAATGCAAACGAAGCGCTGAAGCCACCCTGGACGTGGCTCGAATCGATAGTGGACACGGCGGGGCCGGTGCGACGGCTCGATGCAGCTGTTACCCTACACAAAGCACAGCCAACTTGATGCTATGTTACATACTGCTAAGTACAATTTATAACTTGCCACTTAAAAGCCTAACTGACCTCCTCGAACACTGAATCAGGTTCGTGCACAGAGATTTCGTTTAGAGTATGCATTCGGTACACAAAATCTCTGTGCTTCCCTGAACATAAAAACTAGTACGTTAATTAATCATTCTGCTCCGGACTACACTAATCTACTTTATCTTAATTTTAGATATGTATGCATATGTTTATATTATATTACACATAGTATTTTTTCATTTGTATCTTTCGTAGGCTGATGGATGCTGAATTCCTCGAGGTATCAAATCCGTTCTATATAACGCTATAAAAACAAACTAGAAAGAAAACATCGTAACCATTATTTTATTGACAATGGACATATTCCGATGTTGAAGAACATCAAGTGGATCACGCAGTGTATAATCAAAAACTTTAGGTCATCTATCGACAATCATCATCATTAATCGATAGATCGATTTCCACATACAGTCACCGTGGCCACCGGTAGCGTTGGACACTAGGGGCTGTCGTATGTAAGGGTTTATATGGGGGATTTGAGCTATTGCAGGGAGCCAGAACCTCGTTCGTTGATTAGCAGTGTCCACCACAAGCAGGTGAGGTTGGCTTGGGCCCCGTGAACAGCTAAAAACTGTAGCCATCACAAGATTAAGTTTTACGTATGAAATAAGCTATAAATATAGGAATACGGTTAGTAAAAAGATTGGCATTATAACAGCTGGCAGAACTGAACAGGCGATGAATATACAGGAGAAACAAAATAAACTGTCTCCAATGAAAATAGTCGAGCAATAATGAAGGTCAGTTGACATTTGCCGCTGGCGCTGGGCATAAGGTGACACGGCTCCACCAGCGGCTCAATCATATTAAACATTTATATGACTAAAACATTACTAAGTATCAAACTGATAGTTATGGAAAATGGAAGACTGTATTTAAGACTGCAAGATGGTAACATCAGCCTGGTGCGCTGGAGAACTGTCTGCCGGTAACTCAGTATACTTTGTACTTCACTTTAAGATATAGGATGTTCATTAATTTAAACTTTTGGTTGGAAAAGTAAACAGAAAAAAAAATTGAAAACGATGAACAAAGGCGGGTATAATAATTCCAGCCTAACCATTCAGTCCTGGTGCTGAAGGTAAATAGGGTGTGGGTCGACGGACTGTACATATGTGCCAATGAGATGGTCACAGGAACTACTGCTGACATTTTTCATGGGATTCTCAGTCCACTTTGTTATGTATAATGCTTCGTCTTTTAATTTACTGATTTCACTTATTACAGCTCTTTTCTGAGCTCCAGTTTTAATCTAGAACACGGCAATCTAGTGATACCTAGAGCTAGACTTTCCGGGGCTGTGATTTAATTTATATATGAACGCAACCGTCAAGGTTACACATCCAGGTTTTTAAAAATTAAAGAAATATATAAATCATCATCATTATCATCAGCCGATAGACGTCCACTGCTGGACTAGGCCTCCCCCAAATATCTCCACATCGATCAGTCTTGCGCTGCCCGCATCCAGCGGCTTCATGGAACCTTACAGTCAACATGGCCTCCAGTGACCTGAGGCATTGGTAGCTTTCGTTTTAGGGGTTCATATGTTGGGATTTGGGTCATTTCCCACCACACTGACCCAATGCGGGTTGGTGGGGCTAAATGTAGAGAATCATTTCATTCGTCGGTGTTTACCAAGCGATAGGCGTAATTACGAATACGTGTAACCGTTACGGTATCAAGTAAACGAGCCACTCAATTCAACAAGCACTGCAGATATATATTGCGATGATTTCATCAATGTGAGTGTTGCAGGACCTGTCCCAGTGTATAAAGTCATCAATTGGCCGCACGAGCACCGCGCTGCCCGGCGACTACTACAATCACTCCATGCAGTCGTCACCACTAAACATAGATGTTGTGCGATAGAATCTAGCGCGCACAGATTATATTTAGACATGATGTGTATCTGAGACGTATAGCGATGCTGGCATTAAACTGGCTCCTGTTACCAAACTCTAAACACATCATGGATATGATAGCTTGGTATGAGGACCAAGTTCATGGAAGACACCGTTATGTTCTTTTATCTATTTACAAATAGTGGCACTTCAATAAGAACACAGTAGTTTTTCAGAGCAAATTAAAGAGTATCCATCAATCATCAATATTAAAGTTCATTTAAAAATACTTACAGTGGAGCCTGGTAGAGGAACAAAAGTAACCTTCGAGACTTCCACTTGTGTAATTCACTGAACTCATAAAACTTCTATTTGATATGAAGTAAATCGTTGTACTTATCCTACAGTAGATGTACTGATTTATCTGGTCTGCGCAATCATCTTTATAAGTAAGTTGATTGTTTGCAGGAAAAAAACAAACAACTTATTACAAATGTCCACACATCGAATATGATCCTGCGACATTTGATATTAGTTCACTTGGCACTGCTGCGCGCGCCGACGCGAATCCGCATCACTACTAAGATTACCATCGGCCGGCTTTTAGAGGTGGTTGAACCGGGTCAAGTTTAACTGCACCGGTTAAAAGTGGGCCGGGCTCACTGCTTCAGTTACGTAAACGGACCCGCTGTCAATAATACATTTATTTGGAATTTATTCATTATATAAACTGTTACAAAAGTAGGAAAACAGGATTGTGACATTAGGAAGGAGATAAGAGAAGTAGGAGAAATGAAACGATAGAAATAGATTTAGAATAGACATACTATAAAATTGGGCCCGGCTGGACAACGTTTGGGAAACTCCGCGGCACCCTCATCTCGCAAATACCTCAATGTCTCAAGACGAAAGTCTTTAACCAGTGCGTCCCCACGCTTACTTACGGCGCAGAGACATGACACCTGACCATCGGGCTGCTCCACCGATTCAAAGTAGCGCAGCGAGCGATGGAAAAAGCTGGGCTTGGCATTTCTCTAAGGGACAATATCCGGAACGAAGTGCAACTTCTAGACGGGTACCGTGAGAACGAATTTTGGGGCCTCTCTTACGAGAGATCTTTTATGATGACCAGCTAATCATCATCCTATTAGGTATATTAAAGTAAATATAACAAATATATGTCGTTGTAAGGGTTTAAGTGGTCCCCCGTACAACAACTCACGGGATCCAAGCCAACCTCACTTGCTCGTGGTGCAGCCTGCTAATCAACAAACGAGGTTCTGGCTGCCACCAACCCGCATTTGGCCAGCGTGATAGGAAATGGCCTAAGTATGGAGATGCCGGAGGCCATGATAACTGTAGAGATTTTCGAGGAAGGCCTATATCCAGCAGTGGACGTGTATCGGCTAATGATGGTGATAATCATGATAACATTTCTTTCACATTGTTATTTTAGCTTGGTGGAATGTAAGTATGCTTACTGTTTAACCGTAACAGAGACAACCAACCGCACGCTGGACCTCCGTTACGGTAACTGCTGGCACGGTATCAGCCCGGAACCGTAGGCCTGTGCGGTAACACTCGGACGCGCCTTGGTTCCCATCTGGCACGCTACGTTGCCGTACGGATTCCTAAGTTATCCAACTTGCGAAATAGGATATAGAGCCCTGCAGTATAACTATAAAATTCATGCTAATGTATGACACCGGAACTAAGACCTATCCTCAGCAGTCGGTTACTGTTTATTACTAGTGCAACTGATGTCCATCTAGGTACGTACCACCGCAGCTCCTATCTCTGCCCCCAAACATTACTGTTCCCGTTTAAAGGATACCCTAGCAAAGTTATTGGACAACTCTTAAATCTCATGTCTCAAGACGGCATGCACGATGTGGTACAGTATATGTCATCCTAATTACCGCCGTGTTGTTATGGGCAGACGTATTATTTACCATCAGATGAAATAAAATGTAACGATGAGACCACTTATGGAATATCTGAGAAATTTTCTAACTCATCATACAGCATCTAAATCGGTACTGACATTGACGAGCGGTGCATCGGCGTACCGGTAGCCGTGTTAGGGGAGAGATCTGTTTCCCACCGTCAGGTACCTTCCGCGCCGATGGGAATGTGGCCTCGTCAGATTATGGACGTTAGGCATCGTATATCGCAGAGTTACTAGCACAACAATAAGACAGGATCTGTTCTTATCATGAAACTTTTAAACCTATGCTAAAACACCTGAAATGTTGGGACAAAATTTTCTCGCTGCTCACATTTACACCATCAGCTACATTTAACTATACGTCATACTAAGCAGTTGTGCGAGGAATGTGTTTGTAGAGACCGTTTATATCTAGTCCGGCCATAAGTTCTGTTACACATGAAAATGTTTTATTTTTTTTAATGAAATAATGTAATATCATTAACATGTATGTATATCTATGTATTTATTTGTCTCCGCGATAAATAAAAACAATATTCTATTCGAAGTGACCGCCTTCGACTTTTACACAGGCCTTCAAACTGTTTGGCCACGAATCTATGGATTTACGCGCACGCGCTGTTTCCAAGGGAAATTTCCACCACCGCCGCAGCCGCTGCTTGTTCCAAATATTTCTTAAGAGACTCAATGTCGCTGTGTTGTTTGGAGCAGCAGCAGGCCATGTCCTCTAAAACTGACCATAATTTAAAGTTTAAACGGTTGAAATCTGGGCTAGATGAGAGCCAGTCTTCAGCTCTTATAAAGTACGGAAAGTACAAACGTTGGTTTCAAGCCAGGCTTGGGTAGGTTGTACATTGGGACCAGGTGCAGAGTTCTGCTGGAAAGTCCACGGTATATTTTTAAAAAGTGTATTGTTGAGAGGTTTCACTACATGATCCAAGACTGTATCTTGATACACCTTGGCTGAAGTTTTCACTCCTTTTTCGCAAAAATATATTTTTGAAACTCCTTGACGATGACCACGATGGATGATGACCACGTTGTGCCTTTCCGACCACTTGAGCAGCTTCTTTAGAACTGTGAGCGTACACTTTATCATTTTGCTCTTTGTAGTGTTCTTCAATCGTGAAAATGTTTCCATGGGTGAAGAGGATACTTCTGTGCCTTTCACCTGACTCTTGTATTCCGACAGAAGGCGTTTTGATCGATCCACTCCATCCAACTTTAATTGTAAAGATTGATTTAGCGCATGTCCTGTATATCGACGATGAGCACCGAGCACCGAGCTTCAGGTCTTGTTTCATAATACGCGACAGAGTCCTGGCGGGATACTTCATTTCTCACGATAAGATTTTTTGCTTCCTAATCGGGTTTCGACGAATTCTAGCTGTAACAGCATTAACAGCCTTTGTAGTTCTAACAGCTAACAGCACGCGGCCGCAACGATCTTTTCTGGTCTTCGACAGCGGAAGTGTTGTTGCATCTGTTGATAGTACGATACACGAACATACTGCTGATAGCAAGCTATTGAAGTGTCTGGAATATAGCCGACGGCTCCATACCCACTGTGTGCAAGGCGATCACTGCAATACTATTTGCTTTAACACCCCCACCCCATTACATATTGTAATTTGATAATGAACACGGAAAAATATGTGAAATGGCGCAAAATCGAAAGAAGTTTTTAAAATATATATATATACGTGTTCCAAATTCAAAATAATTAGAAGGTTGAAGAAAACAGTTTTTATGTAACAGTATTTATGGCAAGAGCAATTAGAAATAGTATAGCAACGTCAATTGCTTACTGTCAGTAGAAAGCAAATATTACTGTGTTCCAGTTAGAATGGGATGTGTGTGAGAGCATTGACGTAGTTGTTAGCTTCATTCGGATCTTGTATATATCAGTGACGAACGTAATATGGCACAGGATCAAATCACCTATCTTCAATCCACTGTCTCCTCTCATCTCATTGCTATAAAATGTCCCCAACTAGTTTTTAATGATAAAAAATGCTTAAGAATGTCATATATTAAGCCTGTAATATTCTGACGTTATTCGAGTGACAAACTGTTTGGTTCAGTGACCAAGAAAGCCTGATGAACTGGTCTCGGAACCGGCGGCAGCCCCGCTGACCGCTATATATGGAAGCCACCCCTACCGGTCCGCGCGGGGTAAATATAAACGCGAATAACTTAGCCGACGATCCGCCGTCTGCGAATCTCATTCGAAGTCAATAACATAAATACGAGTATACCGGCACCCTCCGAAGTATACGCTGGACTACCGGATAGTAATTACGAATTGATATTATATTTTCTAGTACCAGGTCTCTGTTGTCGAAGACCCTGTCAACACCACCGCAAATACTATTTCTACACGCAAACAGTTGTGTGCAAATATTACCGAGTTCCTTTACTAAAGGCACTGTAGCTAGTGAAATTACTGGGGTACCGAGACTTAACATCCTATGTCTTCAAGCGAGGAGTATAATGTACCGCAGTGTATATCATCTTGATTGGAGGATTTGGATCATTTACCAACAAATAAACATCACGCTCGTATTATCGCTGTATTATAAAAAAATGTCGTGCTTTACCCCACTCGTATGTATTATTATAGATATCACTAATAATAATAAAAATATTATTAAACTGTTAAATCATATTTTGGATTAGTAGAACAAGTAATTAATATATTTTAATGATGTTACTAATCTTTGATTCATCACATTATGAAGCTTTTTAAAGAAGCCAAGCAACCAATAGCAATTACAGAGAAAACTATCTACAGTAATAAAGCTAGGATTCTCTTTTAAGACTGAGTTAAGTAGTAAGTTAAGTATTGGTGTGGTTTCACCTTGAAATAGATATTAAAACTTTATAACATAATCCAATAGTTTTATTATCCTTCATGTATTAGTACCTTCAAGGTGAAACCTTTGCATACATATGTTATGACACGGGTAAATAGTAATAATACATTTACAACAATATGTTAAGATACAAAACATCTATATTATAAATTAATAGTAATTGATTTCAATGTGTATGTACCTACAGTAGACGGCTAAAAATGTATTGTATTGGATCTGATGACCGTTTATGTATTTGCAAATTATAATTTTCATCTTACCTGTCTATTTCTCTCATTTTAATAAAAATATTTAATACAGCATATAATGTGTTTGTGTTTATTAAAACTTGGCCTTTTGTGTTAAACTATACTGATAATTATATATTTAAATTTTATTAAAAACATTTCAATTATAGTATGTCAAGATTGTATAAGATACGAGTATGGAAAATGGGTTGATTTTCTTATTTATATATAAGTATGTAAATAAAGTATATTAACAGAATACATGACAAACAGAAAATAACATTAGCAATATAAAACATACCTGTAGGTAATATGTCTACATAACAGTATGTTCTTATGAAAAATAAATATCCCAAAAATTTTTACTTTTAGCAGCACTTTAACTATAATTAACATGTAAATAGTGATATAAAGACGTCAGTGTCATTGCCACAACAAATTTAGAAGACCTTGAGCATTAGATTGGAAATAAAATTTTGTATAGTACTTGTTATTGACTTTGTATTTCTATACATTATAAAAAGTATTCATGACGATTTCAAAGACCAATTAAAACATATTTATTAACGACGCGATTAATATTAATAAATTTTTTCAAACGACGCTTATGTAGAAACCTAAATATATTATTGTAGATAGGAAATCGTCAAATATGAAAATAATATACTTACGTTGTTTATATTTATTTTTAAGAAGAAGACTTACCTTTAATGACATTTTGACTTTCCAATCAATATTATTTCTCACAGCACGTGTAAATAAACAAACATTATTTAGATCAAATTTAATTTTTCTGCCGTAAATTAAATGACTAATATTCTTAGCTTGTTCAAATAATGCAGAGACAATTACGTAACTTAAAATTTATTACATTTACCGCAGCCGCACTGACAACATACGCGCTAAGGATCGACCTTTCGTATTTGTGTATCCGCAGAGCACACGACACGCGTCACTACACAGGCAACGTTGCATCTGTTTGATTTTCCCTCGCTTACGAGAGCGCAACGCACATTTGACAGTTCATTTGATTGTTCATACAATGTTACCAATAATATAAATGCTTAGCAAATCATTTACAATAAATAATTAAAAAAATCGTTATAAACATTTCGATGTTTATGAATTTTATGTGTACTTTTACATATATTTATTTAATGTAGTATTTACTAAATGTTTGCAAACGCTAATAATAAAATAGCTATTTCATAATTTGTATATAAAACTGCCATCTAGTAGTAATATTTTAAAACTATTACATCTCTTTTAATTTTGGAACATGTTTTCGATTACCGGCAGGAGATGGCATTAAAATCAACTCATAATTTAACTACAGTGAAAACATTAAAACGACTCGTTATTGAATTGCCGTGATTAGTTTGTAAGGATTACTGTTTGTTTGTGATTGGATTTGTTTGTTAAAAAAATAAAAAGTAATTTTGTAATAGCAAATTTTTATTTATGAAATACTATAAAAAGAGGTTATGAGATGAGGTTAGGAGACAAATTATATATTATTTTGCGGCAACATGCTTCATGAGGTGCGTTTTGACGGCCTGCAGAGCTGACTTCGCGTCATAGTTGTCAGGGTGCGCCGCGACGTAATGCGCGCGCAGCTCCATCGCAAGGTTCGTTTGGTACGTGCAATGGCGGCATTCGTACAGAAACATACCTTCATGCCGCTCACTGTGAAGAACATGTTTGCGAAGATTTTCCTAAAATAAAATACAAGAAAATGATTTATTGAAGCAAAATTTATTTCAGAAATTCTTTTGTTTTTTGGGCAGAATACTATTAATAAGTAACGTAATACTGGATGTTAGGAGATCGCTTCCGAAAACGAAGACAGACGATAGGACTGATGTCACCTTTGATGATGGGACGGTAAAAAAAATCGGTCCTCATTGAAAAAGATCATATTTTTAAATCGTTTTATTAGCTTTGTTTCCGCTCCATCATGTTAGTACAGCTAAAGGAAACGACGTTAGTACAATCCTGTGTCTTCGTTCTCGGAAGCGGCCTCTTAACACCCAAGATGTAATTAGTAAATAAAGATGATTATCGATGATTGATAAATGATAATCCTGTAATACAAAAACCCCTTGAAGCAGCATCAATTGAACTGATGATTAATTGAATATTTACCAAATGTATTTTTAAAAACTTCAATTTTGCAAAATGCATGTTGCATTGTGCAAAATTAACATCACAACACGTGAATACATGCTTGTGCTTTTGATCCTAAATTAAGAATAACAATCGAGTATATAATGAAGCTGCAGGACTCACGAGGCTGCCGCAAGTGAACTCGCAGTGCGGACACGCATACGGCTTGACGCCCTGGTGGCATAGCTGGTGCCTCTTCATGTGGCTCGCCTGGTTGCTGCTGAACGGGCAAAGCTTGCACTTGTGGTTCTTAACGTTCTCGCCGTGGGTACGACGATGTCTGCAAAAATTTGAGGTAAATTATATTACAGTTTTTAGTATTAATCACTAATATTTAAAAAAAATTGCGTTGCTTTATTATTATGCCGCCTAAGAACCAATTAATGTAATTTGTTTATTTTCTTAGACAAATAGTTACAAGTTGCAATTACCAGTACTAGATGGCGCTGTAATATAATTTTGTCATAAATTTTTATCGTTTTTAAAACATAAATTTCATTGATTAATTATAATGAAGGTTCTTTGTAAAAACTCGTATTGTTGCATAGCTTTGTTTAGCGTTACTGACGAGACTTACAGCTTTTATAGCTCGCGAGCAGCGGATCCGCGAGCTTAATAAATGTTCACTTGAATATATTTACAATAACAAAGGTCAATTATGTAACGCGTGATCTTAACGTATATCCGTGTGAGGTCTAAAACTAAATTTTTAAGTTTGTCCTATTACCTAATTAGTTGCGTCGCTGTGGTGGCCACAAAGGTGCAGTGTGCATGGGGGCATTTGCGCTCGACTATCGCGCTGGCCCCTTCCTGTATATCAAGGACACTCCTGGAAAAAGTCACCAAAAGTTGATTAGTAATAATTCCGTAGGTGTTCCTCCTCAATTTTTTTATTGAACGAAGCGAAAAGACGAGCGGGACGTTCATCTGGTGAAAACCAATTATCTCACAATAAAAAAGCGAAAGTATTTTCAGCGAGCAACATCCTACAAGTACATAACCTTGCCATTCATATGAATCATTTGAAATTGAGGTCAGGTATTATCCCGTTCTATTTATTCAATAAGCATTAATATCCAGGGCTGAATGTAGACCTTGCCAATGTACCTATGGCGAGTATGGTAATTATACATTTCCCTTGCCCGCCACGTTTGCCGTGCAGGCCGGTGACGTATCGGTAATGGTCAAAAGCTGTTGCAATGTTGCTGGAATTGTTCCCTCATACTTCATCATCATTGATTTATTTATTTATCTTATCAACATAATTACATATTGGTTTCATAACTTGACATTAAAAATTAAGTTAAAAATAGCAACATATAACTACACTTAAAGATAAACAAACACATGTTTTATTAAGTTAACCTCTAAATAAAACTAGTTATGTAAGGACTATAAATTGACAAATTTGACAAGGTCGACAAAAAACTGATTGTAGGACCATGTCTATGATATGGAAAATCAAAATATTAGACGTCTGCGACTGTACCGGGATTCAATACCCTGACGATTTTGAATTTGAACATTACCAATGTACAAATCGTGAAATATATCTGTGGAGCTATCCTTGTTTATGAAATACTGCAGCAGTGTGCACAACCTCGGAACCAAGGAATGATGGCGCAAATTTGATTTATACGTTCTGCGAGTGAGGATGGAACATCAAACGGAAAACGACTAACTAGATCAGAATTATCCAATAGATTGTTTACACACATTATTACAGGATATATTACAAAAATAATATATCCTGTAACATGTGCCTATCTGATAACTTCATAAGGTTAACAACTCTAAGTCGGTCAGAGAACGGAACTTTTCATTTGGTCCATTTAAATAGAAATAAGTGAATCGTCTTTGTATGGACTCGATACGGTGTTTGTGAACCTGGTAGTTTGGGTTCCATACTCCTGAGCAATATTCAAGTTTGCTTCTCACGAATGTAATGTACAAAAGTTGTTCAGTTCTTAAATTTTTAAAATTCATGCAATTTCTAAACACAAAAGCCAACATTCGCCTTGCAGAGCTACATATGGATTCAAAATGCTGATGAACATATGATGAAAGCCAAGACAATACAGTCCCTCCAAAACCAAAGTTAGTCAGTTGTTCTGCAAGTAATGAGTAATGTAGAGGTGTCGAAGGGCTTGGAGAAATCTGTATCTACTGTGTCTACCTGAACGTGCGAGTCAATTGATTCTGAAAGAAAGGTTACAAAATTGCTTAAGTTTGTAGTAGCAGATCTAGCCTTAGGGAGCCCCTGCTGTGAGTCAGATATTAATCGCTGGATACGACATATAAAAATCGGACGCAACATGGCCTCTAAAATTTTTGGTAAAACCGAAATTAGTGATTTAAGCCGATAATTCTTCCCCAAAGATCTCCACCCATCTCGGTCGGTTGGGCTATGCTCGTATCCAGCAGCTTCTCGCGATCTTCTTTTGTCTTATGGGGGATTTGGGTCATTTTCCACCACGCCGGCCTAATGCGGTTTGGTGGGAGCCAGAGCCTCGTTTGTTGCTTGATGCACCACGAATAGGTGAGGATGGCTTGGGACCCGTGAGTTGTTATTTGGGTTCTACACCCCATATATTACGCTTACTGTTTTATGAATAAAATTTCTTTGATAGCTTAAAAGTATTAAGTTAGTGAAATACTTTGTTTGGTTTCGTGTCGTCACTTAGAATCTATCGTATGAGCCACACGTCCCTTGGGTTTGAATAATAGAAATCAATTAAATATTGGGTAACTTCGGCGCGCTCGTGAAACTGTTGCACTGACTCCTGGAACAAATACAGCTCCTCTGCGCAATAAAGCTGTTCGCCCGCGATGATACAGTTGACATCGCAATGCGCGCCGCTGCAACTCATGTGCATGTAGTAAATGATTTCACGCAATTATATGATAATGTTATAAAAATTTACAACGTACTGAAAGTTTGATATAATATTTACAGCATGATGCTGTTGCATAAATGTAGCTCCTTTCGGCGGTAATATTTACCACGCCGCTGGTAAATTGACATCAGAAGAGACTGACCTGATCTTATCGGTTAAAAGTACTTTGGGTGAGTTATGATGTAATAAGAAATTATTTTATAACTGAAAACCTACTATTTATGTTGTATTATAAATTACTGTTTATTCCCGTGTGAAACAATTAAACGATTTATTTTCACCGCAAAACGGTATCATCTATTTGTGGGAAATTAAAGCAGTGAACTGGCAACACCGGCGCGCCGCTGACACTCGGGCGTCCGTTCCGCGTTAGAGTATCAACTGCATTAATGCAAGTCGGCGTCGCAATAATGCATAAGATATTGCACAAGTTGGATCATCAGCGGCATTAGACGCCCTCAATGGCTCTACAATGTTCTGGATACGATGAAAGTTCGGGTAATGGCCGCGCCGACTTGATTCATGCGGTTTGTGGCTCGAATTAGATCCGGCGGGCGGTCGTCGCTTCGATTCACTGTTCGCATCGTGACTCGAGCTCATCTGCCTGATTTTAATGAAGATTTTGTATCATTTGTGAGATTTCATTGCGTTTCAATGAATATATCAAATCATTACAGCATTTTAACTCTGAAGAAATCTACGCAGAGTACGCTCTAGCTCACTTTGTACAAAAGGAAAAATCTAAGGAAGCGCTGCCTATTGGTATTGTTTCCGTATATAAATTCAGATTAATTGGTGTAATAATAAGCTATTAAGGCATCTGAGATTTGTTTAAAAAAGATGCTGTGATGACATACAGGTTAGATGTTATGTAGGCATTCTTAAGTCTACAATTCTTACTAACGAATCATTCAACAATGTTTCAAAACATATCATGATTATAAACCAAAAAAAGATTGTAAGTTATTTGACAGCATCATGCCGTTTTATTTTGTTTGATCTTCGCTTATTAAGATCAAATTTGCGACGTGACATGTGATGTGACGTTCAAGTAATTTATATAGAAAGAGAGTCGCGAGGTGAACGGATATCTCGAGTGCAATTATCCTCCATACAAATATTTTGAGCCGGAGCCCAATAAATAACAATGGCATCGTCGGACATAAACAACGGCCAATTTGGCAGCGTCAGATCAAATGGAGGCGCGAAACGCGCTGCGTCCGACACGTGCGAACAATAAAATTTAAATGTTGCCATCTCTACCGTCGGAGTGACATTTCGCCGCGCTGCTGGAAACACGAGGCATCCGGCGGTGAATTTATTACTGTTTGGTATAAAAACATCATCGCTGGCAACACCGCAGCGGCTGCAGCATGTCGCGATGGCGCTTCATCAAAGCGCGCGTCAAATCATGAATGTTTCCCGACGAGGGTGATTGGGGCGCGCGAGGGTGGTCTGTCGCACTTCCGCCGCACTTGTCGCCTAGCGTCCAACGTCGGCGACGTTTATTTCTGTTAGAGCGCCGCTGAATCAACGGACACTCGTTAAACAGTATGAGCTGAAGGAATGATCACTGACGCGTTGGATGTGACATCCACTGCTTGACTCGTTGGCGTTATTCTTGCGACGTTTTAGCAAGTGGCCGCTGTCTACTGTCTAATGAAAGTAAGCGATAATTATCTGAATTTTTCCAAAAATTAAAGCTTAATCAAAAATGTTAATTCTTTACTTAAGAAAAGTTGATTATCCGATTAAAAGTGGTGAACAAAAAAGTACGCGATTCCACTGGACTATTGCTGAACTATCAAAGACAACGGCTGGATCGGAAGCTCACATTAGTTTTTTAAAATTTCCGAAAGCACTAACATTATATTCTATCTAGTACTAACACTAATAATGGTGAAGTCACGAAACCAACGGAACCGATTTTGATTTAAATCCTTTGTTAATGGTAATCACTTGACTTATTAATTACCTGAACAGTAGCCCGTGTTTCCTACAAATTTTTAATTTTCAATCTGAAAGTATAATGAGTTAGAGCTCATTTCATTTTTTTTTATTTAGCAGCAGCACACCAAACGAAATGACACGGTCGCGTGTGTAAAGTTCGTCGATTCGAGTGCGACGGTTCCCGGTGACATGAACCATCAGCGGTTCCATTATTTATTTCCGCAGCAGCACGCCGCGGACGACGCAAGCATTTTGAAATTCCTATTTTTACAAACAAGACGTTGCTTGATGTCCGACAGCGTATATCAAAGAGATCAATTTGAGAATATTTATAATGGTATCTGAAGAAGGACGAATTGGTCCACTCTCGAATAATGTGTTAAATAAATGATGATACTCGTCGATTCTAGATACTAATTATTATCCTATTACAAGTAATTTTAAAACAGGAAAAAGTAATACAAATCAAGCCATATGCATGCTGGCAAAGGAAGAAGTGACGGGATGAGCTGGAGATTCATCTGATGATAAGTACTACGCCTACCCATAATAACGTGGCGCTAGTTAAGATGTACACAGCATCACAGTGCCCTGCTGTTTGGTGGTAGAAATAGACGCTGCGGTCTTCATAAGTAATAATGTTTAAGGCCAATACTATCTAATAGGAAATAGAAATTACAACAGGAATGATGTATTACTTACTTGCTACATTGTATTTCCGTTAACTTGCCATCAGAAAGTTTCTGTACTTTCGTCTGAGATGTTTCAACCGTAGAGCTATTCCCGTGTTCGTTCTTGCAGTGATTATTCAGGCTGCTCTGCCTGGTGAAGTTAGCACCGCAGGAGTCGCAGGCGAACGGCCGTTCGTACGTATGCCGCTTCAGATGATCGCGCAACGACGCCTTGCTAAAACTCTTCGGACAAAGAGGACATTCGTATTTCGTCAACACTCTCCCCCCGTCGTCCTTAACAACTTTAGTGATGGAGGGAGAGTGTAGGACCTCGTGGAAGAAGCACTCCGCCTGCGAATCGGTCGTGAAAGCACACTGACTGCAGTTCCAAAGTATGGACGCGCTGAAGGAACTTGCGTTTTGGTATTGGCACGAATTAGATTTGATGTGCCGGGTTACTTCTTGGGACAAAGTGAAGGACATGCCGCATTTTGAACATCTGAAATAAAATTTTTAAACAACAGTCAGAAAAGATAATTTTATATCTGTAAATCTATTCTTGACAGACTTGTGTAGCATCGAATCTCCTGAATGGCTCCAGAGATTTTGTGAAACTTAAATAAAATGTTATGCTAGGGTAGGTTTACTTTTTATCTAGGGCGTACAAAATTTGCTTTCGCGTCAACCCCCATGACAAGAAAGTGACTAGAACTACATTGGACACGCGAATTAAACATTCACGCTCTTTTTCTTAGAGAAAGAAGAAGACTCAAATAGAATTTCAAATTTTCAAACTGTACACACGAGTTACAAGTTTTTAGTGTTATTACTTAATATTATCATTATAGATCAGAAGATAAATTGAATGACAAAGTATTACTTTTTCTTTTTGTCCGGATGTAGACTTCGAATGTGTTCCTTCAACTCGATGATATTTTTAAGGCGGACTTCGTCTGTGCAGTGCGGACACTTCTTACTCAGGTCCGTGTCGGATAATCCCTTTTCGCATTGAATCTCCTTTTGTCGGACTCTATGTTCCGACGTTTGCCGATGCTGTTTAGCCTCTTCTGATGTCTTGAACTTTACACCGCAAACGAGACAAAAGTATGCCCGCTGTTTGTGTTTGGACTTTAGATGTGCCGCCAGAGTTAAAGAAGATTTAAATTTATCCCCGCAGTGTTGACATTTATGAAGTTCTTGATAGGAGTCGGTGGCTGTGTAAGATAACGCGTGACCAGTCCTACGACAGTGTTCTTTGATCTCCATGTTATATCTGAACTCTTTCTTGCAAGTAGCACAATTGAAAACGGTCTTTTTCCGCAGTATTATTGGCATTGATCTGTTGACAACGGCTACAACCTCACTGTGTTCAGGTCCAGATATGTGATCGACCATAGAGTCCGAAGACTCGCATTCGAATTTGCAAAATGAGCACCAGTAGCGTCCTTCCATTGCATCCGTTTTCGTAATGTGTTCATCAGAGAACCAATGTTGCATAAAATTAGATAACCAGTTTGTATAAAACTTGCACGGGCTGCATTGGAAGGGGGACTGGTGGATGATGACATCAATGTTGTCAAGAATTAGCTGTTGATAAGTCGGGCTCTGCGTGTCGGTGGCCTTTCTAAAATGATAATGTGATATGAGATGCTTTCCCATCAGATGATATCTTACTCTTGACTTACAAACTGAACAGTGAACGAAGCAAGGTTTTCTCTTTCGTTTGGTTTTCGCCGTGTCAACATTAAATTTGTTATTATTTCCTTTCAACTTTTTCCGTTGAGGCTGTAGATAGATGCTATTATTAAGAAAACGTGACGGTCGACTGGCTCGTTTCTCAGGAATATTCCTAATCGGTTCTAAATGACCCGAAAACTCCAACTCGTGCTCAGGTAATACTTTCCTCATATGTAAATTAGACAATAAATGTTTTTCATAGATGGCTCTAGAGCCGAGACGTCTATTGCAAGGCCCACACCAATACTGTACTGAGCCTTTGCTCTGTATTGTTGTTTGCATGATCTGTGTCTTTTCTGGCGCACCTGGGACCCATTTTCCTTTGGTATGTCCAGGCGGTGGAGCATCGAAATCTTCCTCCCGATCGTTACTTTCTGCTGTTATCATAGGCTTCCATTTGTCCCCGATGTGTTCTTGCTCTTCCCTAATATCCCATTCTTCATGATCAGGCGATGCAGGTCGCCATTTCCCGCCTGTATAGTTAGGAGGAGGTTTCCATTTAGCTCTATGAACATTTTCTTCCTCATCATCGTCTTCCGAGTCTTCGCATTCATCAGAGTCGTCATCTCCTTTAAAAACATTGAAAGTTCCTATACCATATGATGTAGAAGGTATTTCTTTCTTCACGCTGCCACTAATGCTTGCTACAGCATTTATCAGTTTAGTCTGATTGTCTTCATTGCTTCCTATTCTTAAGCTATGACCACCGATCCAATCCACCCCTCTGAGATTTGTTTCGACAGGACTAATTCTTGGTAATTCCCTAGTCGATGTTGTTACCGTTAACGTGGTCTTTCTGTCAATATTTGCTTTAGAAATAGGCGCAGGCGGTGTAAGTCTGGACAGAGAAGTTTTTTTAACACTACTCTGGAGTTCCAATGATTGGAAAAAAACGTCTGCACCAAGACTGTAAATAGGTTCCAAAGGATCAATCGGCAAAACAGATTTCGCCTCGACTTTGCTTTTACCGCAACGTTCTTTCCTGTGCTTGATATAATTTTCTAGGCCGTCGATGGTAGCGTTGCATTTGATGCAGAGGTGGTTGTCTTCGTCATCATCGTCACGAGGAGACAGCATCTAGAATCATTTTATTAATAGCGAGTGACTTTTTTTCAATAGAATTATCAATAGCGGGGAGTGCGGATGTCGCCAGGTTCGCGTGTTCCATGGACGTTAAGCGGTGACGTCCCGCGAACCGTCGCAGAGTAACGGAGCATAGAACACGCCTCCGATGGGAATTATAACCGCTTCAGGGGTTGGCAGCGTTTCGTGATGATCGATAATGTATGCAAGTCAGCGCGGTTCACCGCTGCAGCACTTTGCGTTGCAATTGCTGCACATTTGCATGAGACTATCTATCACTCTATTAGCATTAGTTCAAACGAACTTGCGGAAGAATTTGATTGTTTTATTCGCGTTGATAACTAGGTTGCGGTTAACGTGGGGTGTACCGCAATACGACAGGAGAGTCGTGCGGTAAAGTGATCACGGTGGTTGAATTCGCTTTTTGCTGTTAGCGGAGCGGTTGCAGATGCATTGTCGAGGTCTATGGCGCAGCAGTGCGAGTACTCCGCATAAAATAAAAAGAATAACAATGTAAGTCAGAACACAGAACACATTACAAGAATGAATATATGTCAGATGAGAAAATACTTGGAAAATTATACAAAATGAACTTTATTGTGTTGGACACTTCGTTTGACGTATAGGTGTGAACGAAGGAATCGTTAATAATATGCGCTCCAGCTGTTTCCTCACATTCACTCTATTTTAAGTACCTACTTGGATTTAAAGCAAGCAGTTGTAGTTTCTTTGTGTCTAACATTTGTTTGATACAGTTTTTGTAACAAGAATGTTATGTCTTGCATTGGTTATTTACTACGTGGCAGTTAGTGTCGATCAGTCGAAACTCACTCAATAGCTGACGAAGTAATTTCAATTATTATCATTGTTTCTACGACTTACAGTTTCCTCTTTAATAAATGGTAGAATAATTAAAAACAACTATATTAGTAGTCGTGCGACGAGCTCGACGTAATTTCAGAAATATGAACCAACCCCTTCCACGTGGGGCTGGATTACACTCAGTATATCATTATAGACTTATGACTAAAGTCAGACGTTATTCTGTTCATTAATGTCTACGTAGAATAAAGTCATAATATTTCAGAAACAGAAGGGTGACACCATGTTATAAGTGTCAGGTGCCACCAGGTGCACATCCTGCTGGTTTCGTCGTTTCGCTGCATAAAAATTAGTTGTAAATTTGAGTCCAGTTGGAAGACGCACGGTGTCGCGTGAGGAGTGTCAATCTGCGTGGAAGTCGAAGAAGTGTCAATCAAAAATGTCAGCTCGCGGCTGACAGTCAGCTGACAAATGACGGTGGACAAACGGTGGCGGCGGCGCGTCGCCAACGTCATTATCGTCATTACGCGCGGTTCGTGGAAGTTTCCTAATAACATGCCGTCATTCAGCGCGCGGTGCCACCGTCGCCGCGCTGGTGGAAACTGACGCGACCACACTTGACCGACGGCAACGAGGACCTTCTCAATTTGTGAGTGGTGCGTTTTTAAAAGTTCTTCATTTGTCTCTATCAGGTTCCTTAATGTTGGTGGGAACAGAGCAAAAGGTTTCATTTTTGTGCTTAAAAGAAACCGAAGATAAATTTATTACATTCTATTTATGGTCAGTTTTATTTTTAGTAAATAAAAAAAATTAAACCGTTTATATTTATAACCTATTTACCTAGGTTTTATATGTAATTATGTTGTAACTAGATCTACAAGTGTTAACTGCGCAAGAACAATGATAAATGAAGCTCTTTTAGGTTATTTTGTATTTCTTATATATTGTATGACATAAATGATATTATTACGTCATATTACTTTACTGTTACAGCGTGCAAGCAGCGTGTGTAGAAGTGTGCGTAGTGTGAAGAAATTATATTTCAGTTTCAGCGCTGCGAAGGTTTGAAAAAAAAAAACCAAAGAGAGGGATAATTTCTCCGTATCGTTCTCACATGCCGGTGATCAATCACTATCCATCTTTTATGAGGCGAGCACTGCACATGCGATGTCTTCTGTCCTAGAGGACGGCCCGTGCGTGTGTGTGGGTGCGCCCCTACGCGTCGCGACGCTCGCTGCGCGCGCGCGTGTGTGTGTGTGTGTGTTTGTGTGCGTGTGTGTGCGCGCGTTTGCATGTGTGCCGACGTCCGTCAGTCACGCGTCCGCGAAGGAGCTCGGCGCGGGTACCTTCAGGCGTTCCGCGGCGTGTTTCCGCTACGTAACTCTCTATTTGGGAAAAACTATGAAGACTACAACGTTGGGTTATTTTACAGTTACATCCTTTGTTATACCCAGCCAATCTCGAATTATAATTAATGCCATAAATTAAGCTAAGTAAATAGTATTACTTGGTAAGAGTAAGGTGAATAGAATAAAAAAAAGATCATTCTTAATAAAGATCCGCAGTCTTTTTAATCTTGTTATGCTCGTTTGTGATGAGTGCTATAACGTTGTGTAAATATCGTAAGGTGTATGAGAATACTTTCACAGTAGCCGGTGGGCCATGTGTTTGTCGCTAAGAATTATTTTAAAAAAAGTGTTATGATCATAAAAGTATTAACTTCCTAATCGACCTTATCTATATTTTTAATAGTGGATCCCAAATGAAGAACGTCGAAGAGGCAGCGCGCCGCGACGTCGTGAAAGGCTGTCGCCCGAATAACGAGGCGGACATCGATCGGCGCCGCGCGTCACCTCGCGCTGCTGCCCCCGGTCACCAGGCCGCATCGCAGCCGCACCGCAGCCGCGCCGCAGCCGACTCTAACACTTCAAACAATACACCACCTCTTCACTCCTTTCAACGTCAAGCGCAATATTAACATATTGTAATACCCACGACGTAACAAATTCTGTACATTTGATACGTCCGCTATAGCTGATAATCAAACTAGATACATGCCTGTACAGTTGAGTTGGTTAAGAATAGGAGACTAATTTTATTCCATTTCGGCTGAACCGATTTTGATACAGTTTCTTTGTGTTAAAGGTGAAGCTGTTCCGTCTTAATCATGTAACACACTGACGAATTTGTTTGTCCATCCTTGTGCAACCGCTTGATTATACGAGATATTGATTTCTTTCATTGTTTCTTTGCGTGCGATAGAACAGAGTGGAGAGGACCGGTTTGATAGCGCGCCGCCGCAGCGGGTGCGGAGCCTGTTCATGCAAAGTGTACCCGAGCTGAACTTTTCTCTCCGTCTACACATAAATCGCCGAGTCCGCCTCAAACTAATGGAAATTATAATTGATTTCCAATGAACGCTAGTTGTACGGAACGAGGTGCTTCAGGCTATTTAAGTTTTTTTTTAATATGATATAAACTTATGCTCAACCTCAATCCCAACTGATGGTAAGTAGGGATCTAATCTAGGTGATAAAGCGCACTAACCTAGAAGAAGGCTAATCGCACTCCTCTTAAAGACTCACGTTATATCTTCATAGAAACTGATACCCGTATGCTGTTCAAATCCTTTGCGTCTACAGAGGATAAATACGTGATGAAAGCAGTAACAGTCCGACACTTACTACACGACGACATGTAATGAAAATAGGTTTCGTCACCAATCACCTGAAAACTAGTGAACATATCGACACGGGAACATGAGCATACGACACGGAATGATTTGGATGGTTACAGGCTATTTGTTTTTGAATTTCATAGATTCTGCATCATTTTATTTGTAAATAACTTTTATATACATTGCCATTTGATATTATTTACGCGGTTGCTATAGTAACGGTTGCTATAGAAAGCCATTTGCATTTGCGGTTGCTATCGAGGAATATTTCAGATAATTTACAAGTCTAATTCTATGTCATCAAGGTGAGATGTGTTAGATAGGGCGTTTACACTACATCACATTGTGTTCATCACAGTTGTCGTTGTAATTGATCAATGTTATCAACGTTATACTTATGAGAGGCAACATTTTCAGGATATCTACTAGATGATAAGCGGTACTCCAAATAAAAAGTACTATAGTAAATTACAAGTCACTTCAGTTCCTTTTACACACTTGAGGTGGTGTATCTCGTACCCTCGACCTTATCTTTGTTATAGTTCTTTGAATTTCAATGTCCGTTGCGGACATGTTTACGTTTGTGTGTGTGTGTGTGTGTGTATGTGTGTGGTTGCTAATTAAAATGGATTATATAACGGGGACGCTATCAATTATCGCAGCGATCCGTCTGAAACTGTTCCACTTCAGCGTCTGAGCAAGCGGACGCCGGCCGCGGCCAACGGATGGGCCCCGCGGGGTTGATAGATTCATTAACCGGGTGGACGGCTACGTCCACTACTTGTGAACTTGTAAATATAAATACCTTTACAGCCAACAACCACGCTGCCATCAGCATAGGCGCCTATTTTTGTAAATAGAACACTATTTAAGGTATCGTGACGGAAACCGTCGGTCTACGCTTTCTGGGGAGTTACATGACGTCACTCCCATGGGGGTTACTTTCAAAAATATTTGCCAACTATTCATTGGGTATAATTTTATACAGACTTCATTTAATTTTTGTCGGAATTTACTCCTATGTTAGTTTAAGATAAGTGTAAATAAACTATTTACCATCAGATGGAATTGTCCTCAGAGGCTGACCTATATCATCATTAAAAGACTAATCATATATATATGGGAGACATTTAGAGATTCCTTGACGCATCACAAGATCTCCATAATTATTAGTCGTAAACACCTCAAAATGTGGTAGAGATATTGCCTCTGTCATTTAAAAGTCAACCAAGAATGGATTTTATAAAATTCCGTCCCCAAAGGAACATGCGGGGTATTAGCAATAGGAAAGGGCCGGAAGCCGACAGGTCGAAATATATCAGAGAAATTTCAAATGTTATTCTATATTACAACCAGCAAAGCGGGCGGGGACGAGCTAGTACGGGAGCCTAGCGCAGGCCGAGGGACTTCTTTGGGCCACGCACTGCCCAGCGCTGGTCCCGACGCGGCGCTCCACGAGCCGCTCATCCGTCATTGGCGCGCGGACGGGCGCGATTACTCCACGTCGCGCTCCGCTCCGCGCGCTCATTACGGCGGCCAATCAGCGCGCTGCGCGCGCGCACCCCGCCGCGTTCTTTATAACGCTCGCGCGCGCCGATATATCACACGTCAGGGCTCAAAAGGCCTCTTTGCAGCTACACCTCGTATTCGTCATCGTTACCTTCAGTCGGAGGCAGCACTGCGTGCCGTCCAATAAATAATAACACAGGTAAGAGTTACTCGCCGGGCCGCGTCCGAGCGCGCCCTTCATTCTTTTTTTCCAGATCGCGTTCGACTCTTGACACGGATTTGTGGAAATTGATGCGTCCGTACGTTCCCGCACTGACCTACGCGCGCCCGCCCTCCGCGCCCACCCCGCCGCCCGTCACCCGCAGCGACACTCGCTCTTAATGCTTGCAGGGTAAACGTTACATTCGGATGGGGTGGCAGTGGCCGATTTATTAGTTTTTATTCGACGCCCGGAATGAGATGAAATCGTTCGAGGTTAATATTATTCATGGTGGGTACTTAACGGCACGAGATGCGGAGCGCGCGTGTGTGCGTGTGCGTGTGCGCGTGCGTATGCGTGTGCGCACACGTTAACAGCGATGCGTCGGGCACCGTCCATTACTCCGGACGAATCGAAGGAATTATTTGTCTGTTCGACGACTTATTGCAAGCTTTTAAGTCTTCGAGGACATCGAATATATTCACTTTTATCAGATACTTTTGGCGTTCGGATAACAGTTTCATTTATAAAATTAACAAGCGCGCATAAATAAACATTCCCTGCAATCGATCGGCTAACTTAAGCACTTATTTACAATTCGATTTAAAAATAAGACGTCGTCCAGCTGCGCGTGCGCAATACGCGGATGTAATAAAAGTTTATGTTTTAAGTTAATGTCTAAATTCTTGTTTATAAAATAAGTTATTTAATTACTATACTTTTTGAAATATTAAACCAATACAGTTCATCATTACTTGTATGAAAGTATTGGATCTATATAAGAATAGAAAGAAAAGTGAAAATTTATTGTAATATTTATCATCGTTTCATATGAACACCGTCTGTCAGAGAATGTGGTGTGGTTACAAGTTATCGGTGCACGCAGCAGCGACTTCACATCGCAAACGGAGACGCGTATGCGCCCCGTTGATGCACTGAAGTGAACTGAAATCATTAAATCACTATAGATGTTTCAGACACAAATGAAAGGACACTGAATCATACGACGTTATCCTTTCACAGTTCAGTTAATAAATAAATGTTAATTTGGTAACAAATAATTATATTGACTAATACTGGTTTAATGGTGATAGGTTTCTGCTTCCAGAGGCTATCTAGGTAGGTACCACCTTAGCGCCTATTGCAGTTGACAAACAGTACCATGCAAATACTACTGTGTTCCGGTTTGAAGTGTGCCGACATTAGTTTAATTACTAAAGTAACGAGAATCAACGTCATGTCCCAAATCGACGAGCATAATGTGGTGCGGTGTATGCCATCTAAACTAACGCCTAGTTGTTATGTGCAGGCGTATCACTTACCATCAGGTGAACGTTCCACTCATCTCGTTGCTTTGTAGAATGAACATTCATCTTCTAATTGCTTGCTATAGGCAGGGAATTCAACTCCATACCCTTGAACCGCAGAGATTTTTTCTCCCGAGAACACTCAAATTGTGGAACGAGTTACCTATCGAGGTTTTCCCCAGGAGCTACAGTATGAAGTTCTTCAAAAAGGGCGTGAAAAGGTTTCAGCAGGGTCGGCAACACGCTTCCTCTGATATCTCTAGTGTTAGTGGAGGTTATAGCCTGCGGTTACCGCTTAACATCAGGCGGGCCGCAAGTATGTTTGCCACATAAGTGGTATAAAAAAAATAAATAAAAAGAGTAAGTATATTGCAGTTCATATGAACGGCTCGCGTCCAAATACTTTAATCAAACAATGTCTGTTGCGGAGAGGCCGCGGGCGCGGAGCGTGCGGTGCCGCGGTGCAGGGGTGCAGCGGTGCAGCGGTGCGGCGGTGCCGCGCCGCCGATGGGCCCGCATAAATCAGCAGTGGCACAATAAAGTCCGGATTTCAATTATACATAAATCTCTTATGACGTACGCTTAATGGAGTTGAGAGTTGGGACCTCCGCTCCGCAATTACCTATTGACGGCTGTGTCCTTCATTTGCTCATTTCGAAATGATAAAAACGGCTTTAATTGCTGGCTGCGCTGCATCACGGCGCGCGCTAATCAATGGGCACTTGCTAATAAAGCGGGGCCGCGCGGGGTCGGACCCTTCCTCGCCGCAGAGTATGGCTTTTAATTAAATTATACATAGTTTATGACGTTAGATAGACTTTAGCGGGACTAAGTATTTTACGTATACAAAAATTCTTAATCTTAAGGTGCCTCTACGGCTAGTGCAGGTTGGCGGTCAGTTCACCATATTTCGCCCGGTCTCTTGCGAGGCGGGGCAGTTGGGCGACATTCGCGATCCCGGTCAACTCCTTGATGTTACGCAGCCACGATTTCCTATGACGACCAACACTCCTTTTACCCGCCACTTTGCCCATCAAGACGAGTTGAAGCAGTTCGCACCTATCATGCCTAAGCACGTGTCTGAGAGATGGTACTTTTCTCGTGTTGACAGTTTGCAAAAGTTTGCGGTTTTTATTTACCCGTCGGATTGACAACATGCGCCTGTATGCTCACATCTCGGACGCTTCGGTACGGTTCTTGAGGTCTTCTTTTATAGTCTAAGCCTCGCATCCATAAAGAAGAATGGGCCAAATGCAACTCCGGACGCGGAATCCAAAAATTTATAATTTTTATTTTTAAGTCAGAACGTGTTACTGACTGATATCAAATTTGTTACCATTGTCCAATAGATGGCGCCACTGTTGCAAATTAGAAAATTTATAATGATGTGTTATACATGATAAGGGTTAGAAAAACTAAATATAACCAAATATTAAAATGGTTATGAAAAAATTAAATAAAAAAAAATACAAAAAGCATTTATAGCAGAGCGTGGTTTCGATCCACGGACCTCTGGGTTATGGGCCCAGCACGCTTCCACTGCGCCACTCTGCTCTTGGGAGTTATACTGAAATAATGTATTAGTATTTAACTAAACATACTCGATGTTTCCTTTTAATTATTATTAAAGAATAGCTTTGGAAATATAGTGTTAATTTATATTTAACCATTAATTGACACTGAAATAACTAAACAAGAGCTTTTTAAATTTAAAAACTAACAAAAAAACGATTGCATATATGCAGCAAATATAATTGATAATCTAGGAGCGTACGGTATTTATTCCTTAAACAGCAGTTCCGCCCGTGCCGCGCTGCCGGGGGTGCGGGGCGCCCACCCCCGGCCGGCGCGCAATAAAATAAAAACCCCGCCGCCATTGTTGCGAGGCGGGGCGCTGACGTGCTTATTAACTGAGAAAATTGAAAATTGACTCAGTGAGATGATTGGCAAGGGAATATTAGCTGGATGCAATTTTGCCGCCATTGTTTGTGTTTTTAAAGGAAAAATTCTCACGTGACATTAATCCATCATCTCGTAGTAAGATTATGTACGTTGTTTGCGGAACACGGGGAAACGGGTGTTAATTAATGTATGTGTTCGACGGCAACGTTGTATAAAATGTGACTAATTTAAAATTCTCTCAGTATTAGATAAAATATTAAAGTATTTCAAGCGACGTTTACTAGATGGCGCTGGGTGTGCAATATTTATGTGGAAGACACCACGAAAATTCATTTAGGGTTATTAAAAGTACTTTTTTACCCTAATTTGATGGGAAACCACTTGAGTGTATTGAGATTGAACCTTTTAACATTTTAGTCTATTCATGTCTATTGCTAATCATGAGCCTACTAAAAGCTCGGAGGTAATTACCGCGCATCACCAGTTGAGTAAGTGCGCTTTTTGCGGCGGGCAGTATGTTGCCGAAGGTTACAACGAAAACTGCTTTTCAGGGAGATGTTCCATTTTAAGCATCTGTTCCGCTACGCCAGGAGTAGTGTGATATCGGCGAAGTTTTAAATCCAGAATGCTGATATTCAGTAAGTAATCCAAACGATAACATACAGCAGTTCTCTTTGTTTCTCCACGTCCATTTTTAATGAACGGTTCATCATCACCATAGATGGCGCCATTCGTGTACTTGAACTATTCTGATTCTCCTCATCAATAACAATATAATCATTTTTTTGTTTATACGACATATTTTTTCCCGTTTGCTTTGTATGGTGTTTGGACAAGGTAAAATTATGATAAAAAAATTCTGCCTGTGGCACACATTAATATTTAATGACACATTACTTAGAGTAACGTGTAATAAAGAAATTAAATGAATTGATCGATCAGGTTCCTGTTGTGGATGTCGTCACGGCGAGACCAGCGCGGGTGGTGGTGCTGCGGTGGTGAGGTGGTGGTGCGGCTCAGCTGCCCGCTCCCCGTCACGCGTTTGTTATCGCCGCGCGTTATTTCCAATATTTTGCGCCATCTCATTACTCGACGCTCCGACGTCGCTAATCCGTCGGGAGACGAGGCCCTAATGGAGGTGATCATGTGTCCCACCGCGGTACCTATTGGAATATGACGTATTACCGCCGCCGCGAGGATTCCGCAATAAACGAGCACAAAATAAAAACACAGCGCAATAAATACGACAGCCGAATGATAAATCAAGAGCGAGAAGAAATGCCAATAAATATGGCGCCGAATATCCAATAATTACGCGGCAATGAGCCGGTGCCCACAAATCAACGGGCGGACGGACGCGCATACTAATGCCTTATCCTAACATCAGATTAAAAACATCAATACTTGTCAATGGAGGTCACCTCCCATGTAATTATAGGCAACAATATCCCGGGGAGGCAGGCCGCGAGGATTAACATATATCAGCTTGGAATAATTGAAGGAATCGATTATATGAGGAGTATTAATTGTTGATGCGCTCGCGCAGCCCGACGCGGCGCGCGCGCTTGTGCGTGTGCGTGCGTGCGTGTGCGAGCGCGTGCGCGTGCGCGTGAGGGTCTCGTCGTGACTATACTGTTTGAGGGACTGTTAAATATGAACATATTGAGTATTTACGTTAATTTTAATATTGCTTTCAATTCACAGGTGAATCATATTCATTGATTATTCATATCCAAATCCTAAAATTTATTTATATGCAGCACGTATATTGTGCGGCGGATTAAGGCCTTCGAAATGTAGACATATTCCACATGCTCAAAATCAGGTGGGTATAGAAGGTGATTAATGATGAAGTTCTGCGACGAGTGAAATCGAAACGGAAGCTTTTTCTAATCATCACGGAAGACTGCATATCTAGGATATATAGCCCGAAACGCCAAATACGGTCTCCGGCGAGATCTAATGGCTAGACAACGTCTAGAGCGCCGTGTGCTGATCTACTTGGCGCACAACAGAAAGAGATTCGCAGAACTGGTGTCCAACTTTTTGGATCGGCAAAAGAAAAGAAGAAGCACGTATAAGCAACTTTATATATAGAATAGACGTCCTCTGCCGGATATAGGCCTCCCCCAAAGATTCCCAGAGCGATCGGGTAGGAATTCATATGGATGGATTTGGGTCATTTTCCACGAGGCTGGTTCAATGCGGGTTGGAGGAAGTCAGAGCCTCGTTTGTTGACTTGCAGGGTGCACCACGAGCAAGGAAGGTAGGTTTGGTTTGTGCGGGAACCCTTGTATCCCTATCTATGTAATAAAGTTGTGAGAAAAATATTTTAAAAAATTATATAAATGACATAATTTGTTTTGCCAATAGTTTTTTTATTTAATTAAGCGACGAGATGACGTTCACTCGATGGTGAATAATTTGTCCGCCTATAAGTATGTGGCGCTAGTCAGAGCTATACACTGTACCCCATTGCGCTCGTCGTCTGAGACGAGATGTTGAGTCTCTGCCTCACACGAGCTTCAGCGCCCTTTAAACTTGAACACAATAATATTTGCGCTGTACTGTTTGTCGGTTGCGGAGGTACCTAGACGGTCTGCAGCAACAGAGACCTACCAACAGGAGAGATCTGTTTTGTTGCGATAACATCGCGCGGCTCCAATGATAAAACAAAGATGGCGGCACCCTAAACCCCCCCCCTCCCCCCCGGCGCGGTGTACTCACCGAAGTAACGCGCGGCGATTAACACTGCTAATTCCTAATTTAAAAACCGAATAAACAAATGTATGTAAATTGGGCAAGTTTATGTAAAGGCCGCCGATAAACTTGCGGAGCGGCGCGTGCGGCGCGGACGAACCAATATCGACCTTATGTCTATAGTAATAAGGAGTCAACGGGTGCAGGGCGCGCCGTGGTCGCTGCGCAGTGAACTCGGAACCGGCACGTTCAGAAACTGCTTACACGAATTAGCGCATCAAAACGGGCGCAGGGGGCGAAATTAGAAAACTCACCCGCGCCTTCGCCCCCGCACCACCGCACACCCCCACGCACCCCGCGCACCCATTCCGCACGTCATAAACTGACAATTTACGATAACGCCGGGATTAGCCTGTTTGTCTGTTATGCATTCGAGTGTGGAGAGGGAGCGGCAAGGCTGCGGGCAGACTCCGGCGGCCGCACTGCTCCCTCACACTCATCCTATATTTCCTGCGCATCGAAGAAGTACAGCCACCGGCAGATCGCGACTGTTCCCAATTATTGAAGAACTAATTAATGAAAAATAGTATGAGCAAATTGTCTCCAAGCTTTTTATTTTATCCTCAAACACGTCTTTAATAAAAATTTTTGTTATAAGGAAAATGTTGAATTGCTACAATCGCAGCGGCAGTGTGTACGCACCTTTACCGCGTCGACGCGAAAAGGAAACTTATCGGAGGCGTCAATACAAACGGCCGAAGGAATTGTTTCGCGTTCCTGTGCATCAAAAAATACAAATCCTCGGTTGAAAACTTATCAGCAACCGTATAATTTTCTACCAACCTTCATTTCGTGTACAATTCATTAAAAATAGATCTTAATTTATTATCTTATAATTAGACTTAAAAACAACCCTTTTTTTTATTCGGCAAAATGATGAAACGAGCACATTTGCATGATGGTAATTGAAACGCGTGCTCATACCAACGAAGTGGTAATTAGGATGTTATACACAACAGCGCATTGTGGTCAATGTTTTCGGCATAAGATATTAAGTTCTGTTACCTCTGTAATTTCACTTGCTGCAGCACCCTTTTAACCGGAACACAGTAATGTTTCCACACTACTGTTTATCAAATAAAGTACGTCAAAGACGAATCCGTCGAATTAATATTTAAACAAAAAAAACTTTGACAGAGGCACATCAACCGCTGCGGGCTGCGGGTACTTGTTATATTTAAATTATTGCAGGTGTTAAAAGGAGATTAATAATGATAACATTATTTTTTAATTCTTCTCTATTGCCGGAGATGGTCTAAGTAGGTACCACCACAGCTCCTATTTAAGCCAAGTACTGTGCAAATATTACAGTGTTCCAGTTTGAGAGACAACGGTGCCTAGCGCGACATTGTTATGGGTAGTCGTATCACTTAACACCAGGTGACCGTCTCACTCGTGTCGCCGCTTAATTGATTAAAAAAATTATATATTAACACCGTTCAGTCCGTTGTTATAAAGTTTGCGGCATTGCCTTCTTAGCACCGGCTCGTTTAGTCGGCGAGGCCGCTGCGAGCTGGCGGAAGGGCGCGCGAGCTGGCGAGCTGAAGCAACATCTCCGCGATTAGCATTAAAAACATCTAAACATCGGCGAGCGCGCGACGCTTTCCTTCCGCGATGTTTGCGGTGTGAAAAAAAAATTAGACGCTTCCGGCGGACATTTTGTCCACAACGCGCACTCCCGCCGACCCGACTCGCAAAAAAAGTCAACGAACGTTAATTGCTCGAAATAAAACTGTTTTAATTAATGGAGGCAATGAAAGGTAATTGTCTCCGGCATCGGCTGGCGAGACTTCTTGCAAGTTTTATGGCAGCGGGACAAAGTTGCATTCGGTTGAACGAACGCCGCCGGTGGCGCGTCCTGCTGCACCAAGCGGGTTCACACTGCGTTTCATCGCAGCATACCTTTTGCTACATATACCTATCTTTTTTTTGTCGCGAGGGAAATCTTCTTAAAAGATACCTTGCTTCTGGGAGGAAGACAAGGTTATGTGCAGCTTTTACTCACTAAAACCCCCCGGGTGGTCTTCCTCAGTGCATTAGTAGGGGATGCGGGATCTCCTACGAAACGCACCGATGGCTCCCTGCACTCTGGCTATAACATCTCACGGAAAACGAGGAGGACGGCAAATACAATACCACCATACATTTGTCGTCCTCCTAAAGCTCGCTTATTGAGCACTGAGGGCCCCCACCCCCAAATCCTACGAACCCGAGGACCCTTTTATTCGCCTTGTACGACAGGCAGGGAGTACCTAAGTCCTATTCATAACAGCCTGAGACTACAGGGCTGTACATACACACATAACTTATCTACACAGGTATAATTTCTGATCAACAATGAACCTACTGGTTTACTGGTGATAGGTCTCACGGTGAGACCGTCTAGGTAGGTAACACCGAATCCCCCATTTCTGCCACTAAACAGTAGTGTACAAACATTACTGTGCTCCGGATTGAAGGGCGTTGTAGTTAGTGAAATTACTGGGGTAAAAACACTCAGCATTTTATGTCATGTTTATAAAAAAAATGTTATACATTTTTTAAAAAAGAGTTAATCGATATTTAGGTATTACTCCTGTGAGAACTGTTACCAGTAATTAACAGAAAAATTATATTCTCGTTAGTAATTAGTGACATGTGCCCACATGGAATTGTATCATTCCGTGTACGAACACGTTGATATATTTTATTCGAGTACTTGACGAGGTCTTAGTTATATCTTAAAGGTTTGTGTCTTTCGATGTTGCCGCTATTATCGCACAGCAATATTTCAGAGCCGCGGTAGCTCAGATGCTTACACTACCGACATCTGTTACGCTTCGCAATAAACGCATACGTCGGTTAAATCAAAAAACGTAATAGCGCTGTCCGTCTGGCGGTGCCCGCGCGCGCCCGGTAGCGGCTCCCATAAAAGTTTACAGGCATTCGGTTAATAAATCGTGTGAAATAAATAAGTGTTGAGTCGGTTGGCGGCATATTGATTCGTCATGTGCCGCCTTGAAGGGCGCTCGCGGTGCGGCGCGCGGTGCGCGGGGCGGCGCGCCCGGCGGTCATAAAGGTGCGTAATGGCCGCCGTCGCAAGACAGCGCAGCGCCGCGCATCGATTAGCGCCCGCCGCCGCGCCGGCCGCGCCGACCGCGCCGGCCGCGCCGACACCGCCGACACCGCCGACAGCGAGAGCCGCCGACGCAACGCGCCCGATCCGAGCCGAGCCGAGCCGAGCCGAGCCCGCTACCCCCGTCACGTGCACCATCACGCGGGCAGTGTTCATCCAGCACATCATCCTGATTCGACTGACCTTTGTATTTAATGCAGCGCACCAACCGACGCACAGCGCATACGGGCTCCAGCCTCTGTTCTACCTCAACCTGTACTTTAAATATGTATCAATCATTTAATATTAAGCCTTGTCCCTGACCATCCACTACCATTCCCACTGCCATTCCTGCTGCCATTCCTGCCGGTCTGGACTGCCGTTTGATAGATCGTGAAAGCACTTTAATCGTTCGACATGGCGACGCTAGATGGCGTTACCTATCCACTATATCAAATGTTTACGATGACGCCGGAAATACTTTATGTTTAACAGACTTGCAGAAATTGTACAACAGTGGGGTGGGGGATGAGGGTAAATACAAGATGCCGTGCGACGTTGTAGTAATTTGCAATAATGAAATGTCAATATAGTAACCGTCGATCCCGCGCGCCGCGTGACTTATCGGAACGGCGCGGTCGCGTGATCGGCTCGTGTAAATCTTGCGCGCCAAAGAACCACGCATCGGGGGATGTTTCCTATGGCGGAGCGGCATGAGGAAGTCTGCCCGCGTGTCCGCGTGTCCGTGGACACAGTGAGTAATTACGCAGCCCGATGAATAAAATCGCTTCATTTCAATATCATTAACGGAACTGTCCGGTTTCAATTCTTTCCAATCGATCTTCCGACCGAAGCACCGTGCTTCGTGTTCATCAACTGTACCACGCGCTGCAATTCCTTATTCTACTACATACAGTATGTTACTTTTAAACGGCAGTTTGAAACCTAGTATTTCCAATAACGTGATAGCATACCGAGGACTAAAAATTTATAATTGTAAGGAATTTAAATATTTCGTTACATCATTATAACAATTTAGGATAATGAGTTTGGAGCACACGTCGCATGGCCTAATTAGTAACTTCAGTTAGATTGTTCATTTGAAGTACTGCTGATTGGATACGGATCATAGTATAGTAACAAACTAGGTATTATGTGAGATTTGTTTGTACTCAACGAAGGGAGCACGTTTTGGGGTATAGTACGTAGGTTCGAACCTGCACAGTCAGCTAGGTGTATCGAGGAGGCGACGAGGTGCAAACCTTTCGATCGAATCTGATCGGGTTAATCAATCGCCCGACGTTAATTGCTGGCGCTGAACATCCTGCGAGGCCGGAGGGACGGAGCGGGACGAAGCGGGCCAGGCTCGACGCCGCGCTCGGACGTTGATTAAAATCTCTCAGTACATTCACACAAAGCCTTACTTTGATATATGTATAAATCTTATGAAACGTCCGCCGCGCCGGACGCGCACCCCACACTCGCCCCTATTGCTGGGGCGGAGGAGCCGCATCCGCGTGGCGGGCGCACGGGTCCTGCCTACCACCTGTCAAGTGATATATTGGCTTTAAATAACATATCTTATTTATGTTGAATCGGAAACGTAACGTATAAAAAACGGATTTGTTTTTTATTGTAAATAATCGAGCGCAGCCGAGTGGGTGGATAACTAAATTTGTACTCGGGCGTGTAATGCAACGAGTGCCGGTGCATCCGTCCGCCTGCTGCCGGCCGCTTGTGGATAGCCCGGCGCGGATAGTGCACCAGCACAATTTAATAGGATCCAGTGCATCCAGCCGCTCTCCTTAAATATGTAAACCATGAACGTTAAGTGTATACGTATTGATTATTGTCATTGGCAAAAAGCCTTTTTTTGTATCAGGTTACTGAGTTAACTATAACTTTTATAACAAACATAAGAAAAAAAAATATTTTATCTAGTAAAAGAACTATCTAGAAAGATTCTCTCGCAGCGGGTACTTCTGTCGAGGTGTGCAAGCCTGACGCTGTTCTTGTACGAATGGAGCTGGGCCCAGAGCAATTATTGGGATAACATTGTGAATCTTAAAATAATGAGAAGATTAATTATCTATACTCAATTTTTCTGGACACGGTACAAATTTCTGTAGATTTTGGATTTTTCTATTTACTGCATTAAATATATAGAGATAAACACCACAATATTTATGTTCTACTATAAATTGCACGGAATGTTCCCCCAAACGAATTGGATGGCGTTACGCCCTCTATTAACGGGATCGTTAAATCTATAATAAATCAATAAAAAAAATACTGTTTATAACTATTGTTATACAATGCCGCGATCATACGGTCGCGACGTTCACCTGTTAGTAAGTGACAGTGACAGTGAATAACACGGCACCACATTGTGCTCGCCGCGTCAACACACATGTTAAGTCTCGTCACCTGATTGATTTCATTTTTCCTTCAAACCGGAACACAGTAATATTTGCACACTGCTGTCGCTACGGTAGTAATTGACTGCACGGATTCTAGCGACGGAGTCCTTCAGCAAGGATGCTTGAAGAATGACTTTTTGAAATGCATTGAGACAAAACATCTCATAAATATGATGACCGATTATATATAAAACGGTGGTAAGTAAATCACACTGGTGGTGGTGTCCCTGTTGCCGGAGACCATCTAGGCAGGAACCACCGCGGCCTCTATTGCAGCATACAAACAGCAGTGTGTAAACATTAATATATTCCGGTTTGAATGATGCTGTAGCTAATATAATTATTGGGGTAATGAGACTTAACATCTTTTGTCTTATTACGAGGACAATGTTTTGCCGTGTATATCATCCTACCCCACGTTGTTATGACTTGGCGCGTCACTTAACATTAGGTGACCGTCCCGTTCGTGGTTTAGTAAAAAACCAGAAATCAAAATATTAAAGCTGGATTTATTGTTTGCAAATGTCAAATAGTTAATGTCAAGTGCTGGAATGGCGACTCCGCATCGGAAAACGCAGCGTTGGCAGACCCCCCACGAGGTGGACAGAGGACATAAAGAAATCGGTGGGAGCTACTGGATTCAAACCGTGCAAGACCGTGGTTTGTGGAACACATTATAAGCGATCTATGTCCAGCAGTGGACGTGCATCGGTTGAAATGATGATGATGAATGTCAAATAGTCTATCTGACCGTCTAATGTGGATAGCAACATATATATATATATATATGTGTGTGTGTGTGTGTGTGTGTTAGGTAAAACACATCAGGGAGGTATCGCGCCAAAAGCACGGCACATTAAAAGCTTTCATAATTCAGGCGGGTGAGGGTGCGGGTGCTGGTGCGGGTTAGGGCGCGGGCTCGGCGGCGGGTCTATGACACACTCGCTAAATCTCTCGGAAGGCGGTCCCGCTGCTCGTAAATTTTTATTTCGTAAATAAAAATAATGAAAAATAAATAAAAAGGCAGCGCTGCGGCGCGACCGGAAACATTTGTCCCGCCGCGTCACGGCTAATCCGCCCGCTGATTTATTATTAATTAGCTTATATTATGCAGCGCGCGCGTCCGCGTGTCCGCGTGTCCGCGTGCCCGCGTGCCCGCGTGCTGCGTGCTGCGTGTCCGCGTGCTCGCATGCCCGCGCCCGTGCGCGTGCTATTCGTTACAACAATTCCCTCAATGTGTAGTGTCAAAGGAAAACGCCTACAGAACAAAGATGTTATAAATATTTAATCAACATCTCAGGATAATATTTGACACTTACCGAGGGTAGGTCTTTGTCATCGTCTAGACAGGCTCTGTCGATAAACAATAATGTGCACACATCACTGTCTTCCGTATTGAAGGCAGTTGTAGCTAATTAATTTACTGAGGTAATAAACACTTAATATCCTGTCTCAGGACGAAAGAGCACGATACGGTGCAGTGTATAACATCCTAACTAGCGCCATGTTGTTATAAACACCTGTGTCACTTACCATCAGGTGAACGTCCCGTTCGTTTCGTAGTTTTATTAAATAAAAAAATTACAAGAGCATGAACAATTTAAGTTTGATGATGATGTTAAGTTACTTGCAAGTGTTTTTCTTAATTGTGGATACAAGGATGTATTCACAATTTGACCCTTACATTATCCCACTCACAGCGAGACAAGTTTATACTTACTCTCGGAAACATACATTGCATTAATAATTATAGTATACAGGTAAGTTGGGGAGTAAAGTTATTATCATTAATCATTATTATCATTCTGTTAACAATAACTCTTAATAAACATAACGTATAAATAATATTGATTCAGCTCGCAATATACAATTTAAAGATATTTTATTTATTATGAAAACCCTAAACTTGATCACAACTTAGCAACCTATCTACTCTTCTAACTTTTCTAATATAAGCAGAACGAATTAGAAAGAGATTGATTTTTCACCGGATACAAATAAGTCATAGTCCAATTCGAAGTGCATAAACCGACGCTACTGACGACCAAGGCGGAAACGAGACCAAGACTTGGACTATCTTGGTGATGGTCTTGCTCTTGCATATTCAGTATTATAATATGTTAAATATTTTGTGTCCAGAAAAGCGCATGTTCAAGTTATGATAAATACTTTAACTCATCATTTCAACAGAATTTTACCTTTATCGTTTTTTCGCAAGACCAACACCAATTTTACTCATCACAAATCGAATCAAGTTAGAGACTTCGTCAGTAATTAGGTGTGTTAATAACTTTTCGCGCATTATTGAATTCGAGAGGCTGGATGGCGAACCGAATATCATAAGGGAAGCCAAAGCCCACAGACTTCGCCGCATGGGCCCCTTGGTTAGGATGGGAGACAATCGTAGAGTCAAAAAAGCTGTTTCTCGGAACTCCAATTGGCCGTCGACCTGGACCGGGCTTGGAAGGATGCCGTATAGCACGACCTACGCGAGCTCCAAGCAGTGGACTGGCGACAGGCATTGCGATACAGACAACGCTGGTGCTCTCTCGTGTCGGAGGCCAGGACTCACTTCGGGTCGCTGCGGCGGAGAAGTAATAACTTCCCCAAAGATACGACAAGATTGATGAGGGAATAATAAAAGAAATATGCCTTCTGTTTGTTTGTAACTTTTTCTATACGATATAGTAATTAGTTTTTGTAATTTAGTAATTATTAATTTGCTTACTAAGTAATATACTTGTACTTATCGGCGTGGCGTGCTGTACGGCCGCGTGCGCCGCCTGCGCGGCTGGTGAAAGTTTTTGTAAGGGAGCGGTTTGGTCCGCCGCCCCGCGCCACCCCCCACAGCACCACACCATTATACGGCGCTCGTAAATCTGTCCAACAAGACAGACATAATCTGTCCTTTATGACGAGTGATGCATTACGCGCATTGTGGTGCACTCATAAATTTCGCCCGTATTTTTTTTCTCTTTGAAACTCCCTTGTCTAAGGCAACTCGCGCGGTGTTCTAGATACAATAAATCATTGCCGTGCCTGTGAATGAGGGATCTCACAAAGGCCGAGCCACACACGTGATGTGATCTCTGAACTTGTTTCTTTTCAGTGGTTCACCTAAGCAACACAGCATTAAGCACTAGAATAGACTCATAAAACCCGAGAAGCCTGGGAACATTGGGACATATGCTCTCAGCAATGTCTCCAAAACGTTACAAGATCCAACTCGTCAACAACTAGCGAGATGTCACTGCTGTTGGGTTATAAATGATCAAGTAGATATAGCTAGTAAATTTTATTTTACTCCTGTATACTTAGTAGAGTCAGTAGAGAGGAACAAAGTGAAACGAATGTAAATAAAAAGATGACTCTTTTTTATACACAAAATATTTCTCAATAAACTTTGAAATCTACTTCCTGTCTTGTTGTGTAACAGGATAAACCCTTACATGCATACGCACATTACCATGCAATGAAGCGGTTGTATCAATTATGGCATTAATTTTGGTTTAAATAAGTACTTCAGTAGTGTAAATCAAAGTTTTTACTTTCACTACTGGCGACGGCACTGACTTAATCACATCAATTTGGTATAATATTTCTGTACTTACACCAATAAGCTTATATTGCTAAGTTAGGTGCGATAATGAGAATACAACTGTGCGTGATTGCGCATTCCCGCGCTCCTTACGCAATCACTTCATTTCCGGTCGCGCATTACCGATTTCCACACGATACTGGTAATTAATAATCGATTTTATTAAGACGACTTTATACGGATGTTACCATGTTACTTGAATTACAATTTAACAACTTAAAATGTTAGATTGTACATCATTGGTTAAATATTCAATACATTTGATGAAAAGTCCGCTGTTAATTGTTGATGAAATTTTCATACAAAATTATCTAACAACGCGATCTGTATGAAAAGTACACATATTTAGAAATCTAAAAGTACAAAATGATTATTTTAACAAATGCCCGATGAGTATTCTATTGTTTTTATGTGTATATAAAAGTGATGATATATATAACACATAAAGTACTTGGAAATATTCCCATGGATCAAATATTTTTTTTTTGAAAAATGTAAGAGTAAGTTAAAATATAAATACTACGATTATGCGAGATTTTGCAGTCAACAATTTTGACAGTAGCGATTATCACCTTCAATTAACACAAACCAAACGATACGTCCAGTTTTGAAACTAGTAGCTCCGCCCCCGCGACCAGCGCCATCTGTTACCCGACCCGCGCAACTATACTTGTCATAAACATTTTTAGGTTATATCAAGAAAAGAGTTCAAAACATCTTATAATGACTCTCTCATCATCTAGTTTAAAATGTAATTGGTGAAGATAATTATCTTTTCGCGATCGATCATAATTTTTCCTCGGATAAATGATGACAAATGTTAAAACAAACATTATAGTACAGACGCTATGAAAATTGTGATAAACAGTTCCGAAACGTGTTTCGTTCGATTTTAGCAGTAAAGTTTGACGAAACAATGTTTGCATTACAACAGGGACATAGATTATTAAAAAGAAATATCACTCACCGCAGGTTAAATGTTGAAATAACTAATAAAACACTGGAGAATTTAATGCACTGTTGTGACTCAATTCACTTTGCGGAGCGAGAGAGAGCGGCTGCGGCGACGTGCGGGCGGGCGTGCGGGCGGGCGCGGGCGCGGGCGCGGGCGGGCGCGGCCGGGCGCGTCCCGCCGCGGCGCCGCCTCCGCGCGCTGAGCGGCGCCGCGCGCGGCCGCAGACGCGCGGCGCGCGCCCCATGCTACGAACGTGCGGCGCGCATACAGGTTCGCGTTTGTTATGCGACGACAACATTAACTCGTAATGTTATCGTTATATCAAAAACAATAAAAATAAATTGTATGCGTCAATGTAAGCTAACCTGACAGGTAAAGTACGAATAAGTAAAACTAATATAGAACAAAAAAGAATTTCGCGCGAATTCGAACAAAACAAAAACCTATTGGTGATAAGTCGTGCACAAGTTTTGTTACGAATGCGTGCAATTAGTTTGTTATTGTGCTCCGATGGCTGTGTTTGTGGAATAATGAAGAGTAAATAAATTATTGAAGAATAATAAGACGGTTGACGGGCCGTGTAACCGGTCGCGGTGGGAGCAGATTCGAATCGGCGAGCAGGTAAGTCGGACAATGGCCATCCAGCCACGATTCGCTTAATTAAACACGATAAATAAAAAAATAAAACCGGCGGATGACCAGAGGTGCATCGCGGGTCCAAGATCAGGTACCAACTTCACTTTGTTATTTTGTAAAAAAAAAGATTAGTGCTTAACCTATCGTATTTAGTTTCTTGTTGGCTATTTTATTTTGTTAATGCTTTACGGAATTATTGTACCCGTTGATCTAAATCCGGGATATAAATAATTTATGAATAGACATAATAGCATTTTGGTATCATTTTATTGGATTAATTACGATTTGATTTCGTACAATATTAATTTACATATGCTCACTAATTAAATTTTCAATGTTTAGTTCACGCGACGCGGCATAGATGGCGCTGGTTGTCCGCAAAGAAGAGCGATGTCGTAAAAGATTTTCACTAAATCAGACCAAAAAATCTAAAGATATTTACTTTCTCCCCAATTAAATATAATCCACTCATAATAATTAAACAAACCGCACCAGTAATATTATTCCCTTAGTTTTATTGTTTTTTTTTACAATATCTGTTTATAAATATATATATTACATTCATTTGAAATAACTTTGTTGAATATAAATATATTGCATAAATGATGATTTGTGTCTCGTTTCCTTCAATGTCGGGAGACAATACTCTTTTCTTTAGTCTGTTGTTTTTTACAATGAATTAAGATATATAGTTGAAATCATTTTACATATATGTACATTTTGATAATAAAAAAATTATTAACAATAACATAATATATGTTTACGTGTTACGCATAAATTAAAACACAAGTGTGTATGTCTGACTTACAAATCAATTTATATTAGATTGCACTTACATAATATTATGTACTAGGTATATAATTATTTTCAAATATCGAGTTCATTGTATTGAGAAGAGAATTTACACAAACTTGCTATTTATTGGCCATTTTTTTCATCATGTATTGGATTTAGTTTCATAGACCAAACTTGCATATGAAACTCTTAAAACTGGTGTCCGTTACTTTTGTATTGTCTTCTAACTCTAATAATGTCTCTTGGTGCGTCTGTGATACCTCTTAATGTGTGTAATCTTTATATTTCTGTCAATGGATACTTATGACTGACTTAAATGTGATCAAAGCTAGATAGCAGAGAGATGCTCCCTCGATACACAGTGTTTCCATGGAGCAACAACGAAATACAGTAATACATATAAGTTTATAAATTATAATGTGATAAAGAAGTAGTTTTAAGTAGACAAAGACAAATGTTGTTTTTATGTACTGTAGAAACGAGGATCCGCGGAAGTACTAAGATCAACAATACAGCTCAAAAGATTGCTAGATTTAAGTAGCAGTGCACAAGGCACATTGCTTGAAGGACCGACGGCTGATGAGGCATTAAGGTCTTCGAATGGTGCCCGTGTACCGGTACACGTAGTGTTGGGACCGACGATCTAGTGAGAGTCGCGAGAACCCACTGGATACGAGTAACGCGGACCGATCGATGTGGAGATCTCTGAAGGAGGCCTATGTCCAGTGGTGGACGTCTATCGGGTGATGATAAGGAACATAGAAACACTATATTGTTTATTACATTACTTGTATCGTCGTCATCAGAACGATCTCGTCCAGCGGATGTCCGCGATTGTCTTTTGATGTACCTTCAGTTCGGCGGTTTCATCATCGCAACGTGTTCAGTTATTCTCTAACAATAACATGTTTATAGGGCAGGTGTTAAGAAGATGCGATGTGATGCCTGTATCCTATTTGTTTGTACGATAACACTTTATTATTATTTTTATCATCCGTCAGACGTCCACAACTGGACACAGGTCTCTCCGAAAGATTTCCAAATCGTATTGGAGTTCATCGGGTGGAATTGGACCTTAACCTACCACACTGTCCCAGCGCGGGTTGGTGGGTGGTCAGAGCCTCGTCTGTTATTCAGCAGGGTGCACCGCGTACAGGTGAGTTTGACTTTGGCTCCGTAAGATGCGGGCGGGACCCTTAACACTTAATCTCTTGATATGCTTTAGTGTTATCCTTATTAGTGTAATTACGAGACTCAACATCCTATGCGAGGTGCGCAATGTGATTTAGTGTATACCACCCTAACTAACACCACGTTGCTATGAGTGGGCATATCCTTTACCATCAGGTGAAGGTCCCGTTTGTTTTGTAGCTTAATTGTAAAAAAAATGCTGAGGGACATCGACACCGGAAATGAAAAAGCGTACTCTAAATATTCTTGCTCTAATGTAACTACTATATAAAACTATATAATAGTTATATGTTATACTATAGTTAAAGTTTTAATTGTAGTAGTAGTAAATGTCTTCATTTTCCAAAATCACGGTTCGAAGTAAAAATTGAACCCTTAAATAATGAAATAACGGCGAATGTCGAGGAGTGGTAAAAAGCCCTCGGCCCCGGCAGATGAGAGGCGCGTTATAGTCTTGCAATCTAACTTTGGCTCGTTGTCGCGCCGTTTAGTGTTGCCAGTTGCGGGGGATTACCACGGCGACGGTATAAATAGTGGGGGGCGTGGGGCTCCGGAGGTCACCGCTGCGAAAGTTTTAATGAATTGGCACGAGCGGCGTTTTTGTTTCGCTCATTTGGGAGCGGGCGCGGGCGCGGGCGCGGGGTCGTCGCATTGTTTACGAGTTGCCCCAAGAAAACGCGTTAACCGGCCGAGGAGCTGTGCCCGGCTGCCGAGGTGACCGGGAGACCTTCCTTTAATATGTAAACTTTAAAATACGGCTGACTTAGTCATAAGCTCCAACAGCCAAATGGTTTTACGAACCATTGAAAAGCTACAATAACATAACAGTGACATTCCCGCTCACAACAATGCGGTTCCAGTAAGGACGTTGACAGGCTACATTGAGCTCCTCGTTTCAGACAGGATACAACGAGGACAATTATTAAAATTTTTAATGAAAATGGATGTAGATAAAACTGGATATATATTTATATATACATATATATCTTTGACAAATCAATCAAGTAATTACTTAAGTTACAAAATCGTACAAACGAGTCACTATGTAGCATCGTTTAAACATTCGTTTGTAAGATTTATAAAAATAATATGTTTAGTTTATAAACTAACTAACTAACATTGGGAATAAATATCCTTGTATTGTATATATGCTAATAAGCTGGACATCGAACACAGGACTCGCCAGCATGCGGCCACCGCACCACGTGACGACCTCGTCAAACGGAATTTGCATCAGTATCTCGTCACTCGTGTCGTTCGTATCTAAATCGTGTTAATGTCGTGATCGTTGTGATCGTTATCACGCACCGTCGTGATACGTCTCCTGGTTGGTAAATACCGTCGATATCAGATCGCAGCATTAACATTTAAATTGATTTTATTAATCATCATCAAACGGTAAACAGGTCGAAGACGTTCGCTTCCAAATTTTTAACTCTCGATGGCGACAATATGGAAATGTTTTGGTGATTCAGTGGAATTTATGGTTCTCGTGATACGTCTTCATTCAGACTTGCGGAGGTCACCTGCGCTCTGCAGCGCCGCGTGACCTGTCCGGGCCTCTGGTGTGACAGGTAACTGGAGTAAAGTCAAAATTAGATTAGAAAATATACTTCGTTAAGTTTATTTGAATGTGAGATGATTACTGGTGATAGTGTCTTTGTTGCCGAAGACCGTCTAGGTAGTTACAGTACTGTGGTCCGGTTTGAAGGACTCTGTAGTTATTGAAATTACTGGGGTAACGAGATTTAACATCTTGTCTCAAGGCGACGAGCGAAATGTGGAGCTGTGTATATCATCCTAACTAGTGTCATATTGTTATAGACGGGCGTATCACTTATCATCAGATGAACGTCTCGCTAGTCTCGTCTGTCCTCTTTGAATAAAAAAAAAATATTTTGATATAATACTCTTAAGAAAATGTGATTGCTTATAATAAAAAAAATATTCAATACGGATGAGGTCATTAGAATGTTTACACAGTATATCATTGTTTTGATTAGTGATGAGTAAAATTGGTCTTGGTCTTGCGGCAAAGACCGACCGAAACAAACACAGACTTATAATGCAAGACCAAGACCTAACGTACTAGAGTAGACGAAATAATTATCACGACTTGAACATGTGCTTTTCTTCTGCATACAAAATAATATATTATAAGACTGAATATGCAAGACCACTGCCAAGATTGTCCAAGTGTTGGTCTGGTTCTTGCTTCGCTCATCGCTAGGTTTAACACTGTACCTCATAACGCGTTTCTTCGGTTATTAACTGCAGCGCTCTCCAGACAACAGTCGGTATCCTGTGGAAAAATAGATGAACTGGGCAGCGCCTGCTGTTTTACCAGTAATCGTTTATTCGTTGTAATTATTTGCTATTTTACGATGTAGCGGTCCTTTCCGGTCAGGGCAGGGTCCTCCAGTCGTTACAGAGCATAAAAGTTAAGTGCTTTAATTATTTTTAACTCGTCAGCAACATTGTTAAACACCGTTTATATTCAAAGGGCGCGTGTAGTGCGCGTCGGGCGGCCGCCCCGCGCCACCCCCGCCTGCACACATTATAACATACAACCCTTAAACTTAACGGTCAACATTCGTACGTAGACGTAATTAGGGCCCTTACAGGCGGTACTTAACACGGCTCCTAACCCGTTAAACTCTATTATCGGACGATTACCGGCTCTGCAACGGCGCTCGGTACCAGTGCACACATTGCTGCCTATCTATCTAACTATGCTCTAGTATGATACGGTTACTTTTAACCGGCGATAAGAAAAAGTTAATTATGAATATATGACATTTTCATATCTCTCCTATAAAAGTTTAAAAATTATTTTTACTATTTAAACTTAGCGACACATCAATACCAGACACTAACTTTTAGTTCATTTTTAATCTTTTGATTGTAACAATTGTTTAACTATAGTTAATCTTTTCAATAACTATAGTTAACTAACTGTAAACACCATAATTAAATATTGATTAATATATTTTAGCCAATATTGATCTATCTATCGCAACGTTTGCAAAGGTACGATCAAGTTTTAACAGTGGTAACGAATCTTCAACATCATCATTATCAGCCAGCAGACGTTCACTGCTTGATGTAGGCCTCCTCCAAAGATCTTTACAGAGATGGAAAAAAGGGGGTCCTTTTCCCGAGGTTGCGCTGCGCGGCGCACCTGGCGCTGGTCGGATCGCGAAAATGTGCGAAAGCGTTCCCATGGCCCCGCCATAAAGCGACGACGGTGGAACGTCGTGGGGTTTTAGTCGGTTCTAGTCCGACATAACCTGTCGTTTGCCCCGCGAGAGTAGTTATGCTAAGGCATTTCCCCCACGTAAAAAAAAGGTGCTGCGGTGGTACCTACCCGGAAGATCTCCGGCGGCTGAGACCTACCGCCAATAAACTGAACAGCACGGTACATTCAAATTATAACAGTAGTGAGCCATTACGTGAATAGTGAAAATGATCACCTCACGTATCCTCCTGTTGTTTACAATTTCTTTTATCTCCCGCCGTTCGTTCGTCAGCGGGCCACAGCTTCAGCCGCCGCTTCTTTATTTATCAACGCATTACAGATATCAGATAAATACTCATTTCGATGGAGCCTGTAATAAATACAGATTATTTATTGGCTACGTGTATTACATACAGGTGCAGGTATATGTATATATATACCTGCACCTGTATGTTCCTTAAGCGTAATTCGGTCGCTATCGATGTTATTAAGGAGCGGTTTATTTCGTTGGTGGTCAATGGTAATGGTTGATTTAATCGATTTCTCGGAGCGGTACATGGGACGCGACTGCACCCGATGACAGATAGCGACCGAGTGTGTTTAAAATTTTCAAAATTGGAACGTGCGTGCGCACGCGCAGCGCTCCGGCGGCGCGGCCGGCGGTGCGACGGGGGATCGCGGGCAGGTGAGCGCGGTATCGCGACCACTCAACTTACCGTCGTCACTTATATACACTTGTGATGTCCGCAAGCTGTTTGCGTTGTGCTGTTTGTGCATCCTACGACATGTTCATTACTCCAAACAACTTTAAACAGTCGCCGGCGGACAGGCCGTCTTTAATTACCGTATCATTAGTTTCACTTTTGTTATTAACTTAAAGTTTTAACTTGAAGTAAATTTTTATTATATACCTTTTATGTAGTTCTAATTGTATCAAGTTTATGAGTGTCATTGTTTTTAAATTTCCAGCAGGTCTCCTTCCGTTTTACATTGAACCGGATAACGGGCGTTTAGAGGTCATACCAAAGTTTTGTCAACCCAAGAAGGGCTATCTTAATGTGTATATCTTATCGCGACATTTGCATTGAAATTGTGATCGTAAAATCAACTGGATGCGATAAGACGGATGCGCAATAAAAAGAGACATCTGTCTATTGGACAAATATCTATTAAACTATTAATATGGTTATGTTAATGAAATATAAAGAATATCTTTCATTAACATAATGATATTATTGATATTTCAGGTATTTCAATGTTAATAATGAATTTTGAATATTAAACGGAAACAAAAACAAAAACAAGATTCCTGACGGGATGATAAGCATCAGATAATTTATTCCGTTCCTCGTGGTATGGTTCCGTAAACCCACCCACCCGAACATCTCGATATATATTAATAAGACAGTATATTTGTCTTATCAGTTAATACGTCCACATTCTTCGGACGGCCGGTGTCGTTGACACGACGTCCAGATCAATTCACGATCAATTTTGTTTATAAAGCTCCATGCTTACTGCTGTGGTATTCGTTGATCTGCAAGCGGCACCTTGGACACCACAGTCACCAGTGCTTTGTTCCCAAAACGGAAATAAGAACGTTTATAATAAGTAAGCAGCCTCATTACGGCTAGATCATATTAGTCTAACTGTCTAAGCACTACAATATCACACGATTATTGATCTGAATGTAGCGAGTAAGATCTATTTGTAGAAATTGGTTGGATGCTTTGGAAATTGAGTCAACTGTAACAAACAATCAAATCAGAAATGAGGAGATCCGCAGAAAACTAGTCATCGACATAGTCCAAAAGACTGCCGATCTCAAGTGTCAATGGTTAGGACACATCGCTGGAAGTACTTACAGTAGATAGGGGAACAAGGTTCTCAAATGGCAACCGCGTACTGGAAGACGCAGTGTCTGCAGGTCCGATACTTGGTCTGAGGTTCTAGAGAAGGTCACGAGAAGCAGAGAACAGTAGAGGATAAACAAGACTTGGCTGTCTTTGTATATATGTGCTGGATGTTGGCAGCGCTGGATCGATCGACGAGGAGATTTTTGCGGTAGGCCTACGTCCAGCAGTGGACGTATGTCGACTGATGATGATAACAAACATGATAGAAGGAGATAGAATGATACATAGGAAAGGAAAGGGAGAGGAAAACATGTATCAGGAAATCAAAGAAAAATCTATGTACCGGAGTGTTTGGTAGCGATACAGAACCTCATGTCCTGGTTATTGACTACTTTGGAGAGATTGTAGTCACTGTTATCTACACAGTGATTAATAATAAAAATTAATATTATACCTGTTGCTAAATATTTTCCTCGTCTGATCTCCTCGTATTCAGGTATACGGGTTACAGACCTTAAACGTTTCCGTCTCATGAGGGAAGGCTTGAAGTCAGAATCCTAATTATTGTCAGTCATTATTGCTCTTAAGATTTGATACCAACAGAAATACTTATGATCCTGTAGAATTCATGATCGTTCCTCCCAATTGGTACATTTCACTAATGCTAGGATATGATACATGGTTTCAGATTTTCTAAAAACGAGAAAGAGCAGAAAATGCAGCTGATGGTAAGTTACGAATGAACATAATAATGAATTGGTAACAAGGGTTGGGAAAGTCTTAAAGTGGACGCTCTCTCTAGGGATGGACCGACGACACCATAACGGTCGGAAGTGTGTGGATGCGAAGTCAGCTATATCCAGCGGTGAATTAAGAAAAGCTCGTGATGATGATAATAAGGTTACTAATATAACACCACATTGCGCTCTATCCACATTAAGACAGTTAAGTATTGTTGCCATTCATTATTTACAGCACCCTTCAGACCGGAGCAGAGCAATGTTAGCTTAATACTATTGTTTTATTCAATGAAGCTACCTCATATGATGGTAAGTCATACACTTGCCCATAACAACGTAGCACTAGTTAGGATAGTATACACTGCACGAAATTGCGCTTGTCGCCTGAGACATTAGATGTTAAGTCTTCTTACTTCAATAATTACATTCGCTACAGCGCCCTTCAAACCGGGAAACATTAATGTTTGTACACTACTGTTTGGCGGCAGAAACAGACGCTGCTAGAAAGTCTACGGCAACAGAGACTTACCACCAGTACATCTGGCAACGGATGTAGGTCACGCAGTCACAACTTCCGACGGTGTATAAAAGACGTCTATTTCTAATTCTCAATCCTGCCCTAAAACAATGATAGTCCTGTAGCAGACGTTTAATGCAATGCAAGAAGCTCTGCAGCCGGTCGCTATGGTAACGAGATGCAGGGCAGGTCCGCGGAGTGTTCGGAGTGGGCGAGCTCCAGCAGCCGCCGGTGCCGCGCGCACAAAGCGACAGCGCGAACAAAAAGCGCGGGCAAAAATAGCGAAAAAAGAAAATGGTCCGCCGCCGCGGCATCGGCGCGCGCGATCCCGTCTCCGGCACCGGAACAGCGCTGCTGTGGACACTGCCCGCTGCCTGTTAATATTAACACATTTTATTCCTGGTGGTGGTAGGTGTCTGCTGCCGAAACTGTCTAGGTTGGGACCATAGCAGCGTTTATTGCAGCCGACAAACAGTACTGTGCAAACATTACTGTATTCCGGTATGATAGGGCGCTGTAGCAAGTGAACCTAACATCTTATGTCTCAAGGCAACGAGTACAATGTAGTGCAGTGTATATCATCCTAACTAGTGCGACGTTATTATAAACGGGCGTACCACTTACCTTCCCATCAACCAGTATTGGGCCAGCGTAGTGGGAAATGGCCCAAATCTCGCCATTCGAACCCCTGCCAACGACAACCCCTAGTGCCCGGCGACGCGGGCAGCGGTGGACAGATCGATGTGGGAATCTTTGGAGGCCTATGTCCAGCAGCAGTGGAGGTCTATTGATTAAGAATATATCAGTTACCATCAGGTGAACGACTTGCTCGTCTCATCGCCTAGTGCAATAAAAAAAATTTACATACCCCTTGTCAGGTAAATATATACCGGTCTCCACTCTAACCTAAAATGGCGACTAAGAGATGACAATTGCAGACAAAATGCAGCAGCCTTTCATGTGATTTGGGTGTTCGTCCTTCTAATGATGAAATGATGATGTGAACAACAGTGATTATGACGTAATATGCTTTGGAATTTTTATTTATTTTATTGAAGGTAGGTTAGTGGATAGATAAGGGGTATAAGAGGTCCCGCACAATAGTCTAAGTCAACCTCACCTGCTCGTGGTGCACGCTGCTAATCAACAAACGAGGCTCTGGCTCCCACCAACCCGCATTGGGCCAGCGTAGTAGGAAATGGCTCAAATTCTCCCATATGAACCTTTATGAATAATTAAAGGTCGCGGGAAGCCTCTCGATGAGAGCAGGACCGTTCGATATGGGTATCTTTGGAGGAGGTCTATATCCAGCAGCGGACGTCTATCGGCTGATGATGATGATGAAGTGGTAGACTTGCCCCATGAATAACAACGTGGCGTTAATTAGGATGGTATGTACAGCATCACATTGCGCTCGCCTTAAAACATTGAATGTTAAGTCTCGTTACTCCAGTAATTTCATCAGGCATAACTCTCTTCAATCCAGAACATAGTAATGTTTGCATACTGCTGTTTGTCGGCTGTCATAAGCGCTGCAGTGGTACCTACCTTGACGGTCTCAGGCAGCAGAGACCTACCACCAGTGATACAACTTCCTAATGACCTATCAGCTATGGTAACAATACACTGGCAACGTTTTCCGCCACTGCTTCTTCAAAATTTTTTCATATGACAAAAATTATTCCATTTACTACGACTTAGTTATTAGTGATACTTCTAGTCATAACATTAGAAGAAATGGAGCACAAAACAATCCAAGGAAAAATATAAACGATTATTTTTCAGTGTAAATCCTTTTGAAGCTACTCCACGGCAGCTCCTGTCCATCGTCCGGGACAGTAGAGCACCCGGAGTCCGTAGCCACGTAAATCTACATCAACACGCTGTCCCCTTCGTTTTGCTCTCATTCACTTAAGGATCGTCTCCTCCAGCCCCGCGTGCCCCTCACCGCAACCCTCGTCGACTGCTCCTGTTAAAGCGTCAGGACCTCTGAATGGTGATGTAACAACTTCGACATACAATTCATTTGAACATTTCCAAATATAACTAGCACATCTGGTAAGTGTCTGTTGCCAAGGGTCGTCTAGGTACCACTGCAGCGTGTACTTCTGCCGCCAAACCCATGTGCAAACATTACTGTGCTCCGGTTTGAAAGGCGTTGTAGCTAATTATGTTACTGGGCTAACAATACTTAACATTTTAGATCTCAAGCGACGAGTGAAATCTGATGGTGTGTATATCCTAATTAGTGTCACGTTGTTATGAGGGTGTATCACTTACTATCACGTGAATGTCCTGCTCCTTTCGTCGCCTGATTAAATAAAAAAAACACTTGCTGCTATCGAAAAATAGCTTTGCTATATGAGGTGGGTCGAGGCAGAGTGAAATGCTACATTAATGCTGGAAATTGTCTAAGCAGGTTTATCAAGTAAATTAAGCTGTTAAGTAGCTCGCTGGCCTAACGGTTACAGCGTGTGGCCTTCATTCCGGAGGTCGCGGGTTCGAATCTCGACATGTACTGATGAGTTTAATATTTAAGTTATGTACATTTGTGAACTTTAGCAACAACAGCGTAATACAAACGGTGAAGGGAAACATGGCGAGGAAACCTGCACATGAATTGGAATTTATTGCAAGGTGTGTGTGAAGTCACCAATCCGCATTGGGCCCGCGTGGTGACTATGGCCCATCGGCCCTTATTTTGAGAGTAGGCTTGTGCTCCAACAGTGGGGACGTAAATTGGGTGTTGAAAAATAATAATAATCTATTACGGCGAGAGATAACTTACCGTTTTTTGTTTTTTATACGGTATAAATATAAATATATAAATTCCTCGCAATGCATCATGTATGTATCCACAAATGAGTCCAGCGATTTGTATTTTTTTTTGGGGGAAAATGCCTTCGCATACCTGCCCTTACAAGGGCGAAGAAAGATTATGTCGAATTTTCACCGGCTAGAATCCCCACGATGTTCCACATTCGTCCCTTTACGGCAGGGCCATGGGAACCCTTCGCACACTTCCGCGACTTCGCCAGCGCTGGCTGCACTATGCAGCGCTACCTTGAGTGAGAGAACCCCTTTTTCCATCTTTGTAAGGACGCACCGGAATTTACAGCGCGCCCTCCTCTCAGTTTTTTATAGTCACCTGGGCAACGGATCCACCTGAATCCCTCACCCAGAAGCTATGGGAACTTTGAGAGAAAACCCTCTCGACTACACGGAGGATCGGATGAGCGGAGAAACGCGATACCGACACTCTTCTTCCCCCGTTGCCCAACGCCGCCGCGTCAGCGGTGCGGCACCACTTAGTCCCGGAGGATAGTGATTGGTATGCGTTATTATTCGATCGGATGAGCAGGATCTCAGTGACCGTCGTAATGAAGTATGACACCAAAAAAAAATAAAGAGGCTCTATGCACTAGGTAGGCTGTGCCTATTAAGAGCTAGCTTCGTTGATGAGCAGGCTACTATTATTAGTAATTTGGGTGGGTAACCCTAGTCGTTATCAGTAAATGTTAAAACTTTGTTAAGACCCACGAAATATCCGCTGCACGTAAAACCAGTATTCTACTATTTTATCCTGATACGCCTGCCCAGGACAATCTGGCGGAAGGTGGGATGATATACACAGCATCGTATTGTGCCCGTCGTGTTGAGATATAAATTGTCGCGTTTCGTTATCGCAGAACCTAAAACATTAATACAGGAAGAAACTATTATCAGGTTCTGTAAATCGCATACGCTACCGCAAGATAGGACACCAGAGCCGGAAGTACATTAAGTGGACGCCTCAACCAAGGAAACGAAGTAGTAGTAGGCTAGGCAAAAGAAGGTTAGATGGTGGAGAAGACCTTAGAAAGCAAAATTTATCGGATGGAGGAAAAAAGAAGAGAGTCGCGTCATCTGGAGAAGAATAGTACTTGTAGCACCATTGAACAAGTACAGCGCTCTTCGGACCGGAACACAGTAATATTCGCGCACCTACATCTACCCACCAGCAGTACATATCGTATCATAATTTTAGTATATTGATGGTGAACATAAAACATAGTATGTGTGTATTATCAGGGAGTGGAATACATCGCATCGCTGCGGTGTGAACGCGCCTTAATAGTTTAGCAGGTGCCGCTAACACCCGCAAAAACATCGCGAGCACAGGTGCGGTACCGGCGGCTGCTTGATATGCTGTTAAGTATTAACTTAAGTTTAAAAATCCACTCCGTTAAAATAACCATCAATTACGGTAAACGTCCGCCTTATTATTTTTTTTCTTGGGGAAATCCTGCATGGATACCTTCCCGTTGCGGGGCAATGAAAAAGTTATGTCAAACTCTTACTGGCTAAAACCCCGGGGTTTCCTCGCTGCGCCCTAACATAACATCGGGATTCTCATGGAAACCCAAGACACAGTGGTCCTGCGCGGAGGATAGATGCGCCTTCTTGAGGTTTAGATTACTAGGTAGCGAATTTCTCCGAATCAGCTACTTAAGTCTTTGTTAGGGGAATTAGAGGAGGGCATCATCCCTTCTCCACCGACGCCCAGCTCTCTGGATACGGATGGCGAGATTAGAGACACTTTCTCTCACCCCGTCTGCAGCCTTCTTCTGTGACATTACTTTTTAGTTTTCCTTTCGCTTTCCACCATTCCCTTCACGAAGGTGGGAAGAGATAGGTCGTGGCCTACAATAGCGACGAGGTCTCAACGCAGCACTGGCAGTGTTCCCGAAGTTGCGCGCCTCAAGTAATGACGTCAACTAACATCTAACTGCTTGGAATCATCGTCATCTCTCTAAAAAGATATTTCTTGATATTTTTCTATTTCGTATTGTTGTTTACTAGCTGTTCTCTTCGCCTAAAAAAGTTTACTGGTTTTCATCTAGTTTTTTTTTAAATTTGGTGATTAACAGTACTATCTGTACTCTCTGTGCACTCTGTATTCTTAACGCACGAAAGACAATCTTTTCATATAGGAAGAGTGGGCAAACGAGCATACAGTTGGAAACCGGTGGAAAGTGATCACTGACGCCCAAGGACAGTCGCAACACCAGGGAGATCGCGGCTGCGTTGCCGACCTTTTAGGAAATGGTACGCTCTTTTCTTGAAGGCCACCATGTCGTTTTGGGTCAAGGTCTTAAATCTTTCTGTTAAGTGTGTACGTCCAGCAGTGGACATGTATCGGCTGATGATGATGATGTAAATCCATCAGCGGCGATTCCTAAATTAGAATCGAACTATCACAACATCTCGTCCGCAGCGAATGCGCGCTGATTTTGCGCCGACGCTTGTGAAAATAACCTGTCGGCGCGTCAACGTCACCGCTGCACAGGGCTGGGTCGCGGCACCCGGCGCCGTGCACCAGGACTACTCTAATCCAGCAGAGCTATGCGTTACGTGCCTATGGGAACGGCTATTCTTCTTCTAAAGGCTTCATCAGAATTTACATTGGGAAGTTCTTTTTTTAATATCTTAGTCTAGTGTTTAACTGCGATCCAACCTGACAGAAAGCGGAGATGTAATCTAGGTGGTAAAGCGCACTAGTCAAGAAAAAGACTATTCATTCTTCTCTTGAAGATTCAGGCTATCCAGTTTTAAACTTAACAACTCCTAGTCACCGACAACACTCACGGTGCGCCTTTCCATCGAGTCAGCCTATATACGATACAAGAGCGGAAGCACATATTCATCACAAATGAGAAGAATGTTATAAATGATGCAATTTGTGATGTGACCAAACTGCATGAATCGAACCAGAAATCGGAGTGTCTTCATGTGTGACAGATAATGCCGCAGCGCTGTTCATTATCAATCGGACGAAAGGAGTTGATCTGCGTGTGTGCGTTTCGTTATATTTGTCAGCGGGGCCCGTCGGCCGCGGCGCTCGGCAGCCCTGGCGCGGCTGGATGCGGCTGGAGGCGGCTGCAGGCGGCTGGAAGCGGCGTGACAGTTCCATATCGCGTCACTGTCAATCTCTCTATTTAAATTTAGGTGGGGCGCCGCTTGACGCGCGCGGAGCGACTGCTGTCGATAACGTCCGATTGTTTCTGCATCGAATGTGGGCTGCAGATGTTGCACCACGTCCGCAGCAGGATGCCGCGCGTCAGTAAAGTGCCACCGGCGATGTTTCCTAAATACTCCACGCAAATGAGCTTGTTTTGCATCTACATTGAGCTACATACAAATTGACGAGGACGATCAGACTGATTGTGACCTCGCAAAACATGCCGCTTACTTATCATAAGCGCATTTCTTTGTTCTAAGAATCGATCACAGACGATTACTTGATGGTAAGTGATACGTCTGCCCATAACAATGTGACGCTAGTTAGGAAGACATACACTGTGTCACATTGCGCTCGTCGCCTTGAAACATAAGATATTAAGTCTAATTAACCTAGCAATTACACTAGCTATAGCGTCTTCCAAACCGGATGTTTGCACAGTACTGCCTGTCGATTGCAACAGGCGCTGCGGTGGTACCTACCTAGAGGGTTTCCGGCAACAGAGACAGAAGCCTAATTAACTGGTGTACGATATCATGTCCATCAAAGTAAATCTCTCACCCTTGAGGTAAGTCTCTACTCAACAACAGACTTCTTCCATCTTAATGATGGTGATGATTACAGATGTTTATATAGTAGGTTCACTAGTCACAGCACACGTCAAATTTGAGTACATCTAGGACTGCATACCTTCGTTTGGCGGTAGTAGTCTAATGGAAACCGTTGAATTGGAATGTTTTGTTTAGAGGATGGGTGGGCAAACGAGCGACAGTCGCAACACCACAGAGGTCACGACTGCGTTATCGACCTTTAAGGTAATAATACGCACGTTGGAGATCCCATGTCGCATTGGTTCGGAAACACCGTAAAAGTGCTGTAGTTCAACTCGAACAAAAGCCGAGTTATATTTCATCAGCTGACTGCTGTAGTATATAAAAAGTACAACTGTTATTTATTATCCACGCTACAATGTAGTAAATTGAGTGCGGCGTGCGATGCGCGTGCGCATAGCCGTCCCTTTGCATAAACATTATCGAAGACGCGACCAACATTAAAACTGAATCGCGAGATCTGAAAAATGTAAGGAGCAGGTCATCACCGGGCCACATTTGCATAATAACGCACTAACTTTTGCGTGTCAGCTTTTATCAATTCCTCGAAGATGAAGCCGTAAATATAATTTAATTTAATTCAACAGCACGCGGACCGGGGGCCGCCTCGGAGCCCGATTATTACATGCTGGTTTAATTGAGCGGGCCCGCTTGCACATTTCTACCGTTTATCATAATTTTAATTATGTCAGTAAAGTTTTATTGTTACATGGATCGCAATTAAAAGTTAATTTATAACGATAATGCCTTTATACGAGGATATTATCGCAAATACCACGACGACGCTGGACTCCAGTCGGAAGGTGACGCGGTGAGGGGACATGTTTCAAGGACAACAGTTTGAGCACATGCCGCCTCCGCTAACTTATACTTAACTACTTTGAAGGATAATGGCTCCAATTCTCTCCTTTTTAGGATAGATCTCGAGTCCCAGTTGTGAGAACACCAAGTGGACTGTTTACGTTGTATCAGCATTTTATCGCGGTAATTAATAACAATAGTGTACCTTATGCTTGTATAAAATGGGACACTTAAGTTATAGCTGGACGTAGGCCTCCTCCAATGATCTACACGTTTGTAGAAGTTCATGCGGGTTGGTAGGAGCCAGAGCCTCGTTTATTGATTAGCAGGGTGCACCACGATTAGGTGAGGCTTTGGGTTCTGTGAGTTTTCCACTCCACTTCGATATATTAAGCCACATTGACCCATTTAATGTTTTCAATTATTATCAAGTTGGCGAACTTTTGTAAATATACGTGTATTGATTTAAAAAGGAAGTAGAGCGTTCACTTTGCGGTATAAAAACGTTTTCTTTTTAATATTCAAAGCAGTATTTTCTCAGGCCACGTCTGATTCTAGATTAGGCGTCTAAAATACGAGCTAACTAATTCCTCCATGGGCAGTATTCCAAAGCGACCGGTGTCGACCGGCTGACATGGACCTCTGTCTCTTTACAATCCAAACGCGTTGACAGTTTCATCGTCACTGGTCTTTGTAGGTTTTACTTAAAGCGCATGGGAGTTAAGATGCGAGTTGCCTTCTTTCAACTGTTTTCATAAGAAAAGTCAAATTCAAATTCTGTTTCTATTTGGACGGAAATGATAGTTAAGGTAAACTAATGACGTCTAGAATTGGTTTGTCAACTAAGCTTCCGGTGTAGTAATGAGCTGAGTGGCGTATCTTGGGAGAGGCCTGTGTTCGGAGGACTGCAGCAACCTACAGATATAACCTGTAACAGAGCGCAATTATAGATGTTTACATTGTGCAGATCGTTTAGAGAGAGAGTCATTACCGCGGTAATTTAATGAACTATTTCTTAACGGTTTCTCTTGGCTTCCTTTCAAAGCAGCACTTGATGTTGTACTTAACATTTTAATTATGTTACTTTAACCTTTAGGAACCTCTTAAGTTATCTCTGAGTTATAAAAACTAATGAAATTTTAAATTCTTATACTTTTACCATAGGCTATTTGCACAGCAGGTGTTAAAAATGTTATGCGCAAACGCATAAATAGCTCTAAATAGTACACTAAATGATAAATGTTCGCTAGCAGTGCTAGTTGTCAATAAGACCTCAGCAGAGTTTAGTGGTGTTGTTGCGCCGGCGCAGCACGCAAGTCAAACTAACAAACGGTCACAGATGCAATAGTGAAGAAGAGTTAAAATACCTATTCATCATCATCACGTCATCGCCATCATCCGATAGACGTCCACTGCTGGATATAAGCCATAAGTTAAATATTACAGTTATTCTTTCAATAGTTACATAAGAGGTTGTGATAAATTTAAAGATCTGGTGTAATAGTAGTACTACAAAGGATCTACTATACACCAGTAAATTTTTTTATTCGACCAACGATGAGACGTAGTGACATTCATCTGATGGTTAATGATACGTTTGCCCATAACAACGTTTCGCTAGTTATGATGACACAGCATCGCATTGTGTCTAAAGAGACATAAGATGTTAAGTCTCGCTACCCCTATAGTTTGATAGGCTGGAGCGCCTTTCAAACCAGAACCTAATAATGCTTTCATCCTGCGGTGATACCCGCCTAGACGGTCTCCGGCGACAAAGACCCATCACCAATTATGATGGAGTAGTACATTGTGAAAGTGGGAAACAAACTAAACACAACTCTTACCTCTTCAGGTAGGTTAGGTTAGGTTAGGTTAGATAGGGATCAAAATTAAAAAAAAAGTGTCGCAACTGTTAGAGTCACAGTCTATGACCATGAGTATGTTTCTCACGTACGCAAAGGTGGCGAAGCAGCACCATTAGCATATTAATGGTCGAATCCCCGACCAGATAGTCGTGTCGCCGGGCGCGCACGGCCGTGCCGCCGCGGAGCCGCCGCGTGGCCACCTCTCGGGTTCCGTATCAGTCGGATGTCGAGGAAATTAAGTCACTCGCGTATACACCGAAGGACTAAACAGTTTACTGCATATTGCAACTGTGGATAAGGAACCAACGCAGCACTTATCAGTTTGTCTTCTCATAATCATGGTCTCCACTGCTGGAGTAAGGTCTCTTGTATTCCACAAAACTGGCTTGCGCTGGTTGAATCTATTGGCTGCCAATCATCACAGTTATCTCTGTCGCGTTATAATAAAAAAAATCTAATTACAAAACTAGATTTGTTAATTGAATATCTAAATAAAATTGTTATAAATTAGTTCAGCTGTTAAAGGCCGACAGAGGTCCACTGATGGACATAGGCCTCCCCCAAAGACCTCCACATCGATCGATCCTGCGCTGCCCGCATCCAGCTGCTTCCCGCAACGTTCACCAGATCGTGGTGGAGGGCCTATCAACGCTGCATAATTCGGGTACATTAAAGGCCATAATGAGAACTAAAACTTACCATACCACTGGTGGTAAGCCCATGTTGCAGAGACCATCTATCTAGGTACCACCGCAGGGCTTATTGCAACCAACAAACATTACTGTGTTCTTGTTTGAAGGGCGCTGTAGCTAGTGTAATTACTGGAGTATTCGATATTCAACATCTTATATCTCAAGGCGATGAGCGCAGTGTGGTGCTGTGTATAACATCCTAGCTAGCGCCACATTGTTACCAGGTGAATGTCCCTCTCGTCTTATCGCGTCATAGTAATATATATTAAAAAAAAACAATTAACAAACTGCATTTCTTTTTAATTTACTGTGGTAGTAGTAATCCACTTGACGACCGAAGATCTTCAGAAGATGCGACTTAGTTATTGTCTGTTGTCGTATATTTGATTATTTCGGTGTTGTTGAATAAGTTTGAATTTGTTATCGTAACATATACATTACTTATGTGAGGATAATTAAAAGCGCTTCATTAAAAGTGATTAAGCTAGGCGCAGGAGGAAGTGCGCGGGTGCAACAAGTGGCCGTAATCTCCGGCCGGCTATAAATTAGAGGGTAGTCGTAAACACGCCGCGTCGAAGCCGCTCTCGTCATCTGATACCGCACACGCGTGTCCGCTGCCGCATCCGGCACGAGACCGTCACGACACCCTCACCTCATTCCTTCACTCACCAACACCAGCCTTTTGTTTCAAGTCACTAAAAGCTAATCTCGCCTAGAAATCAGCGTAAGTACTTATAGCTATACTCGTATTGTGGCAGCATGTTTCTGCTGGTGGTAATTGTGGTTTGATTGTAATGCCGTTAGTTTCGGCTGCAAATCTTCATCATCGTCAGACCTATAATCTATATATAAGAGATTTCCATCTATGTGGAGGATTACACGACATCTGTGAAACCATAAGGAAATATGATAGGAATATTTCTTTTGATTAGTATAAGTCGGTTGAAAATGGATTTTACAAAATCAATTCCCTGAAGAGAGTTGCGGGGGTGTTACAGCCAGCAAAGCGGGAGGGGAACTGTTAATTAATTATGATGTAAAACTTGTTCTTAAAAAAAATTAAAGAGAAAAAAGTACAGTAGGTACTCCTTTGCATCAATAGTTCAAAATTAATAGAGGGATAGTTCAAGATGTTTAAACCTGCATTAAATATGGATGTGTTGTACAACGTAGCAGTGGAGCTCCGTCCCTCTGTGTTGCTCCGGCAACGGGAGTCCGAGGTAGCGGGGCCTGCGCCCTCCGGTGGCCGGTGCATTGTGGAGCACCGCTCCATCGCACTCCAGTGCCTCCGTCCGCTCGCTGAACATTGATTGATGGTACAGCGAGAATTTTATGGCGTAAATTACAAGGAGTACCAGACTGACGCTGGTGTAATTTATACACTGCTTAATTAGTAACAGCGCATCAAATGATTTTGTGCTTTTTGTGCGCGACAACAGCGTGAATAACCTATACAGCGCGACCAGCTGAGCGGAGCATAAACAAGTGCTGTACAAATTTCACAGCATACTTCACGTTCAATTACTGTTTCACAGAGTGTTACTAATGTTTACTGTGTAATGACTTCGAAGTGGAAATGTAGGGAATTCTTGTAGAAAAACTGTACCAGCCAGCTGCGCGGGCGCACGGGATCAGGTCTCGTGCGGCGCGCGGCCGGCTTCGGTTAATTACACCGCAGCCAATTGGACGACGCAACGCGTCGCGATAATTACCGATATAACCTTAACGGAAACGGGATTAACGGACGCCGCGATGATGATTAGCTTATTGAAGACTTTGGCAGGTATTTGAATATGAAGTATCACCTCTTCGTTTCAGCATGATAATATCCTGGTGAACATGCCGCATAACGTATCCCCGTATGACTTATTGAATGGCAAGCACAGTGCGACGGTATCAGTCGCAGGGAAAGGTGCTGCTGTCTCCCTACAACCTCCCTTGCTGTCTTTTACACACTTATTACCAAGTAATTAAAAATCCCTATTTTCTTACTGCAAGAAGCAAAGAGACGAGCGGAATGTCCTCCTGATCCTAAGTGATACATAACAACGTGCCGCTATTGTCATATGAGGTGATGTCTCTTTGCTACACTTCTTTCTCTAGCTAAAACGTCCTTCAAACCGGAACACAGTATTATTTGCATAGTACGTTTCTGCGGCAGATATTTGAGCTGTGATATACCTAAAGCATCTATATAGATTTCTGTCCAGTATTTACAATGAATACTAATTTTCTTAACGGCTGTATCGATATTTAGTTAGGAAGGATATTGAAGCCTAGGACAAAACATTTAATTGTTTAACAAAAGCTATTTAATGTTGTAAAACTATAGTTGTAAAGTTAAATGTTAAATTCCACTGGGGGCAGAATGCGACGTGCACGAATGCAGGGTCGGCAGTTACGCCGCTGCAAACTGACGGAGGAATTTTTATGGTTACGTCACGCGACGCGCAACGTCCGGGGCGTGATCCGCGCAGCACCAGTTCTTTCCGATGCGAACTAGCCACCCCTCGTGGAGTCAATGAGGACGGTAATGACAGCGACATTGTTACTACTTCCGGTGGTCACTAGAATCAAACTAGTCGTTTGAGCTAACCGAGTTTTGTCTTAATTCCACGGTTCGAACTCACTACGTCGTTTAACCTTACCTTTTATAAATAATTTACTAAGGTGATGGAGAGAGATAGAGTATATTGCAATATATAGAGATTAAGAGAAACGTGATGCATTGATTAGGAGTGGATATGGAATTATCAGGCGAGGGGTAAGTTTATTAAAATAAATTATTAAATGGTACGAAAATGAAAAAAGTTTGAGAAGCACTGTCCTAAAGTATAGTATACGGGAACGTCGCTTGTTTATTGTTGAATGTCATTGATTATTTAAATCATTATTAATATCATTAATGATTTATATTTTAGTACGACATCTATCAGTAATGCTACCGAAGTATTTAAAGGCTGCATTAATTCATACGGAGCAGTAGTAAACATTTGTATAGGATTTTCGAGACTTTTCTTAGGGACCCGACAGAAGCGACCGCTGGTTGCATCTCAAACGCGTCACCACCTCGTCAGCCTCTGTTCTGCGACCTTCTTCACCCTCGCATGCCCCCGCCAGCCCGCCCCGCACCTGTCGACCACGCAGCGCCGTCGCGTGCGCACCTCATAAGCCGTGCCAATAATTGACCTCATCATTACTCCACTCACGCAATTAACCGACCGAATAACAAGTGTTTGCTTGGTTTTTGCTTCATTTGAACACGTGACAAGTTTGATTCGTAATGGCGCTTCGTCGCCAGCTTGCGGCAGTTTCCTGCAGGAAATAATCCTTGTTTGGTATAAAAGCGTTTAACAATATCCGCTTTGATGAATGAGGAAACGTTCGCAATGCTTGTAGCAGTGAACTTTAAACGTTGTACTTTGCGACATAAAACGGATGCATAAGTAATTTTATTCATCATAATTAATATTTTAGTAATTAAAGTAATTAACTGTTATTAGAATAAATACTTTATCTCGACGTTGGACTCAGTCTGAAGCGATTAATCTCATGGTTGGCTTTGGTTGATTTCGTTTAAGAAAGTATTGTACAGGCGTTAGGTAGCAAAGCGTCAGCTCTGGCGGATCACGGAAGGGCCGATGGGAGATGGGCGATGGGCGACGGCTTACAGCCCGTCTTATTGTTTTCCGATAGTCGTTCTGATGTAACGGTCCCGGGTGTCTCCGGTGTCTCCGCCCGTTTTCAGTCGGCTGCATACGAAAATAAAACTTGGTAGCTGCTTCTCCGTGAGTAGTTCACCATGAAAATGTCGACTTAAAGATGGTGATAGAATTTACACAAGCTAAGCCAGAAACAGTGTAGTGGAGTGTGAGGCCTATATTCCGAAGGTGGTGGGTTCGAATCTCGGCATGTACCGATGACTTTAATATTCAAGTTATGTACACTTGTGAACTTTAGCAATAGCAGCGAAATGCAAACGGTGAAGCGAAAACATCGCGAGGAAACCTGCACATGAATTGGAATTTATTCTGAGGTGTGTGTGAAATCATCAATACCCATTGAGCCCGCGTGGTGACTAAGGCCCATCGCCCTCATATTGAGGGTAGGCCTGTGCCCCAACAGTCGGGACGTAAAATTGGCTGTTGAAAAAGCCAAGAAACACAGTGTACTTGTGTCTGTGTGCTGTTAATACCATAAGATCTGTTCCCTAGTAAGCGTCGGTAGTTATTATTCATTACCTGCACCATGTTAGTAGGACATCTACACGTGTGATATATTTGTACTGTGATGATGCAGTGGGAAACACCGCTAGCACCAAAACCTGCTTCCTTGAAACGCTTGGTTCTCGGAAGGCCAGTTCTAGCTATGTTGCAACGGTCCGTGTGTTATTTCCCCGAGTGACTGCTCTGTGGACACCAGACAACGTCGAATGAACTTTAAATCCATCTAATTCTTCATTATGGAATAACGAAATGATAAATTTAATAGTGATATGTCTGTTGTTGGATCTTGTATAGGTAGGTGACCGGACGTAGATCACTGAGGGAGTTTTAGTCAGTAAAACTCTCACATAACCCTTGACATCCCTTCAGAAGTATGGTATCAACAAAAAAGGTACCAACGCAGCTTCCCATTCTGCCTCTAAACAATAGTGTGCAAACATTACTGTGTTCCAGTTTAAATGCCCTGTGCCTAGTGAAATTACTGGGGTAACGAGTCTTGATATATTATATCTCTTTAAGCACAATGTGGTGCAGTATCCTAGATAGCGTCACGTTGCTATGGGCAGGCGAATCTCCTCTTTAAATACAAACAACAAGCCCTGCACAGTGGCTTTCTGATACATCAGAATTTAGTGATTAAATCTCTGCAATGTCCCATGTCATATCTGGTGAGAATGGCGGCAACCCACTGGATGCGAGCCACGCGATACCTATTGTTGTGGAGATAATTGGGACAGGCCTATGTCCAGCGGTGAACGTCTATTGGATGATGATGAGGAATGTGCCATCTTCACCGAGGGTTACAACCATGATGAAAGTATCTTCAGACAGGTTCTGCCAGTGATCAATGTAGTTCCCCTGGCTGTATTTTATAAAAAGACTGTTTATCGCTATCCAGTCACAGCGTGGAGCAAACCTCATAACTATCACATAAAAGGTGTGTTCAGGAGCGGCGCCTGCACCGCAGCAGCGTTTCCATAACTTGCGCGGTGCCGGGCGGCTGTAAAGTGTGAGACGGATTTCGAGTTGTTCGGACGGAGCGGGGCGCTCCACGTAGACGGCGGGCGGATGCAAACCAATAAATACATCGGTTGAGGGTCTGCTCCGTGAATAAACATGAGCGGGCTCCGGCGCCCGATACAACCCGCACAGTTCGGATGCTTTGTTATAAAAGTGCGCCTTCAGGATATTACTGTTCCATTTGCGGCCGGCTACACTGCGCGCCAGCGTAACTGTGCCACGAACACAGTATTGTCTCCTTTTTTTAAAAAAAATACTATTCATTAACTATTCTTATTAGCATAAGATCTTTGCGTTTGATATTTAACACCGGCATTAAAGACCTGGCACCAGTGTAATTTTATGTAACCTCCGACCGATAAGTCCCAAACGTTACCGCGATTCAGTTTGCTTAATTTCATAGACCAGAAATATATCGAACTTTATGACTACATTTAAGTTACAATATATAATTAAGCACAGGTTTGTGTATATTTTAAGTTTAAGTTTCAATCTTATATTGACTAATAAATCTTTTTAAATATGTAACAAGGGTTATATTAACAACTTTATCCTCTGTCAATTATAAGCGTCATCATCATCGTCCCTTAGACGACGTCCACTGCTGGACATAGGCGTACCCCAAAGATTATCACATCGATCGAGTTGGGAGTCAATGGGGATATTGGGACATTTATCACTCCGCTGGCCTAATGCGTGTTGGTGGAAGCCAAAACCTCGTTTGGTTCGTGCTGGTGCACTGCTGGTGATGTTGGCTTAGATTCCGCGAGATGTTATGCGGGAACCCTTTCACCTTGTTGGCCTGAAATTAAGTTTATATATTGAAAAAAAAAAGAAAACCTGTGGAGTAGTTTTGTTTGCTCGCAAGTGTACCGCAGCGCTCGCAAGACAGGCCTCACTCAATATCGGATATTGTTCTTGCAAATGAGTATTTATGTCATCGTTTGTATAAAATGTGCCCGGATGTGAGGCGTTTTTCCTGCTACCGCTTTGTTTATTGGCGAAACTCCGCAGTATTTTGTTTCCGGGAGTGTTTCGGTTCAGCCGGGGCGCGTCGGGGCGGCCGCGGGGCGCGTCGGGGGCTCGCTGAGGCCGCTTCAATTAGACACTCGAGGCTCTATTGACGGTCCAAAGCGAACCGTTTTTGTGCTTTTTTCGTTTATGTAAAAAATATATATATATATATATATAAGACATAAATTGTTATGTGCTAGGAACGGGTCGGATGGACATTTCCCATCAGACAACCTCGCGAAATTGCGTGGAAATAAAGCATACATACATACATATATATATATATATATATATATATATATATATATATATATATATATATATATATATATATATTTCCGTTATAACTTTAACAACCTGTTACTCATATTAGCTATTTTTGTCTGCAGCAAGGAGTTGTTATCTAATTTTTGGTTTACTAATTATTAACATTCAATACATTATACATATCTGAATAGTTCTTAATGATGTACGGCATTATCATACCACTATGATATACCACAATGATGAGCACAAGCAAGTCTCTAAGTTACGATACCTGCAAACACCATCATGTCTATCAAACATTCAGCAGCGTAACTCCTTTGGATTATGGTCACTCCACTCCGTCTCCGCCTGCGGTCGGGACGTGCCGCTGCTTACGTCATCTGAGGAGCAGTAGGCGAGCTGGTTGAAACTTGTCACGCTTAGCGAAAAGCGGCAAGTTTTATCGTATGCAGGCGACTAGGAACAGGCATCACATTATGCAGCCACGCCGCATGTCATAAAATCAGAAATGGAAACGTTGTACGATCAACGCGAGGCGGTGCGAGTTGACAGCGGAAGCGGAAGCTGAAGCGAGTAAAACATCTATTTAAAGGATAATATATTAAATATAGTAAATAAAACTACAGTTAACATATTGTTTATAGGTTTTAATCTTTTCATCTATTCTTAAATATAGTACTCGATACTTGAATGTGAAATTGGATAGATCACTTCTCCAGTCCACTCTGATAGAGAAGGAAACAAATATTGAGATGAATGAAAGATTTCATTTTAATTGATATTTTGTACGAGTGATATTTGCATGGGTGAAACATATCTCCTTATGCGAGTATGTTTTCGATGTTATTATCAATAATAATTGTACTGAATGAAATTAATAATAATAAAAAATAATAATTTAATTAATGACGTGTGGTGGCACGTCGCCAGGTCGCGAGCTGATCTCCGCGGGCACCGACCGCGAGCGCCCGGGGCCGGCTGCTGCGAACAAAGATGGCGGATTTACATAAAAACTGTTTAATCGTAACTCGAGAGCGGCTATCGCGATCTGAACATATTACCATAAATTAATCCAATAAGGGATCGGGGCGATCAATTTATCTACATTACTGCGCGGGCGCAGCGGGTGGGGTGGGGTACGTGCGGGACGTGGGTGCGCGGAGCGAGGGGAGTAGTTGAGGCGCTAACCCACGGCAAGTTATTGCTTCCATTAGAAGTTTACATCTTGTGGACGTATTAAAGGTTTTATTCAGTTAATTTCGGTCGTGCGGAGGATTGACGGACGGCAGTTAGGAAGCCGACGGGCGGCTATGCGCGGCGAAGTCCTGCAGCAGGTTAGGTGAGGCCTTCGAGCGGGCGATAAGCGCGAAGTGTACACCCCGCCCCCCGCCCGTCGACGGCTATTAATAAGGTGTTTCGGCTTAATGATGGGTGCCCGCTCAACTAATGCGGCGACATCGACCTCTTTATCCAATCGTCAGAGTAAATATGACTGTCGGAGCGGACGGCGGCCGCGGCGCCGATTACGGAGTCCAATTCAAGTAGCCGCCTTCTTGAGGTCCATGTTTTGATGTTTTTATCCGGCGCGCATTAACCGCACCACAATTAATCGGTCGATGTTATCAAAGATAAATCCAACGATCGATATCACGTTTGTTATGATAAAAAATCAAATTTTTCACATATATTAACACTAAATTATATTGTTGGCCTCTATAGGAAAAAAACTCTTCAAAGAATAAAATAAAAAGAGCACGAAGTAACCAAACGGTTTAGTAAATATTTAAGTTTGTATTCGAGAACATTCTCGATGGAGACAACTTCCAGACTAAGAATGAAACTAAATAGAAATCAGTTTCATCAGTCAAACGTTTTGGAAGTTACGTTATCGGAGATGCATACCTTGTAAATTTCCTAAATGTTACGTAGCCAAACAAGACCTTAATTCACATGGTATCAAGTGACAATCAGACAGAATATGACAATCTGGTTCTCACATGTTTGGCAGTAGACAAATGATATTTAAAGTCTAGTTATTAAAGAAGTGTTTCCAAACAAACCCTATCATCATCCAAAGTTCACCACGATTGGACTTGATAATTAACTCGAAGGCATAAATCTAATAAACTGTTAAATCGACTTACTTCCAAGATATTTACTTAGTTCTATTATGTTACAATAATTAGTATTAGCGAGCATTTGTTCATCTGCATATATGCATACTGCTGGATACAGGCCTCCTTCAAAAATTTAAACATCGATCGGTTCCGCGCTGCAGCCTGCGTAGTCTTCGGCACCGCTGGGCACAAGGGGTCGTAGTTTGTAGGCCACGGTGGCTCAATTCGGGTTGGGGGGACCCAGAGGCTCGTTTGTTGATTAGCTGGGTGCTGTGAGAGTAGGTTAGATCCTGTGAGTTGTTGTGCTAGAAGCTTTATACTTACCTGTGTTTGTTACCACGACCAGTCGCATTTGGAGGGGAGGCAAACAGTCTTCTTTTATTAAAACGAGGCTGTTCAAGACAATATCTTGACTATGCGTTTTCCATTTCGTTCTCTTCTGCAGTTCTGATATGTATTCTTTTGCCCATCTGTGCCAAAAGTGTTATTGTACTTGTTCTACTCTGTCGTAACGTATGAGTAGATGTGAAGGCAGCGATGTTAGATCTTGGTTAGCAGGAAATATCAGTGGCCGGCCGATGAGAAAATGAGCAGGAGTTAAAGGCGTGAAATCGATTCGATCTGTTGACATGGGATACAAAGGTCGGGAGTTCTGGACAGCTTCTATCTAAGTTAATGCCGTACTGAATTCCTCATAAGTTAATCTAGCATCACCACCAACATGTCTAAGATGATAGTTGCTCGACTTGACCCCTGCCTCCCACAGACCCCCAAAATGTGGTGAATGAGGTGAAACGAAAGTGAATTTTATACCTTCAGTAGCAGCATGATCGATTATATGTAGTGTGCTTTATCGGATAACAATAACGGAACTTCCTCCACTGTGTCTACAAAATTCGTTCCGTCATCGGATAATATTTCCGCGGGTTTTCCCCTTCGCGAAATAAAACCACTAAGTGCCGGTATGTGGTCATTAGTGGATAGGCCACTAACTAATTCCAAATTAATACATTTTGTAGCAAAACAAATAAACAGATGTAACCTTTAATGAGCGTCGCGCCTCGGCGCTTTGGGGTTTAATACTGATACTGGACCATAACCTCTCGGGTGGTAAGTCTCCATGATAGGCGTTAATGTATTTCCCTTCAAACGAGTACACACGTACATAACACGCACTGAAGCACAATTTTTTTTTGGCAAGATTTCTGCCACCCAGTGGTCACCAACTCGCGCACAGAGCCAGCAGTAGCTGCGGTCCTGCGTGGTGCAGTCGCTTATGTTCATGGTATCGGTAGATCTGTGTTTGCTACATCATAAAATAGGATGCATTTCGAAACGAATACGTTTTAATTTTTGCAAAGATGAATAATTATCGAAGTTAACTAATTATTGTTATCTGTGCACACCAAGATAACTGTTTGACGTTTAATTCAGGTAACTCGTTATAATGCCAATTCGATTTGTTTTCTTGTAAAAATGTTGGACCCTCCCATCATAATTGACACGGAGTAACTGCGTCGAGATAAAGACCCCTAGATATTAAGTCGGCGGGATTATTATCACTACTCACGTGTAACCAAGGGATGTTGCCAGTGAGTTCATTTATCTCTGTTACTCTGTTTTGGACAAAGGTTTTTAATAAATGAGGTGACACTGGAAACCAACTTATAACAATAGTCGAGTCAGTCCAAAAACTAACATTGGTAAACTTGAGTTTTACAAATTTGATATCGTTTTTATACAGTTCAGCATCCATCAGCGCTCCATACGACTGTAGCCGTGGAACGCTGATGGGTTTTAATGGTGCGACTCTACTCTTTGCGCATAGCAGTTTAACTATATATAATTATAGAATTATCGTCACAAGTGCGTACGTATGCGCAAACGCCGTATGCACTCTGAGACGCGTCTGTAAACAGATGCAATTCGTGCAAGTTTTGTAGCGAATCAATAAAGTGAATGAAATGGTTCGTGTTCCTGCGGAACTGCATCTTCCCAACAGATTTTGACGAGCCACAATTTCTGCAATAATATTTTAGAAATAATTATTGCTCGGGCGAGTGAACCCAGAGGTCATAAATCTGCGAAATGACAGACAACATGCTTCCTTTTGTTATATTTACCGTTTCAACGTTATCTAATTTAGTCGTATAGTGAAGTATGTCACTCTCACTCCGCCAACCCAGACCGAGGATTTTACTCTGTGTGTTCCTCTTTAGATAACTCTATCGACGAATCTAGTATTGAGTTATCATTAAAAGTCTATTTTCGCAAAGGAAGGCAAGCTAACACTAACGTTTTAGATCCTTTTTCACAAATATCCACTAATGTTTCAGGGTTGGTCGTCGTGGCCAGTGATTAGATCGTCAACGTAGAACTCCTGATTGATTGTGGGAGATATGACATCATCGTTGCATTCCTCCGCCAGTTGGAGCAAACAATGTATTCGACTTTCCCACTCGCGATCCGTGGACGCATCGAGTTTTGTCGTGATTAAGTAAATAATTAACGTGACCCACTGCTCCGTAGGTTTGTGAGGGTGTATCTTTAGCGAGAGGAGGCATATTGAATGACGATTGAACATGATTATGTACGAGTATCCCGTCGGTATGGAATCTAAAAATAGTGTAATTAGATGCCGTGAATTCTAAAGCACTGATTACTTGCAAAGCATATCCACTCAGAGAAGACTTTAAATATTAAAACTTGAATGGAATCGAGATGAGTGCGATCATGTATCATCGTTACACAGGAATTCCTGAACTCGAGCCATTTATCGTATAGACCGTCAAGGGCGGGCTGTTTAACTTCAGGTAATTTCATTTTGGCTTCAGTATGGTTACTCCTAGATTTGTCGTTATCGCGCTTCACTAAACACTCGGCAGTAGCAATACAAGAATAACACTGTTCCTCGACTAATTCCTGATATTCCAAATGACTCTGGAAATCCTCCTCGCTTATGAGTAAGGTTATTTTGTCCTTAACGTTAATAAGGACTGAAAAATTGCTTTGGCTGATTGGATACGTACGTCGAGCTCAGTTTTTTGAGTTTTTGCCATAGTGGTGCCATCACGTTTTAAAATGAATTTTTCGAATAAAGTGAGTCTACCCTTAAGTGTGCTTCTTTGACGGTTAAGGTCATTAAGACTCTTCTCCTCTTCACTCATTTCGGAAGCACAAAATGGGAAACAAGGCAAGTACTCACAAGGTCACCTTGACGCCACGCGTACCCGTAGTTGTAACGTACTGCGACCAACCTAAGACAAAATCACCATACGGCATTAGCTCAGGGAAACTGGTGGAGGAGAAATTATGATGGAGATGATCCGACCACGACAGACTAAAGTCCAGGTTCATTTCTTCTCGAGATCCGGCTCGAAGGACCTGATGTTGGATTTCGGATCTTGAATAAATCGTTTATTTTTCATTTAAAGTACAAAAGGCAGTTTTCGATCGTGAATTTTGGGATAGAACAATAGTAATGTCAAGAAATGTCAATTACAACTGTCAACACAAAAAAGTAAGAGTTAACAGCGATGCGGACAATCAGAACTGAATGAGGTAGAGCTCCATGACTACGATGTTTTGTTTCTGATATTCCGAAGTGTTAGACAGATGAATGAGGTCTCCATTACCCTGTTTAGACTCGACAGGTCGATGGGGATCTGTGACTAATTTAGCAAGTGCAATTACCGCCGGCGACGTGAAAGTTTGCTGAGACCTTTGCAAACTCTCTATAGCGGCTTTGTTTGTGATGAGTACATGTACAAAACCTGAAGGTTCATTTAATGCTCTTGTGTTAATGTATCAAGATTTATCTATATGTCAAGACGGTTGTGTGGTGTGACGAGGCTGGGTAAATTAATAATGAGTATATTAGAGGAAGGCTGAAAGTTGCTGCAGTGGCAGAGAAATTGAGGAGCAAGAGGTTAGCGTGGTACGGGAATGTTGTGCGGAGGGATGAAGGACAATTAACGAAGAAAGTAACGAGAATGAACTTGGATGGTTATAAGGGTAGAGGAAGACCGAAGAAAGTGTGGATTGGATTGTAGGTGTGAATTCAGATATGACGGCTGATAGAGGAATATGGAAGAGAAGTACATACTGTGCCGGACCCACATAGCTAGGATAAGAGCAGGAGGAAGAAGATGTATATATATGTAATGTGCTAAAACTTGGTTACAACCAGTTACAAATGTTTGGGAGCAGTGGGCACCGTTCGATTATAACTTGTTAAATTTGGATAAGTTTGTCTGACTTCGGAGTTAATCTGAAAATGGATTGGATGTCTTAACGTCTGCAGTCGATAACAATCTCGAACGTTTGATCAGAATATTTAACGATAATTGAGTAAACGACGAAATTTCGTCGCAGACTCGTCTTTGCAAACACTTTGTATACAATAACAAAGTGTAATTTGTAGTTTGTTCATTTCTTAATGGAAAATCTAGACAACTAAGTTGTATTCAAGACATTTTTCTAATACCTGTTCATAATTACTCAATATTATTAAGTATTCCTGCTTACTGCTTATAATGTTTGTTCAGGAGTTGAACACGAAAAATCCTGGAACTGTAAGAGATTCATAGATACGACATGAAATCGTATACATTTAAGGAACATTGAACTATAAAATAAATGTGGTCCAACAAAACACTGTGTGTATTATACATTACTTACTCCTCTGGAGCAGCGACCCAAAGTGAGTCCTGACCTCCGACACAAGAAAGTGCCAGCGTCGTCTGTCTCGCACTGCCTGGCGCCAGTCCACTGCTTAGACCTTGCGTAGGTCATGCTCTACGACATACTTCTTTGGATATCTTGTCTAGAAATGCTTTTTTGATGCTAAGGTTGTCTCCCATCAGTAGCAAGTGGCCATCGAAGTCTGTGCCGCTTTGACTTCCCCCATGACGTTCGGTTCGCCAACCAGCCTCTCGATTACAATCTTGCATATAATACTATGCTATACATTAAACATCTGAAATTGAACTATGTAAGTTAACAGCATGTTGTAAATAACTTTTATTACGTATCCCACTGCAAGCAGGTAGCCCACTTAACGCGATAAGCAATAAAGTGGATAACATATTGAATACGATGTAATGTAAAACAATGTCGTAGCAGTTAAAATGAGATGTATCAGTGTTATTTCGATCACTAAACGTTATCCGAGCACACGGAGGCCGAGCTTTAGGAGACTAATAGAGAAACACTCGTAAAATTTACTGATGCACCCGCCTCTGCAGCGTCATGTCCATGGCGAGGAGTGTGGTGCGACATGGACCTGGTCAATGTATTTAAAGTGATCGTTTCTATTCAAAACTATACGAAAGTCGTTACCGCGTAAATAACGATGCTCGTCCGTACCACTGTACCATTAAATCTACTTTAATAGCCTACATTGAATTATTCATATATGCTATAGTTATATATATATATATTGTTTCAAATTGAAGTATTAGAGAAATAAACCAACGGAGGAGCTAGCGACTGCCGAAGAATTAAATAACCATTGTAACATCTGCAGTACTATTCTATAGTTCAATAGTATCTGCATGGAAACGCAGGCAGCTTTAAAAAAATTGTTAAGGCACACTTCGTTCTGGTGGCGTGGTAATGCTGAAGTCCCTTTCAGGTTGAATCAAACTCTAGCCGGTTTCGGTGATCATCTTGAAAGCATTCGACGAGAATCTGGCCCACAAGATAGAGTAGGAGCATGCTCTGACAGTTGCAATTTTTGTTGTAGTGAAGAAAAGTGAGCCAGCATTGATTTTCATCTGTAAAAGTTATACAATTAGGGTAGACCGTAATCGAAAAAGGACCTATCCTACTCCTAGACGAAGATGTAACGGAAGTCCTGCCCGTCAGCTCTATAGCTTTGGATTAAGTCCAAATAATTTATATAGTCACACTGTGTGTTGTTGGTTCAAGTGACGTCATTAATGTTGTAGAATACAACAGCCCACAATCGAGGCATTATTTATGTCAAAACAAAGGCGGTGTGCCGGTGCCGCCGTCAGGGTCGCTTCCTGGGACCTCATGCGGTCGATAAGCAGCCACAACTCAACACAACAGTCGCAGCCACATGGACCCAACTTGCGCGCAGGGGAAGTGACGTCGGAAGAGCGCCGGGACACGGTTCACTCCGGTTTAACCTTTTAATAGTGGAATACAGTATTACCTGATAGCGCGCGCAGTTGAAGCCAAGCAGACGTGCTCCGCTTTAAACGGTTTCGATGATAACTAACTCATCTACGGCCTCGTTGTTATTGGCAGGTGTATTTTTTTAGCGACGAGACGAGCGCGATGTTAGCCTAATGGTAAGTGATACGCCTGCTGATAAGAACGTATAGTTAGGTTGATACACACAGCACCACATTGTCTTCATCTCCTTGAGACACAGGATGTTGAGGCTCGTTAGCTCAGTAATTTCATTAGTATTCTTCAATCCTAAACACAGTAATGTTTGTACAGTACTGTTTGTCGGCTACAACAGGCCCTGCTGACCTCAACCCCTCCTCTAGAGGTCTCTAGTAACAGAGACCTACCGCCAATAAGTAGCAATTACTTTACATTAGGATAGACCTATCATGATGTTTGTTTTACATATATTTCTTCAGTATTCCATTACAAGAAGTAGATTAGACAGTTCACGAGTGAGCGCCCGTTCATCCGGCATGAAATGATCTTCATTCATCTCGGTTGATATTAATCCGTACGTCCTATAGTATCGAACAGCACAAACGACTCCTTAATAAGCGAGCTTTAAATAACACGTTATGAATGATTGTCTGCTGAAGGTCTCGCGCTCCAAGGTCGGTAGGGTCAAACGTATCCACCGAAGTCCGGCGGGCCGGCGGGACAGGTCCCGGCGCGGCCGGACAGACAGACAAACAAAACATCGCGCCGGCAATCACTCATCCGTCTCATGCGACCTGACTTCAGATTGACGAAGAGTTTACGAGCGCGATCCGTCCACCGCACCTTATTATGGCGCCGTAAAGCTGCTGATTGTGTTCATAGGCCGCATCGGCGCGTTGTTCGCTTGCAATTTAAGATCGTAAAATCAGTAATTTTCACGAGCGCCATGATGATGCATCTGTCATCACGGCGCGGCCGCTTTATGGCGCCAAATTATACATCCGCAGACGTACGCGCCGCCGCACCGGCCGCCCGCCGAGCACTCACTCAAACCAAGGTGATAGCGCACCGCACTACCAAATAATGTATTTACTAAATCGAAATTTAATTAAGTGCGGTACTAAGTTTTAGTGCATGCAACACATCTTAACACGTGGATGCGTGACTCTTGAGTCCTGAGCCTAGGTCGGCAATAGCACTAACAATATAACCTTCATCCGAATAGGAATTAATAACAGCATAGTGTTTTTTTTATTTATAAACTATTGAATTAACCATAACAACAGTAATAGGGTGGAAAAGGTAAGCGAAGCTTTTTTATAAGTATTAAGCTCAGATTCTAAGTGAATCGTAAACTTAATCACAATCAATCAAAATATTATTCCTTAAATTTTTTTTTAAATATCAATAGCATATTTTGATATAATATGATTAATGATAATTTATGTAATTAATTACTTTCATACCTTTCTCTGTGCAATTAGTAAACGCAACACAAAAGTGCAGTTACTTAAGCAACATATTTACTTACTTGATCCAGTAATAAACTAATTACATATTGGTGACATATTAAGCCTGTGAACCTTATATATGATTTATGTGACCTTACTATATCCCAGTTAAAACTTGAAAGTGAGCAGCGGCGCCTTGCCGGGGCTCCGCCAGGGCCCACGGACTACATGCTCATAACAAAGGAGATATCGCTGGCGGTGCGGGTCCGGCGCGGCTCCGGTGCTCGGATAAAAGGGTCATTTTACGGCGATCCGGGGTCTAAAATTACCGAGCGATAATGAAAGTCGGAAATATTTTTAATGGGACCCGTGCCCAATTTCTCGTTATATATACACCTCAGTATTCCAGTCCGTAAGGATGCACTTAACGAATGCTGTGCGATTAGTACAGTATACTACTTGATCACTATATATATATACATATATATATATATATATATTATATGTATACCACCATACGCGAAATACATGAAATGAAAATATTTCAGATATTTTGCCGGAGGTCATCTAGCTAAGATATCAGCTCCTCTCGGCACTAAACAGTATACTACGAGTATATGCATTATTTTATTCAGGTTTGAAGGGCGCCACAGCTCGCACAGATACCTGGTGACGTTTCAAAGTAACAGGATGATGGAATGCGGTCCTGTGTGAACGGGCGAACGTGTCACTTACAATCAAGTGAACGTTCGCATCGATCTGTCCCTTATTATACAAAACAAAAAAGGTTTATCACCTTTTTACTTTGATTGCATGTACAGTGAAATAACAAGAACATGAAATAGCTGTTTATTATCGCAAATAGCCTAACTTCTAAGTTAACATTCAAGGTAGTAATTAACTTAAAAAGCTTTTTTGATTAATCGCAATGCAAATAATGTTATTTTTCTGTAATGGACGTTTAGTGATGTGTTGCATCTAATCTAGTATATCAGGAAACAACATATCTTGCGTAATTACGTTTTATACTGATTAATTGAAATATAATTGCATATGTAATAGTATTAATAATTGCATCAGGATCTATATCCAGGATCGGAAGTATAATTTATATGTTAATTTATAGAATCATTAAAGTCCATACTCGAAGGCAAAAGTTTTCTTCTAATGAAACATTAATTACAAATTATATGTCAAAGTATTACTTTGTATGTATATATATACATATATATATATATATATATATATATGTAAATATATATATCTTTTAAGTACTTTAACGTATTAACCATGTAAGAAGTTAAATGTGAAATTCGGCTGTTGCCTCTGGTGCAAGGTGAAGTTCCTCGGTAGACGGGATGCTGTATTCACACCATTACAAATATTTGAATTTAATTAGAAAGAGACGATAAATATAAATTGTTTACGCTGTTGATGATGATGATGTAAGATGAAGATTACGGAGCAAAGTTACAAATTTTTGAGTGAAGATAAGTGTAGGTCTCATTATAATATAAATCTCGCGCCGCCCTTGCGCCGGGGGTCGTCGCCCGCCGCCGCGTAACTTATCCGTAACAAGTTAACTATCTTATCAACTAACGGCGCGCTGCGAACTTAAGAAATAAAGCCTAAGTTATTTGTTAAATGGATTCACAAAATGTTTAATTCTATTGGTATCATGGTACATATTGATTCGCAGAGACCATTGCTTTGATCACTTGTATAGAGCGAGGGGTGCTGCAAGTTTAACGCTCGTGTGTCAATGTTTACATCGCTGCCGCACGGTGGGGGTTATTTTTACATAATAATCAACCCTTGGCGGTAAACGTCTCTAGATTTTTTCTCAAAGTGTTTTAAAATATTATTTTGTTCTCATATAAGATTTTTGTAAAGGTACTATTAGTTCTTACTAAATGATCGTTATTGCATATATATCATTGCAACCGACACTTAATCAAGCCGGCCTAAGTTACGATATGTATGTAACAACCGTAAATTCTACTCATTGCGCTGAGATCAAACCTTTCGTTTATCTAGGCGCTCAGCATCATATTATGTCATACATGTTATCTTCATATTGTTTTAAGTTGTATCACTTAACTACTGTCAAGTAAAAGACGCGCACGTTTCGCCGTTTTGAGGAATATAAAAATGATAAAATCGGGTACTTAAAATATTATGATACTGTATCAGGTAATGATTATAAAAAAATTGAACATATCTTCAGCACCGGTTCGCTGGGAGAGGGGCCGCGTAGACGGACGCCAGTTAAAGCGACCCGCCCGCCTCACTTAATAAGCTAACTTAGGGCCGCATAAAACGATATTGGCGGAAACAAAAAAATTTACGACTACCGCCGTAAAGTGGTAATGCAGCGGACGTTGAGGGACCCGCGGACCGCCACCACCATGTGCGGATATTTTATGGACTCGGTAACCGTTTACACAAACTGTGAGGCCGTTAATACGTCACAGATTATCGATTCAACGTCGCTTCGGAACAGACTTTTTTCCAACATAAACCTATATAGTTTCATCATCATCATCATCAGCCGATAGACGTCCACTGCTGGATAAAGGCCTCCTCAAAGATCTCCTCATACAGTCAGCATGGCTTCCAGGACAGCTGGGCATTAGGGACTGTCGTATGTAGGGGTTTATATGGGGCGGCTTGGGCCATTTCCCAGGACGCTGGTCCTATACGGGTATGCGGAAGCTAGAGCCTCGTTTGTTGATTAGCAGGGTGCACTGCGTGCAGGTGAGATTGGCTTGGATCCCGTGAGTTGTTGTGTGGGACTGTTTATGTATTTTAAAATTAATGAAATAATAAGAAGCGGTGGCAGCTTGCTGTAAGTGCTGATGTACCTGTTACAGGATGTACGAGTAAAGAGACGCGGATTGGTTGCCCCGTGAACTTAGCCACTAGCGAACAAAAATACTGCCGTGATAACTTACTGTCACGATAACATTCGGGACCTTGTCACATCCGCCAACCATCATTTGGCAAGCGTGGTTTATAGATACCCTTTACTCCCTCCTTGCTAGTTGAACTTGAAACTCCTGTATGTGTATATTTTTAACTTTTGCCGTGCCCGTGATTAATGGGTTATACATCTCAGCGTTGATTCAACCAATGGAGTATTGTAAATGGCGACTAAGAGGACACAGATTTATCAATAGAGAAATAGACTTAGTCGTTGACTAAGTTATTGCGCTTGCCAACCTGCGTACCAGGGGGCCGTGTATGGTACCAACACTGAAAACTTACAATAATTATATAAAATCACCAAACTATCAATGTAGCTAGCAGGCCGTTACAAATATAACTCTTTGTCATTATTATTCCTCTCTACTTCTTCATCTTCTCATTCTTAATCAGTCCAAAGCTGAAATTTTTTTGGTTCATTATAATAAATTGTTAATAACAGTGAAGTATCTTTTTTTTCTTCTTTTATGAAATTTTCCTGTTATCAATAATATTTATCTATAACTACATAAATAATATAATACACACACACACACAATATATATATATACATAAAATATTTAGGTATTATTAAATATGGGCTACCCTTACAATATGCGTACTAACCATATTTGTGTGCACCATATTTATTGTTATACTTATCCCGTTACTTGAACATATGTATTTACTTAATCATAAACCGATAGACGTCCACTGCTGGACATAGGCTTGGTATGATAATTACCACATAGATCGGGTAGGAATTCATATGGAGTATTTGAGCCATTTCCCACCACACTAGCCTCATGTGAGTTGGTGGGATTGACTTACTGGATCTTAATTTTTTTTACGTTGAACATTATAATAGACTGGGTGGGAATTGTCTTTGGCATTAATTCTGCCTTTTTGTAATATGTTAACTATAAAAATGAATAAATTTAACTTCATCTCAATTATGAAAACGGAAATTTATATTAAAGTTCAGCTAATTTTGTTTGTAAACTAAAACATTAACCACCAATGTTAGTTGTTAAGTGCTTAATTTTCAAAAATGGGAAGAAGGGGGCGGTTATGAAAGGAGCGGCGCGTAAACTTCTCTAGTCCCTGACATTGTATAAAACTGCTAGGCTTTTAGCCGACTGCTACAGGTTATTGAACACTGTGCTCGCGGGCCATGGACCGTACGGTTCGTGTAATCAGGGCGCGCGTGCGGCGTGCAGCGTGCAGCGTGCAGCGTGGATAGGGCGCCGCGGTACAATGGCCCGCGCGGCGCCGCAACAAAACGTAGGCACAGCAATCGCAACGAAAGTGAGTTACGCGGGAAAACCGTGCGGCGGGTGTGTGCGGTGGGCGGCGGGCGGCGGGCGGCCGGCGGCGGGCGGCGGGCGGGGCGATCCGCGTGACGCCGCCCCGCGGCGAGCGAGCGGGACGGCTAGCGCGGCCGCTGCACGCCGCGCCGGCTGCAAGGTCACGACGGCGACCCGCGCCTGTCCCGCGCTCGTCCCGCGCCTGTCCCGCGCTCGTCCCGCGCCTGTCCCGCGCTCGGCCCGCGACACTGTTTTGATATCACTTCGCGATGTAACCTATTTTTTTATAATTATTACATATGTCGAGGGCTCAATTAATTCCGAACGGTTGTGTTCTAAATTAGAAATTGTAAATATGAATTTACACCTATTTCTATTTCTTTCCTTTACAATAACATTAATAAAGTTTACCTTCTAAAATTAAAGAGAATATACATTAAATAAATTGAACAATTATTTTAATATTTCTTATCGAGTAGTAAACTTATTTATTTCAGAATTAAACCATAAACAATAACATTGGGGAAGATGTAGATAAAACATAGTCAGAATACGAAAATGATTAATTATATTAGTTTTTAAAGAATAAGAGACGGAGCGCACATTGAAAAAAATTAATTTTGTAATAAACATCTAATAAATTTTTAAATTTGTTACTTAACCAAAACAATATTACTACTATAGTATTTAAAAATACAATTTGAAACAAAACTTAATGTGCACAAGTTTTATTTTTGGTTCACGTTAGAATTATGTGTCTTTTAATATTAATTCGTGGAATTCTAAGTTTTAACGTGATGAACGTTAATGAGACGCTGAACAGGATTGAAATCCTGGACAACATTTATCAAATAGATCGCATGTATTCAGTTGTATGTGTTACTGCACAAATTGTCTAAATATTTAAATACATGAAAAAATTGATCAAAACAAACGTCCGCGACAAGTGCAACGCGCCGTGGTGTGTGCGTGCGCGTGTGTGCGCGCCGGCGGCGGGAGCGGGCGGCAGCGGGCGGGGGCGGGCGTGCGCGTGTGTGCGTGCGCGTGGTGCGTCCCGCGGCCGCTGGAGGCGCGCGGCGCTGTCGGCGGGCCGGCCGCGCGCCACTCCGGCCGCGGCGCGCGCCCACTCCGCATCGGCCGTGCCCGCCGTCGCCCGCGCGCCACCTCCGCGCCGTGTCGCGTCGCTCGTCTCCCGCCAAACTTAGTGCCAGTCCGCGTATTCAGTGAAGTGACCCTTGTTTGTGCACCGTTACCGAGTTGTTGTAGTTGTTGGTGCGCCGCCGCCGTGGATCCGGGGCCGGCACGCGTTGCGTTCCACGTAAACCCAAAACAAATAAACTTCGGAAAAAACAAAGGATAGTCGACGCGGGCGCTGCTTGCTCAGGTGCAAGTGCCAAGTGGGCCGGTGCGACGGCCGCATCGCCGCGTCCACCGTTGTCGTCGGCCATTGCACAAACATTGAGGTAAGTCGGCACCACCACGAGTGCAGAGTTCATCACAACTTCTGACGCTTCAAGAGACACCCTCTCCGCTAGTTACGTTACCCCACGGTTCCCGCATCAGGAGGCCGCGCGACAGTGTAGTAAAAGTTTGTTAGTCACCGTCGAGCAATAAAGTTTGTTACCGTGCGACTCTGAAACCTGAAACTGCGGGACGATTCAGTGGCAGCGCGGCGACCGCCGGCGTCGGTACTGTTTCGGTATCGCGCTGCAACCACTCTCACTACCTGACAACCAACCAAACCTACGAGTTACTTTTTTATTTATGCTAGAAGTATAGTATCTATTGGAGAGAGACAGAGAGAGAGAGAGAGAGCCTTATTCAATTAAGTAACATCGACGTTTTCAACAAGTAACAGTGCAAGCAGTACAAAGTAAATAAGAAACAAACAAAACAAAAATGCAATGAGAACATATCACAATAACGTAGCGCGCATAACATTTACATTGCAGGTACGTTCTGCAGCAAGATCTTTAACGTTTCAATAAATTTAATGCGTGCTTATATTTAAAATAAATTTCTTAGACATTTGCAAGAACAGATTATTGTTGTTATTTATAAAAGTTATGCAAACTTTGGAATATAATTCCGTCGCAAAACGTTTAGTCAGATATCGATTACGAACGATTTAGTTTTTAAGAATAAAATTAAGTATTCAGCTCTCATTGTCAATTAGGGTGTGTGTATTTATTTGTTTTGTTATATCTGTATGGTTATGTAGCGCTCCAGTACATAACACATGTCGTATCCCCTATCCGCCATCTTTAGTTGTGCGGCGCGGTGCGGTGCGGTGCGGCGCGGCGCGGTGCGGCGCGGTGCACGCGCTCGGCGCGCGGCCGGCTGCAGCGCGGCGAGGGGCGGGCCGCGAGAGCGGGATGCCGCGAACAACACGCCGCCGACATTTTGAAACATTTTTTTTTAAACAATTCAAATAATCGGAATTTAAATATGGAACAGTTGAAACAGTACAAAATATTTGCTGTTAATTTTGCACCTATTAATTGTCTAAATAGTTATTAATTTCTGTCGTTTTCGTTATATTCACTGGTGGTGACCGTTTAGGTACCACCGCAGCGCCTATTGCAGCCCACCAACAGCACTGTGCGAACATTACTGTGATCCGGGTTGACGGGCGCTGTAATTAGTGTAATTTCTGAGGTCATGAGACTTAATGTGTTACGTCTCAAGGCGACTAGCACAAACCTTCCAGTTATGATCCTGAGTATCACTTACAATCGAGTGACCGTTCAGTCGCCTCGTCACTTCAATGAATAAACAAAAATAGTATAGCATTGTATAAGCTTCGCCAATGTTCAGATATCTGTCGTCACTACAATTAGTTCAGTGCTACGTTGAACCTACCACCTGCCAATAATGATTGTCGGACATATGAAAAGAATCCTTCCAATAATCTATCGATTTTTGTACCGCGTAGTAAAATAAATCAACTTATATATATATATATATGTAGATTTATTCTTTTCATTAAATCTAAGGGGTGTTTATTCAAGAAGCAATAGGGATTAAATAAAATTCATCCACATTGGAATGTGATGGTGGAACACCAGTTTCCATCCATCGGTTGGAATGTGGGATTCGGCAATGTTTTCCATTTACTAGGCCTTACTGTTTTAGTGATACATATAAATGTCACAATAGATTTTTTTTTAATTGGTATTGATACAGTAACAAAACAGAAAGAGCTAAGTTATTAATTTTTTTTTGATAGAATAGTTAACATTTACCTAATATGTCTCTAAGTATTGTACACTTCCGTCGCCGTTGTGTAAAAACTTTGTATCGATATTCAGGCTGCTAAAGTTAGGGTTATGTTTAATGTAGACACTATCCAACATGAGCCTCCTTATTGCAACCAACCACTGACAACCAGAATCACCAGGTCCTTTAACCAACTTGAGTATATATAAATCTTATAAATAAAATATGTATTGATATATTAAATAAAGTTTTTTTTTTGCTATAAAATAGAGGCAAATAATTACTAAATTAAGTTTTGACTTACATACACATAATGTTCGTAACATATATAAATATATATATATATATATATATATATATATATATATATATATATATATATATATATATATGTGTATATACACATATAGGTCCATATGAAATTCCCGTTTTGTACGGAAGGAATATAAAGTAATTTTTTTTTTGTAAATATATTTAATTAATCAAAGTGTGCACCGTGGTTATCTATGCACTTTTGTCATCTCATAGGTAGTTCATTGATCCCTTTACTAAAAAACCATGGGGATGAGAATCAATAAACTCTTCGAAGGCGGTTTGGACTGCCGCATCGGAGTTGAATTTTTTCCTTGTAAGAAGGTAATCTGTTGGGGCAAGGTCCGGAGAGTACGGTGGATGTCGCAGACATTCCAATTGTAGCTCATCTAACTTAGTGGTTGTTTGTTGTGCGGTGTGTGGTGATGGTGGTGGTGTTGCGTTGTCGTGAAGCAGCAGTGGGCTAGAGCGATTGACCAATCTCGGTTGTTTAGCAGCTAGTTCTTCCTTCATGGTCTGCAGTTGCTGACAATAGATATCTGCCGTAACCGTTTGGCCAGATTTTAGAAAGCTGTAGTGAACGACACCGGCGCTGGTCCACCAAACACTTACAAGTAACTTTTTCCGAGTCAATTATCGTTTAGGGCAGGATTTGGCTGGGTCTCCAGGGTTCAGCCATTGCGACGAGCGCTTGCGATTGTCGTACAGTATCCACTTTTCATCACAAATAATGATTCTATTTAAAATCCCTTCATCATTGTGTCAGTTGAGCAATGTGACACAGCAGTAGCAGTCGACGCGCCTGTGTAATTACACTAGCTGCAGCGCCCTTCAAATCGGAACACAGTAATGTTTGTCGGCTGCAATACGTGCTTCGGTGGTACCTACTTTTTTTTGGTTACGGTGGGGGAAATATTCGAAAGATACCCTAGGTCTGGGGAGAAGTAAGGGTTATGTGAGATTCTTATTAAGTAAAACCGCCTAGGTGGTTTGCATCCGTGCATTCGGACAGGCCTCGGGATCTCTTATTGAATGCACCGGTGCCCCTCTACAGCGTGTGTTACACCTGTCTGAGGAGGAGCCTAACCCTCCTAGGCACCATCGCTGAGCCATACGCTGTCCCACTCAGGTTCACTTGTTGAGTGATAAGCGCTCCTGACCTTGAAGCCCACGAATGTTTTAGACCCTTTCAGTCTCCTTCTACGACGGGCAGTGCTTACCTAAGTCCTATTCTTACTAGCCCGGGACTACAGAGCTGATGGTGGTACCTAACCAAACGGTCTCCGACAAAAGAGACCTACCGTCAAAAGTTCAATACTTGTGTCATAATGATGATAGTCTACTGTCAATTGTTATATAATATCAGTCCGAGCCATGCAGAATATAAAATATGCTTATTGTATCTTGAAGTATACGGTGTTGTGCTTGGTTTTCATAAGTATATTCATAACTGCTTAATTTTGTTAAAGTAAACCTTATATCATGGGGTGTAAGTGGTCACGCACAACAACTCATGGGACCCAAGCCAACCTCACCCGCTCGTGGTGCACCCTGTTAATCAACAAAGAAGCTCTAGCTCCCACCAAACCGCCCTGGGTCAGCGTGGTGGGAAATGGCTCAAATCCCTTCATATGAACCCCTACAAACATGTAGGTTTTTTGGAGAGGCCTACCTCCAGCAGCAGACGTCTATCGGCTGATGATGAAACGTTATATTGAAATATTTTGTTTGACGATGACGGATTCACAACAAAGTGTTCCAAAGTTAATAATGAATGTTTATTTTTAACTAATTGTAATTTGTATTACATCATCATCATCATCATCATGTTATTGTCGTTACTACTGATGATGGGCCTTTTCAATTGATAATCGATATGTCCTGCACAATAACGCACAGGATCTAAGCCAACCTCACCTGCTTGCGATGCACCCTGCTAATCAACAAACGAGGCTCTGGCCCGCGCCAACTTGCATTGGGTCAGAGTGATGAGTTGTGGCCCAAATCCCGCCATATAAATCTCTACATACAACAGCTCCTAGTGCCCAGTGGTACTGGAGACCATATTGACTGACTGCGGAGATCTTTTAGGAAAGCCTATGTCCAGTGGTGGACGTCTATCGGCGGATGATGTTGTGTTGCATACAACGCAGATCCCATCCTCATGTATATTTGAAAGTCTTCCCCGGTGTTTTTTATTTGTAACTTGACTATGCACCACCATGTGCTGTGATGTTACTGGACCGACAGGATTTGGGAAGTTTTAGAAAAATCTGAATGATCCATAATGCAATGGCGATATCTCCTTTGTAGCGGTTTTCATGAGCCAGCGATGATCATTTACCATCACCATAATTCACCAGTCTTCTTCTTATAGTGCCTCTACAACAAGTGAAGGCTGGCGATCAGCGCGGTTCTGCGGAACAATTCGGATGCCTGATATATGCCAGTCCATTCCGTGATATTCCTCAACCACGACTATTTCCTTCTCGCCACCTTTGGTTTTTCAGAAACCTTACCTATTATATTCAGCGGCAGATGATCATATCGCTGATTGAATTTCACCAGTAGGTGATATCATCGCCGCTCCCGTAGCCAAAGCGCGTATTATTATGATATTAGAAATTCAAATTATTTATAGAAATTCAATTAGTATATTCTTTAGCGGATAGAACAAGCTGTTAGAACAATAATTCAGTGGAGCATATTAATATTATAATTTTTAGCTACATTTGAATACGAAAAACTTAACGCGCGTGTAAAATAACTAATTCCGTAGCTGTTAAAATGCAAACTGTTGGCTCTGCTCTAGTTTACCTGATAGCCTTTAGCAGTCTTGTAAGTTCAACGAACACATGAGAACTGGCCGCTAGAATGTCCTAGAATTTGTGAACCTAATGTAATATATTTGTTATATGTATTACTATATGTCTTATAAATCTCAATCTCAATTTCACACGAGGTTAAGTGAAAACGAGGTCCGGTTTTACATCGCTCTCCTACGGAATAAAGGCGACTTCGGTGTTAGAAGGCAAGCTATTAATTACAACTCCACACAGGCGGAAGGATACATCATCATAATCATCGTCAGCCGATAGATGTCCACTGCTGGACAAAGGCCTCCCGCGAAAATCTCCACACCGATCGGTTCTGGGCTGAAGTCAGCGATGGCCTCCAGCACCGCCGGGCATTAGGGCTCATCATCTGTAAGGGTTCACATGGGGGCTCTGGCTCCTGCTAATCCGCATTGGGCCAGCGTGGTGGTAAACGGCGCAAATGAACCCCTACGTGCGACAGCCCCTAGTGCCCAGCGGTACCGGATGCAAGGCTGACTGTATCCGGGGAGGCCTATTATGATGATGATATTTAATATATTTAGTTTTACTTAACTTAATTATACAGTATAATTTCTGTTTGTCTGCCATAGAGATGGTGAAACACTACCATGGTAAAGTTTAATACCAAATAAAAAGTTAACAGAACTCCTTTGTAACTCTCACCTCCTCTATTTTTTAAAGATATATATGTATAACATATATAGTGCTATAATTATAAATAGACTGAAGAACAATCTTTATTCTATTCATTTAGCATACTCTTACTATATTCTAGTTAGAAGAAGTCGGTAGCGAGTAAAATAACTAAAGCAAGTTGACTTACTATTTATTTCATACATCATTAGCCGCTATGATATATATTTTCAATGAAGTGACAGGACGGGCGGGATGTTCACCGGATTTTAAGTGATTTTATTTTTACGTGGTTCCAATTAGGATGTTCTACACTGCACTACATTGCCCTCGTCGCCTTGAGACATGAAATGTTAAATCTCGTTATGTTATGTCTGGATACTACTGAAGAGGACCAGTAAATGTAATGTTTCGTAAACATGCTATCAGTTATGATAAGCATAAACTTGACTTGAATTTCACAACATATTAAGTAGTGGAGTCTGTCGTTGGAGAAGCAAGTTTTCTCAGTGTTCAGACTCTCATATGTTGATTCTTAAAACCACTAATGAGCCCAGGTAAATCATATGCGGATTGAATCCAGGAATCATATGATTTGATTCCGCCATCGCCCTTCTACCACCAGACAAACAGACAAACCGCAGACATTCAACCCTACATTGTCCAGATCCCACACATTAGGACTTCGCTTCTAACTTTCTTGACGCGAACAGTGAAGGATTAGAATCCTGTCGGCGTCAATGTTTCCGGTCCAGGTATGATGTGAGGTTCTTTAAGAGAAGAGTAACTACATCGCTGTTTTCCATCAGGTGGGATCGTAGACAAGCGATAGTCTATACAATAAAAAAAATGGTGTCATGCTAAGCAACTTCAAAATATCCTAGTACAAACCCTCCACCACCACGCGTATCCCCGGAATCCAACAAAGCATACGGAGGGTGTAAGAAGGCTACGGTCGGCAAATTGATTTTAAATGAATAATACATTTGTCGTTACAAGTTCGACAGTGTCAGCTTCTTGTTGTTGTAGCTTGTTGCTTAATTTGATTAAGCTAGATTTTTATTAGACATTAGATATTATATTAAAAGCTCGCGGCCATTTAAATATTCAAAGTGCCGATTCCAGCGGAGCCGATGGCCGCCGTTAACTTAAATCAAATTCGAACTAATTCAGTTCTAACGTAAATTATAATAACGAGCCCGCGACCGGCGCCTGCGTCGGTTTGTTGTGTGTATACTTTGTGTGTTTGATTTACTTAATTGATTATGTCTCTATATACATACGAGTCGATATTCTTAATTGCATTTATTGGTTTTATATCCGGCGAGCTGATCGTAAAAATATGATTTTTAATGGATCTATTTAGTTGTACGCACGGCGCCGGCGCTGTGCGAGTCTTCCGACGATTTTTCTCAATACGTGATAGTTTTTTCGTTTTATAAGTATAACATAATAAAGTTTAACTATTATTTTTTAATGTTATTACCAAATGTAAGGTTAAGTTTTTGTCTAGATTTATTTATCTGTTAGTTATCTATCCTACCTTCATTTATATTTTTCATTTACGTATCGTATCTCTTACAAAGATTCCCCTTGTATAATATTGATTTCATAAATAAAATTATTGCAACAAAGTTGCAAGAGAATGCTTGTTATTTAATATTAAATGCATGAATCATCGTTGAACAATGAAAAGTAAGTACAACGAAATTATTATTATAATTTATTCTGACACTAGTAACTATACATAGATTTTAGTCGTTGTCTCAATTTGACCCTTTCTTTTCTGATGGGACAACAGCCTCACTTTCAGTTTTCCTTACATGTCTAACCCCTGTTCGGCTTCGGTCCTTCTCTCTGTAACGACCAAGCGATGAAGTGACGTCGCATCGTCGTCGCTTCATCAATTAATCGTATCAGCTGGTAGTTAACTGTGTGATCTAATCATATTATAAGTGAATGTAAATTTCAGATCTACGCGTATTCTTCGCTTATCTCGTCGTCACGCGATAAGATCAAAATTTCCTCTCGTTAGTTAATTTTTCATTTACGTCCAGCACCGCGTCGCCGGAGTTCGGGCGAGGTGTTCATTACCATACATTTAGCTTCGGTGTGATTAATGCTAACTCTGAATCAATGTCTTGATCACTTTATTGGATACGTATCTCATCCATCGTCGGTGAAACTCGGCCGTACAAAACGCAAAAACACGCCAGTAATGAACAATGGCTGCCATTTGTTTCCCGTTGGGTGATGCAATGCTATAATAAAAAAAATGAATTAACAAGAAATATCGATCAAACAAATGTACGAGAGACGCGCATCAGTCCGTTTCCCGATGCGTGACTGATTTAATGACACAAACCGGCAATTAGCGAACGCAAGATGGCGCCCGCGAGCCACACCCCGCGCCCGCGCCCGCGCATGCGCCCGCGCAACCAGTGTCAATACCGCCATAAATCATACGCCATATTTATTTCGACTATTGAACATATTTATTCTCGTCCGTCTGTTTCTTTATCTGGCGTGTATTAAACGCGATCGCTAGTTTTAATTGTCGTTCGAACCTTCGCGGTGTGTGTGTGCGTGTGTGTGTGTGTGTGTGTGTGTTTAATCGCGTTATTTATATAGCGCGGGTCCAACGACAAAGTATGTCCGCTGCCGAGGATGTCGGGATGAGAACATTTTAATGTTATTTATGGACTGTTCTATTTACATATTATAGTGGCAACGTGTGTACACTGTATTTAATGTTATCAGAATCTCTCTGAACGAACAAATTTATAAAAAAAAAAAAATTCAAAATTTAAAACACTCAAGTAAAAAAAAATTATGTCTTTCGAGATCGAGATCTACAAAAGTAGTTGATCTCGAAAATATCCCGAGTTTATTAAAATTATTAAGAGTAGTATACTAGTAAAAAGCTCTTTAAGAACTACGACAAGCACCCTTCTTGAAAATTCACTGATATCACGTAAATGCTTCTGCTGTTTAATTAGGCGTTACTTGTTAATCAGTTTCCTATAGGAACAGAGCTATGTGCAAACGTTACTGCTTGGTCACTGAAACAAGCTACGAGGCGATACCAACCGGTGCCACCGTCTGCAAGAAACAAAACTCTCCTAAGTATTATTGTCATCGAATTAAAAAAAAACTTAATTCCTCTTTTGTTTAGACTACCTCTAATTAATGCTTGGACATTGTTTTAAATGTGTTTTCATATTAAAAAAGATAAAAGTATATGAATTATTGCTAAGACGTTTTCTCCGTCCAGTAGAGATGAAAGGTGTAGTCTAGATTTAACTTATGCTTGTGTAGGTCTTCAGTTCTTTTGTTAATACTAAACATAAAACAAACAAAAGGAAGCTTGTAATGAAACTAAAGAAAGCGTATGTAGTTTTATTTTTTATTTACTATGCTGCAGTAATTGGTCTTTTGTACTTGGCAATGGTTTCGCTCTTGTTATCTTGTTATGTTTTGAGTAAGCACGTTGACAGAACTGTTAAGTTTTGTCTAAGCGGGACCTATGATATTAAAGCCAATATTAAATTAGAGAAGGCTTCGTCTTTTGATTTGAATTTATAGTCATGCGAACTGGTTCCTCACCGGACGACTCTGAATGGAGAGGACACCGTATATGTACAACGTTATGAGGACGTTTAGACAAATATTGTCATGTAATTAATGAGACGGATGCAGCACCAATACATCGAGCGGAGTCTCGGACACTTATCTATCACGCTTCATCACGGCTTTTTTTTTTCTGTAGTCTATGTGACATTTGGAAAAAACCACACCACCCGATTTATCTAAATGCCCCGGGTCGTGTCGCGGTCAAACGTCTCTTTTTGTCTAACCCCCCAACGTCCGTCAGATGATGATTTACATAAATACAACATTAAACCTGAGTTAATTGACACATTTCACGATTTATACCATACGCCACACTGAGTAGAAGTCACATGGAATTTTTAGTGCCTTCGATATCGTTACTCGGAAACTAGTTTTTTTTTTATCCTAACAATAAATTTATTGGCGGCCTGTCGAACTGTATTAAACCAATAAGTTCTCGTGGACCTATTCATCTTGTGACTAAGTCGGAAAGAACTTTCGTGTTCTCCAAGTGACACGACGCAGCGAACAGATTAACGTGCCCGTTGACGATAACTTAAACATTGCTTTATCTGATTGTTTTGCTCCGAAGCCGAATAAAAGATTGGCCGCTGATGCAACTTGAACGGTACATCAGCATCCTACCCAAATACAATATCATAACTCGTTCAATATGGTTGCACGAAAATAAACAACTCGGCAAGTTTATGTTCAGTCGGAAAGAATCGATAACATTCGAATAAAGGAAGCGTTTGTTTCCTAAGTCAAAAGCACGGCCTCTTTGATCAGCCATCGGTACGGCCGATCAGCGTTATCTGATCAGAAGTATTCGCGGGACGGCGTGTAAACAGAAGAAAACGAAAAAAATATGTTCAATCAGAATTAGTGCAATAAAGAGCTGTGAGATAAAGAGAAACGTCATCGATACAGCATCGCGCGCCCGTTGTCTGGGGCGCGACCGGTCGCAGCCGGGCGCGACCAGTCGCGACCAGTCGCGCGGCCTGATCGCGCCAGATATATCTGCTTCGACTTTGATCTCCACGCCTCGTAAAATCCTCGGGTAATGTTTGTTGAATCGGATCATCTGTTTAAGAATGGCAACTCGGTGTTTGTTTTCTATCACTCGCTGGCCAAATGTTTTGTTCGATTTCGCTAGTTAGCGTTGTTTTGACAGTCTCACTCGTTGCCGCGCGCCGATAACGCTGTCTTCGCCCGCTCCACGTGTGAGTCCGACCAGAGCGGTCTACGCACACTGCGGCACACCCGCATGGGAAGACAGAGGTCGGACTGCAGCGCCACTTGCGTAAGAGTCGTGGCGCTATTGGGTTGCTTAGCTGTGACCGCTTCGAAGCCGCAACTCGCTGCCAAAAAACGACGGTCATTTTGATTTCCGCTTCTTCACATGAGAAGTTATGATCGTAAATCAATATTTATGGTACCGCTCGATCCTAAATTTATTTTACTTCAAAAAAGACCTTGGCAGTCTACTTCAATAATTTACTTGAATCATTATATCGCTCGGTCCGACACGGTTAGGATTTCAACGATCATATTGATCTAGCGATGACGCGAACGGTACGTTCACCTAATGGTAAGTGATACGCCCGCTCATAACAACGTGGCGTAAGTTAAGATGGTATGCACTGCAGCATATTGCGCTCGACGCTGGAGACATAAGATGTTGACTCTTATTACCTCAATAATTACATTAGCTGCAGCGCCTTTCAAACCGGAATACAGTAATGTTTGCACACTACGGTTTGTTGGCAGAAATAGGCGCTGTGATGGTACCCGCCCAGACGAACTCGGACAACAGATACCTACCGCATACTACTACCTTCTTACTTTAAATGTGTTAAATTGTTGAGTAAGATGTTCACATAAGCGATTTTTGTGGACAACACAACAAGAGAGGAAACGGCAACAGGCCCTCCGTACACGCGTATGATGAACCGTTTCTCCATCCGCCAACATTGGTAGGAAATCAATAAAAAACGGAGCGCAGCGTCGCGTCCCGGCGTCTGAAGCTCAAAACACAGCGGAAGGCGCGCGCCCGCCGCACTCACGGGACTAAATCAATATGATATGACAGTTACGGTCAATTTATGGCCCTCGGTTAATTACAAACGGGTGCTGCGGGAGGGCAGGGGGCGGGGAGGGATGGAGGGACCTGCGCGGGCGGACGCGGGCGGGCGGGGGGCAAACACGTCTAATGACTTGTAAAGATGCTGCCGCGAGTGCGTTATCTCGTGCCTAGTCGATTGAAGCCAATTTGATAGGTTATTTGGTGAACACGGCCGGCTTCGCCCTTCTGGGAGGTGAGGCCTGCTGAGGACTCGCGCCGCGACATGGGACATGTATACAGTGAACTTGAGAAAATAATATGCGAGAAGTGTTAAGTAGAGTTAAATAAATAATAAGTTTATGCGTTTTTCCACTTAAGTGTGAATTCATTTGCAAGCTGTTTCCGGTTAACCGTGAGTTTTATACATAATAAGTATTAGGTGCTTACATATGAAATTAGCGTTCTGTCGCATTGACCGCTTCTATCTGAAATATCTGCTCTTTGGTTAAAAATTCCAAATTCAAATTTATAAATTCATTTAGCTGATACACTTGAGTTTTGGAAACAGTTATTCATTTTTTATACTCATTATTTTTCCTTCGGCGTCGATTATTGCCGCGCAATGTTACATATGAAGTATCGGTATATTTACGAGTACGAGTTCTGTCGTGGTACCAGCACCAGTGCTGCAGAAAAAGCTCGAAGCAGATCTATCACAAAGCACTTCAGAGATAGCTGCATGCTTCGGGGTAATTGACAAAACTGTAATTATCCATTTGAAGCAAAATTGCGAACACGCGCCGACTGCTGCTGCTGCTTTACTTTGCTCCACAGACACAATGATGAAGGGATTTTAAATAGAATAATGATTTTGATACAAGTAATGACTTGTGATGACAAGTGGATACTGTACGATAATCGGAAGCGCTCGTCACAATGGCTGAACCCTGGAGACCCAGCCAAAATCTGCCCTAAACGATAATTGACTCAGAAAAAGTTATTTGTGAGTGTTTGGTGGACCAGCGCCGGTGTTGTTCACTACAGCTTTCTAAAATCTGGCCAAACGATTACGGCAGATGTCTATTGTCAACAACTGCAAACCATGAAGGAAGAACTAGCTGCAAACAACCGAGATTGGTCAATCGCTCTAGGCCACAGCTGCCTCACGACAACGCAACAACACCACCACCACCACACACTGCACATCAAACAACCACTAAGTTAGATGAACTACAATTGGAATGTCTGTGACATCCACCGTACTTCCCAGGACCTTGCCCCAACAGATTTCCATTTTTCTGGAATTTGGACAACTTCTTACAAGGAAAAAATTCAACTCCGATGCGACAGTCCAAACCGCCCTCAAAGAGTTTATTGATTCTCGCCCCCATGGGTTTGTCAGTAAAGTGCTCAATGAACTACCTATGAGATGACAAAAGTGCATAGATAACCACGCGGTGCATACTTTGATTAATTAAATATAATTTACAAAAAAAAATGACTTAAATACCTCCCGTATAAAACGGGAATTTCATATGTAAGGAGCTAATATTTCGGGATTAATAAACAAATAGCTCGTTGGCCTAATGGTTAGAGCGTGCGGCTTTCATTCCGGAGGTCGCGGGTTCGGGTTTCGTCATGTACCGATGACTTTAATATTTAAGTTACGTACATTTTTGAACTTTAGTAACAGCAGCGAAATGCAAACGGTGAAGGGAAACATCGCGAGGAAACCTGCACATGAATTGGAATTTATTGTAAGGTGTGTGTGAAGTCGCCAATCCGCATTGGGCCCGCGTGGTGACTAGAGCCCATCGCCCACATATTGAGGGTACGCCTGTGCCCCAACAGTGGGGACGTAAGTAGGCTCTAAAGTAGTAGTAGTAATGAAACGATAAGTATTGTAAATTTACTTAGAATTAAAAGTCATAATTATCCATTTAGTAATATTATAAGTTAAAGCATTTGTACTGTTTATATGTCGTCGCCGTAGATCTCGCCAGATCAGTATCAATGTGGAAATGTTTATAGATCTAAGTTCCTGTTTATTGGGCGAGATGGTATCGGACCCGCGCCGTGCTGGTGATGCCGCGGGACGACAATAACTCGAATGCTGATGTGACCCTGAGGTCTGGCAAAATGTCGTTTCAATACATCAATTGGTCTTATCTAGACTGATTTTACGACGCCATGTAGTAACAATGGTGGAAACGGAAATTACTGAAAATTCAACCGCGTTATTTGAAAGCGAGTATCTACAATATAAAGGCGGGGCTGAAGTATATTTATTTGAAAATCAACCTGATCATTATTGGTAATGGTTAAACAGGTGGTGGTGCTCGGTTGCCGGAAACCGTCAAGGTACCAGCGCAGCGCCTGAAGCAGCCGAAAAACAGTACTGTCTTCCGGTTTGAAGGGCGTTGTAGCTCTTGTATTTACTGACGTATCGAGAGTCAACATTTTCTCTCAAGGCGACGAGCACAACTTGGCGCAGTGTATAACTTCCTAGCATCGCACATTGTTATGGGCAGGCACCTAACATCAGGTGAACGACCCATTAGTGCCGTAGCTACATTAAAAAAAATGGTGTATGTAAATATACCATTGACCTTCCTTCATCATTATCGTCATCATCTCGCGACATTCCTCAAGGAACGCTACACTCTTTATCAATCCTCAAATCCTAATAATCTAGACCCGGGATTCCTCTAAGGATGTGACCAGCTTTTAATAATTGGTGTGGTGAAATTGTTGATAATATAATCATACTTGTTTCTTCAAGACGGTTATACGTAACTTAAAAATAAGGTTTCCTTCGGTTTCTTTTACACAGGACACGGTTTCCGTCGGGGCAAAGGTGATCGATGTTAAGTTCAGAATTATAATTCCAGGACACGCACATAAACATCGTCAGTGTGCGCTGGGGTCGTGCTGTGCCACGTACCCTTCACTATCAAGCATAAATCAAACCCAAGAAACGTGCTCGGGTTGTCACCTCCCGCACCTGCTGCACACACAGCACACACAGCTGCTGCGAATGTAAATATTGACTTCACGTACTCTTAGTGATGTACCTTCGACCTTTTTTATGTAAATATCATTTAGAACAATGTATCGTGGACGTCGTGGACGTCGTGGCATTAAAGCCATGTCCACGGCAAGTTGCGAAGGTATTAGTTTCGATATAAATAGACAGGTGCGCTTGGTGGAATAATTATCCATGGTCTTCATCTAGATAAGTATGATATTCACACATTGCTGTGCTCCACTTTCATCAGTTAAAAATAATAGCTCAGGTTCCAATTAGGTTTCTCAATCTGATCGCCGAATCAATTTGAAGAGGGCACCTGTGATGATGATATTCAATATGAACGAAACGTTTACCTGGTGGTAAGTGGTACGCCTGCCCATAACTACATGGTGTTAGTTAGAATGGTATACACAGCATCACATTGCGCTTGTCACCTTGTGACATATGATGTCACATTCGTTACCCCGTAATTTTACTAGTTGTCGGCGCCCTTCAAACCGGAATATATAAAAACATGTATATGTTCCGGTGTAATCGTTGAATGACCAAACGAATTAATTGTCAAAGCTTCGGTATATTGTCGCATACGCACGCCAGGTTCTGGGCAACAATTTAGAAGTTCATTCGTTAGACGTCCACTGCTGGAAATGGGTTCTTGCCCAAAGAACTTCGCGTTAATACTTCCGAATCCGATTGAACGTAATGCCGTTGTACGAGCGGCCGCGGGCGCGCGAATGTCGGGCCGCGCGACCGGCGACCGGCGACCGGCGACCGGCGACCGGCGACCGGCGACCAGCGCCGCGTCACCTGTCAATCAATCATCGTATCAATCAGCCGGCGAGCGTGTGTGCGTGTGCGCGTCCGCACATCTCTGTGCGTGTGCGTGCAAATGAATGCGGCTTTTTGTTCTCGAACTATCCGCTCTCGAATTAGTTAGTTGATTAGCTGTTATTGTTTTGTTTGTTTATTACCTTTTCACTATCACTTGCCGGCACGTCCGGTGAAATCGATTGTCAGCTAATTATAATTGTGTTCGCGACTGTCTATCAAAGATCTTATCAAGCAGCACACTCTTCACAATCCTGATAAGGGGCTGCGAGACTAGATCCATGTTCCAATGAATCCAATGCATCCAATGCAATTTACTACGATAATTGACCTCTTTTTCAGAATCTTTAAATCAATTGTTTTCTTTTTAACATAATTTATTAATTATGCTGACGACTAAGTCATAATGTGTACATGGACACTCTCAGTAGCCTTTCTAACTTTTGATGCTGTAAGTTGACATTTGCTGTACCCTTGTCCTCCAAATGATCAGGTTTGCTGTTGCCATCAGTCTACGTGTCCCGAGTTGACTAATGCACAGATTAAAATTGATTTTGTTGCGATAAAAACATTTTTTAGCATCGACCTGAATGCATGAACAAGTTCATGTTTGCGTTCTGAATGCACGGAAATAACTCTTCTTGCGTTGCCATAGAGATGAATCAAAGTTGAACGGGAGACAATAGTGTGCTGTAAAATATGCATCGTAATTATATCGAATCAGCCGAGCCGTCTGTCTGTGTGTCAATCAAAACTGGACGCGCCACTGATGCGGATTGATTGGATCCAGTCTAGATCAGGCGCGGCCAACCTGCGGCCCGCGTGATGCACTTCGAGTGCACCGCGAATATGTCCTGCGCACATAAAAGTCCACTTTATGTGATAATATAAAGTGGACTAATCGAGTACCAGCAATAACAGCAGGAAGAACTGCTGTTCACTAGGCCTTCTTTAGCTAGTAGAGAGTAAAGCACTGGCACCTGGTGTCATTCCGCAGCCACATAAGTGGTACAGTTATGGCGATGGTATACTTTTTATAACACCCTTAGTTAGTTCCCACCGTTACAATTTTTGGAAAATATCGTTTCGTAAGGGAAGGACTAATAATATAAAAATGGTTGAAGGAATTTTATTTTTTTAGTTCCATAAACATCAAAGATTCATATTGTATATAAAAGTATATTGAAATCGACAAGTGCTACGACACTCGGATTTACGTGTTTAACTTTTACTTGATCCTTTTATATATGTGTAGAAAAAATATTTATTACGATGAATTAAGTGTCACAATCAAATTTTACATGCATTATATATATTTGTCAATTCAGCCCTGGATCAGACATTGCCAGTCCTTGTCTAGATAAAAAAAAACTGTCCGTTGGACAACCCTGCGGCTGGCTACTAATTACTGGTTCTCCAGCTCTGATGGTTTTATTTATGTCTCATGTTTGACGTTGACGGACTATACCTTGCTTAGAGGCCTCGGACGGGATGAACAGGACATTGCTGGGATGGTGTATACTTGGCAATAGTGTGTCAGAATATTTTTCTCGTCACTCTAGTAATTTAAACAGTTACTGTGTGAGAACTAGAACACTGTAATATTAGGTCACTGCTGTTTGCCGCTACTGTCGCAAATTTGGAAATATTTCACATGGGACGTCTTCACGACCACAGAGGTCGTTGACGCAGGACCTGGATCGTAGTCGCAAGTTGGTCACAGGAGGTCAACAGACGACTTATGCTATAACTATGCTCATCAAATTGTTTATTTATTTAAATACAGACATTTTAAATCCATTACCAGATTGTTAGTAATACAACAAACAACTTAAGTCTATGTTAGTACTTAATGTCTGAAAAGGATCTAGTCCTATTACTCTGTCGAAATATCTGTTAGTTTCCAGATCGTGACCTGCGGTAACAGAACTGCGTTGGAGTCCGATGTCCTTAATTTGAATGTATCGAATGTAACGCGTTCATCGCGTGAAGGATGACCTAAATGTCAACGCCTCGCGCTCTCGGCGGACGGTTTAGTATAAGATTAGTCCTTAGGTTCGCAGCGCAAATACTAAATGTTATATTTGGAAAAATGGCGGGTTATTTAAATATAATTAAAAGTATTTCAACGCTGCCGTTGTTGGTCCGTAAATAACCTCCGCCGGCGACGTGTTCGCCGCTTCCCCCTACAGTGCCTCCCCCGTACCCCCAACCGTGTAATTATTATGTATCGGGCGAGTGTTCCTTATAAACGTGATGGATATGCTCCTATTTTATTGGCACGCTCGCTTCAGAGGAACGATTTCAGCCGACGATACGGTAACGACACGATAGTGCGAATCGAAATACTACTCTGTTAGTAGTTCCGCGTTTCGTGTTTCTTTTGACACCCTTGGGTCGATAGTTTTTTTTTCCATAAAGCGACGAGATAGGTGTAACGTTCGCCTGGTGGTAAGTCAAGCGCCCGTCCGTAACAACGTGGTGCTAGACGGGATGACAAACACTGCACCACATTACCCTAGACATAAGATGTTGAGTTTCGTTACCCCAGTAATTACACCAGCTACAGGGCCCTTCAAACCGGAACACAGTAATGTTTGTATAGTCCTGTTGCCGGTGGGAATAGTTCTGACTCTTTTTCTATTTACTCCACGAAAAAAATCTAGTTCGCCCATATACGTCGTCGTCGTCGTCGTCGTCGTAATATACAATTAATAAGGTGAACATGAAACAAGTACACGGCACTAAGTAATTAATTATTAATTTTTAGAGGCGGATGTCGTAAGTTATAAAGCGGACGTTGGCGATGTTTCACCGCGTATCGACATGGGAAATAGTTGCACCGTTGACCTTTCGCGGCATGCAAATGGAAGCGCGGCGTGAATTTCAATGGGGACCTTTCCAAGGCCAGCGCTGGACTGCCGCGCGCGGGGCTCCTCTGTACCGGATGCCGGTGTACTGGGGTTGTTGGCTCCACTTTCCGAACATCGGACTTTGACATAAAGATAAAGCAGGGTTAACTTAATAAGTTAACTTTAACTCTTTGTATTCGGTTATCAGTTATATTAATTAATATGCATTGTCAAGTTTGTGTGTGTTTATGTTTTCATCAGTAGTATAAATGTCTTACTCTTAAGTCCACCGTAGTGGTCATATCTACTGACGAGCAGTAATGCACGCATCTTCTGTTCCAGTTTGAAAAGCTATGTGCTGATCGCTGAAACTGTTATCGCTTCGTTGTGTAAAAAACGTTTAGTTTCAGTTTTTTTTTAATTTGGCGAAGCATCCCTGACCAGACTACCTTGCCTCAACAAACTCCAGCAGCAATCAAAGTCAACTACATATAGCTTCGGATATGAACCGGAAACTTTTGTGTTATACGGCTCGCGATTGACCACTGCATCACGAAGTTAGTTATATTTACTTTTTATTCGACGAAGCGACGAGATCAGCAGGACGTTCACGTGATTTCTCGTGATGGTAAGTGATACGCTATTCCATAAGAAAGTGGCGCTAGTTAGCACGGTACGTACATCGCCATATAGTACTCGTTACTTTGTGTCCTAAGATGTCAAGTCAATGAGAATTAACATCCTCAAGTAATTCCACTAGCTACAACTCTCTTCAAACTGGGACGTAGTAATGTTTGCATACTACTAGGTCTACGCTACCTGGGTCTGGTCGGTCTAGGTTAAACATTAATATATGTGTTTATATAAAGTTTGATTTCATACTGTAGCTGTCGGGTGGTTCTTCTGCCACGCAGTCAGCATCGGAGGGTGTGCGGGGCGCGCGAGGGTGAGAGTCGGCCAGGGGGTGGGGGAAAATAGCCGCGAGCGCACAGGCAGACGGCCAAATTAACTGTTCTCGATGGACGCCATGAAATTCGGCAACAAGGACCCGCGCAGAGCACGGCGCGGCGCGTCCACTACCATAGACCCACACTGCAGGCTCCTCAACAAATATTGCATATCTATCTATATATGTGTATGATGAAGATCAGTTTTGTTAGTTCACTATTCACGCGAAAACTAGTGAACGTACCGACACGGGGACATGAGCTTTTGATGCGGAATATTTTGTAGCTGGTTGTCGACTACTTATCTCATGAATTTCATAGAACCTTCGTCATTATATTTCCAATTAACTTTTATTAAAATTTACACTTACGCGGTTGCTATAGTAACGGTTGCCATAGAAACTCGTCTGCGGTTGCGATTGCTCGCAAGGAATATATCAGACAATTTTCAAGTGTAATTGTATACTACCGGCGGCGAAGCGGGGGGGAGCAGCTAGTGTTGTATACATTCAATGTACATGAAACTATTTCACCCTTATGTGCTTTTGGCATTCATCTTATTGTTAAAGTACGTCGCCATTACACGGGGGTTGGCCGAAGGGTTTGCGAATTTATGTTCATCCTGAGACATATGGTACATTTGCGCTGCACTGGTGACAGTGATGATTTTTAGTATTGCACAGTAATAATTATAACAAGAAAGTGTAATTATATTACAATTTGGCTGTAAACAAAAAAAGGAGTCATTTAAAAAAAAACAAGTCATTAAATCAATTATCATTAATAATTTAAGAATATATCCATAACTTTATATATATTAGAGGACTATTGCCGGAGAACGTCTAGGTACCACGGCAGCTCCAGGCTGACCTGGCCATCAGGTGAACGTCCTGCTTGTTTCATCATAAAAATATAATGCTTATCAGTTTAATGCACCAAAGACTTTTTGCATAATGTGATGTACCATGAACCACAGTTAGGTACTTCTCACACTTAACCGCAGGGTACATTTAAATGGGTACTCTACTCACAGATTGGTGCCACGTGTGTTGCACAGCATCTCGAGAGCACTGGTACATCTACATGCTCTTTGGACACGGATCCATGGTATACCCCGCATCTGTGCTCGACAAGAGTTTATATGAATTATGCTGTCAGCGGTTTAGTGTATACGGAATTAGTTGAATTTGTTTTAAGGTTCCTATAAAAAGTAAATTAATTAATTACTGTGGTGCAGTTAACACTACTTCTTTATTAATGTTATTAAGCGAGGAGACGATGGGCATATTCACCTGATGGTAAACGCTACGCCCGCCCATAACGTGGCGTTAGTTAAGAGTGGTATTCATAACACCACATTATGCTCGTCGCCTTGAGGCATACTATGTTAAGCCTTGTTACTCCCAGTAATTAAACTGGTTACAGCACACCTTCAAACCGGAACACGGTAATGTTTGTATAGTACTGTTTTGCGACAGAAATAAGAGCTGCGGTGGTATATAGGCGGTAATTTACAGATAAGCTTCGAGTTGCCGCGGTCAGCTCGCACCCGTGGTAATGCATCTGTTTGTGTCAGTTTTATAAAATAATATTTGCGCGTCAATCGGATGCTGCACAGCTGAACAGCTGAATCCTCCCCTCCAACGACCGCCCCGCTCGCGTGCAGTTCACCGTTCAGCGCGCTGCTAATTTTGCGGAAAATCCGCGGCCGGCGGCGTTCGCATTGCTAATCCACGGCTTAGACGCGATTATTTACACGTCGAAGTTAAACTAACCTAACTAATATTTATACTCTCCAATACCACGAGTGATTTAATAAATCTCAACCCCCACTAACCAGTACTACCCTTATATTTCTACAATAAAGCCGGCCCAATGGTGAATGCTACATAATAAGTTGATCATTAGGATATTTACAGAGCTCTACTGGTGGTACGTTTTCATCAATTTTTTTTTTGTATAACGAAGCGACGATAGTACACTGCACCACATAGTGCTCGTCCTCTTGAGACATGAGATGTCTCTCCCGAAGTCGTGTTACTCCAGTAATTTCACTAGCACATCATTCAAACCGGATCACAATAATGTTTGCACAGTACTGTCTGTCGGCTGTAATAGGCATTGCGGTGTTACCTACCTAGATGATAGAAACTACCACCCGTGTAGTGCTGGAGGGGTGTAAGGATTCCCGCACAACAACTCACGGGACCCGAGCCAACCTGACCTGTTCATGGTGGACTCTGCTTTCAACAAACGAGCCGCTGGTTCCTGCCAACCCGCATTGGGCCATCGTGGTGGGCAATAATCCCTACTTACCACAGCCGCTAGTGCCCGGTGGTACCGGAGGCCATGCTGACTGTATGAGGAGATCTTTGGAGGAGGGCTATGTCCAGCAGTGGTCGTCTATTGGCTAATGATGTAGTGCTGAAGGTTGATTATAACTAATGAACGTTTTTATTGGCTATATTCGGTTACTAAAGTGGTTGGTGAGGGGAAACGCTGGGCCGCGGGGGCCGCAGAATGTAATCTATTACTGCAATATCGAATTTGCTTTTTCACTAGGTCGCGTGACGCCGCCATCTTGTGCGTGCTACCGAGCACTTCCTGTACGCCAGCGCCGCCCCGCTCTAGCCCTCGATCCTTGCGCATCAATTGCACCACGCAGTGCCATTAGTCAAATTGTTTACAAGCCATTGTATTTCGCCTTAAGGTCACCATCAGACCATCTCTGTACTATATACAATGTCTTCCTTTCAACGTCCTGTTACAAGGTTAATCCTGTTTAAAGTTTAATTTATAATGTTTTCAAGTTATAGTTCTTATTATGTTAAAACTTAAAGAATTATAACTTAATAACTTATTGGTCGTAGATATCTTTTCATACAGACCGTGTAGCAGGTGACAAATAGCAATGTTCTAACGTTGTGTTCCGGTTTGAAGGGCGTTTTAGCTAATGTAAATACTGGGGTAACGAGGCTTAACATCTTGTCTTTCAAGGAAAAGAGCGCAATGTGGGGCAGTTTGTATCATCCTAGCTAGCGCAATGTTGCTAACATCAGGGGTTTCACTTACCATCAGGTGACCGTCTAGCTCGTCAAGTCGCTTAATTGAATGACAAATAAAAATAAAAATTTTATTAAATTTTTATTTATAAAGCACTGTTTTTAATTTTACAATTATTTGACCTTAAGTTATTCATGAGGATGGGAGTTATAGAGTTAAGTTGCCCAATGCTCTGTGGTTCCGGGCGATTAGGTATAGGACTAGGGTAAGTCCTGCCTGTCGGAGAAGGCGACTAAAATGGTAATCGGGTCCGACGGCTTTGTGGGTGAATGTATCAAGGTAGACGACAAGTACGAGTTGGTCTTCAATTGTCGTAGAATAGCGAGGGTTACGTCCGTCCTTGGGACATGCTTAAGGTTGGTGTAAGGAGGCACCGACGCGTTCCGTAGGAGTTCCCGGGGCTCTGCCGCAAAGTATTGTGTGTAACCATATAAAGGATTTTAGTAGATACAAATTCTACATAATATAGTGGTTCCCCAGAATCAGGGCATTTTTTAAAAATACTCTCCCACCCAACCCCGACAAAGCAAGGGCTAAGTGAAGGCAATTAATCTGAATCGTGTGTGTGTGTAAAAGTGAAGGATTCTGTAGCAAACTTTTTAAATATACATCAAAGTGTATAGAGTCAATCTATTGAGCGAAAATATTTAATGATATATTTGCTACGGCGTGATGAGCTTCTCGTTGCACCCTGAGCAAGCTGTCCCGCAGACGTGCACCTGAACCGTCATTATGAATATTTGACGCAAGTTCGCAATCTGACGGTGACACCGCTCGTATCATTTACATTTTACGATTGCGGTAAGATGGGACGCCGTTAAAATTTTTATAAGCGCCGTCATATCCCGACCTCGCCGGAGACTTAATCGTTACATGGATACTTGCATTCCTAACGGAGTGGAATCCAAAGCTTCGTCCGTCACCGATTGGCGAGCTGGCCGCGGCAATAACCACAAAACGCTTAAGTGTGTTTATTAACCTTACACACAGAGATGAATAGTTTAGATTTAACACGGTGTAAGGGATACGTCTCTTGTATATGTCTGATCATGATCCAGTAGTATTTTAGTTTATATAAAAAAAACCTTTGTTGCAGCTTCAAGGTCCATACTATTAGAATACACAGGAAAACAAACTATACTAATAAATAGTAATCAATAAAGGAAAAAAAATCTCACCCCGTGCAAACAGCAATATTCAAGCACTGATTATAATTATGGCTATAGTTCAATCTTATTGCCAATTCCTAAACTAATAAGGGGGTGTAAGGAGTCTCGTCTGACAACTTACGGAGCCCAAGTGATTCGTACCTACAGGTGGTGCACCCTGCTAAATAACAGACAAGGCTCAGACCACCCACTAACCCGCAATGGGCCAGCATGTTGGACTATGGTCCAATTCCCCTTAATGAATTCTGCGGAGATCTTTGCGGGAGGCCTATGTCCAGCAGTGGACGTCCAGCGGCTAATGATGTTGATCATGAACCATGAAGTTACTACACCTGCCTAGTCTGGCTATGAATGACGCCTTTTCTCTGTACGGCGCTGAACGAGTCCACTCTAGCTTCAAAGTACAAGTTAATGCTCTCAGGTACAATTAATAATCTATTTATCTATTCATTTAAAAATTATAAGGTCGGTTCACGTGTTTGTCAGTGTCCTGTTCATAAATAATATTTACTCTATGATTATATCAATTATTTTACGTTTCAATACATAAATCTTAATTAATACCGCAACACACTTGACCCCGCGCCGCTCGCACACATTAATGAGTATAATTGCGGCTGTTAAGTAGCAACGGCAGATATTTCTGCAGCCAAACAGCACTGCGCAAACATTACTGTATTCCGGTTTGAAGGGTGCTATGGCTAACGTAATTACTGTAGTAAAGTGGCTGAACTTCTTGTCTCAAGCGACGAGTGGAATATAATGCAATCGTAACTAGCGCTCCGTTGTTATGGGCGGGCGTATCACTTACCATCAGTTCAACATCCTGCTCTTCTCGTCACCTCAGAGATGAAAAAAAATGCTATTTGTACCTCAACCATGATACATGTGATCCTCGTAACACTCATAATTAATTGTTGTAATTTTTGCTTATAATTGGTCCTATACCATTTCGTAATGACCACGCAATGTACCCAGATGGTACAATGTACAAACATTTGTCATATTTTCTATACTAGAACTTCAACTTTAGAAACCTTCGACAATCCAAGTTTGATCATTCATAGACGGAACTTCACCTGATAGTAAGTGATACGCTTGTCCATGACGCAGTGCTAGTTAGTACGATATACAGGTAACTTAATATGGTAACGAGACTCAGTGTGAGTGCAATGTGAGTCATCCTAACTAGTGCCAGGTTGTTATTGTCAATCTTTATCACTTGTCATTACGTGAACGTCCTGCTCGTCTCGTCACTTCGTGGAATACAAAAAAGTGTGGTTACCCCACCTATCACAGTAATGTTTGCACACTTACTATTCAGCATCAGAAATAGGAACTGCGGTGGTGGCTATGTCCATGGTCTCCAACCACAGAAACTAACCAGTAATACTGATAAATGTGTGGAATATTGATGCTTGGCCTTACTATCGGTCCCCAGTTCGAATCCGAAGCGAAATGCCTACGCATACCCGTCATCGCGGGAGCCAAGGACAGGTTATGTCGGACTTGCACCGACTAAAAGCCCCACGATATTCCTCCTCGTCGCTTTAAGGCGGGGTCACGGGAATGCTTTCGCTCACATCCGCGACCCCGCCAGCGCTGGCCGCACAAAGCAGTCACACCTCGGGAGGCAGGGAAAAAGTTTCCTTTTCCGCCTCTGTTGGGGCATGCCAGAACACACAGTGCTCCCTCGCCTCGGCCTATTGCAGCCACGCGGGCAACGAATTCCCCTGAACCTGTCACCCAGTGGCCATGGAAGCCAAGAGAGAAACTCCCGACTCCCTGCGGCGGATTCGGTCTTGGGCCCGCCGCCACCCGTTATACGGTCGCGGAGCATAGGAGAGAACGGCGCATCGCAATACCAACACTCCTCTTCCCACGCGACTCCACCGCTGCCGCGTCAGCGTTGCGGCACCGCTTAGTCGCGGTGGGTACTCTTTCTCCGCGACTCCACCTCGGCTTCAAAGGGCAGCATAGAGCCCACTCTGCAGCCCATCGGCGCGCATCCGTGGTGAGCTCACCGCGGACCTCCGGAGCTCTAACTTGGAGCGGCCAGCCTCGAGGCCGGCCGAGTAGGTGTTTTTTCGTTTCACCGTGGGAAACCACGCCACGGCTACTAAGCTCCTCCGCCACGACAAGGCCGGAACCTGGTGGGGAAAGGTGGTGTTCTACGCCATCCTTCCAGTGATATCTAGGCCGGACAATAAGTCGACGGCCAATTCGGGTTCCAATGAACCCTTTTTTAACGCTTTTATCGTCTTCATCCTTAGCAGGTGGCCCATCCAGCGATGTCCGTGGGCGTTGGCTATCTACCATGACGTTCGGTTAGCCAACCAGCCTCTTAATTTCTATATTTGTCTAGATGTTAGAGCTAAAGTATTTGGGGCAGTGTACAGTTTCAGTTAGTTCATTTTTATAGTGTAGTGTATATACGTGATCTATTATTGTCATAGGGTTTTCGATGAAGACATGTATCAGTGGATGTGGGTTCCGTGTATGATAACTTGATCAGCTTTGTTGGTGCCGCTCGGCTATGTAAGTGTAAATTTTGTGCTTAGTTGTAGTTAGTTTAGTATACAGCCATCGACACCAAAATATTTTATACTTGTTATTTTATAATCATCATCATCAGCCATTAGACGTCCACTGCTGGACACAGGTCTTCCCCAAAGACTAACTTCAGCGCCTTTCAAACCGGAACACGCGTTGGTTGCAATAAACTCTGCGGTAGTCCTAGACCCAGAGGGTCTCTGCGTTGTTATTGTCCACCGTGTCGAAGGCGTCGGAAACACTCGAAAGCTAGTGATAGCTGCAAACTCGACAATGTTTACATGCTTGTGAGGTAATGTATAAGTACCCTCAGGCCCCGTTTTCAAACAGCTGTCCCGTGTGATGAGACAGCGCATTCCGCGCGTGTTTGCACGCGCGCGTGACGTCGGCGGGACGTCGGCGGGACGGTGTAATACTTTGATTGCTGATGAGACTGATTATGACTGACTACTATCGATATTGTTGTGTGCACTAATAACACTTGACTTACTACGTAACAACACTTCTGTTTTTTTTACTCTGCCCAGTTTTTTTTTGTTTATATTCATTGTATCACTTTAACGTTCACTTAGTTTATTAATTAGTTGCTTCTCTTTAACAATCAACAAGTGTATTATCAAGTCTGTGCACAAGCATACACTGCTTGGATTCATACTATTATGTTAGTATTAATTTTGTATACATATATTTTTTTTCATATTTCATCATCATCCTCAACCGATAGACGTCCACTGCTGGAGATAGACCTTCCGTAAAAATCTCCACATCGATCGGTTTAGCGTTGCTCCAGTGGGTTCCCGCGATTCTCACCAGATCGTCGGTCCACTTTATGGGAGGTCGCTCAACAATACCTTGATGCTTATGCTTACTGTATTCCGGTTTGACGGACGCCGTAGCTAGTGTAAATACTGAGATGAAGAGATTAAACGATGTATGTTTGAAGGCGACGAGCGCAATGTGGTGCAGTGTATATCATTCTAACCAGCGTCACGTTGCCAAGGGCAGAGAGCAGGTTATGAGCTGATCCTAACAATACGTTAACTATTATCGCGCACGCAATTAAATATGTATTGAAAGGATTTTAAGGACACGAGAGGCGGAAGCAATTGTATAGCAAAGTTAATTGTATAAGTTTGAAGCGAAATCTTTTCTATAGATCTGCTACAATAATTATAATTCACTATAACGCAGTGTTTGTAAGAGTGTCGGTGACGTGAAAGCGAAAAGGCGGCGTCACCTCTCGTCAATAGGTGTGTAAGTGCGAGCGGAGAGGCTCCCCGAGGGTGATACATCACCGCACCGTCCGGGACCCATTTTCCGCGCCCCGGATCCCTTTCTGCTGCAAACAACATCATTTGTTATACGCATTGAGAGCTATTTTTTTTGTACATTGATGAAAGCTGTTAATAAAATCGCACTTCATCCCTTTTTGTCGATCATCGTCACTTAGCCGGTTCGCAGTTCGCGCGGTGGCCACGCTTTCGGCGAGACCACTTGGGACCTTATTATATTTACGTTCGATCAACACTTGATCTCAATTCCAGAGGCTGTGGACAGTGAAATATAATCATAACGAATCTTCTAGATATCATATGTTGGCAGTCGGTACGCAGAGATGCTGTTACGGCTGCAGATTTACACTATTTATGTGGTAGCTACATAGATAGACGGTTTCTAAACCCACCAATCAAACTCCACATATTGTGGCTCCGGAGTTGAACCCGGGATTTCTCTATTTACAAGATAAGTTCTTCAGCCATTGCGTCATGGAAGCAATTTTATATTTTAGCATTGGTTAAGATCTATAAACGACTTTCGACTATCTTAGCCCGACATTAATGTTTGTTAAATTGAAAGCTTTTATTATTTGTTTTTGAACGAACCCGCATTGGGCCAATGTGGTGAGAAGTAGCCCAAATCCCCCCATATGAACCCTGACCAACGACTGCCTCTAGTGCCCGTCGGTACCCGAGGCCATTCTGACTGTGAAGGTAGCGGGATGTCGCTGGATGCGGGCAGCGCGGGATAGAGCGATTTGTAGACGTTTGGAGGAGGCCTATATCCGTCAGAGGTCGTCTATCGGTTGATGATGATTTTAGTTTTATTTATTTTCTTATAAATCCAACTTAGCATTGAATATTACCTATATCGGAAGAGCCTGAACCCACAAGCATTTCTTCTTCCTCCTAAAGTCTGATCTTTTCAATCAGAATGTATTCGATATATGAATAATTAATTATAGGTTAGCTACGACGCAATAAGCGCACATTCCGCACTTAGTCACCAAGTATTTAGATACTAATTTCGGTTCCACGGTGGGGGCGATCGATCACTCTGAATCATATCAGCAGCTCGTTCAATCATTTATCTCGATCATTACTTACATATTACACCAAACCTATAATTTAATGTAAGGATTTATTTAAGGTTTCAAACTTTATATTTATTATTACATATATAATACAGTCACTTAAAGTAACGTTATGGTGATATATGTTTGTTGAATATCGGAATACCTGTAGTCCGGTGTGAAGTGTGGTCTCCGCGGCATTCAACAGGGCGCGCTGATTCGGCAAGTCATGTCGCATCGCTGACGGCATCGGACTGCCCGCCCGCCGCTTGTCGCTTGCCGCCCGCCGCTTGCCGCTCGCCGCCCGCCGCTTGCCGCCCGCCGCCCGCAGCCCGCCGCCAGTCCGCTCTCACAAACAAACCGTTCGGAGCATCGTGTTTGTCTTCAATACTTTACACTACAACTCTATTGAAACGTAAACTGTTTCAGCGCTAACTTAACTATTACACAGATAAAGAGGACGTTCCCCGGCGTAGGGGTAAATGTGGAGCAATTGTACTTAACGTTTTTTTATGGAGACTAGAAACACGTGTTACTGATGGTGTAGCGTGTCACTAAATAAATGAAAAAAAAAACGGGCTTTCAAGTGATCTAAGAGAGCTTTATTTTTTGCTTGTAAAATGCTTACCACCATGTGATGGTAAGCCGTGGTGGAGCTATACATTTATTAAAAACTAGCTGTTCCTCGCTTGCTTTGCTGGCCGTAATAAGAATTGAAATACAACTTGAGAGCAACCGCAACCGCAATGCGTGTCTATAGCAACGGTTACTGTAGCAACCACGTAAATAATACGAAATGACAATGTTTATGAAAATCAAAAGATTAATAGCATATAACCATCTACAAATTATTGATATGCCCGCATCGATAAGTCCACTTGTTTTCGCGTGAATCGCGAACAAAGAAAACCTATATGTATATATATATATATACATATGTATATATTTGAAGTACAAATGTATTATAAAAACTGACATATGGATTTGAAATGTAGTGACAAAGGTCTTGATTAAGTCCCGAAGGCGATTAACGTGTTGACAAACAACGGCGGCGTCAGGGCGCTGCGGCCGGCGGGTGTGTGTGTGTGTGTGTGTGTGTGTGTGCGCATGCGCGCGCGGGTGAGGCGGCGATGACTGGTCCGTTTCGCGCGGTCGCAACTGTTTGTTCTCGATCGCCGGCGCGTTCGAGTCGTCGGCCGGCCGTGCGTTTGCAGTGCAGCGCGGCGCTCTGCCCGCGAGTCTGCGCGTTGCGCACACAACTGTCCCGTTATAGACACTACACGGGCAAACATTACGAAAAAATGCATGAACACCAATATTTATCTAAGTTAATGGGTGTACACCATATCGATTACTGATTACCGATTATTAACGTTCTCAAAAATCGACATCTCTTTATTCATATTACATATACATTAGAACCAGTTGAATACATCACTCTTCATCCTTCTCTTCTACAGCAATGCCGTGAACTGAAACTATATATCAACGATCAGTATCACGTCTCGATAACGCGACCAAAATATAAGTTAAAGAAATTACATACACATAATACTACTTATGTAAGCACGTGCAGATACTTGGCTAATATAACTTACCACCACAGTATTCAAACATTACTGTGTTCTGGTATGAATGGTATTGTTCGTGAAATTACTGCTATAACGAGACTCAACATATCATGTCTCAAGGCGACGTACTCAATGTGATGTATAACATCCTAAGTAGCGCCACATTGCTATGGGCGGGTGTATCACTTATCATAAAGTGAACGTCTCACTCGTCCAGTCGCTTCGTAGTGAAAAAAAATATTGTTGCCGTGTCCGGTCGTAGGGGCGGTTGAATACAAAAGTTTTAATTACAATGAAACACATTGCGTTTGATGAGAATAATACAAATTAGATAGTGTCATGGCGGTGTCGTCTGTGCGCGGGTGATTGACAATCATTCACTCCCACCGACCATTGTTTCCGTGTCTCCGTAACACGCAAACGTACAGACAAACAGTTAAAAGATAAGTTATACTGATTACAAAGGTAATCCAAGTATATTATTTAGTGTAGGTTTTAAATTTAGCAATACCTGTGCCTTTTTACCAGGTGATACACGCACGCGTTAGTCACTCTGTCGCAGACCTAAAAAAGGTTAAGTAATGACTAACTAAGTTATTACGATTGTTTAAAATTTTATCGAAGTACTATAAATGACATGTCCAGCAGTGGATGATGATGATGATGATGAGTATAAATGGATTCATCGCGTTATCTCTTAATATTTTATGATTGACGCGAAATTCATAATGCTTTGAAACAATGTAACACCAGACGGGGACGGAGCGCGTCGGGCTACTGGTCGCGATGAGCTGCTTTAGCTCAACTTGAAGAATAACTTGAGACAATCATAGATATAGGATACAGTATATTTTTATGATGTTTCAGTATTTACAGTATTGTAAAGTTTTAAATGAAGTTTTATTCAAGGCACGTTAAATATCCTTTTCGAAAGATTGAGAACTTATTATTTTAAGTTTCTAGATGATTCTATTGTATGTTTATTTTGGATCCTGTGATCGCACCGCGTGTTAATTAGGCACGAGCGTCACGAAGTCGCAGCTCGGTCGCGTCGCCGTCGCGGTGCCGTCGTGTCGTGATCGTGTCGCCGCCGTCGCGAAAGCGCCCCATCACGGCCGCCCCGTCGATCATTCCGATTCCTTTGAGTCGACAGCGCTTGTCCGTGCCCCGCGATGCCAAACACCACCGGTTTGCTCCGTTTGCATCCAACCACTTGACGCCGCTCCATGCGTGCTCCAGCTACCTGCTGTTTGCGGATTGTGTTACTATCTCTCTTATCATTTCGCAATTTATAAAATAAATATAATAAATATATTATTACAGCCTTGATATTAATTACTAAAATTATATATCGGATAAGCCTAAGCGTTTTGTTAACAACACCTCAATAAGTATTATGTTTGAGATTTTCCTTTTCTACAAAACTTTATGAAATGTTCGCGTTTAATATATTTTTGTTGCAGCTGCACAATGACTGCGGCAATAAGATATGTTGCTTCTTATTTGAAGGTTAAGATTGCTGTTCATTATTATTAATGATTTAATGTCTATGTCGTTTACCGTAGAACGCACCACCAAACTATTTATATGGTGAATGGGTTGCGAGGTGGTGATGAGGGGCGGCGGTGCGGGCCGCGGCGGAGCGCGCCGTGCCGCGCCGACAAAGCGCGCGCCTGATCACTTCTAATTGTGTGATTTGATACGAAAACGCTTTGTTAGCCGCAAAGAAATCTCTATCGCAACGTAATCGATAGATACAACAAATTCATCCATTGTGCTCGCTTCACGACTTTTACGAGGGCCCCGGCCGGCCACGGCATCCACGGATGCATCGCATCTAATGCGCCTCACCATCAAACACCACATCGCCGCTCATCATCAAGTGGAATCGCGGTCGAGCGGCAGTCTCCATGATCATTCGCGATGAATAAATGAGTAGGCTCTTGCGTTTTTTAATTTGGAATTTATCCAAACGCGTACCAACGTCACGAGGACGCGTGTACGAGCGGACATCCGTCCTACCTCATTGCCGCGTAACCGAATTAGAACATTTCGTTAGTGTTGGCATCTTTCAAATTATTAACTGAATTTAAGATAAGTCAAAAAAGTAATCAATATTCATCACGATATGATGTTAAGTCTGGTAACCATGGTGACAACAGCGTTTGTTCAGTTGCGGAAATGTTTTCGACAATAAACTTAGTACCAGTAAATAGAGAACATTTTCGGAATAGTTCCATGAGACCGAAGACTGGCCAATGTCGTCTGGTCCGTGCGCCGGTCTCCAGCCTAATTTAATAGAAGGTAACGAAGCGGTGCTTTCTATTGTGTACTCCATAGATCCGTGTCTCCGCGGGATAACTCCACGGCTCATCAGCGATTGTTTTTGATTATTAACTACAACTGATTTCTACTTGCTACAATTTGAAAACTGATACTCTTCCGCATATAATTTCCGTCTCTCTGTGCTCGTGTTGTGAGAAGAGTTTCCTTTGTTAGAACATTGACACACTTGAACCGAATTGCTCATACAGATTTTTGAGCTGTCATAAGTTATCAGCTTATTTCAAATCAATGTGGATGTTTAAACTTAAGATAATTTTACGTAAATGAAATGAAACTACATTGTTAATTATGTATTTTATAAAATATTTGAATTAACTAGTATTCAGTGACCATTATTAGTTAATTTTGCTTGCTGAAATTTTCAACGAAAGACGGACGATTATGTATTGTTGTTCTTCTTCGTCGATGTCACTCTTGATAGAGTGATCGTGATCGTCACTTACGGTGTCAGTTGCAAGCTTAACAACACGTGGCCATTCTTCTCTGATGGCCGCCTTCTTAGTGCATTCATATAGTAATGATGATGAGTCATTTACTGCTGCCTTTTCTGGTCAGTCGTGTCATGGTCGTATATTATTAGGGTAAGTCTAATACTACTTACAACATATACTGTTGTCATTCTGGTCGAGACGACAAATAAATTCACATATCCGATGACCAACGTTCAATAATGGAGAAGCTCTTTAAGAAGAGGAATGCCACCAGTAACAACTGTTAACATTGAGGATGTTCATTACCTCTCTGATGGTGAAGCGAGTCCAATAAGCAATAACTCATCCGCTGAGGACTAACGTCACTAATTTATGTTAAGTTAATTGTACATCGGGATTGCATATTTAATTGATTTTTACCGAGCCGCCGCGAGGCTGTCGTAAAGCGATGCGAGCCGCCACCCCATCCGCCCGCGCGCGCCTCTCCGGGCTGCTGCGCTTCAATCTGTAGTAAATCAACTGAAATAGATTAAAATAAATTACATCATGCTCTTGACGACTTTATCTTACCAGCGCACAGTTTACGAAGTGAGCCTCGCAAATATATTGTGGATAATATACGAGTGCGTTACCCTTCCGTCTACTCAATGTATTGAGCATAAGAATATTCAGAATCTGGTTACTTAAGATAACTATACTTAAGTTACGACTGAGTTGTGCCAATCTATATATGACCCATAAGGCATTGAGACTTGAAATTTGGTAGGAATATGCGTTTTGCTGAGTATAAGTCAGCTAAGAACAGGTTTTACAAAATTGCTTCCTCAAAAGGGGGAGTTACGAGGGTGTTACGATGTAAGTAAATATGAAGAAAGACCTAACCTGTTAATTATTTGTCTTGAGACTATAAAAATATCAGTAAGTGTTTGGTTTGGGTTGTTATATTTCTAAGCTAATATTTTTTTATAATAAACATTATGTCTGAATACATTTCCATTTGATGGTAAGAGAGAATGAAGTCTACCATTATAACTAGTCTAAATCAAAAGTAGTCTTTACTGATGTTAAATTTCCCTTGCTTGAGGTCATCTAGTACTTCTGTTGCAGGTATCTCTGCTGCTAAACAATATTGTGTAAATATCACTTTACTTCGATAAAATACTATGATGATAGCAGTTTACTCGAAAATTCCAAGTGTTGCTGTCCGATCTGTTCACACAGAGCTTTAGGATGAGGAGCAGTGTCTGTTCGTTGAATCTGATGTATCAGTACAGTTACACTACTAACTGTTTTGTATTAGTATAGAATAACTTTGATTGGAATCGGCTTATAATATATTTATATTGCAAAACACCAAAGAGATGCCATTAATGCATACGAATAGTTGATTGAAATGTCGCATCCGGCAGGGGCCGCGTCCGCAGCTGTACCGGACAGTTTTACTGTCAGCCATAACGTCTTTACTTGTTCCATGCAGCTCTTGAACCTTCACGTTGGCATTGAATCATTCATAAATCGGCGGGGGTCGATGGTGATAAATTTCAGAATATAATTTAGCGTTCCTAAGGTCCCATTGGAGGCTTAACGGTATTCGTTTACACTTATAATTAGGTATTCTCAAGTTTAAACCTTAATTAACTATCGCGCACAATATGCTCTTTGTCCTTGATCGTCCTGATACTTATAGAGTGTGGATAAGTATTTTAAAGCATGTATGTGGAAGTTGACGTACAATATGAAGTGACGAGCAAAGCAAGGTGGAAACATATGTTATCTCTATATTAATATTAAGTTATATATTATATAGGTTACCGTTAATAAAATATATATTGTTATTGGAAAGAGTGCGTTTAATGTGTCGCCAACAAACTGCCTGTCGGTTTGAAGGAATTATTTAATTTAGTACAAGTTAATAAGGAAATAAATAAGAAGAAGAACAACATCTAGACTTTGACAATCTTGGTTTTGTCTGTTCTTTTTCGCAAGATCAAAACTGAGATCAATTTTGCAAACACTACACACTAACAAATATTGTAAACAAGATATATGTTCTAGTTTTAAACGCTCATTGCTACTTATCTGATATTAGTACCTGAAGGACATTAAAGAATCATCAGCCGATAGACGTCCACTGCTGGACATAAGCCTCCCCCAAAAGTCTCCACCATGATCTACAGTCAGCGTGGCCTCTGGTACCGTCGGGCACCAGGGGTTGTCATTCGTAGTTTCATCACCTAAAAGACAAGTTATTTAACAAAAATTGTAATAAGAAGGAAACATTAAGATTTCTACTCTACGATTCTAAATTGATAACATTATTATGTTTTAGCAATATTTCCTATCAGTGCTTTATCCATATTAAAAACGATATTTATTTAAACATTTATCATCATCATCATCAACCGATAGACGTCCACCGCTGGAAGTAGTCCTCCCCCAAAGATCTCCCCAATAGTTGTAAACAACAAACGCGATATTTAAGTTAGAAGCGACAGTAAACGCAATCTATTGATAATTCACAAAAATCTTTACGACCAATTAACCGACCGAACGACCTACACACCGGACAATGAAAACATTTTACTGCTTCACCGTCTGCTCTTAGATTATTAACTAAATTAATTATACAAAAGTTTTATAGTTTTATTTAACTATAAGTTTTGTGTTACATAAACTTGTGCTTAATTATTGTTCGTCTCTTTCACAGTTTCCGGATGCTGTCGCAGTGAAAATGATATAGATCGAGGAAAAACGTAAGTTTTTTAAAAACTTTCAATCTCTTTATATATATATATATATATATATATATAATGAAAATAGGTTTTATTTGTTCGCCGATCACGTGAAAACTAGTGAACGTACCGACCGACGCGGGACCGTCAGCATCCGACGCGGAGTGATTTGTCGTCGTTGGTTACAGGATATTTGTTTTTAAATTTCATAGACACTCCATCGTTTGGTTTCTATATAACTTTTATGAACATTTTTATTTAGTGTTATTTACACGGTTGCTATAGTAACGGTTGGTAAAGAAAGTCATTTACGGCTGCGGTCGCTCTCAAGGAATATTTCAGACAAATTTCAAATCTAATTATATATTACAACCAGCAAATGGACCAGCTATATATATATATATATGTATTACGAAGTGTCACAATATTTGACGAGCGTGATTCGTAGAAAGTGTACTCAATGTGGATGCAGTATTTTGGACTAATGATGGGAAGCATGGTGCTATTTTCAGGTCCGCTAGGGTTTCCTAGAACACTATTAATAATCCTCGTGTCCGCGCGACGACCGCTGCGCTCTACACCTTCATGACACACAGAGCTGCCGCAGGACATGGGGAAAAAGATCCTCATTTATATGTTTTTGTCCAAAATTTCTAACACACTAAAGTTTTTTAAGATATACGAGTATAAGAGAAAATGGCGTTGATATTTAACTGAAGTAGGAGCTAATATCTTGGATTTAATAAGGGCACATTGCTCGGAGGACCGACAGCCATGAGCGCGCGTACCAGTAGACTTGGTGTTGGGAGGCCTACCACAAGGTGGATCGACGATCTGATGAGAATCGCGGGAACCCGCTGGATGCGAGGAACGCGGGACTGATCGATGTGGAGATGTTTGGGGGAGACCTATGTCCAGCGGTGGACATCTATCGGCTGGTAACGATTATGAGTTAGTTCCAATAAGACGTTATAAGTCGTAACCTCCGCTGTAACTTAGGTCATCCACCGGATGATCGTTAAAAAATATAATTATCTGTGAACATCATCTATAAACAACTAAATGGTTGTTTATCTTCTTTTCCATATTTACGTACAAAAGTTACTTTTTCGTAGATTATGTTTCTTAAGGTAATGGCTTATAAATATATATTTAATTTCATCTGTTTGTGTTACATAGACGGGGACGTGTAACAGGGTTGTCAGTGCCGCACTCGGTTGCCAATCTTGTCACCGTCTAATTGACTGCTGAACACCGATGTCCTCGTGAAGGATCCACGAAGCGTTTAACAATACATTGTACACGGTCCACACACGTATCAGCTCCCCGCCTGCGATGTTGCAATGCGTCCATATTATTTTAGGCTCCTTGAAATCGTCCTGCTTCTCCGACAGCCTCGCTTCGTTCGGTTTCAGGGTATCCTGTCGTGTCCACGTTTACTCCTCGAGATTACCAGTTCTTGTTTAAAGGAAATTGTTTATGTAACAAAATTCGAAATAATATATTTTTATGAAATGACGAAATGACCTCGATACTTGTCCATGACAGTTGATGGATCTTGGGTCATGCAATTTACAATGTTTTCTTCTCAGGAAGCTCAGTGGAGGTTCTATCATCGCTTATGGAAGCATGATAATTAGAATCATTGAATGAAGGTTCGTCATCATCATCAAGTTGAAGTTTTATGCTTTGAACTTGTTGAATGTCCTGTAAATACTGTTAAAAGTTTTTAATATTTCAATGCAAATATAATGAATATAATAGAATGTAATAATGACATGAAACGTGAGAGGCTCGCCGGAAGCGGTTTCAATATGCGAGTGGAAGCGACAGGTACATGGCTGATAGCGGTGTCTGCTAAATACTGCAGCGGCGTCTATCGCTTAAGATGCTGGACACAAATGGCCAGGCGCTGGCAAGATCTAATTCTATAATAGCATCTAGTGACGCGTCGCACGACGGCGGCCGTTGCTCGACGCTGAATAATTGAGGAGGTTTGTCCCTCAAACGGAGGCCTCTCCTGCAGCCGCTTGCCATCCTCTAATACATCCGGCCTACGCCTGCGGCCGGGCGAAGAACGCATCAAAAATTCAAGCGATGCCTCTAGTTCCGGCGTATTGTATCTGCTGATACTCCAGCAATCAACATGCCAGATAATTCATTAAGTGAAACACCTTTTATGCACATAACGTGTCGTTAAAATGCTTACACTACACCACATTGCGTTCATCGCTCCGTGACATGAGAGGCTCGGTCCAGTTACTCCGATACCATAACACCGAGATCAATATGACGTATCATTTAACCGCAGGTGAATTATCATCAAACACTTGTAGATGTTGCATTGAAGATTATAAAGTTACTTCATCGGATTAAATTGTGTATAAGTTCTCCGACAGTCGACGAGCTGTTGTGGTTGTTGTTTGCATAACAGTGCAGGATGCAATGCGCACGCGCATCGTGTCACTCTGGCGGGTGACAGGTATAGTGGGGTCGTTTGATTTGTCGCGTGTGTGACTCGTTCCGTACAAAAGTGGACAATTACATGGTTGCGGTACCATATCAGCGATCAGCGCGGCGACACGCGTGAACCTCGCACACCCATCAAGTTCGTTTCGACGCGATCCGTTTCCGAATGAGCTGCAGCCTCAGCGATTGTCTCGGGCGAAGAGATTAAATTGATTTACGTGACAGCGTTTCGTCCGTCGCACGGTTCTGGGTAATCGTAAAGCGCGTGCGCGGGTCGCGGCCGCCTTTTGATGCGGCTCTAAATCATCCCTGATTTATCGCCGCGTATTAGCATCATGCCATTTCCCGATTCGTGTCAAATGTCGCCGTGTCCTCCACCGCTCTAAGATCTGACGCTTCCACGGCGAGACGTTCGCATGTTTTCTACTATTCAGTACAGCATTATCTTTTTCTTACTCATTCCGCCTGAGTAGTAAGATAAGCAATTAAGTCGTAACGTTTCAACATAATTTTTATATGTGAAAAAAGATAATTATTGTTGTTGTTCGCTCTACGAACGATGATGTTTTATAGCAAAAGCAGGGCATCAGTACTAAAGCGTGGTACAAGTCTGAGGTAGTTGGATGGAGACCAGTCCAGCATCATTTCACAATAATATTTTTTAATTCAGGAATTTAAGTGCATCACAAAGTGGAACATTAGGTCTATCTATATTGTGTGGGAAAGGTAAAACAGTGTTTGGTGGATCTCTAGCGATTCTAATTACAATCCTGCACATACTTCCTGTATCTGGTGCTACTTACGAAATGAGTTATACATTAACATTAATGTAACACGTTCTAGTCCAGTCCAAGCAGTTAACATTTGATTATTACTCATGTGAACTGTGTTAAACTAAATGTATTCTCGTGTCGTGTCGACACATCCTAACATTGTGTGCTTGCAAAAATAACTTGTCAATCTATGTTAATGCAGACTCCAGACTTAGAATTATTGATTTGATATCGTATATATATTCCGACTGGTGACCCGGATGTCCCGTCGGAGATCTGTTTGAACATCCGTAAATATTACAGTTCAGTTCACATAGGCATACGCATAAAGTTAAAGCGATTACTTTAATAATGATTTCCTTGTCTGATGGAAAGCTTCTTATAACAATATATGATTAAGAATATTTACTTGGAGAGCGTTCACTTGGCCATTAACAGATCGTCGAAAATGTTTTGGTATTTGAGGATTTCAATGGGCCTCTCCTCAAATAGGGTCGTTTCCGCGTCGGCAGGAGCAATCAGAGATCACAAAGCGGCCGTTAATCGCGAGCTGGCTATAGGTAGGTGTTCAGCATTGTCCGCGCATTGTCCGCCGCCGCGGGGACGGCGCGATCTCATTACCCCAGTCCGGATCAGGATTATGAGTGGAGTGAACTCATAATTTAAAGATTGCCCGAATTATTCTCGCCCACAAACATGACTCAATCGAATATTATTATATTTATTAGGTACGTTCCATGTATCCGACTTCCGACACCGTCCGAATCAAGAGGACCTGAAGATACTCAAAAGCGAACATCCATAGTTTTATTTCTTAACTCCACCTCATTTAGAATCTGTTATCTCTCATGAGTGCATTTTTGTATCTTTCTATGGTTTTGAATTTATTTTGATTTAGAAATTTTTGTTGAAGTATTGCTTAATAGAGATCACGCATCAAGACAATTCTCAAGAAAGTCTAGTGGCGCGTTTAAAGGATTTCAGATAGAACTGCCTCCTGTAAGCGTGGCTTAGCTGCAATAAATATCCTCTTACTTAACAGCCGTGACGTATCAGTCGTTATATACAAGGCGCTTGCGTGATAAATATTTCTTTTTCCTGCACAACGAGTATACCGAAGTAATCGTCAGTGAATCATGTTAATCGCAGTTTGTCAGTAACACTTACGTTTTAAATTTGAAGCCGTGTACGCAATTAGGCAGTATTATAGGTTTTTTATATTGATGCTACAGCGCTCATACAGTATACATGCAACAGGCACATTTCTTGCGTCTATTCGCAGCTTCTTTCCTCACTCTTTGTAGCTGATGTTCGGCAAATAATAACTACGAGTATCACCAGCTATCCTTTACTATCATCAACCGATAAACACCGCTGCTGAACATAAGTGACCTTCATATATCTCCAAAGCTATGTTGCCAGCATTCAGAGCAATTGTAATAATTTTGGAAAGTTAAACAATAGATCTATCATCCGATTCAAACTCCTGACACTTGTATGAAGGTGTCGGTTATAAGTACATAAAGACAAAATTTGGAGTGTTAATGGTTTTTTTTTTCAATAAATAAGCTACAGATGTAGAAAATGGTTGTTTCGTGTGCATCGTGTGATGCTTATCTAATATCGCGATACAGTGCAGATTTGACGTCACATCCGCCGACATCCTGAAGGCGGGCTTCGCAGTGTCACAGCAGATTTCGATACGGTTGATGCGAGCTTTGCAGAGATCTATTATTTAGATATATTTCGCCTTTTTGATAGTTCAGTTATTATAGTTTTTGCAATATTAACGAATTTAATACTTAACGACTACACATCCGTTATCCTGTCCGTTAATAAAAAGTCTGTACCTCAATGTCAACTGAGAGTTCGTTAGCTTAGTTAAATTACCTTTAATCGCTATCAGTTACTATTGTATAATTGCGATACGAACAAATCTTTGCGCTATTAACTTTAACTTAAAACTTGATAAACACGGGTATTACTTCGTCAGATCGGTCAAGCGTTAGTTTAAAAAAACTATTTAAATCAATTCATCAACGTTCAGTTACCTTAGCCGTTTTCGTGGTTAAAGTGGATTAGTTCTACGAAACATCCTTCCACGTTTTTCTGTCGATTAATAGGAATGGCAATCTTTTGAGATGAAGGATGTGTCAAGCAATATGTGTTACTTAAGTAACAGCGTAGCGTTTATTTCTGCATCAGGGTGTAGTATGGTAACTTTATGAGTTAAGCTTTGAATACCGATGTAGCTTGTAAAATATTTGCGCTAGGTTTTGTAGGGTCACTTTGTTGGCAGTCAAAAGGTGTGTATTGTGTTGCAAACTTGGCTCTCATCTGGACATCTCATAGTATTGTAAGGAAGTAATGAACACTGATGTTTGAACACAAACACGAAATCAGATTATTATTCATCCATAATGTGGTTTCCCAATATTTAATTAATTATTCCATGATCGCTACCAACACAACTGTTATATCACAAATTCTTCACTCGTCCGTGGTGTAACGCGTTATGACCACGACCCTCAGATATGGGGAATACAATATGAGGAGTAGGTCCGCATAATGAAGTCTGAACATCGTCTTCATTAAGAGTCATCACGATGACTAGGACAGTATCTGAGCGTAATTATAATGGAGGTGCAGACCTCACACGCGCTTAATTAACAGCTGTTGGCTCTTCAAAAGGTCGAAGCAAAAAATAAAGAAGTAATGCGAAATCCAGGGTGGCTGATAACGGGCGCAGATACCGTCGCCCGTGCGGCCGGGCCCTAATGAAGCTATGCAAATTGCGCGCGCCCACGCGCACCGGCGCGTTTGTGCGCACACCGCCTCCCCACCGCCGCCCCACCGCCTCACCACCATCACCGCGTCCAGTAATCGATGTGCAGAAATGCGCAATCGATTTGTGTCTACTCCTTTTAATCGTTCTTAATTGAGTATCGATGCTTTATCACTCGCACGGCAGCAGCGCCTGCTTATCGTATTTTCGGTTGTATGAAATATATCGATTTGGATTCGCAATTAGCTGGAGCCGCTGGTGACACATCCGAAGGTGGTCATTAATAATTGTAACGAGAGCTTTTGAAACGCACCGACTTTTTACTCCGGTAGAGATTTTGGTTTGATTCGATAAACAACGCCGGCGCCGATAACGAGCTGTTAAGTATATTTTTAAAGATTTTTCTAAACGTTCGCGATTTGTGGTTAAGTGATATGCTTGCTTCGTACTCAGCACCTCAAAGCGCTCATTATCTTAAGAGGTAAGATGTCAGGGTTAATAACCCCTTTAAATATTGTACTGCGGTAATATTTACTGATGATAACGAAGAGATCTTTTGTAAATCTTTCGGGGAGTAGCAGCAGACATTATTGACCTTAAGAGGTAGATTAGTTTATTAGTTACAGACTAATGATTCTTTCCAAAACCAACTACTCCAGCATGGTGTTCCAACTGTAGGTTGAAATAAAAGTACAGTGGTACGGATGTGAGGCCAGGTCTGCGTATGCGAATTGACACGATGGAATCTGCCCTCGGAGTTGGCTGGTGCTGAGCGGTAAGCGCACGCCAGGTACTGTCCGATGCTATCGACAGCAGATAAGGCGAGATTTGAAATGCAATTTCTTACATTTCGATAGCAAGCGACGGGGCCCGGGCAACGGGACTCAAGCCGCGGGTCAAATTACACGTCTCGATGACCCCCGGTCTCGTACAGACTTCAAATCGTATAAATATATTACTGTATAACAAATAGTAAATAATAAGTATGACGGAGCTTTTTCGCATCCGTAACTTCGTCAGCTCCGGCCGCTTTGCAATAAGGCACTTCCTCTTTGGTGATGTTACATAGCTTTTTGTCACCAAGAGCTATCATTAGGTCGAATGAGAGTCACCAGAGATTGTACTCGGTGTAGTTTGAATATTTTCAATCGATTATTACTGAATTTATTAGGGTCAGGTTATTTATTGCCCTCTTGTAATAAGTTCGAGGGACTCTTTAGAAAAGTTATTATCTTAACGAGACATTAATTTTTTTTCTCTCTCAGTTACAGTAAGAAAAGTGAATGGTTTATATTGTCTTTACATTATGTTAATTAAAATCCGCGCCGATTGCTGGTGACCACAAACTATAGTCGCGCTGCATTGGAATTAACTCACGATCTGGACAACGAACGGTAATCGATCGCTTATCATCCAATTGGCGTATAACGATCAGCTGGATTTAGTGCTGTCCACTGCCGGTCTGCCGGCGGTGACAAAGCGTTACCAGTGTAAACAATAGAGCAATACTTTTGTACGTTTGTTATCATTAAGTTATTCTAAGTTTTAATTATAAAGTTGATCAAAAACGGACAGGTTCTGAACTATGATACTCCGCTTCCTACGACTCTGAAATTGTATTGAAATGTTTGTATAATTTATTCGAAAATTATTAACTCCTTTTTCATCTTTGGGGGTGTTAGGGGTCCCGAACATCGACTCACGGGGACCAAGCCAACCTCACGTGCTCGTGGTCTCATTTTGCTAATCAACAGACGAGGCTCTGGCTCCCGCCAACCCGCATTGGGCCAACGTAGTGGGAAATGCCAAAATACTCTCATATGAATCTCTACATACAACAGCTTCTAGTGCCCAGTGATATCGGAGCCATGGTGCCTGTATATGGAGATGCTTGGAGGAGGCTTATTTCCAGCAGCTGATGTTTATTGGCTGATGATGATGATGATTTTCTCGTTTATTCGAGCGAGATGTTCACCTAATGGTAATAGTGATATACACAGCTCCACATTGCGCTCGTCGCCTTGAGACATAAGATGTTAAGTCTCGTCACACCGGTTATTTCACTATCTACGGCGCCTTTCAAACCGGAATATGTAATGTTTGCACAGGACTGTTTGTATGCATAATTGGCCGCTATAGTTGTTTAAGTAACTTCTAAAAGTCCGCCTCAAAAAAGTTATGTAGCACCTTCATTGTATAAAGTTATATCAAGTTACTTCACAAGCAATACACTTAGTGACTGAATGAGAACAAAATAAAAAAAAGGTGAAACGATTGTAGACGTACGATATGCACCCGGGGGACTTCGTAAGCGGCGCCCGCACCCCTCAAGAGTGGTGCGGAGTTTTCGCAATAGTGAAATAAAAAAATTCCTAATATTCGATGGGAGGCCGGCGCGGGTGGCGCATTCAAGAAATTTCAGAAGCCACCGGCGTCGCTTTCATTAAACTCTCCTCTTCCCCGTTTGCTTTTTTCGCTTCAGACGACCGGCGGGCCTCCCGCGGCCCTCCCGCGGCCCTCCCGCGCCTCTTTACATACACACCTCACACCTCCGCGCTGCTCACTGCACTCCGTGTGTTCGGTGACATAAAGTTTCCTATAGATTAATCTCCTGGTTGTAGGCGGATGTTACCACGGAGCTTCCATACGAAAAAAAAATTCCATGTGTTATTGGACAGCGTGCTGCTTATTATTATTATCTTTAATTCTAAACAGTGTAAGAAATTATTGTCTTCCCGATCGCGATATGGGATTGATAGTGATGTTCGTCATTGCGCATCCAGAACGGCAGAGGGGAAAATATCGTGAATTGGCTCTTGTTCTTGAATGAGGGTTTCGTGTGAAACTCTGGGGTGATTCATGAGTTTATTAAATCTTCTTTTATTAAAACTATTATTTGTTTAAGTATCTAGTATTAGCGGTGGGTTAGAATATACATGTTGCGTTGATCAGTCATTTAACCGGTGCGCGCGGCGGTGGTGGGCCGCGCTCCGGCTGCGCGTCCGGATATGAAGATAGCGCCGGGAAAAACGACCGGCCGCCCGTCTCCGCACCCTCACTCAGATGAGTTATATTTTGTTCTTTGCCTCCTCTCTCTTTTTTTGTTTCTCACATTGTTCGGCTCTCGCGTCGCTGCGTGCTTGTTTATCAACTCGCGCTCAGATGTTTCATTCCCGATTGATCTCCACATGTTCGCCGATTCTTTACCTCGCATTCTTCATAAGACAGTTTCCTAATGAAAAAGTGTTCCGTTGCCTTAAAGTTGACTTTATTCGATTCTAATAAAAGATCACTTAGAGAAACATATTTTTCAATCTAGTAAACAAGTTATATATTTTGATGGCGGTGTAACTTTATAATATAATGAAAGTTTGTATAAGTTACAACTTAACGTGTGCCTAGTGCCCGTATGATTATGAATGTATTTGTGCTAGTTGCCGGGTAAGCGTGTTCGAGTGCAACGGCGCACGATTACTCATGCACATGCGTTAGATAATCCCAAACTTGTTTTATAGGTGAATTGAAAAATTCTCGGCAATGAAATATTGCAATCGCTCCGGGCGCCGACCCGACGCGATCCGACGCGAATCCGACGCGATGCGATGTGATGCGATGCGATGCTGAAAATCTACCCCGAGGTCCGCATCAATTAAACGGTCATTCGGAGAATAAAAAAAATGATTGCGCGGAGTAACAGTGGTCGTTAAACGAAAATATTCGGATTGGAGCGCGTCCAGTTTAATGAGAGCCGTAAAGTCCGAGATCAATCGCGCGGTCCGCGGGATGTCGATGTCTAATGGACGCTTAAGTATCGTGTAGATGTCGTGCACCTTTTTATCGAATCGATTCTTTATCGATCTACAATAGACGTTACTCGATTAACGATATACACGGGCCCGCATCGAGGTGGTGTGCCGATACACGATAACGTAAATAAGCTGAAATAAAGGTGACCGTCCCCGAGATACCATTCGGACGTACTCGTATAAACAGCCTCCTTACCGCCCTCACTCCGCGCATTATCTCTTGCGGGCGCAATAAAAATTTTATTGTCATATAATTTAGTGTGCGCGTCAGTCCGTGCGTCTGTGTGTCCGCGTGCCTGTGCGGCTGTGCGCCTGCGCGTCCGTACGTCCGTCCAATCAGGTGGTGCTGTCACCGCGCTGACATTAGCGGCTAAGTTATGATTGAGCCGCGGCGTTTTTCGCATTATCATATTTTAAACCCCCGATAAAATCATTCGATGTTTATTGCGTTATAAGTTTATTTTTCTTTTATTGCGGCACGAAGGTTGGCGAGCCCTGGATACGCTAATCTAGAGGTATTAAATTGCCCGCTTTGAATTTGTATTAAAGCTGGAGTTATCAAGTAAATAATCAACATAAACTCGCAATTCCACGGCGACGGAAACCTGACGGACACTTGCTACAGCGCGAGGTACTGGGTACTGGGTACTGGGTACCTTTTGCTAAGCACGCGGTTAACCCAAATGCGCTGTGCTTAATTGTTTATATTTATACAGTTTTTACAAAAGGTGGGGAGAAGGAAAAAGTCATGGTTAAGGAATATCACCAAATGGACTGGTATATCTGTAGCGTCCGAATTGTTCCGCAAAACTGGAGACAGAAAGGACTGTACCTCGGTGATCACCAACGTTCACTAGTTGGAGAGGCACTTTAAAAAGAAGAATAAAAACCTTTTTTGTATTAAAACGATAAACAACAAGACGACCTGTTCACCTGATGATAAATGATACATCCGCCTATGACTACGTGGCGCCAATTAGAATGATATACAAAGGACCACATGGTACTAGTCACTTTAATACATTGGATGTTAAGATTCTTCACTGCAGTAATTTTAATACCCACAACGCCCTTCAAACCGTAAAACAATAACGTATACACAATACCGTTTGGCGGCAGATAAACGCTTTGCGGTGGTTACTTACCTAGATTGTCTCCGACAACTTAGAACTACCACCGGCGTACCAATTTATTAATGAATTATTTAATTAAATATATACATATATATATGTATATATAAGTTAATTACAAGTAATAGTGTAACAATAATAATTGTAATGAGCTAATAACATTGCCATTTGCTTCCGTAACCGTTACGCTCCACGGGAACAGGAGCCGCGGTGCAATTAATTAATACCACCTGCAGGTTAAGTTGCAAGTGTTAACTGAATACATAATTATGTTAATTGTGAATTTGAACCCACAAGACGCCCAACGGAAAGGTCACCGGCGTTACCAACTTACCCCCTCGTGCGAGTACGTACACGCTACCAGTACAGTATAAATATTTTTTTTTTAACTCAATTGTATATTAGTGCAGTTAATTATCGTTAATGTAATCGCGATGGTAAGTTATACACGTATAACATTTTCAATTTATCACTACTGGTTTCTGTGAGGGAGACGTTCAGAGCAGACGTCCGTCGCAGCATCTAACTTTGCTGTTAAGCTGCAATGAGTAGCAGCATTGGTTTCGATTAGTCGTAAGGCTTTCTGGATTGATGTTAAATAGTTTTAAAGCTCACGTGGCTAGCTGCCACCATCATAATGTCAATCTGCCACTATAATACCATTGATGCGCTTCAGCTGTAAACACGAGAGCCAGAGTATTGTGCGACCACGATTCATCAACAGTCTCATTATCATCATCATCATCATCGTCAGACGGTAGATGTACACTGTTCAACATAGGCCCCCACCAAAGATCCTCACATTGATCGGTTTTTTGTGCTGCGCGAATGGCCGGTAACCAAGAGTTTGTAGGGGTCTATATGGGGGGACTTGGCACATTTACCACCACGTTGGCCCAATGCAGGTTGGTGGAAGCCAATGCCTCGTTTTTTGATTAGCAGGGTGCATCAAGAGCAGGTGAGGTTGCTTTGGGTCCCGTGAATCGTTGTGCAGGACTGGGAACCCTTACACCCCGTCTCATTATCACTTAACACAATGTGAAATTGAAAACAAGTGTTAAGCTTATCTTACTTAAAATAGGTACATCACCATGTCTGAATATCATGTCAAAGAGATAGCGCAATGGAGTACCACTTAACGTCTCCGTCATGTTGAAGAAAATGTTTTGAAATAAACAGTACTTCATCAGCTCTGATTAAGGATTCGGTACATGTAAACGTAATCGTTGCAATCATCTCCTTAAAGAGTGCTAAAATATGGATTCTCAGTAATAAACTATTCAAAAGATATAATAATCGATTAGTGTTTTGTGCGTTATTACAAAAATATAAAGATGTAGTCCAGTGCTTCCCAAACTGTGCGGCGGAGTCGTCTCCAGGATGCACCAGATCCGTACCAACTGCTTGTTTACGACGACACGGTCAAGGTGTTGAGGAACTGCTATATTACTTAATATAGCTTTTCGCCATGTAGGTTACATTTATAACTTTACGATAGGATAACTTAAGAACGTATGTGTTTGAAGAACGCATCTCATGATAATGATTACTAGGCGAGGACTTGAAAGGAAGTGTGGAGGAGCGTCGAAAGGAGTTTTTGGCATTGTCCCCTCAAAAATAAGTTTGGGAAGCCTTTGGGATAGTTTAATCAGCGCGTAATACAAAATGGCGAATGTTTTTATTTTGCCGACGAATCGAGCGGGACATTCACCTGATGATAACTGATAACAATGCCCATAACAACGTGGCGATAGTTAGGGTGGCATACACTGCACCACATTGTGCTAGTCGCTTTGAGACATAAGACTCGTTAGTCTCGTTACCTCAGAAAGTGCAGCAGCGCAATGAAGAGGAGGACGGCAGGGTGTATGTGTGCGGAGGTGTGGCGGCGGGGGCCGGGGCGGTGTAGGGGAGGTCAAGTTCATCGGGCGCTGGCGTCGCGACGCGCGGAATTGAGATTCATGCGCGTCACGCCGCGTCGCGCCGCGCAATATCAATGAAAGGGCGCGTGATTCATGAGACGGCTAATCAACGCCCGCCCCTCACTCTCTCATAGCCGTATTGATGGGCTCTTTGACTCCGCTGCTGGCTGCCCACGCACCAGCCACGCACCCGTCACCAGTCCACCGCCCTGCACGCCCTGCACGCCCTGCACGCACTGCGACGCACTCGTGTTTACGTCATAACCTCCATAACGTTAAATGTCATTCTTTTCAATTGACAAGCGAGTCTCACTGCACATCTCCTTCTGTGAAGGAGGATAGGTATGTCAGTAAGCAGGAGCAATATTTATATATATATAATAAACATTGTTTTATTATATTTATTTTGATCCTTAGATTGTGGTGCAGTTTAAACTTTTGATCGGTAAGCAACGTTCCGGTTCAAAAATCGCGTACATTATCAATACCAACATAATCTGATGTTAACATTTGACCTAACAAATACTTCCGGCGCTGTCGTTAGCTCCGGCGAGCTTTTGTCGTTTGTATCGTAGCAGGACGTTAAGTGGTGTTCAGCGCGCTGCTTGCCCCGTAAATAACTCGCGCGCCCGCCCGCCCGTCCGTCCGTCCGTCGGTCCGTCCGTCCGTCGTCCGTCCGTCCGTCCGTCCGTGCGTCCGTCTGTCGCCCCGTTGCCAAATGCCGCCGGCGCAATTTGTCCGTCAGCCTGTCCGTCCCGCCGTGCGTACGCGTGGGTGTGTATATATATAATTGGACTTGTTGAACGCTGTCGCCCGGCTAACTGCGCCGCGGAGTCGCCGGGCCCGCAGCGCCGACCCATTTCCTACGTGGCTCATTAAGGACAACAATATATTTTAACCCCCAGTAAAGATGAGCGGATTTGTACACGTAACACGCGTATATCCGTGTCTGCCTGTGACGTCGCTGCTCCCACGCGGCGAAGCTGCACTTGATCCAGTTCTTTCATTGCTTAAATGAGGAGTCGATCGAGTGTGCTTGGCTGTGATTCAAAAGAATCAGTTCAACCGTTACGGGACTTTCGACGTTTCATGTTAATGTTAGCATTAACTCATATTTATATTCTAAAATAATTATTGGCGTTTCAATTATCATATTCGAGACCTCTGATACGTTTTGAATTTGGGACAAACAGGTACAGTGTTACACCATGTACACAAGAATTATATGCACCAGCGACTCTATCGACAAATATATTTCATTACGATTTCATCATCAACCAATAGACGTCCACTGCTGGACCTAGGCCTGCCCCGAAGATTTCCACATCGATCGGTCACGAGCACCGGTAGACGTACTGTTGAGAGGCCTCCCACAAGGTGGACTGATGATCTGATGACATCCGCGCGAACCCACTGCATGCGAGCGTTGTGATTTACTTTAGTTTCAATAACTTAAGGTATCACTATTAATCGTTTAACTTTATATAAAGTGGTTGATTATTTTTAATAATGTGATTTGCTTAAAGTTTTTGCAATTGCAATTTGGTTAGATTTATTATAAGAATGTATAGAAAGTATGTAAAGTGTAATTAATTATAACTTATATAATGAAGCTGCGATAGTTCAATATAAAAGACGAGTCTTACGCATACGTCTCGGAGCGGTGCGGATACGATCCCAACAGAACTTAAGTTTCCAGTAGAGGAAAACATCGCGAGGAGAAATGATGATGATGCTAACATCTAACAGTTGCAGGGCAACACTGGCTGCGGTGGATGCGCACTGCGGCGTGAGAGTGTCGCGCGTGAAACAATCGCATATTAGCGCGTCGAGTGTTTGTCATCATTAATATTAAGTTATCGTCTCAATGCACCGCGAGTGTATACACGAGATTATTTTGGCGAGATGTCGACCGGTATATTATCTGAAAACTTCACAGGGCCGATCTGATCGCTCGGCTCACTTGCCAAACGAAAACCACTTATTTTTTATTTCCATTACGATTTATCGTCGCCGGCGCTGCGTTTTAACGGATCGTATGTCATAACGAATGTATCGTTATTTCACATCAAAACGTAAAGTGTTGACGTTTTACAACGTTACAGGAATTGCAGAAATTTGGAGCAGATGGAAATTTTGGAAAATAAAATAACGTATAGATATTTCACGAAAAAATTGATTAGCTTTCCCTCATCGATTCGAACTAACATTAATCTGTCTTAGATGTGATTTAATAGGATAAGTATGACGAAGTACCAATTAATCTTAAATCTTAATTATTAATCATACGTCAGATGCGACTGTGTCCGTTCGTAGTGCACAAGTGGTATGCATAAAGAGTTATCATTTTCTCGAGCTGAATGTAATTTGTACGGTTGTCATCGGTGAAATACAAATATATGTATATGTAACTGTTGTCGCAGGACAAACAAGAGCTACTGAATTAAAGCAAAGACGTATAAATGTTAATGTTACTTTCATTCGCGTTCCCCCAACCCACACACACAGGCACACACACACACACGCACAGGCACACACACACACGCGCACGCGCCGCCCGTCACGGATATAATCAAATTTTGTTTAGGCATTTGTCTCAACATAAATCTCGTCGGTCGGAATCGATAGCGTCAATTCGTTCGCGGGCAAGCGGTTGTGGATTCTTTGAATAAATGAATCTATTAGCAATAGTTCTGATTCCGTTTAATGGCAATTTAATGAAGCATTCTCTGCGCCTGCGCGGCGCTCCGGTGGAAACCTTTTAAATTTAAACTCATAACGTCCAAAGTGTACGCCATAAATATGTTAGTGGGTACGTCTGAGTCGTATACTGTTTTAATAGCTTTTACAACAGAGGTTTTTTTTGGAAAGATTTAGTTTATGTTTATGTTATAGCTAATTTATTAGTGCCCAGTTTTTGGCCGGCCCCGCGTGTCCGTTAAATCGATTCATTTACATGTAGATGTCGCGGATACGCTAACAGCGGTTCGTCTGCACCGAGACTTAACAGAATTAAAGTCCGTAACCGAACACCGCGCGCGCGACGCATTCATTGCACTGGGCGGCGGTTGCACTGCGCCCGCGCAGCCCGCTCGCCGCGCGGATGCGGACCCTCCGCTGATGGACTTTAGGTGCACATTCGTACACCCGCTATCGCAGCAGAGTCTCGTCTTATTAAGCGCGAAACGAGACATCAGCATCCATCATAATTCTGCCTCATTTTGTAATGCGGCTGGGAGATGCGATATTTTCATATGCGCGCGCGGCGCTGCGCCCGCGGCCGCCGGGCCCGTAGTGCGCCCGCGTCAGGGCTCGTTTTGCGTCGGTCGGACGACCAGCGCACTTTGCCTCCCGAGTGGTGCGTAGGTACGATACCCCGGTCAAACTAGTTGCAAGTGCGCGAAAGTTGTTGACGTCGGCTGCGCGCGCGCCGGCTTTTATTTCGCTAATCCGTTATTGCGGATTTCTCTCGCAAGCTTGCACCGCGCTGCGATAGGGCAAACAGTTTTCTTATTTCTGTAATAAAGTAACCGAGTTGTGGCTCTGATCAAAGTATTGCAAATGAAACGATCGCGAAGTCGCAACGTCTCCAGCTTCAGCACGATCCTTGTTGAATCGCGATTCTTTTAGATTTTAGAGTTAAATGTTGATGTTTCAAAGTATAATTCTGGTTTAGGATTCATTTCGCAAGACCTTAGCGAGCTAAGTTTATAGAATAACTATGTTTCCTTACGTATATAGTTAGTAAATATGATCATGCGCTAAATTACAGTATTTGTCAAATATATTTCGTATAAAGAGTGTTTGCCTCTCGCTAAATTAGATTGCGGGTCAGTCAGATTCAGATTTGTTATTTGAACTATAAAATTTACCTGAATCGGGACAATTGAACTAGTCGCGTTGGTTTGACGCACTCCAGACGAGTGCTGGTCTAACAGCCGGTAATGTCATCAAGCGCGAGGTGCGACTGACAGACAATCATTGTGCTCAGGTGATCGCGATCATTAAATTAATGCCGCCGTTATCACTACACGGGATGGACCAGAATTTTAGAATTTATCTCAAGTAGTCTACCACGGCTTCATGGCAGGAAAGCGCTTCACAACCGACCTTGAGAACGAGGCTATCAAACCCAGAAGCAATTCATACAAGAATAACATTCCTTAAGCTTATCATGTCCATTAATAATTAATTTTATCGTATAATTGTAGACAGTAATGTTTGCACAGTGCTGCTTGTCGGCTGCAATAGACGCTGCGGTGGTACCTACCTAGACGGTATAAGCATATAGCAATAAAGACCTACCACTACTGAGCTAGTGCTTGAAATTTCGGATATAGTCGTCTCGCCTAAATTGTATGGAATTTTAAACCGCAAGGACATAGTCATTAATGTGTCAATTAAAAGCTATCCCGGGGTCCGCCTGCGCGGTGTCCGCTTTGACGCGCGTTTAATCACTGATATTATCGGACGTCACTTGCGCATCGACCGCGGTAACGCCGGGTATCTTAATTAACGCTATATTATTAAAAAATCAGTACGCCCAATTAACTGCACACTCTTGGACGAGTCTCCACGCCGGCACCTGGTCCCCGTTTACACGGCGCGTCCTGCGCGCGGCCAGGTCTCCTATTGAAACGTTTGCATAAGTACGCTAAGGAGTCAACTCTGCATACAATAACTTACACAGTTACTAATTAGATGATAAATTAACAAATTAAAAGGTTAACATGTTAACAATATAAAAAATAATAGTTTTTGTCTTGGGTAACTGTTAATCTTTTGCTTCAGTACGAGGTTCCTGTTTCAAGTCCGTAGTGACATAAGTGCAGGAGTATCCCAGGAGTCGTGTTATATAAGAACCAGAGCATTCTTGACGTGCACGTTGTACCACCTAAGAAGTCACCTGCCATTTAGAAGTAAATAATTTTAAGTTAAAGCGCCGAAAAAGTCTCTGGAGGAGTTAATTTAAAACATGTAAACCATAAAACAATATGTATGTTTTGCAGGAGTCGTGTCGTACGCGTTACGTCAGCGCTAAAAAATCTGGATATCAATATCCGCCAATATCCAGGTAATGAGGGTCGGTAATTAAATGTCGTCTGTCAAAGCTGTCGCAAAGTCAAATTATATATATACAAAATGGCGGGCGGGCTGTCGGGGCAGTTCGCGAGTCACCCCAACACTGACGACGCGCAGACGGATGGTTCACTATCGTCATGAAGAGAAGGCTACAGCGTGTTGAACATAATCAACGTCATCATCCAATAGACGTCCACTGCTGGACGTAGAAAAGTGTCATACATACAGACATTAATTTCCGCATAGTTTGATTGTAATTTTTTATCGATTATAATTTGAATCGATTTTACTCAAGGGTGAACATTGTGATCACGAGTAGTGTAAATCGGGTGTATCATTATCGATTGTGGAGGCTTGAGATCAGCAGAGGAACGGGACATTTACTTAATGGTAAGTGATACGCCTGTCTATAACATTAATTTATTAACTATACCATTGTGGCGGTAGCTAGGATGATATATACAGCGAAACATTGTGCCCGTCGCCTTAGACACAACATGTTGAGTCTCGTTACCCTAGTAATTTTACTAGCTACTGCGCCCTTCGAACCGGAACATAGACCGTCTCGGGTAACACAGACCTAGCTCCTGTATAACAGAGAGGCTGAGATGATGACCATTGTGTGGTACAGCAATTTCATATTCCCTACAATAATTTCAGCAATTCGTAATAGGCGACTACGAAGGCAGCTCTAGGAAAAGGGCCACAGCTTACGTTAGACAGAGGACGTTAACGGTATCGAAATGTTGATGATGATGGTGTGGTGGTCATTAAGCACTCCGCGAACGGTAGCTGCTCGATTTATGGAAACGATATGCAAAACTTTATGGATCCGTTGCGTTACACGGCGACCGATATTTCCGCGCGACTAGTTTCTAACATTAAACCGATTTCCATACAGTGTTTAAAAAAATAAATAAATTACGTTAATAACATCCTCGCCTACTGAATATTAAGCAACGATATTTGTATATATTTACAATATTCACTTAGCATCGTCCGTCATAAATTTTGTGATAATGGCTTCATTAAATATCTGCAGCTTTTATTGGACGTACCGCGTGTAGTTAACAATAAAGTATACAGGTGTCAGGCTCGCCATACTGGGAGACAGTACATTAAGTTCAATAAGTAAATAATGAATATATATATATATATATAAATGAATAGTTGACAAAGCAATAGACAACAGTTGATAAAGGTACATGTGAACACGTTGATCGCGTCCATGGAACATAAATGACAAAATTTTTTTGGATAGGAAATATTCTCTTTTAATCACTGAAACTGTAATGTATGAAAATAGAAAACAAAATTAATCACGAAATAAAATTTTTCATATATACAGTAATTAAACAGAGCTTTTTTTGTACATATTTTTTGAGGGGGTGGGGGTGCTTGTATGTAAAAAAAGAGTAACGGAAACGACGCTACTATAAATCTACTCATCGGATTTAGGCTGTGTGAGAATGAGATACTGGCTCGCATTTGATCTCTATACACCATGGAGATTAGACTCCATGGTGTACTCTACTCTGACTATACGAAGAAATCTCTGATGGGAGGGAGAAATGTAGAATGTTATAGTAAATTTTACACATCTGTCTTTTTCGTTTTTTCTAATTTCGATGAACAATAACTTAATGATCAATCACTCTACCTCATTCTCTATCCCATTTATAGTTTAGTCATCTCATTCTCCTACAAGTTAATCAGAACAGAAAGTTAAATTTCTACCGCGCGGGAACTCTTGGTTTGCCCATGGAAACTGCCACCAAGTATGCATGATCATTCATGAATATTAAGATTCACAGCCACCGGGGTTTCACATAGATGAATAACAACAATGCACAAGGCAATTATTTTTATCGCACACATCCCCACCAATAAGTCAGCGGGGCCGTCATAACTTCTGACGCGTCACAATTGACAGAGTTATGGGTTCCTTAAGCGGAGCCCGCGAACCGTGCGAGCCAGCGCCCTGCTGCTCCTGGAGCCGGGGCTGCAGCTGCTGGGGCCGTGATTTATATACACTGTGATATCTTAATAAATGTTTCTTGTTTGTCCAATACACGCATTATACAATTAGAGTATCCCACTCCAATTACACACCAGCTCGCATCCCTTAGCATCAAGCACACATCTTTGTAGTTAACAAGGGCTAACTATTATTAGTAGTACAGTTCGCAGAAGTGTAGGACGCCCTCTCTCCAGATGGACAGCCGACATCATTAGAGCGGTCGAAAGTCGGTGGATGCGAGAAGTTGAGGATCGCATTTGATGGAAGACATTGGGGAAGGCCTATTTCCAGCAGTGGACAAACAAAGGCTGATGATGATGATGAAGTATTACACTTAAACTTTACCTCCGTGGCTTCGCGACATGGAGGTCCCTAGTTCGAAGCCGACGCCGCATGTGAATGAGTTGGCATGTAGAGTTCTTCGAAATCCGCCTGGCTAGGCTACTCCCACCCTCATATTGCTGAGGTGACTGTACATAATAAACGTAAGACGGTGAACCTTTAATGAAGACAAGTTGATTGGCAATGGTTATTAATTAACGAAAAAATCACCGTTTCCCCTCGAGCCTGGCAGTGGCTGCGCGGGGGTGCGGCAGGTTGCGGGGTGTGATGCGGGGCGGGCGGCTCTCAATCATAAATCACAGCCAATGCCATCAGAGACATATAATTAAATGTATGACGAGTTGGATTTATGCGCCAATAAACATGTCAGCCGGAGACTTTCTTGGGTACGGTTGGCGCCGCAGCTGATGCAGACCAACGGTAGCCACGGGTGCAGCAATGACAGAAATTATTTTACTAATATTTCAAAAAACACTTAAATATATTATTATGGTATACTTTACTCTTGCTATAAATACTATATACCTACACTACGGATCGACGTGAGGATCTTTGGCGGAGACGTATGTCCAGCAGTGGACGTCTATTGGCTGATGACGACATCGTGTGAAATTGAATCCAAATGTTACACTGCAGTTATAATTGGTTTATTATGATTAGTTGTTCCTCGTCCGCCATGCTGGCCATAAGTCCTCGCAAATTTCTTTGGGGAGAGAAATTTGTAAAATATACAGAGAACATATACCTAGTGCCCAGGCCTTATGGGTTCAGAGATATCTAGATTGAATTGATACAGTAAGTAATGTTACTAAATTTCATAAGCAACAGAGTAATACGTAATGATGAATGGAAGTTTGTTGCAGACTTGTGTTGCTAACTGTACCGGTCACTTGTTCAATACGACACGCAATGTTGTGCAAATTGTATAAAAACTCTAACAATGGTGCGAAAACAATATCAATGGGAATCCTCGGAACGAGACATTAGATTGGAAAAAAAGGTTTCCTGCCGGGCGGACCCGTTACCCTGCCTGCATCCCCGAAGGTACCTGTCCATATTGCGTATAACTTCAGCAATATTTTATTAACTACTGTGACGGTGCAGTTGCACAAGATCTGTTAATGTCTTATACGCAATGGTTATTGATCACTTCGGCTTATGCTAATCATTGCTCACTGGTGGTAGGTCTCTGTTGTCGGAGACCGTCTACGTGGGACCGTACCGTGCAAACATTTCTGTGTTCCGGTTTGAAGGGCGCGATATTCAGTTTAATTATTAGGGTATCACTAACTTGACATTTGACGTCTCAAGGCGACGAGTATAATATGGTTCTATGGTCCATTCTAACTAGCGCCATGATGTTATGGGGAGGCGTATCACTTACCATCACGTGAATGTCCCGCTCGTCTCGTCGATTTATTGAGTAAAAAAAATCTTGAATTATGCCCGTGCCGTGCCCATTACGTCGTCGTCGTCGCTGTTGTTGTTGTTGTTGTTGTTGTTGTATACAAGTGAGTGCGATGGATTTCCGTGTGCGTGCGTCGGCCAATAGAAATGTAGCTGTCGCCGGATTGATTTGCGAGCAGCGTGGTAAGGTGAGATGTATTGAGAGTCAGCGGTGGTAGGACGGCCCGGACGGCGGGGACGGCGGGGACGGTCGCCCGCCGCGTTTTTTGTCGGTAAAGGGTGGCGAGCGGGGCTTATCGGGCGCGGGCGCATCTGTCCGCGCATAAATCTGTCGCGTATGAAAAGAATTAAAACGTTCCATTGTAGACGGCAGAATAAATCTTGGAGATATCTTTGTGAGGGACGCGCGACGCCCGCGGCCGGGCCCCGCGCGCACCCCGCGCACACCCCGCGCACACACCGCACCCCCGGCGATATTTTACAAGTTTTTGACAGCCGATACGGACGCGGCGGCGGCACCACCTGCGCGCCTGCCCCACACCGCACCACCGCTCCACCACCACTACCGCTGCCGGCACATCATCACCCATTAGCGATTCCACTGGAATCATCCGCCGTCTACGTGCTATCGAGGCACACTTCCACATACCTAGACTGCATTCTATTTCCTTCCTAATTTAGGGAGAATACATATTTCCATACTAATTTAACTAGTAGGGAATCTGTGTTGTCGGAAACCACCTAAGTAAGTACAGGAACCATTAGTGTGCAAACATTACTGTGTTCCGATGTAGTGATATTTTTGAGTAACGAAACTTCAAATCGTATGTCCCAAGGCGGCGAGCACAATGTGGTGCAATGTGGTATCATCCTAACTTGCCCTAAAACGTCGCTTCGTAGATTAGAAATAATTAAATAAGGGTGCTGCCGTATAATATACTTTGTGCCATAAATTCTCAATGGATTTTTGGCAGTTGGTTTAGAGGTCTAACCGTTTCCCGAGTCGGGAATTTAAAAAGCATCATATAACTTACGTTAAGTTATTATAATAAACGCTGTTCCGGAGCTGATGTCCCGAGTGTCTGAACTGGCCGCGGACGGAGCCGGTGACTGCTACAAATGATTTCACAAAATAATCGTCTTTATTGTGTTATGCCCTTAAGTCCGTTGTCAATAATGATTATGAGGGGAGGCACTTAAGTAAATTACACGACATAAAATTTTTAATCAGTATCAACGTAACAAAACAAAAATACGGTCTCTCGGGGACCACTTAATAAATTGTCTGAAGGATGGCCGAGAAAAAAAACTTTATAAATCGACTCACCAATAACAGTATAGTGCGGAGTTTATGGCGACAAGCTGCTGCCGCACCGCACCCGAGACCGGGTGGAGGATTCCTTTTTTTTCTGTGGATAAAATGGAAACACACCGGGGAATGTTAGGGACTTGCCCGCTCACATAAACATTCGGCGTTTTGATTTACTTCCGTCTTTGTAGATGTTCAATGTTAATAGTATTGTATTAGTCACGGGTTTTTAGTTAGAAACATTTCTAATAGTTCTAAATGATCGTTAACAATTAATGTTATAACTGCTACAATGAAAATAAGAAAAATCTGATTCAGTTTTTTAACCAACTTAATGCTATAGTGTTCATTGCAGTCATACAGAATCTGTCCGTATGTTGTTAACCTTCAACTGGGTAGATGTTTAACCTGCAGTATCACGTTATGTCGATATATTTAATATTTGTTCGTTATCAACACCGGTAAACGCTTTCCTCTTATCAACTGCTCCTGTTGTTGAACACTAATGTGACATCATTACTAAGATAGGCGGCAACGCTATCGCATGTATTCTTCATACATAAAAATTGTCCTTATTACATTAAAAATATCTATTTTTTGCAATAAAAATAATTACGTTACCCTTTATCAATATTTGTGTGTGTGTGTGTGTGTGTATAGAATAATATTTACTGTTGAAAGCTTTTATAATGGCCACAAGTTAAAGTACACATGTTAGTTATTAAGGCGATCGCGCGCTCACGGGGCAGTAACTTATTTTACAAATGATGTTGTTTTTATTAGCAAATGTTATTTGTTATTTACGATAAATGTAAGGTTAATTTGACATATTTTCTATTTTTCTATACTGATATACTGCAAGCTGCAAGCTTGAGGTGGTGGTTACCCGTTTGGTGGCGCGGCTCCGTTTCGTGTGCCGCCGCCCACCGCAGCGCGCGCGCCGACGCAAGCTTTAATAATAGCCGAGAGGAAAGAATTAATCATAAGCGGTGCTCGTGAGAGAGGAGCGGTGCTCCTCATAAATCGGGCCCCTATCACACCGCATCGCACGTCAATGTATCGCATTACGACATTGTGTCTTTGATATAGTATTTATTGCGGGGCGTGTTCGAATCGGTCGGGCCGCGTCACCCGGCGCCGCTCGCCGCCCGCCGCTTGCCGCTCGCCGCTCGCCGCCCGCCGCTTGCCGCTCATACATTCCGTGACATGTCGTTTCTGTTCCAACATTTTTCCTTTTAAAACAATTCAGCACCTTCCCCCGCTTGTGACTCAGTGCGCGCTACCACCGCACGCGCAGCTCCGCGGCGTCACTGACGACGGCCAGCTCATTCGTTTTCAACGCCGCGTCGCGCCGGATGCCTGATGATGCACTTATCGTTTTCAAGAAGTAGGTTATGATTATCTACACGAGTTGCCTGCTCGAAGGTAGTGTGCGAGATAGTTGGTATTAAAATTATGATCATTTGGAAGTGCTCGTACAGCCGCCCCCGCCCCCACGCCGACGCGCAGGTAGGGGGTGCGCATTTGTCCTAACGGAATGATTGCTAATCGCGATGGCGACACATTAATATACATATTAATATTTATTAAAGAGAAATTTATTAAAATAAGTTCTCGAAAATATAATTATAACAAAATATGAGTAGGGGAAACTTGATCTTACCATTTGGATATAGTTTATGGTCTTAAGATATAGATAATAAACTTCAGTTTAATTAATACAATGAACTAGTTTCAAAGTTTAGGCGTGTGTAATGGTAGTATCAGTTAAATCGTTAAATATCAACATTTGTGTAATACCGTTTGAAGGGCGGGGGTAGCGAGTCAAATTAGTGTGAGGGACGAAACATGCTGACAGCATTTAGTGAAATTTGTGTTAAGACTCGCACAACTAACCCTGTTTCGAAAATCTTAACCGTTTTTTGTGGGGGTGGGTTAAATGTGTTTTATACTTATTAGATATCATATAGCGCGTTTCTTCCAAATCTAACGCGAAATAGTTAATTTTAATCTATTTGGTTAAAATGTGTATACCTGTTATCTATAGACGATACACGTCCACTGCTGGACAAAGGCCTCCCCAAAGATCTCCACATCGATCGGTCCCGCGTTGCTCGCATCCAGTGGATTCCCACGACTCTCACCAGATCGACGGTTCACCTTGTGGTAGACCTACAGGCTTTGTGTATACATGTATTTAGTACTATATAAATGTTCTCACCATCATACGAAGGTCCTGCCCTGGCTGTCGTGTCTCATCGTCATCTCACATATGTGAGTTGAATAATTTAGTGTTAAACAGGTTCGTTTTGTATCTGCAGATGAGTCCGAGGGAGCGGGGCGGACGGCGGGGCGACTAGAGATGCGCTCCAAGCAGCAGCCGCGTCCATCCTACCGCTGGCTCAACACCAACGATAACGGTAAGCCACCAGCACACCTCTAACCTGTCATTAACTTTTAATAACTTATCGATGAAGTGAGAAACGTATAGACCACTGATGGTGTATAGTCACTCCGTGGACCGGCTGAGTACATAACTCTTTTACTGACATTCATCCTTTTTTTGTTTTAAACTTGTTTTATTATTGTTGTTGTAACATTTAGGTTTAAATATAAATAATGTCCCATATTTGTTATTTCTTCTGTCTAATCGTTGGCTTCGTTAAACGGAATGTGTCTAAGATGAGAGTTTTATGTATCACGATATTACTATCCTCATATAATGTAAATCTGTCACCGCAACATCGCTGTGTTACCGTTGCCAACTTGACCCATTTAACCTTAATATATAATTTATTATTAGCACGTTATAAAATATATCTACACGCGTACAGGAGATATACAGAAGTTCATTGACTCGTCACAAAATCTCTGAAACTTTTAGAGGTAAACACTCAAAATTTGATAATGATATTGCTTCCGCCGTATAGAGATCACCTAAGAACTGATTTTATAAAATTGTCTCCTCGAAGGAAGTGGCGGGGGGTGTTACGGCTAGCAAAGTGGAAGACATATGTACTACTTAAGTGTTGTGTTGTCATTAAGTGATGATATTTTGCGGGCAGGAGACCCCGATCCGACCGTTGGACGGTCCGTGCGCGACCGCCCGCGCGTAAGTGAAAGTAGCGACATCTATAACTTCCCGCAGTTAACTTAACTTATGTATTCGAGTTAATTTGAAATGTTTAACGGAACCATTAGCAATATCCATATTATTTAGCAATATAAAAAAATAATACTAATAGCAGAATAAAACCGACAGAGCTGCTCTATTAGAATTCACACGCAATAAACGTTATCTGTCTCTATTAGCTATAACTAATTCATAACAATTTATTCAACGTCTTTTAAAATGGATATGTTAATATTTATATATATACATATATATACATTAACAATAAATTTGTATATTTAAGTGCTATTTTGTATGAAACGGTGCTACACTACAGTATTTGGCTAATTTTCTCCCCGTCGCGAGTGAATAGGGTGTAAAATGGGTCGCGGGCCCGGCACCGTGACGTGACGACTCTGAATATTCAACTAAAACTCGCAATAAATATTAAGTTACGAGCATAGAGAGTGAAAAAATGGTCCCGTACAAAACGCGAGCGTAATACGGGGTAATAACTCACGGCGCTCTTTGTACACGACTAAGCCGCCGTGAAGCGATAAATAATATTTATTTACGCCGTTGTACGCGCTCCTGCCGGTTGCAGCGGCGCCGGTGCTGCCGGTGCTGCCGGTGCTGGCGGTGCTGGCAGCTGCAAGGCCCCGCCGGCCGACCTGCTGTCCACTGCAGCCGACACCGTCTTATTACACAGACTATTACCACTCATTCACAACTTGTACTTCGCTCATACCACAGAGAAGCCTAGTTTCTCCTAGCAAAGCTGAGACGTTACCTTCAGACGGATATGGACCGATTCATTAATAGCTCTCCATTGCCGGAGATCGACTAGGCAAGTACCACTGCAGAGCCTATTGCAACCGGCAGACAGTGGTGTGCAAACCTTACTGTGTTCCGGTTTGAAGGGCGCTGTAGCTAGTGTAATTAATAGAGTAACGAATTTTTTTTATACAACAAAGCGATGCGACGAGCCAGACACTCATGACGCTATTTTGAATGATATACACAGCATCACGTGTTTGTCGCCTTGAAACATAAGATGTTAGGTCTCGTCACCCCAGTAATATCACTAGCTACAGCGTCCTTTAAATCGGATCAGAGTAATGTTTGTCGTATGCAATAGCCGCTGCGGTGACACCTGCCTAGTCGGTGTGCTGCAATAGAGACCTATTACCAGTTCTTCAAATTTATCCATAGCATTCCATGCTGTTGATAACGTTATTTGTATTAATATATATATATATATATATAAGAAACTAGTATATTTATCTAGTATTATATCTAATAGTATAATTTGAGTAGTAATTAAACGAGTTCTAAGCGATAATTAGACGAGTTGTGTCGCTCTCGTCGGCGTGGTGTCGCACCGGATGATCTGAGGCGCGTGTGCTCTCGGCCGGCTGCCGTTCACCCGGCGAGGGTGCCGTGGACGGGGAGGTGTCGCCGGTGAACTGGATCGCTCGTTTCCGCTTATCTATTATTGAATACTAATTAAAACTAATTTACTGTTGAATTCAACGGCGCATTGTGCCGCAGCGGCAACGTTGCGTTCAAACTTTTAATTTATGGCGCTTTAGATAACTGATGCTCAATAATTGTAAATAATGTTGTGCGCGATACGGACTGCTAGTATTAAGTAACACTGTGTTTTGCGTGATGCTATCTTGCTTTAATAGATCGTGTGAAATATGCGGTTATGTGATAAAGCTCCGCGCTGTGGGTCAGTAGGGTCAGTCGCGCCGATATAAACCGGTTTCACTCATATTTATTTGTATATACTGTTGTTTCGGTACGCTTGTCCGGTGTAGCTGGTTCCGTGGCCGCACACGGCGACGTCCCTCGGCTTGGAGAATGCTCAGCGTCACTATACTTAGAAGGCGTGTGTTGTGTATTTGCAACACCAGACCCACAAACGAGATTTATACAGTAATTTTAAGAATTTTCAAGTTCAGGTTACTGAGTTCATTACTTATTATGATAACGGTAAAGACTAAAGTTTAGAGCGTCTAGTTAGGTACCGTTGTAGTGCATATTTCTGTCACCAAACAGTACTGTGCAAACATAACCGTGTTCCGGTGTAGCTGGTGAAATTACTGGGGTGACAAGACTTAATATCTTATGTCTCAAGACGACTAGCGCAATGTCTTGCTGCTACAGTCATATCATCCTAACTAGCGCCACATTGCTAAGGGCGAGCGTATTACTTACCATCAGATGAACATCTTGCTCGAACGAAATATATAACGTGTGAATAAATCTTATAAAATTGCAGATATAACAGTAAATCATTAAATACTTGATAGTTTTTGCCCGACCTTTACTCTATGTACTTCGAAGTAAATACCTAGTTGCACAAACAGGTATCGTCTCTAGTACTTGTGCTGTCTTTTATGTATCCGATTGCTAAGCAATCAGTACATTTAGAATTGCTTAACTACCTACAAAAAGCAACAGCGACCTACCAGAACTGGATTTTCAAAACACAGGATAAACGCTTCAGGAATTGTGGATTTAGTGCATAAACACAGTTGTTTTGTAAACATAAAAATGCAAAGTACATTAGCGTTAAACTTTTTGTGCGGCGTCACTAACGCGGCCGGCAGTCGGCGCAGCGCTGGGCCAATGTCCCACGGCGGGGCAATAAAAACTGCGCTTGCATAGTTTAGAGTAATTTATGGCTTCATGCAGCTTTGATTTACAAGCATCGGTCCTCGCCTTTGTGAGGGGATGCTTTCTCTGTCGGTGAGCGCTCGGAGGGGGGGATGGGCAATGCAACGGTTGTGCAACCTTAGAGTCGCTCCTCGAGTAGTATTAACCGAATACGGAAAGACGAAATTGTTTACGTGTGACAACTGGCTCCGGATCTGGATTTGGATACAGAGAGTCAACGCAAATGGTTCCTACTTACAAGGTAATTATGTATTTCTTTACATAGCGGTGTTTATATTAGAATTTAATAATTACATTATCTATAATTAGATAAAAGAGAGAAGTGTATTGTTTTATCGGTTAAGTATTGTTACATCCGGACATTTTCCTCTTTCAAATTATGTTACGTTGTTTTTGTATCCATCAGGTGGAAGTGTAAGAGTAATGCTCATCATCATTATCATTGATGAAAAATGCTCATTACTTATAAATTTTTGTATTACCGTGATTATTAGTATTTCTTTGACGAAGTGCAAACTTTTTCCTTCCTTCTTTTTTTGTCGGTATGGAAAATTTATTTTGCCCTAAACTGACATATGACTCTCAACATGGTCTGTAACTGTTGAACCAGGAGTAACGACTGCATTTTTGTAATCAGTCTTCTTTACAATTGAAACGGTTAAGCAATATCGACATGGATGAATTGGAACTGTAGCTAGGAGTACTGGGTGCAGTACACCTTTAAAAAAGTAGATGATTATTTTTGGGTCGGCGGCTCAAATTGGACCTGATCCCGGTGCCCAAATCATTTAGTCGTCTCCAGACGTCACAGGCAAGTTTTATGACGTGTTTCTATTGAGGTGAGAAAACAATCGCGGGCGCGCTAACCGCCGGGCGCCCGCTAACCGAAGGGTTAAAACGCTTTTGTTGTTTTTACGAGTGACTCCTCGGCTCCTCGTCTTTAAGTTTTATTGGCGATCCTTTATGTGTTTGCGGTGAAGTTGCGATTATCGGTTCGGCCACGGAGGGCCGCTCCCCGGGGCTTCGCCACTCTGTGCGTTGACAGTAATTGACAGAGCGCGCCTCCGCGGCATTGTCGCAGCTTTTTGATTGTTTTAATCTTGAAGGGCAAGCAGACGGTTTCTTTCTGTCCAAGTTACTACAGCTTATTTACTTTTTGTTTGAGACATTGTCCCAAATCATTTATGTGAAACGGTTTTTGTAAGTGTGTAAATTGATTACAACTATCAGCGGGGCTACATTAACGCGCGTCGTCAATAAAAATATGAATCCGTCGGCGCGTCCGCGGCAGACGCGTCAGCTCATCAAACGACGAGTGGCTCCAATAAAAGCCAATAACGTCGCGCTAATAAAAGTCAGAAACGGAAAAAAGCTGTCGGCTCCGCGTAAAAATGTTTACAAACAGTGCGTTTTAATGTTAACGATCGCGGACGGAGCGCGAACCCCCGATGCCTGATTTATGGACTCCGGAATAGCTCCCGTCCCTTAAACGCCGCGTCCGATCGCTGAATTTACGGCTTCATAGAGTTTTATAACTGATTTTATCCGTCGTAAACTTTTACAAGGCGATTTCGACCAGTTTCATTAAGGGCGCCGGCGCAGCTCGGCCCGGCCAGCACCAGCAGCTCCATGTCCTGTCTGCAGTAATTACCGCACACTCATTAACCGGCGCGGTACATTGCTGTAAACTGTATTCTAGCCTCTACATAATTTACAATATTCTAGGATAGACTTTTACTGCACAGTCCTAACCTTTAACTAAGCAATAAGTATTTTAGGGTAATTTAATTTATCTCGTGTAAAAAAAATTATATTAACCGGCACAGGGAAAGCTTGCCTTGGAATTATTTCCCACTTTAATCATGTGTAAGGACACGTCAAAATCCAAGTGACGGGGGAATTATTCAAATCCATCCCTTTAACTACAATAAAATTATTTTTATTACGTAACTGCTGTTTTATTTGTCTAGATAACTTAAGTTTTTGCTTAGCCCCGGCGACGTCAGCGATTTGATTGCGCTATAAAAGCGGACGCGGGGAGCGGTGCGCCCGCCCGCCCGCTCGCCGCGCACCCTCCGAGCGCATTAAATCATTATTAAATTAGATTTTGGACACTATCGGGCTATAAAGTGCGTTTAGTTGTTAATAAAAGCGCGTAAACAGTTGTCCGGATAGCGAGCGCTCGTAAACCGTGCGGCCGCGCGCTGTGTGGCCCGACACGGCGCGCCGTGCGATCCGCTTTAACACGTTCTCATGGATTGATTATCTCACGGATATAATAACTAATGTTATCGCGTTAACGTTACCAGCGCCATTTCCTGCAGCTTAAGCAACAAAGGAAATTCTTGACTTGGTGGTAACTGATCCGCCGGGCGCGATGTTTACACAGCGCCGCAATGTGCTCTCCCCCCGATGAATCATACATAACATGGTGTATTTCGTCGCCTTCCACATTTCATGGACTGCAGTACGGGAGGAACAGGCATTGTGCTGTGGTGATGAATTCTTTACTGCGTGAAAACCATAAACTTCTCATCGAAGTAATATCATTGAAGTCATGAATTTAATAGACTATAAGTAGAAAGGCCATTTAGATATACTTGTTATTTAGCAAGTTCTTGCAGAAGCTTTGAAGCTAGGTTTGTTTTGGATAATGTGCAATAATTACATCAGCAACTGTACAGTGTATCAAGCAAGTATCACTCGTGGCAGTAGTGGTGCAGTACTGGCATTAATCCAGACCATTGCGGACCGTTCAGAGCAGTTCGATAGATTAACTATTTGAATGTCGCATGATAAATGTCGCCGTTTGAAAATATCGGTGATTTATGAATAGCGGTGAGGAAATATCCACCGGCGCTGGACACGCCGCGATCACCGTTTCACAACTACTTACCAGATTTCAGCGGCGTGGCTGGCAAGCAGCTGCTCGGCCGCAGACAGGCACCGCTCCGAGTTTATTTATTGGCTAAATTACATTCAAATCAGTTAATCTGACGATGCATCAAGTGAGTACAACACTAATAAATTCATACTTGAAGTTAATTTACTGCGCGCCGCGTGGCACGCACTTGTTCACAAACCTCTCAATTTCCTCTCAGATTCGTCATCTTCAGATTGCTGCTAAATAATTACTTTGATCATCATCACCATCACCGCATCATCTCAATCTACGGACGTGTACCGTTAGACATAGGTTCCTTGTTATTCTACATAACACGGTCTTGTTCCGTTTGAGTCCTGTAGCTCCTGTTTTTCATCGCCGGGCAAATCTTGCAAGACACCCTGCTTTTGGGGGAAAGACAAGATTATGTAGGGTTTTTCTTCACTGAAACTCTTCGGCGGTTGCCGTCAGTGCATTAAGAAAGGCTCCGGGTTCTCGTACGGAACGCCTGGTTTGACTCCTAGCGATTCTTGTTGATGCCTCTCAGTCCACCTAGTGGATTACTTTAATATGGAAAAAAGGGGAGAAGCCAAAATCTTAAATCGTATTCAGTGTAACGAGATTCAAAAAAGTTGTGGTCAATTTTAGTTAAAGGTAACGAGAGATATATAAGGTTCTAATGAATATCTGAAGAGACATAGATCTTCCATAAAAGAATCGCCTCTTCGTGAGGTAGGTTCCGGATGTATGTATACGAATGGATCCTAACTTCTTGACTAAATATTTGATGAAAAACCTTTTCTATTTAGGGTTAAGGTAGGAAACTATAGATGGCGAAACTCACGTATCTTCTTAATTGCGAAGATACTTATAAAAGCATTATATAAAAAAGGCAGTGGGCAGGGCACATTGCTGGAAGGACCGACGGCAGATAGGGCAATAAGGTCCTCGAGGGGCGTCCGCGTACCAGTAGACGTGGTGCAGTCCCATCAAACCGGAATACTATTTGTGTGCAGAAATAAGAGATGCGGTAGTACCTAGACAGTCTACGGCAATAGAGACCTACCACCAGTAATATATATTGCATAAATGTTTATGACTGACGGCCGATGGGGCAGTAAGGTCCTCAAGTGGCGGCCGCGTACCGGTAGACGTGGTGTTGGGAGGCTTCCACAAGGTGGACTGACGGTCTGGCGAGTGTCGCGGAAACCCACTGGATTCGAGCAACGAGGAGCCGATCTATGTAGAGATCTTTGGGTGAGGTCTATGTCCAGCTGTGGACGGCTGATGATGATGATGGGAAAAGCATCTTAAATATAGTGCTTTCTGCTTTCGAATTTCGTACTTTACCAACCTTTCTTAAAATTCTTGACAAATCAAAAGATCTTTGTAAATCAAGGTTTTTGTCAGTGGACAATTAAGATGTCGCTCTAAATGGGATCATTAATTTCACTAAAAAAAAAGTGAATATTTTGGTGTTAATTTCACACAATTAATGAGTGTCTACGCTAAAAACTTGTCGCGGTGTGTTATCGCGGCGTCTCCACATATTTCCTACGTCCACACCATCAGAGCCGCGCTCCAATGATAAATTATGCATTTCATTGCCTACATCCTTTAAAATTTCGATTTCAAATTATTTTAATTACTTTAGTCTGATTCATTAGTGTCATTAGTCGTCTAATTAAATCAATTAATTATCCGGTAATGACCTGGAAGTCCAGCGCGAGGATTCTGCGTCGCGGATATATTATAATTCATAATTATTTCCTATATATATTTATTTAATCTTTAACTATAAAACAAGGCCATGTACCCCAAGACATTAAAACGATCAGCCGATAGACATCCATAGCTGGACTAGGCCTCCCCTAAATATCTCCATATCGGTTGGCTCCTCGTTGCTTGCCAGTCCAATGGCTTCCTGCGACTCTCGTCAGATTCTCGGTCCATCTTGTCGGAAGGCCTCCCAACACCACGTCTACCGGTACGCGGCCGCCACTCGAGGACCTTACTGCCCCATCGGCCGTCAGTCATAAACATTTATGCAATATATATTACTGGCGGTAGGTCTGTATTGCCGTAGACTGTCTAGGTACTATCGCATCTCCTATTCCTGCACACAAATAGTATTCCGGTTTAAAGGGGCTGTAGCTAGTTTATATACTGCGCTGACGAGCACGACGCGGTTGGTTGTTATGGGCAGGCGTATTACTTACCATCAGGTGAACGTCCCGCTCGACTGGTTGAATAAAAAAAATATATAACATGATGTCCCGGCGATCATATGAATCTAGACTGATTAAATGCTTATATCCTAATTTATAAATCCCGTATGTATGCGTCACAGCACTAGGTGAACGTCCTCGTATCCGGATTCTTTTTAAGTTATAGTAATATTTTCAATACCGGTTAATTGGAGTGGAGTTGTGGCGCGCTACCGTTACCGTAGCTATTGGTTCCATAAATAAACATTAGGTGATTTCTAATCGTTTACTAAATATAATAAACTATAAATATAATAAATATGAAGAATATTAACTGCATCGTGATGTGGAGAGCATAAATATAATTATATGGTGACTATATGTCTGTTATGTTAGCCATAGTGTTTTTAGATCTGTCGCAGATTAATGCTTAGCTCCTATTAATAAGTATAAGCCGCGGTTGTTGCCGAACCAGTCCGTAGTTCCGGTCCAAAGCGTTGACTGGGACACCGTGAGGCTTCAGCTGATGACAGTACTGTGTAACTGCTCTGCTGTCTCTGAAGCGGCAAGGTATTCCATGTTGGATTTCACTACAAATAATAATAGTCCTGTTTACCAAATTTTGCTGCTAGACAATGTAGTTTATTACCAACAAAAATTTATTGTAGTTTTGATTAAACGGAAATCGCCTTGGTAACACCGCAGCTCCTATTCGTACTACTGAACATCAGTAAACGTTACTGTGTTCAGGTTTAAAGGGTCCTACAGCTAGTGAAATTATTAAAGTTACGAGGCAACGTCTTATGTCTCTAGGCGGAGAGCACATAGTGATGCAGAATGTATCATCTTAGTGCTACGTTGCTATGAGCAGTATTCACTCACCATCACGAGTATATTTCACTGGATTCGTTGCTACGGTGAATAAAAAAAACTCTTTGAATGTATAATATCGATAGCAAGTCGACTAAGTCGTGACTATTGCCATTCGGATGCTGTGTCGAATGGTGAGACTGACATGCTCCTGCCGATATATATTAGCGCGGCCGAAATGTTCCAATAAATTATGTAAATTACCAGCTCCGACTCCTGCCTGCTGTCCAGCGACTGGAAGCTTTTCTAAGTCTATTTTACTTTGCATCTCGCTGTTCACGTTTATATCGTACCGTACCCTGCTTTCGTCGACGAGTAAATACTTCGATAACATTTACGGTATGTCTTCATCATTTGAGCAAGTCGATGGTCTACGGCTCTATCGAATATTAAGGTCATTGCCGTAGTTGCTATACCAGGCTCACTAACACAGGGGTGAGTACAGTGCTGTGGGTAACTGAAAAGCTTGCACTATCTGAGTGTAGATGAGTGTTCGTACCCGGCAGAAGGGCATGCATTGCATGTCGCGCACTGCCATACTGAAACTACTAGACTTCCACAGTAACAGCTTTATTGCACTATATGCATTCACTGACCTGAACTCTCCATGTGTAACGCAACCTTCTCTAATACTGGACGGGGAGCTCTACATCGCAATATGATAAGTTTGACTTGGACATAAAATACCAAGTACTGATCAATATCTATTCACTCTATATAGTATATTTATTTATTTTATTTTATTATATATTATTATGTAAATTGGAAATATTTATAGTCTTAAAAAAAGGGTATACGATATTAAATTTATTAGTTACTGTAGGCTTTTCGTCGTCAGTATTGAAGGGTTGCTAGATAAAGAAAGAGTTAAAGTAGACAGGGATGCTAGATGAGATAACTCAAGGTATCTGGAATTGTGGCGATGTATACGTAGGTTTAAAGACCTCAACTAAATTAGATATTCACTGATCGAGGATATATTTATTCCGTGATCACATGGTTCATCATTCATCATCATTCGTGGCTTACTATATTTTTAAGATTTTATCATATTTGACATAAGGGTGTAAAGGGTCCCGCACAACAACTCACGGGATCCAAGCCAACCTCACTTGCTCGTGGTGCACCCTGTTAATCAACAAACCAGGCTCTGGCTTTCACCAACCCGCATATTGCTAGCGTGGAGAGAAATGACCTAAATCCCACCATATGAACCCCTACATACGACAGCACCTAGTGCCCAGTAGTACCGAAAGCCATGCTGACTGTATGTAGAGATCTTTGAGAGAGGGCTATGTCCAGCAGTGGACGTCTATCGGCTGTTGACGATGACGATGATGATCAGGTTTGACGATAGTTACGAAAGTTCAACTAAATCTTTCCAAGTTATTGGCTCGCCGTGAGGTTATCCTTCGAACTATCCGTAGACAGTCTACAAAGTAGACAGTGTCCCGCATTCGGGTGCTATTATTTAATTCAAGTTACTGCAGTTCGCCGTTCGCAAATTTTATGTTGTGCCTGCTTATTCGCTTAACCCGATTCCTCGAGCCGCGGAGCCGTGGAGCCGTGGAGTTGTGGAGCCGAGGAGCCGTGGAGCCGTGGAGCCGCTGCCGGCTCAATAACCGTTTCGCATCGATATATAGTTATTGCCGACGTGAGTTACCGATTCGGAGATGCCAATAGAAACAATCGAATAAATATCTGATGGAGCTTATCTTTATTTCACATCTATTCGGGGAAAGGCTAACGGTGGACCGCTGGACGGTGGACGGTGGACGGTACGGATGCTGCGATCTTCACTGCGGTCGGGGTTAACATCAACTGTGACGCTCGCTTCAAGCTATGCGTTTAAACGTACTGTTGCACTTAACTTAGAATTACGTATAAGAATCTTGTTGTACTTAATTCTATGTATTCTTTTGTTGATTCAGCATTTCTCTCAGTTCTTAGATGTGGGATGTACAGTATACGCCTTCTATTAATTTTCAAACTATGATGATCTAGAATTTTTAAATCACTTTTTGCACTCGTGATATGTATTCTTTGAATAGTTCCGGTTAATATATTATACTATCCACGTCAAGAAATTATACTAGTTATTCTGTTTTTTACTTTTTTATTTCATCATCATCATCATCAGTTAACAGACATCCGCTGCTGAACACTTTTATTTATTATGTTATAATTTTGTTAAACCATAACATTTCCGTTTCATTACAGAGTACTTTATGAAAGTTATGCTTGAAACTTTTAGATACGTTATATTGTTTCATTTTCAACATATTTTCATTACAGAAATTTTTTATCATCAAAAATATTTTTAGCTGTATAATGTGAGGAAATATCAGAATTACTTTATGAAAGTAAGCAATAACTCGTGCAACGTTAGCCAGCGCTGAACATGGCCTAGTGGAATTCATTAGGAAAACCAAGACGAACGTACGAGTACGTAAAGACCATTTAGACGGGCGACCCATCCCAAACGTTACACAGTTATTTGATCTGTGTTCCGATTGTCAGCGGAGAGCAGATTGATGTTAATGCCGCAGTCCACTCAACCTGAGCCAGTTTAAGTGTTCCTGATTGATGGCGCGGCGACGTCGCGCCGCTAGAATAGCACTTTCACACAAACACATTCCCTTCGTGTCGTTTGGATGTTTCCACATCTGTGGGCGTTGGTTTATTAACGTACAGATTCTATTGTAAATATAGATACACATCATCATCACCATTTCAGCCGACGGACGTCCACTGCTGGACGTAGCAAATAAATAGAGATCCACGAACTGATCTAATGTTGTATATATATTCGGGGAACGCAAGCACACAAACTGAATATCCACTGATAAGACACTATCGTATTATTGTCTTTAACTAGGTTTCATTGTCACGTGATGATTCAGGATTGCCTGCTGCAGCATCAGCTGGTTTTGTACTCGCGAAGTGATAGTGAAGACAAACGCTTTGGAAACGATCTGCCGGAAGGTCTATGTAACATTTGCTGTAACCATACATACTTAAGTGTTGCTCTAACAAGTGTATTCAGCGCTGGGCTTAGATCAGTGTGCGCGTGGGCAGCGCGGACATGTTTATGTGTGTTCTGTTACCGAATGTCAGTTAAGTTGCTTTAATCTGGGCTTCTTCAGATGCCCGCCAGTGTATTGCGCGTGCGATGTTTCTTCTAGTCCATTCTGTGTGACTAGTATGGAATGCTTTATATGCTCATATGTTGTTGTTATTGTTGTGGGTCATATTGAGTTGTGCTTTAACATCACGACAGTCGTTCAACATTATTAATATATGTACTCGTTTAATGTCAAATTGTTTTAAACATATAATATATTATATATGTATATGATATTATGAAGGAAAACATCGCGCAGAAACTGACATGTTCTAAGAACAATACTGTTCCTAGACATATGACCTTCATCAACCCGTTCTTCGTCACGTTTGTCGGATAAATGAGTCGTGATTTTCTTCTTGGAAAGGGTATATGTAATAAGGTCCCAATATGGGGGACATTACGAGGTCTGGTCACATTATGCGTTTAAATGAAATTTTAAACAATTTCTCTACTCAGGGTTTCGTGGAATAGTTTATTATGAAACAATAGGTACGGCGTGTACTTAACGCGCGGTGCTTTCTTCAGCTCCTCGTTGGTTAATCCGGTTGCGGCTGGAGCGGGGCCGCGGCTCCCCGCTCAGGTATACAACATTACAGGCGACATGACTCTAACGCGGCGGGACGCGACCGCGCTCCCGCTCCCGCTACCACTCCCGCTCCCGCTACCGCTCGTGTAGTACAACTCACAACGATTTTGCTTGAAGAATCAAAATAACATCACATTGTTCTTTTTTAAGAAATAAGTTGTTACTAATAACTTTTACTAATGAAAGTAAAACGGTTGACGCTAGAATTTCCAAGAGAAGGGGTGAAGATCTGGCGGCAAGAAAAGTTTTAAGTTGCAAATAGAATTAAAGTAAAGGTAAAGGAAATGTTAGGGATGGTTGGAGAGGAAACATGTCATCTCAGTCTTACTTATTGAGACTGGAGTAGAAAGGAGATGACTCCTTTAAAAAGAGTAGTATTTCTTTGTAGTTGTAACAGAAATATTATTTATGTGTATTACTATGCTCAAGGAATGTTGTTAAAAAACATGTGTTAAAATTTTAAGGGTTAACTAAGGGTTAATAAGTTGGGTCTATATAAAACACCGAAACGGGCTATTCCAGCATAGCGTTAGAGAGACCGCGACCACTCCAAACGCTGACGGTGACCACCGAGAGGGTTTTACTGGGTAAAAATCTCCACATAACTCTGCTTTCCCCCAGAAGGCAGAGTATCTTTTCGAAGATCTCATCCCCGAAATAAAAAAATGGGTTAACATTTTATGGATATCGTTATATCATGCTGTGTAAACATCTTAACTAGCATTTAATTGTCATTTATCGTTGATGATGACGTCAATGCCGTTCTCATCCTATTCTTCGCTGAACAAAAAAAAATACTATTAAAAAATTTCTTATATTTTTCGCCGCACGCTTATCACTTACGTGCGTATTAAAGCCCGATCGTTGATAAATTGTATCAATAAGGGTGGCGGGCGACGTCGGGCGCCTTCACCAGTGTTTAGTTCGTCAAATGAGCAATAAGGTGTTTAGTTCGAGCTGACTCCGCTGCCTTCCCCGCATCAACCGCATCCAGTAATGCTGCTCTCTCGTCTTGTCGCGTAACCAATTTCTTCTATTACTCTTACAGACTTCATAATAGCTAAGTATTCATCAGTCATACAAGATGTGGAGACCTTTAGGTCGTTTAATAGCTTGTCATTTGCTGGAATAGATCAAAATGCGTGGCAGGATGTCTACACCGCCGCCACGGTGAACTATCACGAGCTCGGATAAATCATTGCCGACGTGGCATTTGGCACCGGACGATCTATTGCGCCGCGCCCTGATTTCGCTCACCTGTTATCACCCGCCGTCCGGGGCCCACTTCGGAGTACCGTGATACCAGCTGAATCGTAAAGGAATTTTAATTTTTTTTGTCCTGTTGGGTGGTTAAACTATCAGTTTATTGATGATTAAAGCTGACTGTAGAGTTGATATCAAATGAAGCAACAACATCCTTATAATATCAATTACCTTTGGTTGCTGATTCAACTCCGCTATTTGTCTATTTCTGGGTTCAACTTAATGTCAAATGGCACAAGTTCAAGTGAGACAATGTTTAGATGCAATAAGTTCTGCCTTTATGAATTTAAAAAATGACACAATTTTCGAATCACTTGTTATCAATAATTAATAAGTAGTCGGTTTATTTTCGTGTATATTGTGCAGCGGTACACAGTAAAAGTATATGTTGTTAACAGATAACACAGTGTCACTTAAATTTAGCACTTAACTTTATAGTTACCATGCGGGTGTCGTTGTTACAATCTATTCAGTTGCAGCCGCACACGAGGTCACCGAACGTGTCAAGGTTCACTTAAGTGAATACGAACAGATTGTATCAGGTGAGTTCTTAAGAAAAATCAAATAAAATGGGATGTAATTGAAAATATGGTAAACGTTAGATGGAGCCAACGGGACATCGCAGCGGAAACGGTCTTTTTAACTTTCCCATCTTGCAACTGTAAACAGATCAATCACGGCGATACTCACTGTCTCGTGTGATTACTTCGGAGACGAGACTAATGGGATCAGGGGGGACACGGCGGCGGGGAGAGCGCGGTGAGCGGGGCGACCGCCCCGGGGCCCGCGGGGATACCTGTGGAGGGCTACTTGTTGCTCACTATTCATCCTAAGTAACATCTTCTAACAATATTTACCTCGTAGGAAAGGGGGTGTCTCGGGACGAAATATGACGTCAGAGGAAATATCGCGCTGCTGAGCACCGTGCGTGACAGGCAGTAATAGTGTTATTGCGTTAACGAGTTATTTATGCTAAGTTATCCTAAATTAGCAACTACATACATTAATATATTAACAATTGATATTGCAGACGATTAATGGCGAACTTAGTATAAAGATATCTTTAAGTATAGCCTGAGAACTGCACATGGAGTTAAATGTGCATCACTCTCCATTAAAACAAAGATTAATTGATAAACGTATTAAGAAAATCGATATAATTACTCAAAGATATAATACCACTTAACCCTGGTGTAATAACCTAAATAAGTATACTATAAGCAGGTTATTCAGTATACCATAGCGCACTATTACGTTCACGCTGAAGGTTGTTACTGTTGTGTTCTTAGCAAACTTATCCAGTATGCAACCGGTGAGGGTAATAACGTGGATTCTGCTCCCGTTCACCTTTCTATCCTTAGAGTTACACCCTCTGCTCCCACATCATTCACCACACTTAGTTTTGCTCTATTCCCACAGTTAAAGCTTCCCCTGTGTAACAGCGCTGCACAACTCAAACGCAGTCTTCGTGTATGATCGCTATACAAATCGTTCGCCTAACAACCACCCGCTTGCACCGCTAATGCCGGGCTTATCCATCAACCCTGGGACCTCGCTATCCGCGGCCTCTCAATACCTTCACGCAACATGGTCGGCGCGTTGTCCGCGTTATTTACGACGCCTTTACACGTCATGTGCGCGGGATCGGTGACCGGGTCCGTGACCCCTCGTTTACCGTAGATTCCGTTAAAGCAGCAAATGATAGGATCATCAAAGTGGGAGTGTGATATCAATAAATTCGCGGATTGTAAAGTTATGTGATGTCTTTGGTTGTTTTCATGTTTGCGATGGATTAACGCTTGACCTCGTTTGTGACATGTTAAGTGACATCAGCGCCGACGATGCGGTCGACATCCGGAACACAGCATTGCCGTTAAGGCTAATTAGCCCGACACATTTGAAAAAACTTACAAATATCCAAACTAACGCTTCATTGCAAACCGTTGCCACTCTTACATTACAGCTCATCTGACACTGGGTTCGTGGATCCGGATCCATGGTCTGGTGAAACTAAAGCTTGAGGGACTTACGACACTTATCGATAACGATTTACAGTGGCAAAGTTTTATGACTTCCGGCATCCAAAAATCTTTATATAGTAGTTAGCTTAATATGAATGTGAAGGTCAAAATTGGTCCAGCTGTTTTAGGATCATACACTGGTAGACAGGTCTCTGTTGCTGAAGATCATGTAGACACCGTTGTAGTTCCTATTGCAGTCGATAAACAGTAATGGGGTAACATTACTGTATTTTGGTTTGAAGGGTGCTGTTGCTAGTAAAATTACTGGGGTAAAAAGTCTAAATTTTATGGATAAAGGTGACGAGTAGAATGTGGTGCTGTATCATCAGCCGATAGACTGCTTATAACCTCCCTTCTTTTTTCAACTGAGGTTAATAAATAAAGCATTGATTAACTCCATGGCAGCATGCACCTAGTGTTCGGACGCATCCTTCATAAGTTACACGCGAGCTATAAAATTACGCGGCGGCAGCGCGGGCGCAATAAGAGCGCAACATGGAACATGGGGAACATTAACTCCCTAATAAGTAGAGTGCGCGCTATAATGAAATTCCGCGGCGGCGGCCGATTATCGGCGATTTCGCAATATAATTTATTGCGGGTAAAGGGCCGCGCGGCCAGCGTGGGGTGCGCGCGCATCGATAAAACTACCTATTATCTGCGCGCGGCACAAAGCTACAAGCACACTGAGGTGCTGCTACATTCAGTATTTCCTTTCGTATGGAAATATGATAATTATAAGTAGTGATAAGTTATATTACTGCCAACAACTACTGACTAGGATAGCTAACGCTGGGATGATAAACTACACCAAAATTCGTTCGTTGCTTTAAAACACTAGATGTTAGTGAAATAATTTCATTAGCAACGGCACCAATCAGCTCTAGTTCTCCCTCCCCTGTCGAATACCCACAAGCAGGCCCAAAACAAGGTGGAAATATGTAGTGTCAAGAAACATGCGTGAGTGCTAAGTGACTGACGATGATGTCGACGACAGAGTGGAAGAGAGAAGAAAAGAAGCAAAGCTGACTGAAAAGCTGAACTGAAAAGCCACCACCACATGGGATAATAGCTAGGAAGATAGAGAGAGAGAGAGCAACAGCATCATCCAAACCGGAACATACAAATACTTGGCAGCAGTAATAGGAGCTGTAATGGTGCTCTCCTCACACCAGATGTAAGTTAATGTTATTATTATTATTACCGGAAACAATTGAAAATCACAATTTATTAAGGTATTCCATTGTCACCCGAATGTAGGAGTTTGCATCCTTATTACTATAAAAATCGTGAGACTACTATATGATAAGAATACATTCTCATAGTCTTCTCTAGTACTTTTTCGTGTAAATATGAGAATCCGAAGAGATCTCTGTTTACTTTAAAGGCCTTTTTTTTTGTTTCGGAGGGAAATGTTCGAAAGATAGCCTGCTTCTGGGGGGAAGTCAGGGTTATGTGAGATGCATACTACATACGAGATGCTCATTTAAATTCCCTTGGTGGTCTGCATCAGTGCATTCGGACAGGCTCCGGGATCTCTTGTAGAACGCACTGGTGCCCCTTTACAGTAGGTGTGAACACGTGTCGGAGGAGGAGCCCAACCCTAAAATAAGATATTGATATTAATTACAATATTTACATTATATTTCAATAAGTGGTAGAAATTTTGGATACTATGAGCATCTATCTAACGTTTGGTCCAGGACAGGTCGATAGCTATCTACGACTTTCTAATACGATATTATGCTTGTTAAAAGATAATAGGAATAAACCAGGTTTCCTATTAATAAGCTGCGCCCGGTGCAGGTCCAGGTCCGCGCAGGGCTCTCATTACGCGAACGCACTCGCCGGACGCGGACGCGGCGGAGGTGCGTCTTATCGTTAATTACCGATTCAGTTACCGCTCCGCCTGTTACCGCAGTGATTTACCGGCGCCCTGCCTGATATAACTTAACCGGACTTCAATTAGGGCGGCATTAACTGCCCGAGAGTAATTATATTTAGCGGTTTTACACAATGATAGCACAAAACATACACAAACGCAGAATCAACATCTCATGCGGGTTATGATGAAAGATTCCTGGAGGAATCTGGATGCATCACTAATACAGCATTTAATTTGTTTCTGTAGTACTACTTATTTTAGTAATTATAATTAGTGTCCTGTATTGAAGCTTTGTTGTATGTTAAAGAATGGTACGCTGGAGGAACAAACGCTGGGTCCATATCATCATACCCGGTAACGGTAACCACCAACTGTAGATGTAAACACTCACGTGTAATGAGGGAGGGAAAGTCGAGAAACTAGCTGCTCCCGTGCTATGAATCTCCCTGGTCGTCTTTACTCATACATACGGAGATTATCAATAATCGGAGAGCCCGCGGAGCGCTGCAGCCTCTTCCCTCGTCTCCGCGTAATTGCCTGCGACGGACCTTCCTCTGACAATAAAACAGAAATAAACGCTTTTTAATCCGAACAACAAACCCTGTTTAATCTGTCGTGATCGGGCGCCGAAGTAATCTGGCGCTGATCGGCCGCTCTTTCATTACCCACCTCCATTCAGACCAAATCTTGGCATAAAGGAGGCATTGTCTTCAATGCGATTCCGTCGGAGTGAATTGCTGGAGAAGGGGGGTTTAGGAGGGGGGGCATTAACGTTGATGCCTTCCGTGCTTGTCCATTTTTTTTCTTTATTAGTTGCCCACTTATTTTCAGATGATTGTCGATAACACATCCGTACTTTTCGATCAGCCATTGCGCCAAATTTCTAAATTAGACTTTGCCCCGGGTTAACTTTCAATAATGATAACAAACTTTCTACCTGTCTAATCGAATTAATATCATTATTTGCAATGATCATCAGATGGTGCACTGATCGTTGTGATATCGCCAAGCAAGATATTCTTACACCTGCTTGTGTTATCTCCGCAATTATCGCTAAATGTGCTTCTCTAACCTTTCATATGCTGTGATACCAATCTATAACTTGAACGTATGGATATTTATGGCCGGATTTAACTAAGTACAAACATCATTAGGTCATGCTTAATTATAGATTTTGTGATTATGTTATTGGTCATTTTCTTAATTAATCAGTCATATTCTAAAGTCTCGGCTAGAGGAGTTTATGGGAAAGGACGAATAGGATAGACAGTAGCAAACACTGAGCTGTAATCATCACAAAGGTTCTCTCTGTTTACAAGCTGTCCTTTTTTAATATTCCATATTAGGTGGTGCAGGTCCGGTCGACGGTTAGTCGATAGGAGCGACTGCGTCGAAATCAGTGGAGAGGTCATCACCATTAGCATAATTCATTAATTCATATGCGAGAAATATTTATTGTAGGGATTGATAGAATTTATCCTAATTGATCCACGGGCCGCCATAACCAATTACCGGCTCTGAGGTGCTGCGGCTAAGGTCCACATTCGCTGCTCCGCGGTCCGTTGGGAATCACTTTACGAGGTATCTGTGTACATTAATTCATCTAACTTACGACACACTTATCGGATATGATGGCTGCGGTATAAAGATGTTTATACAATTGTACTCATTTTGAAAGCAATTTATTGTGTAGCTCCGGTCGTTCGGTGCTGGATGAGATAATGTTATTGTCGCGGACGGTTTCCTAGTCTGAATGCGGTCGAAGACAAAAAGGCAAGACTGGGTGGACGCGGGGGCACGCGGTGTGCAGGCCGGCCGCCGGTGCAGTCGCGGCCTGCACTTGCAAACTCCATAGTGCAAATGATTCATATGTTGAATGGGGGTCGTATTATGATGGGCTGTAGCATGGTTATAAACCATTTCGCAATTTTAGACAGGTGGTTATTTAAGTACTAACACGTGATCGTTGTTATAATGTAGATGTGCAGTCAAAATAAAACGCGTTAAAGCGCATCATAGTTGCAAAATTATTGTTGAAGTTTCATTAGGAACAAGATGAAATAATAATTTTGTTATCAATATAGCATATCATCATTATCATAATCTTCAGACAATAGACGTCCCCTGCTGGACATGGGCTTCCCTCTACGATGTCCACGTTTCTAGGGATTCATATGGGGGGATTTAGGCGATTTCTCACCACGCTCTTGCACCCTGTATAGCACGTGAACACTGTTTTAGTACATTCGTAGATAATTATTTGTTGTTTACGAACTAATCCTGATGTTTTACAAATATTACAGTTTAAAACAAATTACTACCGTTTGTCCATCGTATCCATGATGTCCTGGACATTAGCCTCTTCCAGTGTGTTAGTTATACTCAACACTCTAGGGCCATTTAAACTGCGAAACGGTGTTTGCACTCCTGCATATTGCACTTTTGTTGCTTGACATATGAGTATATATTTGGAAAAATTTATGGAGTATTGATGTTTTTTGCTTATTCCTCAAGACACAAACAATAATTTCGACCTTCTCTATCCTCCAAACGTCCTAGATCTGTCAGTGCATACATTAAATGTCGAACAGGTTCGACGCTCTATTTGGTCATTTTGGCACTTTGTCACGTCAACGTATATCTTCGTAGCATTTAACGATCCAACAAGATAAGCATCGGCTGATGGTGTAGAGAACGGCTTCATCGTTTTTAATAAGTAACACAATGTTTTTATTTGTTTCGCTTCAGTACGTGAGTTGGACACGAATCTGTGTGCAAATGTATACTGTACAGATCTGTAATTTCCCAAGATGGAGTGCTTTTAAATCGCCGTGTACTAAAAGTTCAGATAAACCAAATGTTGAATGTGAGTCGGGCGAGAAAAAGTGATGTAGGTTGTTGTGTGAACACACAGGAAAAAACAATTGTATCGAATTAATCAACGCACACGCGGCCACATTTCACCCGCAACAGCGTGAAACGCATCGACACGAGCCGGCGCTGACGCCGCTACGCGCTGAACACGGCCTCATCATGTCCGCCGCGTCGGGGCACGACCGTGGGAAGGAGACGCTCGCCCACGCCCACGCCCCACGCCCCACGCGGACGGTTTTTCGTGCAGTGAGCCGACGCTAAGTGAAGGTTGACAAGCGTCGTATATTTCAATTTGTATTGCGCAGAACCTTTTTTGTTTGGACCCCGGCGCGTCCACTCCGCGTTATCTCCGCGCGCGTGTCTCACTGTCTGTATGTCTGTATGTCCGTTGCGGCTTTTGATTGCCGATAAACTACTTGTCATAGAAGTGGACTCGTTTATATGTAATTCACTGTAATGTTTATTCGAGTCCTGATATAAGTTAGTCTTAAATATATATAGCACTAACCAAACCCTCTCGTGGATGCGGCGCGCGCTGCCCACACCGGTAACACATCGAGGCCAGCTAAATTATATGCACGGCATCGAGTTTTTTTTAAACTGAGTCTTCAGCGTACTCCCCACTGTTAAGTAAACGTCATATTCGTATCGGCTTTTGTTATATAACCTAAGTTTTAGATCATAAGGCATCTAAGTATCAAACATTTGGTTGTAGTTTATGTACTTTATTCTTAAGCAAGGATTAATGACTATCAACCCTGACGCAAACACCTCAATGAGGTCCCTTTAATTTCCTGTCTGGATTGACGCACTCCCGCACCACTATAAATATCTTACAAACGTACGGACCGCAATAACTCAGCGTATGTGTAGCAATCGGAGCCGTTCGTCATGGCTCTCGTGGTAATAGATCCGTAAGTAGCCGCGCTACCTGCGCGATACCGCCGCTGCAGGCGCTAACTCTCCTCTTTTTCCTTCACCAGCCCTATCTGCAACGCATCGCTCCCCGCCGCGGGTGCGACAGATAGTAATGCCGTGAGATACCACGGCTTCTGATGACGTTCCATTGCCCAACCCCGAGTTTCGCAAGTCGACTGGAACACGTTAATGCCCGTAAAATATTGTACGACTTGGTGTTTAGCAAACGTTTATTTATTTCTGTAAATACGTGGACATTGTATAATTACGCGTAGCCACAATCTAAGTATCGCCATTTTTGTATATCAATAACTTTAGAAATATGTTTACGACAACCCGCCTGCGTCCGTAAGGTGACACCGAGTTTCGCGTGCCGCGCGTACGGACTGATTTAAGTGCAATTTTACATTCGCATGGAATATATCGCAGTAAAGTACGTCACTTATCTGAATGGCCGTCCGTGCGTCGCTGTATTATTATAAAATCAAAACCCTTTGAAATCGGCCAAAGAACACAAATAAGTTACACCCACGGCGGAGGCGCGGCGCAAGTGGCAGGCGCGCGCGGGCTACAATGAGTTTTTACTGGTGGTACAGTGTCTCTGCTGCCGGAGACTGTCTAGATACCACCGCAGCGCCTGTTGCAGCCGACGAATAATACTATGTAAACATTTCTGTTAATTACTCACCAACCCGAATTGCGCCAGCATGGTGAGAAACAGCCCAAATTCCCCCCTGATGAATCCTTTAAATCAAAGGCCTCTAGTGCCCGGCGATGCGGGCAGCGCAGAACTGATAGATGTAGGGATCTTTGGGTGAGGCCTATGTGTAGCAGTGGACGTCTATCGGGTGATGATGAGATATTATTGTGTTCCAGATTGAAGGGCGCTGTAGCTGGTGTAATTGGTGGGGTACCGAGACTCAACATTTTTTTTCTTAAAGCGACGAGCACAATATGGTGCAGTATATATCATTCTAACTGACGCCACGTTGTTATCGGCAGACGTATAACGTACCATCAGGTTAACGTCCCTCTTACCTCGTCGGTCAAGAAGGAAGAGAATTAGAAAAAAAATACATTAACCAATTTAAAGAATAGAGGTGCATCGTTATCCTAAATAGTCACCAACAAAAAGAGTCGAGCTAACTTCTAACCAAAAAAAACCTAAATCTGTGAGGATTAACAAAATCGCTACATCTTGTGCGATCTGACGATAGTTTTATCCCGTGTCAGATAAGTCACTGCACAGTGAGGCGTGCACAAACGGCCTGATGCCGTGAAAGAATCGGTGCCCCGGCCCAGGACTTCACGCACAACAGGACCACGTCAGGATCAACGTAATGGCACGTCAAATAGTCTTTAAAGCGATCCAGCATCACTATTCTTCTATAATCTCCACTTTATATCCTGTAGATTTTTATTTTATTATACGAAGCGATTTGACGATCGGGACGTTCACCTGATGGTAAGCGATACGCTTGCTCATAACAACGCTAGTTAGGATACACAGCACCACATTGCGCTCGCCGTCTTAAGTCTTAAGATGGTAGGTCCCGTTACCCTAGCAATTTCACTAGCTACAGCGCCCTGCGAACCAGAACACAGTACTGTGTGCCAGTTGCAATAGGAGCTGCGGTGGTACCTACCTACACGGTATTCAGCAACAGACACCTACAACCGATATTCAGATTTCTTCTTCTTCTTAGCATCTGCTCGTCTTATGTCAGGGTCTGCTCTCTTACTACTCTCACTCCACTTCGCTCTACTTGGATGCAAGTAACTCATTCGATGAACAATTAAAATTGAAATTGCTCAGTCGATGATCTCTTCTCTTGGATCTCTTGAAGACGTTACTTATTGTTTAAATTTCCTCCAATTCTAACCGACAGCAGTAATTGTTGTCTGTTGCTTTTGTTTTATTTGTGATAAGTTATTACTTTAAATCACTTGTTGCTTTATAAAGAGGCAAATGCCAATGCACCAATTCGAAATGATAATTAGCATCCAAAGATTTATCTCCCGGCGTTCACGTTGTTGATTTGTGTTTATTTTCTTTGTTATTAGAATTCAGAATGTAAATTTTTGTTTTCTTTGTTGTATATCAATTAAGCGATATAACTTAAACAATTTATTGTTCCGTGCAGTCCACTTACGTTGTATTAGCGAGATAACAACTCGAGTGGGGCCCGAGTGAGGGATGAAGTGAATTAATGTTTAACCATTTTACACTTTTCTGATTATTATTGTGGTGTAAATTACAATAGTCATTTATGTATTTCTTACCGCGTAATAACTTAAATGTTTCATCATATACGTCCACTTAGAGGTTTAATCTTAGTTCATAGCTAAGCAGTTACTGTGTTTCAGTTAATAAATTCCGATGTACTCGCTGAAATTATTTATGTCATAACTTGTAATGAGATCGTGTAAGCAAGCTGTCTGAAGACTCATCGTCGTTGGCAGGACTATTACTCACCATCAGGTTAACGATCATTCTACCGGTAAAAAGAAGTCATATTGCTCGTCAACTACCCGCTGTAGCTTGTAACTGGTGCCGGCGTGCAGTTGGAACTATCCTTTATCACGGTGCAGTAAGGTGCTCGAGGTGTCCGGCGGCGCGCTGCTCGCGTCACGTCAGCGGGACGGGTGAGCTCGGAACTCACGGACGACATTTTTAACCTTATAACCGGGAAACCCACGCGCTGATTCGTTTTTACTTTTTTCCATTGATCGCGGCGGAGGTGCGCGCGCCGGAACCTCGCCTCTAGCGCGGTGGCGTTAAGGGTCACGTTGTATTGCGAGCTGCTCCTGCGGCTTTCGGTATTTTGGACACTTAATTAGTAGTCCATCAGCCATTTACCGTTTATTTGAAATTTATTTGTTTTAATCATGTGTAACTTTGTCATTTCTTAACTTTCAACAACTTGAAATAAGAAAACGCTGATTACGTTTTGGTGGAAGTAACTTTTGTGAGTTCCTTCAAAGTGAGGTCGTCAAAAGCTAGTGTATGCGAGTGGATCAGATCAATTAATATGAAGATCCTTGGGAAAGAGGAATTCTTGACTTTTGATGTTAATGACATGGATGATCTTTATCCGTCATCTAATCTGTAATCTGTGAGAGAATCTGTAAGAGACAGGAGCTGTCTACTCCAATGCTAAAGTTTCGCAGTTAATTAACACATAGGAGTAGACGGAATTTGTTTACTGCAATGTGTGATGAGGTACTGCTGAACTGGACTCCTTTGGATTCGGAACAACGTTATTGCATTAAATATTAAAATGCAATTTGAAATACATAGAAATGAACCGAACAGGTAAAATAAATATTTCACATTGCTAGTAAGTCTAATTAAGCTCTTCAGATGAAAGAGTCTTGCATCCGTGTGAGAATGTGTGTGCATGTGTGTGCCGTATCAGACGCTGCATCTGAAAAACTAGCGCATCCGGGAGCTGGAGCGGCGCGGGCGTGGTCGGGGGGTGACTCATCGCAGCCGGGAAGTATCGAATCCAATTACCTCCGCTCACATAATGATGTTAAAGAATTATTGCTATTAACCGATGGATGTCGCCTTCAGCGGAAGACGTGCTTTAAAGAATCCATAGGTTCCTTTTAACGGCTTATTCCTTTTTAATTACAGCGCACCGCCAGCTCCTCTGCGATATTACTTTATTTCTTCGAATTGGAAATGAAAGGACTTTCATTCTTGTTCGCAGGATCAGACTTTTATAAATTTCCTTAATAGTCCAATTGTTGTTTCTGTATGAAATGAGTTTTAGTTAATTTAAATATTTTAAAAACGTCAATCATGTACACGATGTCTTATCTTTAAGGTTCTGAATAATTATCAACAAAGTGATCTTAATAATAATCTATCTCCTGATGCCTAACAGGTTTTTATTCAAATTATCTTAAATCACAATAAAAAAGCAACTTTTGTTAGCTTATTTTAATGTATCGTATTGAAACCGTCAACATCGGTGCTTGAATAATAAGCAATTTGTTATGATTTTATGGTTCTGTTTACATTACTAGTGCTAACGTCCTCAGTTTCCATCACTGCAGGCCATCATCATCATACATATCATTACAGCCAATTTACCTCCCCACTGCTGGGGCACAGGCCTACCCTCAATATGAGGGCAATGGGCCATTGTCACCACGCGGACCGGTACATGCCAAGATTCGAACCCGCGACCTCCGGAACGAAGGCCGCACGCTCTAACCATTAGCCCAGCGAGCTACCGCAAGCAATACGGTCTGATAATGTCTTTGATTATTTGCTATTAGTTTTTTATAATACAAATCGCTTTTAAAAACATTTTAGACCTCTTATAGGACTTTTACAAAAGCTTTGCTATCCCACAATCGGGAAATAATGGCGTGCTACAATTTTACTGTAATTTACCTTGTTTGGCTTAGTTAAATATTGCTCGGGTGTAAGCGGAGCAATAATTGTTTCCTTAGTGCGGTCGTTGGCGGCAGCGTGACCCGCGGAAACAATGCGTGCTGGCGGCGTGCGCTGACCCCACGGTGCCAACTGAACTACTGCTTCGAACAAACGTTCACTATATTTGCGTATATTATAAATAGTATATGCGAACATATTCCCCCCAGCCACGATCAATCGTTGAGAAACCTAAGGCGAATGTGTTTCCTGTACATTGTCAATGAGACACACTACCTAAGTATTAAAGATCATTCTAGACGGTCTTAGATTATTCATCACACTGTCTAATGAACGATCTGCTTGTATCGTCGCTTTTAATGTTAGAATTTTAAAAAAAGAACGTAGTATAACTTTAAAAGAAATCTTGTAATGTATAAATGGTAAAATCAAGTAATGAAAAGATATATCCGTCGAGAATGTTAACTATAGATCAAATGATTTTCTTTAAATTTTTTTACCCGATTATCATAACTATTGCATATTTTTAATTTCACTGTAATCCTTGTAAAGGCTCACACAGGATCTGACATGAGTCGCACTCGAGGTGGCGATACACGGAGTCATCAGGTCGTAGTGCGGCGGCGATTGTCGCGAAAACAAATTAGCAAGCGACAATTGATTTGCGTCCGGAGCACCCTCATAACCAATTCATAGCGGAACGAGGAGTCCTCCCGCAGACTGGACATTAACGATTCAACAAACGGGAGGAGACGGATACAGAACCCAAACAGCACTCACGTCCCCGGCACAAGGGCCCGCTCCCGGCTGCGACTTTCTATTAATCTGTCTTCATTGTTCCGACACGTCGCCGGAGTAACAGGTCACTCGGCGCGTTTGTTAGCTCATGAGGAGGTTATCAAACTTTTCAAAGCCGCTGTAAGTTTTGAAATGTAAAAGTTCAGACGTTCAACGATTAAAATATCGAGAAGAAATTAATCAATTTTATGAGGTATTTCATAACAAACCACTTGCTTCAGAGCAACGTGAAATATTCTGTGACACATCAGCTTTGCCATCATAGAGGAAATACTTTAACATTAAACGTTTTGATAATTTTTATGATAATATTTGTATAGAGAGTTAAAGTTACGTAGGAATCAAAAACTGCATGTCGAACATAGGCAGACATACTGCTTACCTCCACGTAAACTTAGTGCTGATCTCGTCATACGGGCTTATAAAAAAACAGTATCCAAGCGGTAGATGGTACTGTATGTACCGAGGTGCAACATGTAACGTAACCGCAGTACAACGAACAATCTACAATGAACACATGATCTGAACTCGTTGATGCCGGATGATGTCGGAATTAGGAGCTACGGTGGTACCTATCTAGACGGTCTACGGCAACAGAGATCTATCATCAGTGAAGGACTTATGTTTCCAGCTTTTCATTAACATTACTATGTAACTATCGAACGAAACTAATTAATGCTGCTGCTTCTTTATATTATCTTAAGTCTGCACTCACACCGTGTGAATACCCTGACTAGCAGATAATATTTCTCAAACCAACACCATATTCCCCCACATAAACCCATACAAACGTAGTGAACTTGGGGGAGGCCTGTGAGCAGCAGTGGACATCTATCGGCTGATGATGATGATGACATTATATTCAAGGGATGACACGTTACTTAACACCAGGCGAACGTTGTACTCGACGCGTAACTTTATCACGTAAACACATCAACCAAGGTCTAAGCATTGCCGCAATGCTTGATAAAGATGAGAGCACTGTTCGAGATCACGAGAATTAACTGAAATGAGAAAATTAACGAAAACATCGCAGTTAAATTTGCTCCTGCAACTCCATTTCTTGTCCATTTCAAATTAACCTATAAGTTATGCGCACCAATTAAACGTCTGCTGTGATTTTGCTCACTCGTTCACCCCCACGACCCCAGGCTGTGTGGAGTCGCGCTTGTCACAGTACAAGAAGCACCAGTAATTCTGCAACCGAATTGTTGATCAATATGAATTCATTTTCATTTCAAACTTTGCAAACTTATTTTCAACCCTTTTCCGATCAGGCTTTCCTTAAGGTTATCGCTGGTGTTTTATAACATATTTCTCACTAACAATTACTTCCTGTTTCCGCATCACGTACACACGTAAGGTAATGAATATATTGTGCTTAATTAATAAAAGCTCGATTGGTCGTGTGTAATTTAGTTCACATCAAGTTGTTCTTTTTTATATTAAACGGCCTGGTACTTGACTATGATTCCACTTGATGAGAAGCGGAAATGTTATTAAAGTGGTAAAGTTCACTCGTCTAGAAGAAGTGCATTCATTCTTGTAAACTCCCATGTCACAATTACACGCAAAGTTATTCGTATGTTAGTAGTTGTTAACAACGAGATCGCTCAAAACCGAACGATGAGATGATGCAGCAGACTACAACAAAGTGAGGAGTCTCCATGGCCGCCTCTGTCCGGAGACGCGGGGCCACCTGCATTTTCTTTTTCCCCTTCGTCAGTCCGAAATGAAGTAGCTACGTCCATACGTTACGACGGAAGTGGACAGCCGGAGTAAAATGGCCGCCGCGTCGCCGTCGCCCCCCGCTCACCCCCACCCAAGCCCCCATGCTTGCCCCACACCCTGTGAGCTTTAATTAAAGGCCAGTATAAGGTTTTAACACGTCTCTACCTTTGATAGGTTCTTGTCTCGCGTCTGAATTGAAAGCTCTTTTTTCGTAGGAACCGAAATAAGGCTTAAGGGTGGGGTCGGGAAAGGGTTGAGTGCTTTGTTTGATGTTTTGTACGTTCGATCGCAGCGGACTTGGATTAGTGGATGTTAAGTTTATGAGAGTCTGGAATGTCTGTCTGGCGCTGCCTTCCTTTTATCTTCAATAATTATACGATGCCTCCGTAGTCCACGTGTACTTATCACATCACAAGTAAGAAGTATACATTTCTTTAACTGTTAAGTTAATATTAAAGTAAAAGCTACGTTTTTTTCTAGTACATACAAACTAATAAGATAATAAGAACAGCTCAAAAATCAACTTTAATGGTATTGTATACAAGAGCATTGTCTACTTTATACAATGAGCTTAAGATGTCGTCTCAATGCAGGTATAAACAACAACCGTTACAATATTAATATATAAAATTGTCTGTTACAGGTAAGTGATCTAACCTCATGTATCCAGTATCGGTAAGTCCAGACATGGTGACTAAGTGGCTTACGTCACAGGTATCTGCGTTAGTGACTATAATGGCTGCCGGTTCTATTTCTTACTTGAAACTGCTCAAGGAGTTCAAACGGGCACTAATCAATGTGCATGTTTTAGGTTCTGATTGTGTGTCTGTTTAAAGCATATTCTAATAGGCTTTATATCATATAACAGTAGATTAGTGAGTTATTTATATATTAAAATATGTATAATTAAAGCTTTAGTTTAAATCATTAAGTTTATCTAGTCAGATATCTTTAACTGGTCGTATCACACGCGATATTTTTCGTTTGTGTCAAACACTGATAAGAGATATCTTAATGTTTGTCGTGAACCGCTGACCAGTCCGTCGGGTAACATTGTCTTCATTTGGATGCTGACACACATTCGACCTGCGCCCACGCAAGCCGTTACATAGCGGGGGACGGTAGCCATTTTATAATACTCTTCACAAGTTAAATATAAAAACGTTATAGTTTTAATCATACGCCTTTCCATGCAATCATGTAGGAACATAATAATTCTATTACTTCCGGTAACATCTTCTTTTGTTAGTATTTAGTTTACGGCTCTTTCCTCTTGAACTTGTAAAATTAGAAAATAGCAGCCATTACTTACGGCGCAGAGACATGGCACCTGACCTTCGGACTGGTCCACCAATTTAAAGTAGCACAGCGAGCGATGGACAGTGCCATACTTGGCATTTCTCTATGGGACGAGATCCGGAACGAAGAAATTCGACGGAGAACTAAAGTTGCCGATGTAGCTCTCAATATCTGTAAGCTGAAGAGGCAGTGGGAGAAAAGTGTAGGACGCCGTCCCTACAGATGGACCGAAGACAACATCAGGGCGATCCGAAGTGGTTGACATTGAGGAAGGCATATATTATGCAGATAAACAAAGGCTGATAATGATGATGAACATATTCTCATTATGAGCTAAAACGACAAGGACAATAGATCCCTTGATCTTAACGTACCCGGAAATCGCAGAAGGAAAATACCGAAACTATGTTGGTTAAGTATTGCTATGAACGGCGTGAAGAGCTGACACTTAGAGGAAGATATTGTAGGCGTGACAAACAAAGTTGGAGACTACACTTCAAAATGAATAGAATTCATCATTATCATCATCAGGTGGATTCTTCAAACTAAAATTTGGCGGTCAGATTGAATAAACTTATTCGGTCTAAGGCTATTGTTTTGCAACTGATGGTATTTAATGACAGTAGAATTCATTAATCTCCTAGCAACCCGCATTGCGCCAGCGTGGTAGGAAATGGCACAAATCCCCCCGTAAGAACTCCTACAAACGACGGCCACTGGTGCCCGGCGATGCAGGCAGCGCGAAATCGATGTAGGGATCTTTGGCGGAGGCCTATGTCCAGCAGCAGACGTCTATCGGCTCATGATGATGATAATGATGAATCCTCTACATTTTGTCGTCCAGAATCAACCTAGAAATAAATATGTTTAAGATAATGTGATGGTATACAATACATCTACTTCTCCATACACCCCGATGGACGTAATCGTGGGTGCAATGCACGAATCCTGATAGACAGGGTTGGGCAAGATTTGTACCTGCCACCAGTGGTAGCAGCTGGCATGAATGGCACTGGTTGGTCCTTTTGTAAAACCGTTATGGTTCAGAAGGTCCGAGCGGAATTGAGAGAGAGCTGATGCCGCTTGGAGCCGAACACGTTGAAGTGGCGGCATCGGACGCTCCGGCCTTTTTGCTCATTCATCATCATCAGCCGATAGATGCCCATTGCTGGACATGGACCATATTTTGCCGTGTAGTCTCGGGCTATTATGTATAGGAATAAGGTTAGCACTGTCTGTTGTAGAAAGCGACCAAAAAAGTGTTCCGGTTTGTGGACCATGAAGGCGGAGGCCCTTATTGTCCGCTAATCGAGCCCCGAATTAACGATAAGAACGAGGATATCATGTTCTTGTAGTATCAAAGCGAGGGTGTCGAGGAGGACTACAGCTCTCCTAGGGACCTGTATCAGGCGTAATGCCGGGAGGCACGGGTGCGTTCCGTAGGAGATCTAAAGAAAAAGATAGAAGATGACCATCAACGGGGTTTTAGTGGGTTAAAATCCTATATATCCTTGTCTTCCTCTCCTGAACAGGTTATCTTTTGAGAAGATTTACCCCGATAACAAAAAAAAGTTGCAATGAAGGAAGCTGTTGCGAACAGTCCGCGCATGCCGCAGTTTATCGGAGTAGAGCGGGACGTCATCTGATGCGAGGCAGACGCCGCCGATAAGCCGGCGGGCGCTCGCGGCGCGCTCGTCACGTCGCTGTCACGCCGCCGCCGATAGCCTGCCGCCGTGACGGCTCTATCGGGCGTGTTATGACGCGGCCGCGTGTCCGCGGCTCCGCGTGTCCGCGTGTCCGCGTGCGACCGTAGCCGGAGCTTTTGTACGCGCGAGCTTTTTTTATAAATTATCCATTTGTGCGTTACACCTGATAGCTAATCGTTAAGCTTTTGTCTCAATTCACACGCAGGTAACGTGTTTTCATGTATATTGATATAATGCTTAGCGTGTTTAAGTTGGTTATTTCGTTACTCCAAATAGAATTGAGAGATTTTGACCTAATTTATTTGCATACTTCCTTCATGAATACCGTTTCTAGTTGTATTCTAGAAGTCTGATCGCCATTTAGAAGATCTTGTAAGCCGTAACATAGGCCCTGTTGATCTAAATTTAGCAAACATTATCGTATTTTGCTAGTACTTAAATGTAAATTCGGAGTTTTTCATTGTATAATACATCGAGTATATCTCTCTCAATATATAACGCGTGTTGCAACTCGCATACGATGACGAGATTATATTCTATTAATCACGACAGTGGACGTCTATCGGTTGATGATGAGGAACCATGATTGCAGTCTTCCGATGTCCACTCGTTTTCCTAAAAGATGACACATGGCAAGGTGACTAAGTTGGTATCTGAATGTGCCAACTAGGAATTCTGGGGCGCTTTTTATGTAACTATTATGTTATTAAAGTTTCTGAAAATACTGCCTAAACAAGATGTATTATCTATGATGTGTATATATATTAGAGTTTTTCGGTGGAAATCTCTTATATATATGTATATGTATATATATACATGGTGATGAGTCTCTACATAGGTATGTAGGAGACTCGTCACGATATCTGTGGAACTGTAAGACTTAAAATTTGATACAAATATTCCTTTGCCGAGTATGGGTCAGTTAAGAATGGATTTTACAAAACTCCTCTAAAAGGAGTTGCGAGGGTGTCACGGCCAGCAAAGCGGGTGGGGATTAACTAGTTTAATATAATAAGCCGGCGTGTGGTGGTGCTGCGTAAACATTAATTAGAGCATCATTGTTAAGTGTGTTCGTATTATTTACCATCAGTTAACTACGGTTAGTTATATATACTGCGAAACGCCACGCCGTGCCCGGATCTGCGGGGGCTGATACGTTTCCACCTGAAACTTATGAAAGCAATAACTGCGCCCCGTAATGAGGTCCGTCCCGCAGATTAACTTGTCAACACGTAATAGATACGTTGCGTGTTATTCGGCCGGGGGGAACACGCCGCCCAGCTATCACGGTAAATTCAGTGTTACGCGCTAATCATCGTTGTTTAGTTATCTAGTTGTGTGTTATAATGGTACGATAGGGATTTGTGTTGCTGAATTCCTGATAAACAACTTCCACATTTTGAAGCTTTATTACCAGCCGATACGCGTCCACTGCTGGACAGGCCTCTACCAGGATCTTCACATTGATTGGTCCTGCGCTGCCCGCATCCAGTGGTTTTCCGAGACCTTAAAACAATCAGGCATGGCCACCGGTACCGCGGGGCACTTACGGCCATCGTTTGCAGGGGTTTATATTCATCATCAGGTTTTTCCACCTCGCGAGCCCTATGCGGATCGGTTGGAGCAACATTTTGAAGCATCCTTCTAAGATAATTAATAAGGAAATTTGTAGTTTTATATGTACTTAACTCTTCTACAGATATAATCAGTAATATATACTTAGTGTTAATTTATATTTAATAGTTTTTTTTTATATTTATATGTGTACCAAGAAAACGTAATATTGGAAAAATATTTATTTCCCTAAAGCGACTTATGTTCCAGCTGCACCTGGGTCCCTTGACCTCCCGTCTTCAGCAAGCTACCTATCCAGCGCAGTATGTGAGATTTAGCTACTCAAATGATTTTTCGTTATATATCTAATTAATAAATATAGAACGGAGATGTAGGAGGCCTGTATAACATGTTACCATTACGCGGTGCCTTCAGCGAGCTGGAGTCTGGCGGTCATAATGAGATAACTAATCGGGTGTTCAGTCCGGCCCACTCCGTTACCATCAGCGATCGTGGCAGCTGATACACCAGGAGTTGTGTATCCGCAGGCATTACATTTGTTAGGGTTCAGCTAATTCCGCGTGACGCGCTGCGGAATATGGCGCGCGCATTAATTTGACAACTTAAGGCATTACGGCGTTAAGGCATTCGCAGAGCGCGCTTGCCGGTGACAGCGCGCGGTGCAAGCGCGAGCGCCCCGCGAGCCGGACTCTACTTAATATTACGTCGGTCATTGGGCTTCGGACTCACCTTCTTTTATAGGAAGGGTGGGCAAACGAGCGAACGGTTCGCCTAGTGGAAAATGATCACTGATGCCATTGCACAGTCGTAACATCAGAAGGGTCGTGGTTCTGTCTCAGCTTTAAGAAAATAATACGCTCATTTCCATAAGGAATGTCGTATTGATCAGTCATCTAGGCAAATAATTACCTGGTTGGCTACCACCATAGTTCCATCTTCATGTAAATATCCTACTCATTATAAATCTGCCGTCATAACACCACCGCTCTGTTCCGCATGTCAATATATTGGAGAAGTATTTTTAGTGGAACCATTCAACCATCCACCTCCTCACCGTCATTTTATACCACGTGTAGTTATTTCATAGCTCTGATGTTAACGCTGGTAGCGGCTGTTGTGATCCATGTTTCCTGGGCCGTTTCCTTTACAGCATTTCGTTTAATCTTCAAACTTTTTTTTCTCTTTTCGCCGGTATTTACTGGTCAAGTAGTAAGTATAATGAATATTACATTAATTATAAGCTAGTTTTTAACTAAACATTGTAACTACTAACTAGTTTGGAAATAGTTTGAAGGTGATTAGAAAATGTAGTGGTGAGACAATGAACAAATCGCTTCCGCTTGTTGCTTGCGGCCGTCTTCAAGACGTAGACAATTGGCACGTCACCGACAGGGGCCGCTGCTTTCAGTGACCACAAATCACGAGTGGCGACGGTCAAACGGCGGCCGGTGCACTCCGCCCGCCGTTCGCCGCCCGCCGCTGCATTATCCCCGCCCCGCAGCCGCTGACAAATAAACAGGCCCATTTGTGGCTCCTGACGCGGCTCGCTTGCCTGCAATTGAAAAATTTACTGGGAATTTGTATCCATTGATCATTTACAATGTAGATTTGCATTTGCATCATACGCTAAGTTATAGTTTTAGGTCTCTGTTGCCGGAGACCGCCCGGATAGGTAATACCACAGCGGCGATTGCAGCCGAAAAATGTAATAGTAATATGCAGCCATTCCTGTGTTCCGGTTCGAAGGGCGTTGTAGTTAATGTAATTACTGAGGTACCGAGACCGGACTTCACGTCTCAAGGCGACGAGCACGATGTGGTGCTAGGTATGCCATGTTAACTAGTGCCACGTTGTTATGGGCGGGCGTATCACTTACCATCAGATTTCGTTGAATAGAAATGGAATGAATGAATGAATGAGAAATGAATAGAACGGAATTATTAATAGGAATGGAAGTCACACAACAACAATGGCGATAGGGTTACAATAACATAAAGCTTATTCCAACTTTGTTCTAGTGTGATATCAGTTTCAATTTTCATGTTTAAATGTTCAACGCGGCAAGTTACCATTTATTATAGTTGTAACATTTAAGGTTACATTCTTATAATTCAAATAAACAGGAAGTTACATTGTTTCCGCACGCGTGTTAATCAAGCAGAAACAGTACGCGCGGCGAACTCGGCGGCACTGAGCGCTGACGGCGCGGGGTCGGGGCGGCGCGGGACGGGACGGGGCGGCGCGGGGACGGTAACGGGAAGAAATTAAAAGCTCTGAACTCCTGGAGGGGAAATAACCTGTAAGATAAGACGCGGGAACTAAATACAAAACTGAAACTTAACTCCTCAAAGGCTTGTAAAGCTCGGCGCGCGTCCCGCGGCGGTCATCCCGCGGAGTCACTGCAACCGTTGCATAAGGGGGAGAGGGACGGCGCGACGGCGACGCGGCGGGAGGGAGCGGGTGCGCGGGTGAGGCGCGGGGGCGCGGAGGTTTTGCAGTTGTCATAATTTCGCCGGGCAGGCTAATAATAAAGATAAACCCGGGCGGGGGGTGCCGCTATGTTTACTGCTCAAATAGTTTTTGTTCAGCTCGGCTGCGGGATAGGTTTCAGGTTTATTTCGCCGAGGAAGTGGATACGTTGAGACCGTTAGGGTGAGCTGTTTATTCAAACGTAAACCACCCCCGTTCACTGCGCCTCTCAAGGTGTTCCGCGTCGCAGTCGTAGGTGTACCGACGCAGTGCATGATGATCCTGATATGTTGCAATCAATATTAAGTGATTTTTTTAATGGATATTTTGTAGTAATAGTATGATGTGATTTATCATTTTTTTTTTTTAACTCTGTCAATGTTTGGATGTAAATTATTTAATTTTTCATCACCCTAGCTGATGAAAATAAGAAGTAATTAAATGCAGTATTGATATCGATATAATCAATACACATTAATGTAGTTGTAGTAAATAATAACAAATCGCAGTAAAATTGATCATTTTGAAACTTATTACTGGTGGCAGGTCTCTGTTGTCGTCGCTAGCCGTCGCTAGTAAGAATAGGACTAAAGTAAACCCTGCCTGTCCTAGAAGGCGACTGAGAGGGTCTAGGAGTTTCGCGGGCCTTGAAGGTGGAAACCCTTATCGCTCAACAAGCGAATCTGCGTGGGACAGCGTATGGCTCAATGATGGTGATTAGGAAGGTTAGGCTCCTCCCCAGAGCAACACAAAGTGTACCGGGGCCCCGGTCCGCTCCATAAGAGTTCCTGGAGCCTCTCCGAATGCACTGATGCATACTACCGAGTGGGTTTGCGTGAGTAAAAATCTCACAAAACCCTGATTTCCCTCCAGAAACAGGGTATCTTCGAAGATTTCTTCACCGAAAGGGAAAAAAGAGGTCACTGTTGCCGGAGACCGTCTAGGTAGGTACCACCGCAGCGCCTGTTGCAGCCGACAGACAGTACTGTGCGGATATTGCTGTGATCCGGTTTGAAGGGCGCTGTAGCTGGTGAAATTACTGGGGTAACGAGACTCAATATCAATATCTTATAAAGTATACATCATCCTAACCGGCGTCACTTAGTTAATAATAAAAATAATTAATACATATATTAGTTAATATCATAACTAGTTAAAGTTTATATTAGTTTATAGTTATTTCCAACAAAATTACTAATGACTACTAACTCTCACTACGTTTAGGGTTGATTGTTTATCATCGGCTATTGTTTACTGCATTTGCGAGTACAGTAAAACTGATATTGAATAGATAAAGAGAACTTGCTAGTTAAATTCGTTTTGGAATCACTTCAAGTTAGATTCTACTGTTTGAACTCCGCTTAACTGTCGTAAAGACGCACCGGATCTTATTCCCGGAGCCGTACCTGCAGAGGATAAGGCTCCCGGTGAACTAGATCCAGCACAATTAAACTCTGAAAGTCTTTATTGTAACGTTAAATTTGCTTAACAAAGAATAACTATTACGGAATAATATTAGTAGTAGTAATAATAATAGTAGTAGTAGTAGTAATCTATATAAATTTAATAGATTTCCACCCATATGGAGACTCATCATAATATATCTGGAATCATAAGGTCTAGAGACTTGGAATTTGGTAGCGGTATTGTTTCTACCATTAAGGAGTCAGCTGATAAAGGATTTTATTAAATATCGTCCCCGATGAGGGTTGCGGGGGTGTAACGACCAGCATATCAGACGCAGAATAGCTATAGCAATAATAACAATATTTCTATGACAAGGTTTTCCGATTGAATCTATGTTATAGCATGAGAAGCAGGAACTTCACCAAGTGGTAAGTGATAAGTGTGTTAATAAGGAGGTTAAAGAGACACAAAGTTACTAATGTCGCTTAACCCGTTGTTTCGAGTTGAGTACGTGTTTGAGGGATGCTTAGATGATACACCAAATATGTGTACACATTATGTCTCCAATTTTTTTTTGTATTCAGGTCAGAACCTCCTCGCTCGCGTTCAGCGGCAGAAGGTGTCGTGACAGGATCAGGTTTGACGGCTCGCATTACGCGAACACGCGCCCAATTAGAGCGCGCATTGTGCAAAATTAGCCGGATTTAATTAATCAGGCCGCACCGCGATTGGCCCTCAGGACACCTACGCGCACTCCCGCCCGCTTTAACCGGAGCATCATGTCCTGATGTTTAATTAGAGGCCCTAATGAATTCCATCCAGGGCACGCCGCGGCCTAATTAAAGGGCGCGGAGAGATCGCGCGACACCGCTGCGATGTCGCTGCGGAGTCGCTGAGGCCTCGTGCTCAGTGCTCCTCTTGTTGCGTTTGCGAAGATAACTTTTTTTTTCCGTAACGCAACATGGCTATACGAGCTGTTGCTGCGAACAAAACTTACTCCGATATATCTATAATTTATCTGAACTATGTCAGATTCAGTATTTGTGGTCAATTGATCATATTTATGGGGTGTAAGAGGTCGCGAACAACAACTCACGGAATCTAAGCCAACCACACCTGCTCCTAATTCACCCTGCTAATCAACGAACGGGGCTCTGGCTTCCACCTACCCGCATTGGGCCAGTTCGCGTGGGAAGTGGCCCAAATCCCCCCATATGAAACCCTACAAACGGCAGCCCTTGGTGCCTGGTGATGCAGGCGGCACAGGACCGATCGATGTTTCGGATACGCCAAAGTTAAACTGTGTTCAAATGTCTATCGGCTGTTGGTGGTGGTGGTGGTGGTGGTGGTGGTGGTGGTGGTGGTGGTGGTGGTGGTGGTGGTGGATGATATATAAAGGTTAAAATTATTTTGTTTAAAACGGACCCATTTACACAATGAACAACGTGACCGTAATTTTGATTGCACTAATGAGCGTGCTCAGGACAGAACAGCGCCAAATGCGTAAGTGAAACCGGGGGCTGCGATTATCCTCAGCCGGATATGTCCGGCGACGGCGCTGCTGCACGCTGCGCGGTGCGCGGTGCACGGTACACGGTGCACGCCGCGGCGAGCGCGTGCATCAGATAGGGCGGTCGCTCAGCGCCACCTATCGGCGCGCGGGCCGATCTAAATAACCAGTCGATCGGACGGATAAATCGCGGACGTCGCCTTTCCCCGCTCGTTAGGTGCCCGTAATTAATGATCGCTCTCCATCGTTGTTTCCTCGCCGGCCATTATGATTTTCTATAGGAAAATGGCGGTTGTAAATGCACCTCAGGCCCGCCTTGCGCGCGCGCGCTCGCCGCTGATAAATACCGTCGTTTAGTTGTAAAGTAGTGGTAAATTGACAGCAGAGCTGGGTAACTAGTGGCCACTTGTGACGGCGCAGCGCCTTTATGGCCCTCTATCTGTCAGCGGCGTGTATGCTAATGCGGAATTTAAATATTTAGTGGCCGGCGAGACGGCGGCTCAGCCTCGCGGTGCTGACCTGGTGCGGTCCCTTGCCTCTTCCGATTGGAAACGTATTTGCGTGTGCTGATGAATTCTATAGGTTTATTTTTACAATAGAAAATATCTATAAAATATTGTTAGTGCCAACGTCTATAAACATCGAAACAATGATATAAACTAAATGCAACACCTGTGAGACATTTCGGAGCTATGGTTTTAAAGACAGATTACATACCTTCAATATATAACATTCCTTAAACACATTGGTATTGTATTTTCAGTCGGTGAGTCATCTCCGCGTAACCCATGCTCGCTAAACTGAACAGCTACTCGTTTATCCAGGCAATAGCAACAAACAAAACATAATGCACGGCCGAGCGCGGTGCAGTTGATTTGGGTCAGATCAGCGCGTCTGATTCGGAACGATTTTCTCTTATTTCGAGTTCAGATAAGGCGAGGAGCGCAGCCTCCCTAAATCCCCTCGACGTCGATCTGTGAAAATAAAGCATCGGTGCCCGCGCGGAGGCGGACGCGCGGCCGTCGCCGGTGGACCCCGTAGCGTACCGTTTTTGTCTCCGAGCTGCCCCATAAATTATTCTAATTCGGACCCCATTAGGTATTCAGTTAAGAGGGAGCGCTGGTGCATTCTGAAGCGTTGCGCTGATCGTATATCAAACGCTGCGATATTCTGCGAAACACCGCAGAGGCTGCGCGTCCGGCGCGGTGCTGGCTGCGCCGGCCGCTGCAGCAATACTTCACGTTCGACAGAAAAATCTGATTCCCATTGTACCGCGCGAACAATGAACGTACGACGTATTTATGTCTGCGGTCCACCTCCGTCACGGCGACGGCTTCAGTCGAGCTGCACTAATTCGTGTGTATGGAATTAGTACACTTATTTCGATAGTAGTTGAGATTATCTATGTGGTTTATACTGAGTATGAATAGAGTCCCGTCGTCTACTCTAGCCGCGTTATGCTGTAGCGGTTAGTGATAAGTTTATACAGAATCCCTGACCTCTACAAATGTTCATAACACAGTGACAATACATACAGAAGAAAAAATATATAGGTATTTCTTTTTATAATATATATACATATTATTACAATATATATATTAATATTTTATTGAACATCTTTGTATGGCGTTTAAAACTCAGTGCGCACTCGCACAGGGCAGCAAAGTAAAATGTATACCTAATAAACATTACATATACATTAAATAAATTAAAACATCAGTTGTTGTGCGTGCGTGTGTGTGTGTGTGTGTGTGTGTGTGTGATGTGCACACAAGCGCGATTATTTCGGATATATCTCCGGTATAAATCTCGCAGGGTACGGCACGGGACGAGCCTTTGTTTCGTGGCCCCAAGCTGTCCCTCCTGTAAATTTGTTTGGGTACAGGTTCGATATACGTTCGTACATTTTTGGACATAACATTCATTTCAGTTTAAACTAACTACTTTTACCCTTGACTCTTAAATTGAGTATTTTTGCAATCATCATCTTGACTATCGTCATACTGAAAATATTGATATAAATATATTATAATGATATAGCTAATTAACATCAGCACAATAGTGTACGGCTTGTGCAGCAAACCGGACAGTGTTTCGGTAACACTAAGCCAGGGGATGAAAAAAGTGGTAAGAGAGTGTTAAATGGAGTAAGTTTTTGTGATATTTGCGATCGTCTATTGACCTGTACGTAAGTAGTGCGTGGGGGCACCCCCGCACCGCTGCGGGGCGCTCGCGCGGCGGGCGCTCGGCTATCGGACCTGGACCTGTCCTAATCAAAATTCCAAAGTATCATTATCTCATTAGGCTATCCTTTAAACTGCGTCGTCAAGCGGCGATAGCTCTAATCTTGTCTTATTAAACGTCGGACCCCTTCACCAATTCCCCTCCCCCAATCCCCCAATTCCCCCCGTGTCCTCGTGCCCGTCCCTCAGCGGAGTGCCGGTCCTCATGCAAATGAAGTCTTAAACAGTCCCGGGCGGTCGTCACTCGGCGCGCGTCAGGCGTGCGGCGGGCGGGCGGCGGGCGTGCGGCGGGCGGCGGGCGGGCGGCAGACTTACGGCCTCCCCGCGACATGTTTATTCATACACTAATGCGTCGTAATATTTAAAATTTATAGACGGAACCCCGGCACCGTAGATCCGCACCGTGACGTTATTGTCGTTGCGTTTTATAAATATGAATAATCCCGATTGGCCTCTAAATATGTAAATCGGCGGCGCGCCCGCGCCCCATCCGCTTGCGCCCCATCCGTTGGCCCGGCGCGCACCTGATGCAGGCCGCGGGATGAAATCCGCCTAGAAATGTGCTTTATATTATCTGTAATCATATTTACAGTTACATTTATGGTCTTATGTACAACCGACTGCATTCCTACATGTGTACATAGATCCTGTGTAAGATCGGCGCGTGGCGACAAAGAACTCGCGGTGGTTTATCTTCTTCATTACCATTATCTGCGTGAAACAACTCTTTGTTAACTTTAAATGTATTGCTTTATTCATCATCTCCATCAGCCGACAGACGGCCACTGCTGTATTATTACTTGTGATTATTTTATGTTATTATATTAATTGTAAGGGTGATCACAAATGGTGCAAACCATATTAATTTCTTATGAGATCTTCTTAGAGGAGGTTACCATGCGATTAGGTTTTAGTAATAAATACATAAAGTAATAAATAATTGATGATTAAAAGTAATTGTGGTAATACCATAGTATTATATAAATTATGAATGAACCAACTTAATTGTGCTTACTTTCCTTGTGAAGTACACGGTTCTCGTATTAAAATGGTCGAAATTAAATTAATTAATATATTAAGGCGTCAGCAGAAATGATTCGACATGCCGTAAGACATGGGACACCATAACACCGGAGGATTGATGGAATCGAACCCCGCTCCGCCGCCGACTGCTGACCATAAATCCAACTTAACACCGGTGCTTATTATGTTCGGACGTAAGTCGATGATATAGTACCGATAAATTGGTGACCCGTCTGATGACGCGCGGACAGGTACGTTCAGGTATATAAGATTAAATTAGATGTTTTCCAACTGCACGCTCTATGTCGGATACGGACCAATGAGATGTACGTTCCGCAGGTTTTTTGTGAGCAGTTTTTGTGTCAGTTTACAGCGGTCCAGCGGCCGGCGAGATCGTATTGGTTGCCTATCGTTAGATCTTCAATTATCTCGCACATATGATATTTATTCATCTGTTTAGTATCTGGAGAGCAATATACAGTAACGTATAATAAAATCGCGGTGTCTCTTAATTTTCGATGTCGAGTTATTTTTATAATGGTTATTTCATCTTCCCTGTCACAATAAGCCTAAAACCTCCACTGGTGTATATAGACCACCCATAAAGATGGTCTTAGTAGGAGGATCTAAGTGGAGAAATTCAATTGGATGTATTTAATTGAAAGCGTTTTTCACAAACGGACTGAATTCAAACCTACCTGCATTACTTTTATATATGTCATACGATTTTTACTCATTTATCGTGGTTAGGTAATGTCGACCGTCACTTTCACTTCCTGCTTGGCGATGCGAGCGGCAAGATGCGCGGCCGTCCCAAATATCGGGTGCTAATGGCACATCAAATCCGATTATTCATTTGTCTACGCCGTGTTGACTTTGGCGCTCGCGAGATGCATTTGGCGCATCACGCGCCACTTATTCATCGGTGATGCAGTCACACGACCGGCGGCCACACACTGACCTGTTCGGTGGCTTTAAATACGTGTAAATTGTTAGTGAGGCAACGGAAAAGTGATAAACGTTGACACCGTCCGTTACTTTGTCAGACTCCATGTTAAGCGCATAAAGCGCTTTAAAGTAAAAACTGTAGCGCCCAAGCGCTGAGACGGTGTATCGTTAAGTAGACGTTATGCGCAAGTTGAGCGCGATCCAGTAAATCTCACATGTCCGTACCGAGCTCGAAGGCAGTGCATCAAATGCAAAGTGCCGCTGTCATAGGTGCGCGGGCGCAATTAGCCGCCAACCGATATATCTAATCGCGGGGCTCGCCGCCGCCATTTTGATTATGACGTGTCACGTGGCCGAAGCCGGCCGCCGATTTATTTCAGGCGGTGCCCGCGATGGTTTTAGCAACGCGATGACAGCCACCGCTGCGGCACCGGGGCGGGATCTACCCTGATTGAAATATTGCGACACGTCCGGGGGGAGTTTTGACGCCGATCCCGCTTGTCCGTCCGCGTCATCTTTTGTGATGATATATTTAAGCTTGAGCTTACTTGCAATGAGTTGCTCAAGTTGAAATAACCACTGGTTACTCACTACTTATACCATTAATCATATCCTATAAACCCTCGTGTTAGAATTCGTTAACCTCTTCATGGTGTTTCTCTTTAGTGTACAATTTCATGAAATCTGCATATATAATATTATACATATAGTTATATACGGTATACATTTGGTTTCTCTTGGAGGAGATGTGTTGTGCTGCACATCCTCCTGGTGTAACGGTTGCCGGCAAAATTAAAATCTACGTTTACTTTCTATGATACCATGGCCTTGCGATGACAAGGGTTTCTTAGTTCAAATGGCAATGAGAAGTCGAGATGAACAGGGAATGCAAATAACGGAGAAATAAAGAAGGATTAAACTTAAACTCTTCCAATATTTTTCTGTCATGGTAGCTCATTGATCTCTTTAGCTTGCTCCTGTTAAGACGGAACTGATAACAATAACAGGTATTTATACATTAACTACTCGTTATTGTTATAAGTTCCGGTTCAGTGTAAGCGGTTCCACTCAACATCTTACGGAGCACATGTCAACCTCACCTGCACGCGCTGCACTCTACTGAATAACAAACGAGGCTCTGACCACCCACCAACCCGCATTAGATCAGCGTGGTGGGCTAAGGCCGAATTCCTCTCAATGAATTCTGTGGAGATCTTTGTTGGAGGTTTGTATCCGGCAGTGGATGTCTATGGGCTGATGATGATGATCATACATTAATAAACACACGTGACTTGTATACTTACTTCCGCAGCTACGCGACTTAACGCCCGCCCGCCAGCACATGTTGAGCTCCGTGGTTACGAGCAGCTTGTCGCCGCAGTTCTGTGCTAACAATTTTTCAGTTCTAAAAGTGCATCAGTCAAAGGGTTCACACAGATATGTCCTTAGCGCTGCCGCCATTATGATGTTGACATCTACAAGGCGTCGCTGGAGGCGCTAGGGGCGCGAGCGGTGCGAGGGGGTGCGCTACAAACTTGCCCGACATCGAGCACAGAGCAAAATCGACCCAGGAATGGGCCGCGTTAGGTGCCGTCGCGACTCCTGCGCATGTGTCTGCGCGTTCGGTGGTCGCGTGTCGGAGCCGCGCAGCATCTGTCAGTCGCTAACAAACGCGGACAGGAATTGATGCGCGCACGGACAGTGAAAAACGCGGAATCGCGCGTCCGGCGACTATTTTTAGTCGCGCAGCTGTCGCGTGCCGTCGCTGCGTATCAAGCCACTCGTAATTCAGCGCGCGCGCACCTTAGATCACGCTCGTTAACGTGATAGACCCGTCAATGGCGCCGCTTTGATGCCTACGCTGACGTCCCCCGTCTGGAAATAGGTCCTACAGTTTATTAGCTTAGGTACTAAACGGCGCGACCTATATTTAGTGTGATTACGGGGTGCGTTGCCAGGAGACCATTATTTATATGGTTTAACCATACATTATGTTGACGACACGTTAAATTGCTTTCATTTTACAACGCGAACATAGTTAACCTTTGTTTTTTGTAACAAGTGTTTTACTTAGAAAATTCAATTACTTATAATGCGGTGATGTATTATTTATTCATGAGGCCGTCGCAACGCGTACAGCAGCGAGCCGCTGGCGAAGATATTTATTCAGCTCCATACGCTCATCGCCTTTGTCTTTACTGGTGGTATGTCTCTTAGCCGGAGACCGTCTAAGTAGGTACCACCGCAGCGCCTATTGTGGCCGACAAACAGTACTGTGCAAACATTACTGTCTTTCAGTTTGAAGGGCGCTGCAGCTGGTGTAATTAGTAGAGTATCCAGAATCTTCATCTTATGTCGCAAGACCACGAGTGGAATGTAGTGCAATGTATAACATCACTTACTATCCGGTGAACGTCTTGCTCGTCTCCTCGCTTCGTCGAATAAAAAAAATAGCTTATCTAAAACCCAATCATCAACCGATAGAAGACCACTGCTGTACATAGGCCTCACCCAAAGAACGTAACATCGATCGATCCTGCGCTGCCCGCATCCAGCTCCTTACCGTGACTTTCGCGTTGGAGAAGTTCAGATGGAGAGATTTGGACCATTTCCCACACGCTGCCCTAATGCTAGTTGGTGGGAGCCAGAGCTTCGTCTGTGAACAGGTGAAGTTAGTTGGATTATGTGAGTTGTTGTGTGGGTCCCCTAAGCACATAACAAGTGTCATGGTTATGAACTTCAGCAAATGGTTTCTAAGCTTTAACTAGACGCAAGACGAAGTCCATTACATGATTGTCATCAGAAACTATATAATTTTTATCGGAGTGGTCACCAGTGGTTATGGTAATTTTCAAAGGTCAAGGTAGAGACAGGCAGGTTTTAATTATAGAGTGAATAAATGAGCTGTACTTCAAAGAGCTAACATTGTACCCAGTGCCACATCCAGCGCACGCTCTGCTCCGTGGGCTGACGGGACGTCGGGCTCGTCCCGCGGGCGCGTGGGCGGCGCGGCCGGTGCGTCAGCCCTGATCGGAGTCAGCTCCGCGTACCGGCTTAACTAATCGCACACCAATTAATTACTATTCATCAGGCGAATAACACTTACATTAATGTTATCTTGTAAAAAAACTTAATAAAAAGGAGTGTTAACACTTTAACACTCTTCTTTTTATTAAAGGGTAAGGGGGGTTTCCCCACAACATCTCATAGGATCCAAGCCAACCTCACCTGCTCGTGGTGCACCCTGCTAATCAACAAACGAGGCCCTGGCTCAAACTAACCAACCCCTATTGAGTCAGCGTGGTGGGAAATATCCCGTGGGAATCTTTGGAGGAGGACTTTGCCTAGCAGTGGACGTCTAGCAGCTGATGATGATGATGATAAGACTTTAACACAGGTGAATGTGTAGATGTCTGTAACGTCATATCTCTCTAGCGGCAACATCAATAATATATATTTTTTTTGTATTAGAGGAAGCGACAAAACGAGGGAGATGTTTACCTGATGGTAAGTAATACGCCGGCTGATAACAACGTGGAGCTAGTTAGGACGTTATACACTGCACTAAATTGTGCTCGTCGTCTAGAGACATAACATTGTAAGTTTTGTAACCTCAGTAATTTCACTAGCTTGAGCGGCCCTTCAAACCGGAACATGGTAATATTTATACAGTACTGTTTGGAAGCAGAAACAAGAGCTGCTGTGGTACCTACTTGGATGGACTCCATCACCAAAGAGCTATCTCCAGTAAAAAAGTAGTAATAGTAAACTGCTGTACCCGTCTCGATTTGCTGACCGGAACACTATCCCCGACTTGCTTTGGGGGAAGAATTTAATAAAATCCATTCTTAGCTAACCTCTCAATGGTAGAAGCAAAACTCTACCAAATTTGAGCGCTTACGTATAATAGCTTCGGATATTTTGTCAGGAGTCATATCTGGATATCTTACATTATCAGCCGATAGACGTTCACTGATGGACACAGGCTTCACTCAAAGATTCCCACATTGATTGGGTAAGGATTCATGTGGGAGGAATCGGGCCCCTTGCCAGCCCAACGCTGGCCCAATGGTGGGAGACAAAGCCTCGTATGTTGATTAGCAGTGCACCGCGAGCAGGTGAGGTTGGTTTGGACCCCTTATGTTGTTGTGCGGGAAACTCCTACACCCCCTGTCATATATATATATACATATATATATATATATATATATATATATATGTATATGTATATATATATATAAGATATCGAGATAAGTAAAATTAATTTGTTCATTAACAACATTCAGAATATTCTGGAAGTTTCATTTTGCTGTATTAACCCACCTTTTGAATTTAAATGAGTGTATTTTAAATGTATGTTACTTAACGTGGGGCAGTAAATAAATGTCGACACCGCCGCGCCTGTATCTAACTGCTCGGCAGTAAATTAACCCGATATGTTTTGAAATGTTTTAAAACGGTCCGATCGTAAAACTGCGCCGTAGGTGCGCGTCACTAATTCTGTCACATCTCCCCGTCGAACCGCGTCGTCCTCTCCGCTCCGCTCCACTCCGCTCCACTCCACTCCACGCCACTCCACGCACGTTAAATAGTAGCTGTCAAAACATTTTGTGCACCCCCGCTGCTGCTCGTAAAACTACGAAAGGGCTGCAGTGGAGGACGAAGGGCAGAGGAAATTCCTTAACTGGAACACCGACTTACCCCGACAGATTGTGATCGATGGTGTACTGTCCTTTGAATAAAATTATTAAAAAAATTAACAACAACCTATCAGTTCCAAGTGCATCAACAAATGTCAATACTTTAGGAAGCGGTTAGCAGCTGCTCGCTGCTTCCTGATCGCTGTAAAAGTCTACGTCAACAAGAATAGCAAAGACCGTCGCTGTCGCTGCCTTTTCGAGGTTCTGTACAAGTATAACAGAGATTCTGTTAGATTTCTATCTCTCTAAGTATACTAGTTTCTACTGGAGCATATACTGCCATGGGTAAAAATTAATCCACTGCTGCATTGGCTCTATCCGTCTGTTGAGACGGAAGACTTCATTCACCATCAGATGAACATCAATATAAACAACAACGTAATTGCAGAGAATAATATTCACAGTTTTTGTTATTTGTAATATCTTCAATCACTTCCGCTCTGTACATTAAACTTGATGTACATTCTCCGTTAAACGTCACAGCGCCAAGTACTCGGCAGTGGTTGTGGGATAGGGAGTGGGGGGAGTGAGGGAGAGGCAGGGCGCGTATACACGTCGTCGGCGGATCTACATAAAGATACACAGAACGCACATAACACTAAATCATAAGCGTAACAAAAAAAAAACAAAAAGCATCAGCCACAAAGAATGACCGCGCGTAGAAACTAGTTACTCGGAAGAAATGGCCCGGGGATCTATAAATCCGTGGCGGGATCCCGATCTTCAGACCATCACAAATATGTCAGAAACAGCCATAAACGTCGGGGAATATCTCCCGCGGATACTTTATTACGAGTAACACAATGAGGACGCGGCAGAAACGCGTCGCAGTTGCGGCGATTGATGAAATTCGACTTTGTAGTTAGTTGTTCGGGATACCTTTTTTTTCTATCGCTCTCGTAAACGTGAAAGATGGCCGCCGTGACGGATCTCCCCGCAAGTTGCGTCCGTCCGTCCGTGCGTCCGTGCGTCCGTGCGTCCGTCCGTCAGTCGGTGCGACCGTCCGCGCGCGATTTATTGGAAGCGATACGGTCAGGACCATCGCTGACTTTCTCCACATATTCCTCACAATATTCCACTTTATTATCTAACGGTTCGTTTCCGTAATATTTAACTGCGACATTACTTAAACTTGTAACTCGTTTACTTAAATCAATAAATATGTATAACATTTCTCGATACGGCCGAACCAAATCGTACTCGTAGAGAGTTAGTATGAAGATTTTCAAGAAAAAAAAGTAGTATCTTACTATAATTTCAAAATATAACCTTTCCACATTAATTGTTTGATGCCATAACACAAAAACATAGTAAAGTTGAACGGTATAACTTATTAGTCGATAGCTATGTATGGTATAATGAAGGCCGTCTTCATGTGTTTCAATGTGTTATTATAAACAATGTTTAATTATTTTTTATGTGTTTATACCACTAAGAATATTAATAATAATGTTAATATAGTAATTTAATTGCATACGGGTTCAACTAGCAGTTAACATCGGAGCAACGAGTGAGTTCCGTGATACAGTAACGAGCTTTGATACGTACCGTCGGAACGGAAAGCTTTTACCGCTCACCGTCCACAGTTAACGGCCACTAGTTAAATTAAAACCAACAATAATCATATTGCGTTTAATTTAAACTGCGACATGACCTTGTAACGAGTAAACACTTTTAAATATTAAACGTTCAATTAGCCATCGGTGGTGTGATAGGGAGGAAATATCTGTTAAGTGGTTGTTTAAGTATCCGGTGCTCTCCGCAGGTATTGTTTGGTAATGGTGCTGGAGTCGGCTGAATGTGAAGCACATTATGTTTAATGGATTCTTTTCTGATAATTGCTGATGGTTATCTGTTTGAGTATTCGGCAAGGTTTTATGAAATTGGAGCATTCAATATGCGTATTAAAGAAGTTTACAATTTCAATGTGCATTCGGTGAGAATGTGAACGGCTGCTGCGGTAGGTTTATTGGGGCGCGTGGTGCGGTCTCGATAATTAAAATAAGAAAGGCCCGGAGCCATTACTCCGAGTCCGGGGGCGCAGATAAATCAACACGTTGGATCTTCTTGAACCGGCCGGGGAACAGGCCCTGGTGCATCACGCCGCCGAGTGGGACTTGATAAATATAAATAGTCTCAATTAGTGCTGATTTATGCGCGGCGCGACGGATTAAAGTCACCGATTAATACCGACATCTGCGGCGATCGATCCCCGCCCGACCTTTGGCTTTCCTCCGTGACTGTACTTATCGCGCGCCCGGGGGGCACGAGGCGACGGGGAGCACGGGGGGTACGGGGCGAGGAGGAGGAGGAGGGCCGATTTGTCCGACGGATCATTCGGTCCCGGGACTTAATAGTTCAATCATTTAGCTCTGTCTGTCGCTCGAGTATTGAATGCTTGCTCTTTAAAAACTCTATCAATGCCAGTTGCGGCCGAGGGGGGCGCCGCCGGGGGGCTGCGAGCGGAATCCTCGCCCCACTTCTGCATGATCCTTCTATAAGGCTCACCTTCTGATCACTACAATCCAAACACAACATGTTGAAAGTTATTAAGTAATTTTTTTCTTCAACTCGACAAGTAGACGAGTAAACTGATACGGTTACCCATAACTTTATAACACATTATTCTCCTAGCCTTGATATATGAGATGTTGAAAACTCTTCAAACCGGAACTCAGTAACATTAGCAGCAGTAACTATTTGTGGTATAGAAGTGTTTAAACGGCAGGCCGTTTCCGGCTAAAATACCCGTCATGAGTGTCATAAGAAAAATTAATATAATAAGATATAATTAAGTCTTAAAATGACAACTTACCTGTCATTGTTGTAACAAATATAAATGTATATAAATATATATATACACGTTGTTTATAACATACCGTAATTCATCTCATTAAGTACTTCTCGCGGCCTCATCCTGAATACTTTTTATTCGCTTCGTCGGTATGAATGTAAAGCGGGTGTAAAGTAAACAGCGCTAATACGCAGGAACTATAGCGAGAGCTTCAAGTTAGCCGGACGCGGAACAGAGCCGGCCGTGGAGACGCCGGTACATAATTACGTATAATTTTGACAACTGATATGTAACTTTGTTATGCTCGATCGTTTTTAAAGATTTCCATTAAGTTTTACTTCTTCGAAAAGCGTTTTTGAAAGCATCATCAGACAATAGGTTAAAGCTGTTGGACATTGTCCCCGCTTCTAGATCTCTTCACTGATCGGACTTCCGGTGCCAGCATCCTTTAGCTCCAAGCATCCATTCCTAGATTGTCAGTTCATCACGTGCAACTCCACTGAGTACAGTTAAGCCTTATCGGGCCAAAAGCATTTCTAGCAATTACTTAATTATAAGTAAGTTTTTACTGTAAAGCATTTGAACGTTTCATATTAATTTATTATGTGAAGGTCATTGAAGGTTGATGCAGCGACTCCGTACCACCGCACGCGTATCGCACGGCGCCGCTGCAACGATGACGCGCCTCGTATCCGTCGCGTATCCGTCGCGTTTCCGTCGCGTGCCGCCGCCGCACCTTTACACAGCCTTAGCTGCTCTTCGACTGAAAACAATTTAAATAAATTACACTAACTGCTGAACTAATTAAGGATAATGATTGCTCCACCAGCTTACGTCTCCACCGTTTGAACACGCCTCAGAAGCAACAGTAATAATTAATTGCACATGTATTAATTTATAATTAATAAAACTATTTAACACTACCCCAACAGGCGGCGGTCAAGTAATGCGATCCGGTCGGTTCCACTTAGTCCAAGTAGGTTAGGGCCAGTCCGTGATCTTAGTTCTTGCAGGGTTCTGGATACGGACAGCGGAAAACTAGTTGGAATTTTTGAGATAATGACGATTTATCACTTGTATTATTTAGAAAATCTTCTAAAATTATTATTTTTGAAGTGAGTACCCTCATCATGAGCTTTATTGTATCAATACCGACAAGAAAGCAATCCGCTACTCGAACATTAAGTAACTGTACTTACGGTAAAGTTTACTTGTTACCGAGACAATATTTTTTATATAACATTATGTATAAAGCATATTAGCGTAAAATTACAAGTAACCGGAGACCACATAAAGGGTTTTTTACATAATGCTGATTAACGGTGGACGGTACACCTGATGCTTGTTGGGGACCGAGCCCGCGCTGGTGCACCGCGCTGGCGATATCTGTTAACGTTTCGTATGAAACATGAACGCGATAACGTATTTCCTTTTAATTGCTGCGAACAACGCAATACACGTGGACGTTTACATTGAAGGTTAACACGGGATACCACACTTCCACAAAGGAGCTGGTGAGGTGGCCCAAGAATAATGCTGCAATTACCGGCAGCTGTGCATCCCGATGCGAGCGCCTGCTAGACATTATCACGCTGTGTATTAATATTAATTCACGTCGCAGCTAAAGTTCAGCCACTTGACACTTTACTGCCAATTGATTAACCTTATCAAGGACTGCAATTACGTACATGCCTCCCCTAAGTACAAGTTTATTTATATTACGTCTACACTTGTTTATTAACGTTGGGGTTGAACATGTACCTTTGACACAAAGTGGTGTATTTGTATGCGATGCGACACCGACATGCGATACGGAGGACATTCAACATATTATTCTTCTAGTAGTATTTCTTTAGGCATATCAGATACACTACAACAGCCTTGATGATGATGATCAGATAGATTGGGAGTTTTAAAGTGTATGAAAAAACTTGTCAACAGGATTTAAACTTTAAGTTATTAAAAAAGGATTTCTTCACTTTACGATGAAGTTTCTCCGTTGAACTCCGTTAACCTTTAGGAGGCAATCTGAAGATGCATCTGTAGGACGTTCCTCCAGTTGACTGAATTGATAATGTCAATAGTGATATTGTTATTATTAATATATTACAACCTGCTACCTATACAGTTGCGTTAGTTACCCGCCGCCGCACACGTCCGCCCAGCAACCGCAACTGCGACTCGCTACACTACCTGCTATAAACTTATATACAATGTATCTCGGAAGGAATATTCCTTTGACGATACACTAGTAGACCGGAAGTCATATTACCGTTACGTAAACATTACTATATACTGGGTTTTGAAATGTATTAAACTAGCACTGTTACTCTGACTCACGACGATCTGATGAGAATCGCGGGAACCCACTGGAAGTAAGCAACGCGGGACCGATCGATGTGGAGACCTTTGAGGGAGGCCTATGTCCAGGAGTGGACGTATGTCGGCTGATGATGCTGACTACTACGCATAGTTTATGTAAACGTCTTTATTGTGATATGTTATACATTACTCTGCTGATTGACTCGACTACACCCATTGTTATAACACCACTGTCATAATACGATGGGGGTGGTGCTGGTTAAAATAGTATCTCTTTACTGGTGCTAGGTCTATGCTGTCGGAGACGGTCTAAGTACCACCGCAGCTCCAATTCCGCCTTATAAACAGCAGTGTGTAAACATTACTGTGTTCTTGTTTAAAGGGCGCTGTTGCCAGTGAAATGGCTGGGATAAACAGACGTAATACCATTTTTTTTAATAATTCTACGTAAGGAAGAGGTAAGCGGGTCGTTCCCCTAATGGTAAAGGATCCGCTTGCCCGTAACAAAGTGGCGCTAGTTAGTATGATATACATAGCTCAACGTCGATTTCGTCGCCTTGAGACATATGATGTAAAGCTTCTGTAACCTAGTTACTCCAGTAACTTTACCAGCTACAGCTTCCTTCAAACCGGAACACAATAATATTTGCCCAGTACAGCTTGTCGGCTGCAATAAGCGCTGGGGTGGTACATGTCTAGACGGTCTCCGGCGTCACTCCGGCATAGCTATCATTATCCTACCTAGCGCCACGTCTTTATGGGCAGGCGTATCGCTTACCATCAGGTAAAAGCTCGTGTCTTTGTGTATCCGAAACAAAGTAATTTGCGCGAAACATAAATTACAATAAAGATATGTCTGACGTAATCTGTAAAGTAAACCTTGCTTCCTGTATACTTTTCGCATCATTCCTTATTCCACATCCGTTGCAAGTTATATTGTTCGGCTTATTTAAGTTATTGTTTTAATTATCAAGAGCTCATTATACTTACAGTACTAAAGTATGCTGATATGAGAAAGTAGACAACAAATGTAACTAGGCAATATTTTATAAATGTTTAGGAAACAGAAGAGGGTAATTAAGTTGCTGAGGGGGTCAATACTGTGGGCGGTTGGCAGGCGGTGCCAGGTCGGAGCGGTGTGCCAGCGGTGCAGCGATGCAGCGGTGCAGCGGTGTGCAAGTAAAATAGTTCTGTATTTGTCCAGACGACGTGACGATGTATTTTTGCCGGCGCCGTCAATAAGTAATGGGCAGCGGGTCAAAGTCTGAAAGCTAATGTGTGTTGATCTTATCCGGCGTCCCGATGCCCGGCCCGCTCCCTACCATCGGAGCCATCCGCTTCCACATCGCGACTCACTTTCGAGTCTAGTTTATTTTAAAACATTCCAATAAGTAGTACTTAAATAATTAAAATCTATAATTAAACTAATTTAATCAATAGTCCTGTAAAAGCTGTCGTCGATCTTTGAAAGATACCTTGCTTCTGGGGGGAAGTCAGGGTTATGTGAGATTCTTACTCACTTAAACGCACTCGGTGGTCTGCATCACTGCATTCGGCGAGGGTCCGGGAGCTCTTATACAACGCACCGGTGCCCGTCTGAGCGATAAAGCCTCTACTCTCAAGGCCCGCAAAATTCCTAGACTCTTTTAGTCCCCTTCTACGACAGTCAGGGCTTTTATTTGATTCTACTATTATCCTAGATTCTTACTAGCTCGACACTACGGGGCTGACGTCATTGAAACTATCAGTGCTAGGAGATGCTTTAACTTCTCATTTGTACCTTACTGCTTCTATATATTGATACAGAGAAGTATTGTGATATTTAACCTTCAAAATTTAGTATTAGATGACAATAATTGCCTCTATGACGAGATATGTTCTGAGATGAGAATGATGACGTACTACTACTCACGTCAATATTTCATAACGACAGGCTGTTCTTAATCATACCTTGAACAATGATCTCGCTCAGTTCTACAGATGTTTCGAGAACATTCGAGTTATAAAATAAGATAGTCACCGAAATCTTCACTAAAAGCTACTGTGTGCGATTCTTCGGAAAGAGCATTAAAAGCTTCCCCCAGCAGCGGTAACAGCTTAGCCAATATAAAACCACTTATTATTTTTAATTCACACAACTGTATGCTCATTGAAGCTTTTCACCGTAAACATTATAGTTAACTTTTTCAACGAGCTGTTAAGCTTATCGAGCTTTTGTCGTTCGCTCGCGTACACTTACGAGAATTTAATCGATTTAAATCGTTATTGGTGTAATTCAGAGCTGTGCATATCTGGAGAACATCCGTGACCCAAATACTGAGCCGTTATTAGCCAATGATTTGTTATATTTTTACGATTATCACGATCGACGTGAAGATTGTCGAAGATTATCATCTGTATCACGGCATTTATTAATAAACACTTTGCGAGGTATCATCATCATCATCATTGCGAGGCATAAGGAAAAGTAATATATGAAATCGATTTTTTTATGAGCGATACTCATCGGGTTGGAATTTATCGAATCCGCCTGCGAATCGGTTTCGAGAACCGCCGGTAGTGATGCTGCGACACTACTTTCGAATGTTACGCTACACATTAAGATGGAAACGGAATTACTGAAAATAACTGAACGCTACTAACGTAGCCGATTGGCTCCGTGACGTCCATGCCCGTCCAACGCTGCCGGTGAAGCGAACTTTCTGCACGGCGATTTGTTTTAGTCGACTAATTGACATAATAAGCGGATGCGGCTGAATTTGAACAGTTTGTAAAACGACTATTTTTGTTAACTCAATAACAACTTTCATTTGTTACAAATCATCGTTTCTTACCATCATTATTGACAGCCGACAGACGTCCACGGCTAGCCATAAGCTTCCCCAATGATCACCATCGTTTGTTGGAGTTCATTGAAGAGAGTTGGGTCGTAACCCACTACACTGGGCCAGTGCGGGTTGGTGGGTGGTCAGAACCTACTCTGTTATTCAGCAGGGTGCACCGCGTGCAGGTGCCATTGACTCCGTAAGATGTTGGGCGGAACCCCTTACGTCATTTCTCATTTCTTATTTTGCCCAAAAATTTGTATTTAATTAAAATAAATTTTACAAGTACTAAGGTGGCAATTGTCGTCAGTGTCCTGAAGCCTTCTAGTTGTATCCTTGGTGTTTGATTTAACTATATTAGTGATAGCGTCGCACCTAAGCATTGTATTCTATTGATTTGTGGGTGTTTTTAACTTCATAGATATAGTATTCTTTTTATAGGATTTACGGTTTATAAGACCTAATGTAGTGGTGAGAAGCTGTGAATGTCGTCGATGTGAAGTATTTCAATATTTGGTATTATTAAGTCACAACAAGTCATCAATAAGTACTACTTATTTTTGCTATACCAGGCGGTAGTGTCTCTTGCCGGAGACCGTCTAGACAGACAGTACTGTGCAAACATTACTGTGTTCCTGTTTGAATGGCGCTGTAGCTAGTGTAATTACTGGGGTAACGAGACTCAATTTCTTGTCTGAGACGATGATCGTAATGTGATGCAGAATATATCATCTCAACTTGCGCCACGTTGTTATGAACAGGCGTATCATTTAATGTTAGGAGAACGTTCCGCTCGTCTCGTCACTTACGAATAAAACAATGCCGCGTTTGCCAGGAAATATTTGATTAATATCAAATTTCCTCTAAATTCATGTCGTTCATTAAATCAGCTGTTATCCAACGTCGGACGTCACCAGCTCTAGACGGAAGTAATAACGAGTCAGGTTGGTGCGGTTCATGCCCACGCGGCTCGCCCTGCGCGCGTTTAAACTGCAGTTAACTTAACGTCAACTTAACGCGTAGTAAAAGCTCATTGAAACGTTCGATTAAAGTTTTATGGGCTACTGATGCTGGGCAGGTTTCCACGTGAGAGCTTTAAAAAGAAACCATACTAAACGATTCGACAATTATGTTTATTTTTGTGTGGTCCGAATATGTTTATGGTCATTTTTACGCGGCGCCATTAATTTTTACTTCTAATTAAGTTTGTTAGACCATAAAATGCCTTTCAATCAGTTTTTAAGTTATTCAAAGCTGTATTGATAATTCCGAATGTAAATAAACGCGGGGCAGGTTTTATTTGGAAGTTTATTTATGGTTTTCCAAATGAGAGGATCATGGTGATGATGGTTAGCTTCGCGTTGACGGTAGATAGTAAATCAATATTAAAAGAAAGTCTGAAAGTCTAAATCACAGCTGTTACTGTACAACACATTAATCACAATCATTATCATCAGCCGACAGACGTCCACTGTTGGACATAGGCCTCTACCAAAGATCTCCACATTCATCGGTCCCGCGTTGCTCGCATCCAGTGGGTTCCCGCGACTCTCACCAGATCGTCGGTCCAGCTGGTAGGAGGCCTTCCAACATCACGTCTACCTGTACGCGGGTGCTACTCGAGGACCTTACTACTCCACCTGACCGTCGGTCCTTCGAGCGATACATTGGGTTTATTATAATGCGTATGAATATTTACACTACTGTCATGAGACGGAACCAGTGCTAAGAAGTTACCACGGATGGAACTAGTGCTAAGAAGTTACCACGGATGGAACCAGTGCTAAGACTTCAATATGATCAGTTTTACCAGTGATTATTTTTAGTAATGTTAAAGTTTTAGCGCTTTTGTCATTCCCACACAGATCTAACAGTGGTGGACGACTATCGATTGAGATGATGAATGATAAATATCGGAGGCATCACTCCACCTGCTGCGATGCAGCAAAGTTTCAAGCAACAACTGTGAGACTAATTTATAAATATAACTGCGATACTCGAAACAGTTCTCGCAGTATGTCTGCTCCTGTTAATTTGAGATTTAACTGGTGAGCGCGGAGGAAAGAATTAATTGCAAGTTGCCGGCGCGTCAGTCAAACTGAAGCCTCCCCGCGGCCCTCGCAACCACCAGCGGGAGGTGTCGTGGATCTCTCAGTTGAAAAGCCTCTTTAATTAAAGTACTTGCATTCAAAACTGCTATTTTTAAATAACATCTGAACAAGTTCGTCTAATAACCTATTTTTGTTATCGCAAAGACAAGGTTATGTAGGATTTCTATCCACTAAACTCCCTCGGTGGTCTCCTTCAGTGCATTAAGAGAGGCTCCGGGATATCCTATGGAACGCACCGGCGCCTCCCTCCACTCCGGCTAGAACATCTCAGGAAAAGCCTTCCTAAGCACCCACGCTGTGCTACGGCTAATACAAAACCACCTTGCATTTATCCTACTCCTAAGGCTCGCTTCCCGAGCTCTGAGAGCATCCAGCATCAAGGCTCCCTTAGCGCCTGTATCACTTACGCAATGTATATGCTTATATATTACTGAATATATAAATAGCTTTAATATAAAAACTAGTATTAGGTCTTTTTCCGTAAACAATTTTTTTTCTCAATGAACCAAACACACGCAAGCAAACACACTGCATCACATTATGTCTTCCGCCTTGAGACATAAGTTGCTGTACTGGCGCTGCGTCGTTGAGGTCAGAACTAATTATATATTATTAGAAGAAAGTTTTGGTCATCCTTTCTGCAGCTTTATGCTGTTTAAGAGGAGACTACGTATTGTCAAGCGCAGCGTTGGGCGACTGTATATCAAGTGGGCAGACGACTTGGTGAAGATCGCAGAGAATTATTAAATGAATGTGATATGAGAAGCTTATTTGTATGTGATTGTAAGTTATACTCCTGCCCGTAACGCGACGCTGGTTAGAATGATACACAGCACCACATTGTGCTCGTCTATGGGCCTATGTCCAGCTGTGGTCGTCTGTCGGCTGATGATGATGGTGAACTTTTTGTCTACTATATATTCGATGCTGTATGTATAAAAAGCTCAACCCGCTGTAAGCGCTCGCATTAGAACCGCAACATAAAGTCCGTTACACACTGGAGCGCTGCCTTTTTCCCGTGTATTAAGCAGGAGTGCTTAAAATCCTGTGTCCGTGCCGGCGGCATTGTTGTGTAGTGTTTGTTGCCGCAGCTAAGCGCACTTGTCACAGGCTGTTTACTGCAACGGCGCGCGACTCCTGGCTCCTTCAGCGGCCTCCAATTTGTGGCAGTTTCTGCCTCGCTGCGGCGTAATGAGTTTTTTGGACGTTAAATTTGTTTTCTTGAATCCGGCCCGTTGTTTCGGTTGCGTCTGCCGAGTGCATTCTCATTACGAGAAATCCGGCCTGAAGGACCAATTTCTTTGTTCCTTTGTAGCAGAATTTCTTTCCGCCGAAAAATCCTGGAGAATCTTATTTTTTCAAATAATTATTTAATTATAATACCAAATGTTGTTAAAAAATATTTTCCTCCAAAATTTCCAAACTGTATTTACTAGAGTAACAGCGCAGGACTGATTGGTCTAGAAATCTGATGCTTATGATATTTACTAAAATCTAAAACATTATAACGGATAATCATACTCATTCATCATTTAACTACCACATCGCTTTGCATCTTAAACAACTTATTGCGTATCCTTTGAAGTTCAATAAAGTTATGCATATTGTTTTTTCTGTCTGTATTTTTTGTTTGATTTATATGTACAAGTTCATACATAAAATAATCAATTCCTGAAAAAAAAAATATGTAACTTATTTTTTATGTTTTTTTTGCTTACAGGTAAGCAATGAGTTATAATTTCATCAAGCGAGGTGTAAGTATTACAATTAATTCCAATGGGAAAGTTTATAGCTTCCAAGTTATTTTCACATTGGGAAACATAGCATTTTTTATCTGTTTAAGTATTTAATGTGCTACATAATAACTTTATTCTTAACTACTTAGTGTTTTTAAACAAACTACTATCGTAATCAGTTTTCTAACATTAACGTTTGTTTAAAATGTTCTTAAGAAAATCTTAAAACTTGTATGATAACAAATGTATGGAGCGTTAGATTTTTATTAAATTATTTCTTTTCCTTTGTATACATATAATAGTTGTTCAAAGGACGATCGTTCTCACCCAAAGCATCACAGGGAACGCGGCGCGCACGAGATCAAAGCGGCCGAGTCAAGTTAAAAGCGGTTAACGGGCCCTGATAAAGCAACACCAGCATTCATTACGAGCCGCTTAACATTCGTCCCCATTAAACTATTATCGTTTAACCCATAAAAAGTTATGGCGTTTAAATATTTTCAACGCTCTGCTATGGGAGGCATCGGGCCATAAAACCGGCGGCGCGTTCGGTAAGGTCGTAAGTGCGCGGCTAGGGCGCGGCGGGAGCGGCGGGTGCGGCCGGTAAGAGCGACATTAGTGCGCCGGCGCACCGCTCCCCGGCGGCGGGCCGCGGCGCGGGCGCATCTCCCGCCAATAGGGGCCAGCATCGGCCGCCATATTCCCGATGCACCTAGTTACCCGTACGTGAAATGTATTCACTCGCATTTGCAGAACGTAATTGGTAGAGGAGCGGGCACTTGCCTTTACCATATGTGACGGAATCACTCCGCTGGTCCTAGAAAGCTCAGTTTTCTCTTCGCCGTGATCGCATCACCGATCTCGCTTGTTAGTTTCCTGCGACGACGACATTTACCCGGCGGTACTTTCCCGATGTAACCGCTATTCACTTATAAGGTGGAACTGGCAGTCTGACTGCTTACGTTCTCATTCATTCTATTTACATAATTTGTTCTCACTTTACCACCACGCAGAATTTTGCTATTTACTATAAACGGAAACTGCGCACATGGAGTACTCAGCAATGAATTGAATATCAATTTACTGTCTACTTATTAGACAAAAATATTTTTCTAAACTTTAATAATAGGTTAGTAACCGTAGGCGCAGTTAACCAATGGGAAATAACCGGCAGGATATCGCCAATGGCTGCATATAAAACTAATTGAGCAAAAGAACGTTAACAAAAAGCTTGTGCGCGTATGTGCGCGCGGGCAGTGGGCGCGCAGTGCGCAGTGCGCAATGCGCAATGCGGTGCGCAGGAGCCGAAGGGCCGGATCCGTCAGTCCGTCACGTGCAGCGAGGCGCGCGGCGGCCAATCGCGCGCCGACCTTTGAATAATCGTTGGGCGGGCGCGGGCCAATGGCGCGCCCGCACTGCACTTTTAATGATCAACGCCAGGTACCTCTCCTGATGCGGGTCTGAATGATTTGTCGGGAGTCGCGCGGCCGCGCCGGAGTTACGGTCGCGTGTCGATCGGCATTCGATTCCGCCGCGTCTGCGTGCCGTCACGAATCATCCCCGCTCACGTGTGCAGCGGCTCCCACCATTTGCAGTGCTTGTCATTACTGATGAGCTTTGATAAATAGCACTATCGGGACACACGGGTACACGAGCAGACACCAATCATACGCACCATCGATGTAACTATAGCAGAAGCAAATCGTTTCTGCAAAACATCCAATGAGGTCGTGAGGTCGTAATGCAGTTACAATTGGACCTTATAAAAGTAAAGGTTTGTTATACTGTTACAATATGATTGTTAGCGATGTCTAGTTGCTTAGGAGTTAAGTTGACATAAGTTTTTAAAATAAGCACCTTATCACAGTCAGACCCACACCTTATCAATTGTACCTCTAACATTTATTCTATAAATTTTCATTTCTATGTATTCACACGTCCTCGCCCACTACTGGACATAGGCCTCCCTCAAAAATCTCCACATTGGTCAATCCCGCATCTCTCGCATCCGGTGATCACCATCGCATTATATTGTTTTTGACCCTTTTCAACCTTTAATACTTCGTCATTCTAGATCTCGAATCTAGAATCTAAACCATATTCATTGAGTTGATAAGATCCAGTTATACGGAAGCAATAACACTGATACCTAAAGACACTAGATCCTTCGTAATCCTTTGTGTAACAACCCATGCGGTCAGGAAGCAGTGCCATTAATGTGTGTGAAATATTAATGCAGTAAACAAGTCCGCTCAATTCCATTTAAGCCAGTGTTGGTTGAATTCCTTATAAGTTGAGTTAGAGCTTCGGCTCCAGTCCTGCCAGCTGTTCCTGCTAGCGGCTAACTGTTCTGTTTACCAATTGATAGCTGTCGCGTTCAGATTGTTGAGTTGGTAATCACCACCGAGTTGAACATTGTGCGAATCAAATTTAACACGTAAAGCTGGAGGTCCTCTCAGTGGTTGTGACCGTACTCCATCATCAATACCTGACTGATAGTATGTTTTTGACATTAACAGATCGTAACTGTGTAAACTTCGACCATTACAGTTTAGCCGATACTATATGCGCATGCTCATAATTTTTTACTTTCTCTACATCTTCATAAATTGAACTTGAAACAGGTTCTAATGAATATGAATCATCAGCAGATAGGCTTCCCCCAAAAAATTCCACATCGATCAGTCCCGCGCTGACATGATTAGTATGGCCTTCGGTACCGCCAGGCAAGGACCATCGTTTGTAGGGGCTTATATGGTGGGACATGGGCCATTTCCCACCACGTTGGCCCAATGCGGGTTGGTGGGAGCCGGAGCCTAGTTTGTTTATTAGCGTGGTGTATCACGAGGTGAGGTTTTTTTTTCTTTAATTTGGAGGAAATGTCTGCGCATACTCATCCTCAGGGGGGCAAGGACAAGTTATATCGGACTTGCACCGACTAAAACTCCCACGATGTTCTCCCTCGTCGCTTTAAGGCAAGGTCACGGAACGCTTTCGCGCACATCCGCGACCGCGCCAGCGTTGGCCGCATAGCACAGCCCCACCTCGGAAGTGAGAGTAGAACCCTCCCTTTCCACCTCTATAGGGGTACGCCCGAACACACAGCGCGCCCCCTCCTCGGCCTCTTGCTGTCGCGCGGGCAAAGGATTACCTCGAACCCGTCACCCAGAGGCCATGGGAGCCAAGAGAGAAAACTCTCCCGATTTCCTGTGGCGGATCCGGTCTTGGATTCTGCCCCCACCCGTTATACGGCCGCGGAGGAATAGGAAGAGCGGCGCATCGCAATACCCGACAATCCTCTTTCCTCGCGGCCCCACCGCCTCTGAATCAGTGGTGCGGCACCGCTTAATAGCGGAGGGTACTCTCCCTCCGCGACTCCACCTCAGCTGCAAAGGTCAGCATAAAGCCGCCCCAGCAGCCCACCGGTGCGCATCTGAGGTAAACTCACGGTGAACCTCCGGAGCTCTAACCTAGAACGCCGCCTCGAGCCGGCCCCACACCTCGGGCTGACGGGTAGGTACCTCTTGGCTTTACCGTGGATGACCTAACCACAGCCACTAAGCAGCTCCGCCACGACAAAGCGGGGACCTGTTGGGGGGACGTGCAGGTGAGGTTGGATTGGGTCCGGTGAGTTGCTGAGCAGGGCCGCTTACTCCCCCTTATGAATATAAAGTCTGAATTTTATTTCCAGATAAAAACGTAGTCTTAATAAATAGATAACGAAGGTAGTAAAATAATACTGGTGTAGTAAATTTTTATTTATATTGCGTAATGTAGTCTCCAACTGACACATAATTATTGTTTAATTATAAAAAAAAAAACATTTTTTTTTACCTTACCCAACGCACGAGATTAATTTGAATGGTACATAAAATAAAGTCGCTCTCTCAACTTTGCTGCAATAACTTGAGGATGGTGATGATTTCTCGATCTGTTTAATATTCAAATGAGGCACCGCCTTAGTGTGTGACGCCTTGCTTCTCCCATTGTCACATAAACCAAGCTCCAGGTAACAATGTAAAAACAATAGCGGGCCCGCTCCGGGTACATAAGTCGAGTGGGGCATTAAAAGCGTTAATTATCTAATCGGGCACGCAATCGCGCGCCGAGCGCCGCTCTAACGAGGGCGGGCAGCGGCGGGACGGCGGCAGGGGAGGGGAGCAGTGGGGGCACGGGGACACGAGAGGGAGGGAGCGGCGGGGGGGCGGTGGGAACAGCGCGATCGCCGTCCCACATAAATCTGTCCACGCTGCGCCGGCGCACGGTAACGCACACATCTTGATCGCCGTCAGATGCTCGCAACCCTCAGCGGACCGGGCAACTGATCACTATGTATCAACGCAATTTAATTATATATATATATATTATTTAATTGGCAGTATATATATATATATATATATACTGCCAATTAAATACGATCCCACTGGAAAGTAATCGAGGACGTAGTAGTTGAACTTACTAGTTTAGAAAGCTGTACATTTTTAGAGATTCCAGCATCACATCTACACGGAAACACTGACGCCGGCAAGTTGCACCAATCCTTCGCTGTTCGCATTATGTAGGAACAAGCAAAATTCTTACTATATTTTTTTTTATATATACGAAACGACAAGACGAACGAGACATTCACTCGATATTTAGTGAAGCGCCTACCTATAACAACGTGGCGTTAGTTAGGTTGCTGTACTCAGCACCGGATTGCGATCGCCTCTCTAGGTGTTAAGTGTCGTTACTCTAGTAATTTCATAAGCTATAGGGCCGTTTTAACTGGAAAACAGTAATGTTTGCACACTACTGTCACACCTTGACGGAGACCTACCACCAGTCAATCTATACACACACATATTTTGATCGCTCGGACGTTAATGATCAGCTTAATTGTCGACTTGAGTTACATCCAAATGTTGTGGAGCTGCTGCACCGCGCGCGTGATGGGGATACGAAGGCTTCGAGATTTGTGATTGGTCAGTTTTTATTTACGTCCCCCAAACCGCCCTCCCCACACCCCTCCCGGGCAACACTCGTGAAAATTCTTTTGTGTGTCCGTTTGCTTAATTTAAACACCATCGACATTCCCAAATCCTTCCATAAGTTTTGTAACCACATTAACTCTTCACTTAACTTGCGATAACTTTGGTTCGTTAAGTGTTGTTCTTTTTCCACAATGGATTTTACTAGACCCATGTTTGTAATGACGTCAAATGCCTGTAAGGCTGTGGAGGGTGATGGGTGATCGCTCACACCACTCCTGCTCTTATACTGCAACACTATGATTATGTCATGGTGGTACATTTATTATATATCGATATTAGTTAGATAGACTGTGTTAATATTACTAACAAAAATCTATGTAGTTAGGAGATATCCAGATATCACGAGATCTCCGTTACTATCAGACGTAAACACTAAAAATTTGGAAGGGACAGTGCTTCTGTCTTTCAGACGTCAGGTAAGGATGTATTTCAAAAAATTCCTACTCCAAAGGAAGATACGAGGTTACAGCCAGCAAAGCGGGTGGGTAACAGCAAATGTTTTAAAATTATCATTATCATTATCAGCCGACAGACGTCCACTGCTGGACATAGGCCTCATAATTATGATACAATTGATTTCGTTCGTCGTTTATAATTAACAACAACAGCAACAAAGGCAAGTTTGATGCCATTGTTGTCAGCATTCACAATACTAAGATACTTATATAAATGTTGATAAGTTTCACGTTAAGTTATCAGTTGCAACGTTCACTTTAAGACGCTGCTGAACCTAATTTTAATGGTAAAGGAACCGTTACTCGCGCCGAGTGGGCAACCGGGAGCTCGTTAGATGTCGCCCACTCGGTGCATTACTACAGGGATAGTAATGAGGTATCAGCGATTGTTGACCAACTTTAGCAGACTTGTTTGCTTAACTACATTTATACGTGTATTATAGTAATATTGTCGCTACTCAGCGAGAAGGAGAAAGAATTTTTAGTAATTAAAAAAAAATTATATGGGCAATTATATTAATGTTTTACCAAGCCAGTCTTCGATATCTGGCAGTGAAATGTACCCCGCATTTGTAGGGGCGGGCCTCCATGGTCTGTATTGGAATCTCTTGTACTAGCAGTACAGCGACAGTTAATTTTCCACTGTCAGCTAAACGAATCCATTAGGTTCTGATAGGCGCCGTGCGACGTTTGTGATTTGATTACAGTTTAAGTAAATTAGATGTTGTGCCGTTGGATAAGTTGGTAGTAATAAGCTAAAGCTGATCGCAGCCGTCCCGCGCGGTGAGCGGCGCGTCGCCCGCCCACCGGCCCATTAAATGTTTGATTTACTGCCGAATATCAAATTAACTATCTTGTTTTAAATTACAAAATATCATTTCTGTAATATATTAGGGACTGTCCGTCGGAGATTTATAGGCGCCAGTTTGACCCCTCCCGGTTCCGAGACGCACACTTTTTTTGGAATGGGATATCCAACTTTATTAAACGAATCTTGTTTATTGGTATGATCTCCGTTTTGTTTTTATATTCGCTAGCCTCATCAGCGCAGCCTTTTACGGCTCTACGCGCATGGAAACAAAATATTTTTATTTCATACTTTGATTACACAGATAAATAAAAATCCCACAATAAACTCACAATGTTTGGTTATCGCCAACATTTACGCGTACTGTTAACAACTGATTAACCCTAATCTATACAACCTGACTTCATCTACATTTGTACATGAAAACAATAGCATTTATAACATATGTGCGAAGTCGAGGTATCCCGGGTTCGAATCCCAATTTTACTTCGACATCTGATGAACGAAAACATTATTAGTTAACTTTTGTATTCGAAGAGAAAGAGTGATAGATGAATAACCTTGACTGTCTCCTTGAGAGAAAAGTTAAAGTCCCAATAGTGGGAACATTAAGTGGGCAGTTTATTTATTTTAACCTCATGTCCGCGGGAGTCGGGTAACAATTTAATTATGCTAACACGATCACACAGTGCAGCTTCTGTAACACGAATTGACCCATTTGACTCATGAACTGATGTGTTTACCAAATGTAAGCATTCAAAACGTGCACATAAGTTTTCTTGTTTAGTTTAGTCCCAGCATCTTATTCAATAATTATGTAAATGGACTTAGAATATAATTTTTTAAAGGGTTGGATCATATTCACAACATAGAGATCTCGTACTTGAACGTAAGACTTATCTTAATTAACTATCCGTTTCTATACATAACTACGTTAAGAATGAAACAGATATGATTGTGTTGTAGAGTTTATTTACATTTATACAATAACGTCCAATGTAAACATTGTGGTCATTTATACCAAAAACACATATCGCGTAAACAGGATATTCACCACAGGAACCACCCCCCCAACCCCCCGACATGTTGTGTTAACAACATCATTTGATGATTGTCATAATATTTAAATGCAGAGCGAAATGATTGCATCAAGTTTTAGTGACGAGATAAATCTAAGCACAATGTCGCGTTTGTGGATGTGTTACATTAATATGTTTTAATAGTTTCGCATTATCATAAAGAAACCATTACCACATATGTGTGTGGTGGGTGAGCGCTGACGGTGGCTGCGTGCGCCGGCTCGTTAGCTGATGTTCTCATTGCTCCATAACAATAGCACCCTGCATGCACCTACGTGTGAATATTTGTTCTACAATCCATTTAAAGTCACATTATCAATTGCAATGTGTTTTAGAGCCGCCGGTTACTGGTGCTTTGAATAACTTAACGAATACTTATAAGCGTCAAAAGCGTGTTTATGGTACAGATTACGTAACGACCTTCATTTGAATATTAGAGGTTATTACCTAACCATCTTTTAACGTCATCATCATTACGAGCCGATAGTCGTCCACTGCTGGACTAAGGCCTACCCCTAAGATCTCCACATTGATCGGTCATGCGCTGCCCTGGCTTTAACGTCCGTAATAGTCAGCGTGGCCTCCGGTACCGCCGGATCCTAAGGGCCGTCGTTTGTAAGGTGTCATATTGGGGGATTTAGGCCATTCCCCACCACGCTGCCCAATGCGGGTTGATGGGAGTCTTGTAACATAAAAAAAGGATTTTTTTTTTGTTAGAATGTCACGAAGTTTTTTATAAGGGCAACGTTTATCATATACGTAGTGATAGATGACGTCAACTATTTAATAATTCATAATCATTCGAGTTCCCTGTCAGCTCGTTTCCAGCAGCGCAACACTGTGCGGCGCCGTCCACGACCACAGCGTGGTTCTTGGAAACCAGAGAAACGGGCTTATTAATATGGTTATATCGTAAATTCAACAACACCATGCAGTCGTATTTCCAACGACAGAACTAGTTATCAAATATAGTCACACATTATATGAAACTTATCAAACGTAAGGAAACTTTTATTTGTCGGCGTGGGCAGGCGTTAAGTTTAAGTTAGAACTTGGACATTGTAACATAAAGTGACACGGCGGACAATGAACCTCCGATAATAGTAGTACTAGACATCAGACGTGAAGAGTCCGGAAGTGATAAATATACTTGCTAACGATAATTAGTATGGTAATCGTAAAGTTTTAACTATTTTAAATATTCATATACGATGAAGAGTAATTAAGAAGAATTTTAATCAATTAAGGACTAAGGTTAATAATCTATTGAAGTAAGGTTATACTTTGAAATTTTATTATCTATAATTTATTCTATGATCTATAATATATTTTAATTGTCGTAAGGACCAACATAAATGCTTACCACTATACACCTACGATATAAATTGTATATCAGTTAAATAAAGTTCCTTATGAGCACATCCTGTTACCAATTCTTCTGGATGATTATCAAAATTTGTCTTTCAACATTCAGTGAAGGATACTTATATTCTTCGGACGTGTGAAATCAAATTTTCTGAGCAGAAATGAAAGCCGCACAAGCTGGTGCACAGTACTAATGTGATGAGCACCACCGCTGTGCCAAGAATGTAACGATGAGAAGAATTAAAATCAGATGATATTTAAGTTAAAATATTGTAGCCCGGTTTACAGTGACATGTTGCGTTAGAGATAAATCGTTAGTTATCGAATGGGTAGTTGCAATCGCCGAGGAGGAAGCTGAGGAGGCCCTCAGTGATACATCAACGACCATAAAAGGCGATGGCGGCGAGCTGCGGATTGATTTACAGCACATTATAAATCCTATTACAAAGTTGGTGATTGATTCGCGGCGCGGCAGGACCGCTAAAAATACTCATTGATATTGACACGTTGATTTGTGGCAGCCGGTCGCGCCATGATGTCACCACCACCGCTCATTTGTTTTAGTCGCCTTTTTATTGCGACGTGTTTCGAATACTTGCACTATAAATTTCCGACCCCCGGCGCTCCGTTCGAACGCGAGAATTACCTCTTGCATTGCGTGGACGCTGCATCATCGGATGATGGTTTAATGCTGCATTCACCTTATTCATAATGTTTATTTAATAACCGATATATCGCTGACCCACCTTTCCACCCTATCGTTATTATATGTATAATATCACGAAATAGTCGCATATTAGTAAATTCACTGTAACTCCACTCTTTTGTAATTGTACATAAAAAATCCTTATTACTACTCTGTTAGGATCTTCACTTTGACGTCAATGATTTAATCAATTCATTTATTATGTTGGTAAAGGAACAAAATAGTTTTGAAGGACACACAGCATCCATCAAGTATATTAAAGGTACGAGATTCTCTCCTTCAAACAAAACAGTCTCGAGTCCCAACAGAACGGACACAAAATTAACTAATTAGGTTGTTTATCATTATTCTAGAATGTATCTAGATAATACAAGTCGTTGTATATTATTGCAATGTTATCGTTAAATTACGTTTATACGTACGTCATCTGTGTCCAGCGTGTTACTTACCATGTCCTCCATTTGCCTTCAGTGTGCTCGTCGACTCCTGTGTCTCATTCGGTGATCGGTGTGATCATTCCGATGCTAATTTTATTACTTTCGTCCATCGGCAGCCACAAGAAACGATCCCTACTCTTGTACTGATTGATATCTTAATAGCGTCTTAGTCCTGCCTCCGACGAGACTGCTGTAGAGACGATTCTATAATTCTTTATGTGTCTGCATTGATCTTCTCTACTGTTTATTCCCTAAGGAAAATGTATTCCATTATATGTTTACATCCTTTTGTTTCTAGTTTTCTCCTCCTGGTCTCTAGAACTCTCTAGGACTCCTGAATCTATTCATTATCGTTATAATTAGGTGAATTTATAAATAACTGATTCATATTGTTCTATAGTGAATAATGTTATTGTGAATGTACTTGTGCGGGGAAGATTTATTAAATTTTGTTCCAACAAAGTTATTTGAGAGCTGAACATCTTGGAATGTAACAAAACACGATTTCACACAACGGAACATAAACTGGGAAAGCCATCAAAGAGCAATAAGCGACAGACAGACAGAGCTGCATGCTGCACCTACGGCGGCCGCGAGTTAATTCCCGGAGACCGTAACTCCTCGCCGCGCTGGAAACTAACCGTTTCCTTTATGGGGGATCTCACTCAGTCGAATTGGTCGCTCTCGAATCTAGGAAATTGTCTATAATAAGTCGCGGCTAATGGCCGAAACTGTGCAGTTTTCTTATCTTCAATTACTTTGAAGATGGCTTTAAATTTTGATGTCTGTCCCAGTTACTCGGAGGTCAGGTGAGGATTGGCATTTTACAGTCAACTTAACGTCGTCAGGGTCGCTCCTAAGAATCTTTGGAATAAAATATTTTACAAGCAAATTAATTAAATGACGTATCCTAGCTTTTGTGCAGTTTTGTAGGACCTCTCTGAAATATTCATAATCACAAAATTATTGCACTCCTCATTATCCTTTTTAGTGTATCTTTCAAACGAAGTAAGCTGTTATGTGAAACCTAGCTCGAAGTGCTGTTAACCTCACGTTGTCAGTGTACTCGTAAGTAAGGTTGGAATGTCTCAGACAGATATGAGGTCGTTACCTTTCTGTTCACATACCGTATGCTCTGTGGGGCCGCCGCTCTCATCCGGCCGCCGTTTATGGCAGTTTTCACTCAGCTCGATTGGCCGAGGGTAGGGGGCGCGGAATGACCTGCAACTGCTTTGTACTGCATTGTCTTGCGCTCGTTATCTATCGCCCGACATCGATTTTTTTACGGTTCACTTCAACTGAACGAAATAAGATGCCGTCTACATTTTCAAGGCGAACAGAAGTCTTTTAGCGCACTGATTCCTGACATACCTAGACTGATTTAAACGGGAATACTTAATGCTTTAAATATACTTCATATGCACTGTATTTTATAACACTAATTGAGATACCTGTCATTATAAATCATTATATTTTATAGCGTTAGATAACCGCTATTAATAACGCGTCATATAAACAAGGATTATCCTTGTACTGTGCGCCGTCCTCGATCGACTGGTGGGTAATGTCTGTAGGCATTAACTCCGATTATAGTAATCCCAATTTTTTGGTGTTCAATAACGATTTAGCAGATTATAGCGTTGGTCTATGTGTATGGTGATTGTATTCTCGTGCAGCTCGAGAAGAGTGTCTGAAGGTAGCGCCGCATTATTGTTTATCGCTGCGGCCGTAAAACTGCTTGAAACGGCGAGGCGAAGCAACGCTGGAACAAAACAACCCCGTTCCCTCATATCATTACCTTAGAATTAACATTAGTACGCAAACCTTCGAATGTACTATCGCCAATTCTAAGCACCAGTGCGTAAGGTCCAGAATTGCCCGAGGGGGGCGCAGGCTCTCCGTTTGGTGTTTACAACAAAGTTTCGCGCCACGGTGCCCCTGTACTCTTAGGAGAAGAGGGCTAAAGACTTGTTTCGTCTGCTGCTGCGGCAAGTGAAACCTGGCGCTGCTGTGCAAGGGATGGCCCGTAATGCGACAGTTTGTAAGCATGAGGCTCGGACGGGCAGGGGATCGGGGTGGGGGACAGTCGTAAAGAAATACATACAAGTTGCCTGTACCTGCAGGTCGTTGACTTTAATAATATATATCTAGCCTTTATAATACACGGACAAAGACATGAACGAGACGTTTTTTTTTTCAGTTACATTTCTTGATTACATATATTATGTTCACTGTTCGGAGCTTCAGCACTGTTCAGTTGTGACGTACTGGTGACGGTCCGTGGAAAGAGCAGGATTGTTAGAGACAGTTTAGTTAATTCAGCAATCTCTTTTTCTGATCATCATCATCATTAGCCGCTAGACGTCCACTTCTGGACATAGCGCTCTCCCAAAGATCTCCGCGCCGATTTATCCTGTGCTGCCTGCAAAACCGCCAAGCACTAGGAGTCGTCGTCTGTGTAGTTTGATATTGGAGGGATTTGAGACTTTTCTCACCACGCTGGCCCAATGCGGGTTGGTAGAAGCCAGAGCTTCGATTGTTGATTGGCGAGGTGCACCACGGGTGAGGTTGGCTCGAGTCCCTTGAGCTCTTATGCGGAACCCCTTATACTTATTTTTTCTGATGGCTAACATTAATGTGGTATACTACTGTTCGGTCAATGGCAATCTTCCCTCGCATTTAATTGTGTCTTTGTGAAAAAACATTAGGTAGAGGGGAGCGCCCGGTGCAGTGTTCACACATGCAGCGACAAGGATGGCTACGGTTAAAAAAGTTGCTATTAAACAATGAGACAGGGTCTGGGAGGTGCGGGGCAAATTGATAGAACAAAGCAAGTGATTAAGCGGCGTCGCCGATTGTACAGTGAAGCGGACCGTACGGCGGGCGGCGCAGTCGCGGGCCGGGTCGGGCCGTGCAATGAGCGATCGGTTCATTCCGCTCACGCGCGCCGTCCTCCGGCTCCTAATTAAAAATCGACCGATTTTTGTTAGCAAATGGACTTGCTAAACCTCCCCCCCTCCCGCCCCTCCCGAACCCGTGTCGACCCCTCCATCGCCGCTCCTGGGCTGGTCTCCTCCCAGCCACCCCCCGTTCTTCTCGATAATCGTGTAAAACAGGAGCGTGGACGTTTTTTAAAGAGCACTGCTTCGCTCGCTGATTTTAAAATGGTTAATTAGATGGGTGAGAGCAGCGGATTGGATCCGCTTCCGGTGACACTATTTGCTCGGCGCGAATTAGAGCATCCCTTGTCTTTACCGTTTTAATGTTAAACGTGTGAAGTTTTTGAACAAATACAAATTCAATTTATTTTTGGTCAGCTTAGTTTGCGTCGGTAGGGGGTGGGGAATGCTGTGGAAACATGTCAATTTATTAAAACATCATTATCCTGGGCGATGACGGAAAGGTTCAAATATTGTTAGCAAAGTAGTCAGTGTTTAGTTAATCATAGTTTACCAAACATTTAGTACAGTTATTTCCTATTTTTGTTATTTATTAGCAGTTCCTATTTCAAATTGTAGAGGTATGAGATTAAAGGTACAAGCTTTGGACCTACTCAACAATATGCACCCCAACATTTCAGACTTAATCATCATCATCATCAAAGATTTCGACATCGATCAGCCGGATCGTTCAGATTTAGGTTTATTTATTTATTGTACTGGTTAACGAAGGCTGTTTACTAAAAATGGAACCTAAAAGTTTTTTTTGTAAATTTTTTTATACAGTAAAGTGAAAAGACGAGTTGGATGTTTGCTTGAGGGTAAGTTGTACGCCTGCCCATGACGAGACGCTAGTTGCGATGCTATACAGGAATCCCTGGTTCCCGAGCTATAGGGAATATTCCTAGTTCGGGAACCACGAACGGCTCGTCACCTCAGACATAAGATATTGTGTCTCGTTACCCCAGTGATTAGACTAGCTACAGTGTCCTTCAAACCGGATGACAGTAATGTTCGCCCAGTACCGTGTGTCGGCTGCAATAGGCGCTGCGATGGTACCTACCCGGACGGTCTCTGACAACAGAGATACTAGTGGTACACCAGCATTGTTCAGATTGCTGTGATATGATAATCACAAAAACAGTTGACTAAGATGTGACGGTTCATTAAAAGAGTTGACTGATATCAGTAAACGTTACTATTCGTAAAAATTAAGTAATTCTTTTGATTTTTTTTGTTCGGTATGTATTGTTGACTTCCAAATTCAAAAACACGGGTATGCACAAAGGGCCGGCGGCAGCGTGCTGCACCTCAGCCCCCGAACCGGACCAAAAGGAAGTCTGTCGCTGAAAGCTCCGTCTACTTTTTCCTTGAAATTCGTGCACATAAGGTCACGTGTAGCTAATTTTTAGTGAAATCGCCTCCGACCTCTGCGGCGCCCTCAAAGGCTGTCCGGCCGTCAGTCAGCGGCGCGGTGGGGGTTGGCGGCGAGCGGCGGCAGAGGGGCGGCGGTGGAGTCCGCTCCCCCACATAAATAGCTAAAAATAAACCCTCGCCGTATGCAAGCGTTTCTTTGCCGAGCAGTTGCTTTGAGGCGATTTTAATTCGCTTATTTCGCTGGCGGGAAATTGCCAGGGTGTTCCGAATTAGGATCCGCGCGCTGCAGCAGAGGAAGCGTGCGGTGATGCAACGCTGTATCCGCTGTGTTGACATATACACAGCATTGTATCTCAACATGACGAACGCAACGAATTCCAAGTGAACATCTTGTCCTCTTTGTAACGGCCGGGCTGCAATTACCAGCAGTACGACGTCGTCGTCATCAGCCGATAGATGTCCAGCAGTGGACGTCTATCGGCTAATGACGTCGTTCAGGTAGGGATTTTTGTGGCTGAATTTGGGCTATTTCCCACCACGCTGGCCCAATGCAGGTTGGTGAGAGCCAGAGTCTCGTTTGTTGATTAGCTGGGTTGCACCACGAGCAGGTGAGGTTGGCTTGGATTCCGTGAGTTGTTGTGCGGGGGAAGGAGTTCGACGTCATATCATTCCTTTCAAATCATTAAAGAATTCTCCTTCTTATACATGCAACGGGGTGTAAGTGCGCAATAAAACAACTCACGGGACTCAAGCCAACCTCATCTGCTCCTGGTACAGCCTGCTAATCAATAAACGAGGCTCTGGCTCCCGCCAACTCGCATTAAGCCAGCGTGGTGGAAGATACCCCACATCCCCCGAAATTATCCTCTTTACACGGAGGTTTCTAATGCTCATCAGTACCGGAGGCCAAGCTGACCGTATCTTTGGGGGAGGCCTGTGTCCAGCAGTGAACGTCTGTCGGCTGATAATGATGATGATGCTACATGCAAGACAATGTCGATAAAATGTTTTTTGAAACGCTACAATCCTCAAGATGAGAAGAGTACTGGATATGAATTCAGTTGGAACTGTTGCCGTTGATATAGTTTACAAATATCATGATTCCACAATAAACGTACTGACCCGTTACAGTTAACGTGTATAAGTAATCGCTAAGTTGGAGTGAAGTGAATCCGCCCGCCCGCGCACTGCGGCCGGAGGCTGCGCGGCGGCGTGCGGCGGCGCGCGGAGGTCGGAGTGCGGAGGGCGGAGTGCGGCGGGCGGAGGTCTGTTCGCGTCAGCTCGGCGATTGTAAAGGCGCGATGTGATCCCACTGTGCGCTCGCAGCCGAACAAAAAACGTACTAAATTTTTCTTCATATACGAAACTGACTTAAAGCGAAATTAACCGACGCTCGCAAAGTCCGGGGACGCATTAACTTACCGCGGCGAGCTGCAGCTGCCCCGGAGACTGCAGCGAAAGAATTACCTTAAATAACGCCTCGGCACGGATTTGGTTTTTTTTCTCCTCTGCGTTCATCCGCTGGTGTGTTGTGGTGTAAGCGAATGTATACTAACTTAGAAACTGACCTCACTGCACAAAAATGCTCACAAGAATTTAACTTAACTTTACTTTGCTGTCAACGGAATTAACGCTGAGATACAGCTGACAATCATCAGCAGCCGATAGACGTCCAGTGCTGGATATAGGCCTCTCCCGAAGATCTCCACATACAGTCAGCATGGCTTCCGATATCGTCGGGCACTAGTGGCCGTCGTATGTAGGGATTCTTATGGAGGGATTTGGGTTGTTTCACCCCACACTGGCTCAATGCAGGTTGGCGAGAGCCAGAGCCTCGTTTGTTTGTTGATTAACAGGGTGCATCACGAGCAGGTGAGGTTGGCTTGAGTCCCGTGAGTTGTTGTGCGGGACCCCTTACACTCCCAATGAAATAGATATATCCAAAATATGATAATTATAATTTATGTCACTAAAAAATGCATCCCCTTTCCTTCTTCATCCCTTGTCAAAATTGTAAGCTTATTAAGAAATAAAAAATAAGATCATCTTTGTAAATGAGACTATGACGTTTGGGGCATTAGCGTTATTAATAAACTAATTAAAATCAACAGTAATGTGGTGGCCTGGTGGTAATTAATTACCAAAGTCTAGATAAAGTCGACAGGGTTCAATGTAAATTGGTCGGTTGTTCAGCATTCGCTAGACTCAGACATACTTAATGCATTACAGATCAAACTAGTTTCTATTGATCATTTGTTGAGTTATGATAAGAGATAATGTATTCAATGATTTAATTTCAGATGAGAACAATATAATAGACAGACAGACAAGTTGAATTTAATTTTGTCTCCATATTTATGACCAAAAACCGACTAATAATTGATTCCTGATGACACATGACGATGATGCTGAAGATCTTAAAGTTAACTCCAATAAATCTTAGCTTAACAGTCATTGTGATAAAAGTACTCGAATGTACTTATATTTACTATGATACTAACTTACTTCGCTGGTGGTAGGTCTTTATTGCTGGAGACCATCCAGGTAGTTACTACCGCAGCGGCTATTCATCGTCAACATCATCAGCCTATATACGTCCACTGCTGGACAAAGGCCTCACCCAAAAATTTCCACATGGATCGGTTCTACGCCGCAGTTAGTATGACCTCCGGCACCACCGGAGCCGTGTTTAGGGGTTCATATGGGGAGATTTGGGCGCTTTCCCATCACGCTGGCACAATGCGGGTTGGTGGGAGCCAGAGTCTCGTTTGTTGATAAGCAGGGTGCACCGCGAGCAGGTGAGGTCGGCTTGGATCACATGAGTCCTCGTGCGGGAACCCTTACACCCCAGCTACTGCAGCCGACCAACAGTAGTTAGCAAACAGTACTGTGTGCCGATTTGAAAGGCGCTGTAGCTAATGAAATTACTGGGGTAACGAGACTCAACATCTTATGTCTCAAAGCGAGGAGACAATGTGGTGCAATATATATCATAGTAACTAGCGCCACGTTATCGGCGGACGTATCACTTATCATCAGGTGATCGTCGCACTCATCGCGTTGCTATATTGAATAACCAAAATGTGAATAAGCTTCAAGTAAGTCAGAAGGTGCTGCAGGCGGTATATCAATGTTCAATTGTCTAATCTGGTTAAAAGTTAAAAACTATAAAGGCGGAAACCGGTCGCCTACACTGCCGTGTGGAGTGCCATTTAACCGGTTCCGGAAACCACAAAACTCCACTATAAATATGCAATAGTAAGCGCGTTGTGTTTACCTTATTAATTAAACGCAAACTTTAAGTTTCGTCAGCTGATTTATGGGTCAGTACCGATGTAGGGAAATTGTTCGGCAATTCCCGACGGATACAGTTGTAAACTTATTTATATAACTTATGTGCATACATTAGCTCCGCATTAATGCATATGCATGTAAATTAGTTTATTTTCTATTTGCCTCATTAATATTTTATAAGCACTAATGTTGTTACAATTGCCCTAATAAAATGATCAATACAGACACCATTCATATTTCATTATTGTTTTACTGATCTATATTAGATAATAGATAACGTGAAGATTATAATATAAGAAGTATATAAGAAGATATATAATATATACATGATGATTTTTGATAGTTCATTATTCATTTCCACGTCAACAAGGAAATTGATGAACAAGGTACTAAATCACTAAATCTTTAGTTACTGACCTTAACAGAACTTTTGTTCTAAATGATCAATTACACGGTTCATGAAAGATATCATCATCAACTGATAAATGTCCACTGCTGGACAAACGCATCCACCCCGTATGAATAAAGACGAACATAAAGCAGGAATTAAAGCCCTCCTGCGATGACTGGCATATGTATGTATTTATGAATATAATAGTTTACAACCTCTTCTGTTGCCTCCTATATCACTATCCTACCTCTTCAACCCTTCCTCGTTCAATTATCTGTCACTTTTCTTCTTCTCCGTATATAAATAATTATTTACATACATGTGTACATATTTAATGTTTATGCGTCTTTGTGTTTTATTTTCCTTTTCTTTTAAAGTGAGTTCGCGGACCCGATATCCGCGAGCCCCGAGTCCGATGAAGCCGTATTACTCGTCGAAGAAACTAAGGGCGCAAACTTCATAAAAAAAATCGACTTAAAGAGTCAAAACAATTGTTTTTTCAAGACTTGTTTGTCTATAAATACTTTGTGCTAGTGCATCGTTTCCCAACTTATTAATTCTGTTAGATAAACTATTGCATAACAATAAATTATAACAAAATATACTCCGACTAACTCGCATTGGGCCAGCGTGGTGGGAAATGGCCCAAATTCTCCTCATTATGAATCCCTACAAACAATGGTCCCTAGTATCGCGGGACCGATCGATTTGGGGATCTTTGGGGGATGCGTATATCCAGCTGTGGACATCTATCGGCTGATGACGATGATGATACTTTTAATCCATGAGCCTGGTTTTGACTCGTGAACTTCGTCTATATGACAATAAAAACGATAATTTAAACAAAGCTTTAAACTAATCTGCTTTCAGAAGCTTCATTATGATTGCTAATTTGTATTCGTCTCAGTTTACCGAGTGGATCCATGAGTTTATACGGCAACGGTTCCGCCTCCGCAGCATCCAACCTGTTCCACTTCCGATAGTGACAAGTGAAACATTTGAATGATCACCATAAATAAAAATGCACAGTTATTTATAAAAGCTTTGACGCAATCAATACACAGATTGCGTCTAGATGTGTTTGAACCTAGACGTTGGGGAGAACAACGGTCTCATCTATTGATCCTGTTCGAAGATTACAGAATACTTGTTTTGCGATATGACCTGGATGTTTGGCGATATAACCTGGAGACATTGGATTCGTCGCCGCATAACGGAATGCTGTAGCCGTGTTGACGTCCAGCCAGCGCGGGATCTAATGCCTTCCATAAAAAGTAAACACGTTTGCGTTATTGCCGCTTTAAGAGATCGTTTCCACTCTAACGATTGTTTTTATGCGCGACTTGTGAAAACAAATCCTCCGCCGATACTTATGCTTTCAACCTTATTGATGATGATGACATTGAATGATTCGGTCCGTCCGTCCGTCCGTCCGTCCGTCCGGCTGTCCGTGTGTCCTTCGCGTCGATCTTCACTAATAACGCCTCAATTTCTCCGGCGCGCGACGGATGCGGCGTCTCGCTCTCACGCGGTGATTATTCCTATCACTTGTCATTATTCCTGCTGATTATGGAAACCTGGTGAGACCAGTGATGCGCCGTGCCGCCGTCCAACTTATTCAACTGTTATTTTTTGTATATCTAGAAAAAGTTTAATAAATATCAAATATGTCTAAAAAAATTACAGTACATCTTCATCGATCGCACACGGCGCCGTGTAGTTGGCCCCCTCACGCTGTTACCAACGTCTGTCAATTCACTGCTGGATACAGTCCTTATCGGAGGCATTGTAATATCAGATTCATCAATCTTTTGTTTTCGGAAATAATTAATACATCTTAATAAATTTCGTATGTTAATATCTCAGGATCTTGGTTATGTATGAAAGCCCTCGTGGAACGTTGATCTGGTGAATGTGGCGGAAAACCGCTGGAGTGGGTCGCGTTCGATGATCGGTGCTTTGACATAAGCCTATGTCCTGCTGTGAGCATTTATCGGCTGATTGATAATGTTTCGCAGTGAATATCAACGACCGGCAACATTATTTCTTTATCTAAGAATACTATGTAACCTCGTACCAGAGGATTCTTCTCAACACTTTGTGTCACATTTTAATACGTACTTCTACGTGTTGTCCGATCGTCAGTTATATTGAATTGTTTTAATTTCTAAATATGTAATCAACGAAGTATAAAATACTTAGCGAGTCTTCCTCCACTGAGCTACTTGGTAATGCTTTTTGCTTGTGTTCGCCGTGTTTATGTTTTGTGTGATAGTGTTTCTCGGAGCACGGCCGCAGCCCATCACTACCCGCACCCACTAATCACACGTAACGGTTGCCCATTCGTCACCGTCCTCCGCGCATCATTCACGACGCCGTGATGTGCCCGCCGGGCGGCGCGGCCCGTCGCACCCTTAACGCAATAGACAAAGAGTTCAGTTTTCATTGCGCGAGGCGTATCGCTGAATTTGTTGAGACGAAGCGTCCAGCGGCAGTGGAGCTGCGTCGCATCGCCGCCGCGGAACATCACGTGCGCGAGCTCGCCCAGTTTAAAGATCTCGCTAAGCTGGACCCGTCGACCGTATGTCACGGTATATTATCAGAGCCTCTTAATTGAAGATAATAAGGGGGGACATGTGTCTTTGTCGCGTTTTTATAGGGTGTAAGAGGGATGGGAGGTGTTTCGGTTTTTTTTTTCTTTTGAAATGTCGTTACGTCCGGCTATTCATCCACGTCAAACGTCCATTGCCGGAGGGTATCTATCAATTTTTTTATAAGAATCACTTAGAGCTGATCAATTATCTGCTAATCATTTGTCTTCTGGGGAATTACTCTCGTCTCTCATTGTGTTTGTTTACTGGCGGGCTGCTTAGTGGACAACTTACATTCGTATTTGAGCAATAAAAAATCTTTAAGTGTACAGCCTGATGTGATTCAAGCGAGTCCAAATATGTAAAATGTGTTTATTGTTTTTTTTTATATACATTGGTTTTACGTAAAAACTAAAATCTAAAAGTAATTTACAGAATGTTTTGAAAGTCTCGCAATAATTGTTCTAGATGTATCCTTAACTCGTTCGCTAAAAATGCCTAGCTACATTCAGTTTGAGATTATGACGAGACACTTGGCAGCGAGATGAGACCTTCCGTCTCATTGCAACCGCACGCGTGGAGCGGTGCCCAATCGATCCGGTGCAGCACAAGTCGCGAGTGCAGAGCCGGTGCAATCGCCCACCTCTGGGCTCTAAGTGCTAGTGTATAAATCGCCATTGCTCCAAGATCGCCCACCTGCATCTGTGGGGCAATACCAATCCATCCGTGCGGGGGCGCGGAGGGTGCGAGGGAGGCCCCCGGGGGTGGCGGCCGGCCGCTGAAGTTGACGGGACGTCTTCGAGGGGTATTTAATTTCGTGTAAATGACGTGGCCGTTGGAGACAGCTTTCCGTGACGTTTCACTGACGTCACTAGCAACTCAGTGACGCTGACGTAATGTTTCACAGCCTCGGTTGTAGACAAAATACATAGATATAGGTAGGGGTAAGCTATTTATGAAAAAGTAATGGGGGTGCTCTTTAATAAGTCCGTTTTGTGTTTCGACAATGTGACGGAGTCCTCGTAGGCGTCCTAGATCGGATGTGTCTATTCTGAGGGAAAATGTCTAGATATCTGTGAAATGGAAATCTAATCTAGATGTGAAAATGTGACATCTGATTTATATCTAGACATGAGTATTATTTAGATTAGTTAAACATTTTTAGGTTTTCCCCTTTCCTGTATGATTTAGACGTTTACAAAATGCATTTATTATCAAAGGGAGGAGGGGATTATTTTTTTTTTAATAAAACATTAACATGAACAATATCTCATTACAGTTAAATACTATATTGCATATACCCTACAGCAGTGCTTTCGTGAGCTGGTTACTGTGTATACGTCTAAAATGTTTTTTTTTAAATGTCCACATTCCCCGGGCGGCGGCCGCGACTTCTGCGCGAGCCCCCCTTATTATCCGAGGGTGGGTCAGCGTAGAGCGGCCCGGGGGCGGCGTGGGGTGTCCGTCACGTCACTGTCCCCGGATCGCCATCACGCCGCCCGAGCTCGTTTGTGTCCCGAGTCTCCAAGTTGAAGGGTTGCGAGCGAAAGGTCCGCGCCGGGCGGGCGGCGGTGCATTATTTTTTATCACCACGATGAACTCCCCAGCGGCGCGCGCGCCGGGGCGGCGAGCTTTGTTCCGCGCCCCGCGTACACCAAACGGAGGAAGTGATAACGTATTCCATTAGTTTTAATATACGCGAACTTCTTACATTTTAACACTGGTTAACTGTTTCACTGGGTTTCAAGTGTTTGCTTGCGTTGCGGAGCACGCGACGCGCCAACGACGCGACGGCGAACGTATTCGACAAACTTATAAACAATATCGTCGGTATAAGAATGTGTGTGCGTGTGCGTGTGCGTGTGTGTGTGCGTGTGTGTATATATATATCATAACGTGTAAACATATTAACACTCTTAGTCACTTCGGCTGTGATGCTTAAAAAAAAATTGTATTTCGAGTAGGAAAAACTTCATTGGAGTTAATGCATTCGTATTTCACCCGGATCTCAAAGCGACTGGGAAGTAGGTAGGGGGGGTTACGTGTTTTTTTTTTATTTGCCCGTATGCAATCACCTCGTCTTACGTCTGCTTGGCGCAATATCAATCCATCTGGCGGGCGGCAAACGGCGGGCGGTAGGCGGCGGGCGGCAGGCGACGGGCGCAGGGTTACCACGCCGGGATCCGTCGCCAGCACATCCTTAAAAAATACGAAAAAAAAATTAAATTACAAGTAATGATCTGGCTAAACAAAAAAATGAGTGATATTTTCTTACTGCCCATGTTTAGTTTTGAATTTGAAGTAAATAAAAGATATATAGATTTAATATACTGGTGATATATCATATAATTTTCTGGTGGTAGTGTCTCTGTTGCCGGAGACCGTCTAGGTAGGTACCACTGCAGCGCCTGTTGCAGCCGACAGACAGTACTGTGCGAACATTACTGTGATTCAGTTTGAAGGGCGCTGTAGCTATTGTAATTACTGCGGTAACGGTACTCAACATCTTATGTTTTCTAGGAAACTTGACAAGGACAGTCGTGACACCGGAATAATGTGTGTGTGTGTGTGTGTGGAGGCTATATATTTCGTCACTAAGTTTACCCCAATACCTAGCTATGTATATTGTTATCGCTCCCCTAAAACTGTCAATAATTATTTTCTCGGTCTAACCCTTAGTCTGTTTACGAGTAAAGAGGTTATCATTCCTTAAGAGGAACTCGACAACCCTGTTTGGGGGTGGAAGGCGGTCGGCGTCGGAGGTGGGGCGTGCGGGCGGTCGGCGTGGAGGCATCACGTTAGTCTTAAATGAGTGTCACGGGTGCACTCGGCTGAGGAGCGGCTGAGGAGCGGCGGACGGACGGCTCTGCAGCGCCCGATATTACCTCGTTACTTGTTATTGTACTGTTATGTTTTGAATTTTACTTTGCACACCTGAGAGCGCTGCGGACTGCCGCCGACGGGGGCGAGGCTGCAGGGGATGCAGGGTATGCAGGGGATGCAGGGGTGCGGGCGTTACGTAACACCGTTACCGGATGTGAGAACTTGTTAAAGTGTTTTCTTTTAGATATTACTAATATTGCTACTGAGATCCTGTATTGAGATGATACTGTACCAGAAGATGCGCGACAGGAAACAGTTACGCCATCATGCACTTCAAACTTCTTTTCTAATATCGTTATATAATAATGAAGCCAATTTTATTTCCTCATGATTTTCCTTGTTATATAACATTTTTATCATATACATAAAATCCTTTTTAAGGTGTAGTAGACCCCCACCAGATTTTTCCATTTCTTTCTTACCTCTGTCTTTTTAATCCAGTCATTACCAGCTAACTCTTCTTTTTTCTTTCGGTTCCTTCCACAGTGTCACTTGTCTACGTGACTTTTGTCGATCTTTTACCACTAGGTATATCTTATAGCAGCACTATAGCCTCGGGCTGTTAAGAATAGGACTAAGGAATACCCTGCCGGTCGTACAAGGCGACTAAAAGGGTCCTCGGGTTCGTGGGCTTTAAGGGTGAGGGCCATCAGAGCTCAATAAGCGAGGCTTAGGAGAACGGCACGTGCCTGTTGGTCGTGTATATGCCGCAGCACAGCGTAGGTGCTAAGGAGGACTTTTCCCTTTCGTGGGATGTTTTATCGAGAATCCAGGGGGGCACTGGTTCCGTAGAGACCCCGGAGCACCTCCTAATGCACTGAGAGAGACCACCAAGGGGGTTTTAGTGGATAGAAGCCCCACATAAACTTGTCTTTCTCCCAGAAGCAAGGTATCTTTAAAAAGATTTGCTCCACGATAAAAAAAGGTATATCTCGTTAGGATATCGACCTAGTCATTAACTTTTAGATTATATTCTAGGGCATCTATGATGTCCATCTTTTCTCTTACGTGTTCATTTCTGGTTACACTGAGTCTGTCATTGTATACCATAAAAAGTTGTAACTTTGTACAATTTTTTTTAAATAAAATGTTTATGATAGGAGTAAACTGGTACATGAACGAGTGCATAGCAAACATCATAACGTAACATTATAATGGGCGGATTCAGGTCTGATGCGGGTTCGTGTCGCCCATCCCGGCCGGGCTGGCCTGTTCCCTTTGCTCTGTCAGCCAGCAGCTTATTCAGCGTCAATCGCAGCTGCCGCCGCGCGACGTCTACTGCTGTAAGAGTTTATCTACTGCGTGTTCCCGGTCTCCTAGCAGACGTCCGATTGCACGGAGCCCTGGCGCGGGGAGCTTTAAAATGCATCTACATAAAACATTTTTTTTTATGTTTTTACTTATATGTAATTTTTAACTATATATTTATGTATTGATGAGCGGGACGTTCACCTGATCAACATGGCGCTAGTTAAGATGGTATACACTGCACCACATTGCACTCGTCGCCTTGAGAGACAATTTGTTATGCCTTGTTACCTCCGTAATTTAACTAGCTACAGCGCCCTTCAGATTAAAACACAATACTGTCTGTCAGCTGCAGCTGTCTAGGCGTTGCGGTGGTACTTACCTAGACGGTCACCAGTAACAGAGACTTACCACCAGCTGTATTCATTAGTTAACAAAGATTTCGTAAATCTTTACGAATATTCTAAAAAACAAATATTCCCGTTGAAGTAAACAAAAATCTGTCTTAATTTTTATATATTTTTTTTTATATTACTGAACATTTCTCGTTGTTACTGTTTTGATAGTCAGTTTGTCCTGCAACACTACCACTATACTTCTCGGCTGGCTGGTAACCCTTCCGACCGGTTTGTCCACTTCTGTCGCTACTTAAGCACAGCGCATTATCTTGTAAACGTCACTCCGGCTCGCTTGTTAATCAAACCACTTCCGGCGGCCGTTGCGTCGTCTGTCAAAACAGCTGACGCGCTTCCGTCACTTTGACGCACAGTGTCTGCTCAAGATCTTGAATTTTGTTTTGTGTCGCCTCGTCCGTATATGTTATATGCATCCAAATATTTGTTGTTATGCAAAATCACTACGCATGGAGCTGAACATTGCGTATACATATCGTCAAAGCTTTAACTGACGAGAATTGTTATATTAACGACACCCTAAGACCGTTAAAACATAACGAGACATGATAACTATTATATAATGTATGCAAGCAGAAAGAGCTGGTTATCTCCAAACGGGAAAGCAGATGAACCATAGTTAAAGAATCTCTGGATTGAATAGCTTTCAAAACAAAGGAACTTGTTGAAACTTAATGACATGAAGACAAAAATACCAGCTTATAGCAGTTTTCAAGTGTAAGTGACAAGAGGATCGCGAATGGCCAGGCGTAGTTGTCCAGAATACTCTATCCGAAACAGCGATCCTGTTCTGGAGGCGTACTTTTAATATGAAAATGGCAGCTACACCGGCGCGTTTGAAAACACTTCAAAGAAATTCAATACCATGTAGCCCTGGAATTAAACCAGGGTCCTCGGTATTACAAGGCCTGCGCTCAGCTACTTAGCCACGGAGGCAGTTAAAGACTTGGAATAATATACCAGCGAATTTTGAGACGCGTGTCTGTTATATACACAAGTCGAACTACCCGCAGACGTACACGTCAAACAGTTTAGTTCAACTATCGCGAGACGCAGGCGGCGGGCGGCGGGCGGCGGGCGGCGGGCGGCAAGCCGGCGGGCTGGCGGTGGGCCCGCTCGGGAGCGCTCACTTGCATTATCAACTTGCGACGGGTTGACGCGAGCATCGCTGTCGCTCCCACGTCCCCAAGTTTACTCCGCACCACCCGTTGGAGATTTCACTTCAGACTTGACGGCAGCCGGAACGAGTCATAAGCGAACGCGATAACTACATACGTATTTATGTATTTAACATACATGTTCACACAGCAGACAGAGGAAACGTTGGAGCGAAGAGTTTGGGAGGATTTTAACGTTTATACTGTTGCGATCTATTAATGTGAAACTTATGCTGTCATCTTAACTTCCCGTTACAATTACCAATGACAACTCTTGTATTGCACGATTAAGGCACTGCACAAAAATATGTGAAGCGAGAGGTTCAGGATGAGAGACAGTATACCAGTTCGCGCCCTTCTCCTGGAAATATGAAATGTTAAGTGTTGTTACCCTCAATAACTTCACTGGCTGTATTCTGGAACGCAGTAATATTTGCACACTACTGTTTGGCGGCAGGACTGAGAGCCGCCACTGCCGACGTGGACGGTCCCTGGTGACGGAGTCCGTCCATCTTTGTTAGTTAGGTAACTGGAGTTACAGGAATCCTTCGTCGTTATACCCGCGTGTGGGTGGTATCCGCTGGGTCGCGTGTCTCGCGCTGACACTGCCGTCACGTCGGCGTGCCGCTCGTCTCGCTCGTCCCGCCGGCGATGACAGCCCGCGACTGGCTCGTCCCGCGCCACTCGTGACGTGCAACGCCGTCTCAGTGCATTTCGGCGATGCGACTGCATCGATCGCGGCGCGCACTGGATTGACACATTGCGATCGGCTCATTTGTTCTCAGCACCGTTGTAGCTAATAGATGAGGTGTCACTGTCTCACCGCGGCCAGGACCTGGAAACACACACACTACAACACAAACACAGCGACGGTGTAATGCAAATACAGTTCTGTTTCGATAAACGCTGTTACCAGTCAGATTGATTTTTTTTTAAATACTCCCCTGCGTGCTGTGGGTCAGGGCCTTTATTTACATTTTTTCATTTACCATCATTTCATTTTTATTACAATTATATTATTTTTACATTTATTTACTTTATCTACTTTCCTAATTATCCTCATTCATTCTTTCCTTTCTTTGATTCTCTACTCTTCTTCCACACTTTTCTTCTCTATCGTTTTGCTTTCCTCTCTTCTTTCACTCGTTCCCCTCTAGAAGAGTGAAGACTCTTCTCGTTCTCACTTCCGGAGAAAGAGGTGGGGGGGAGAAGAGCCTGAAAATAAGCATCCACTGTAGCATTTTACTTCAACTGCTCCGTTTCTTCTTCTTTTCACTTTTTATTTATTTACAATTTCTTATGTTCTATTATTATTTTTACAATTCTTATTTACACTTTTGATTTTGCTTAATTCCTACTTATACTTTACTATTTATTTATTTATATTTATTATTCTTTCTATAGCTCTCCTACTATACTCCAAGAAGATTTTCCTACTTTCGTCCTACACTCATCAGAGAGGCGATGATTCCACTATCTATCGTCTTCTTGGCCTGCATTTCGCAATCTGCCCTTTCTCTTCCGAATAAGGGACAGGAAGTGAGTCGGATTGATTTAGCGAGATGTATCTTTCACGTTTTGGGAGAGCCTTATGTCCAGCGGTGGACTGCCGCGGGTTGACGCACAATACGATGCGGTGTAAACGAAGACCTTGTCCATTATCTGCAACGAATAGACAACGACATGCTTGCATCATTTATCGGCGGGCGACTCGTTGGATATTAAACTGTAAATCATAAGTATGAAATGAAATAAATTTCATTAGTGAACGTTTATCAAAAGTGCAATGAATAGTAACAGCGACACGAGCGGACAAAGACAAACGGGGGTCGGGGTCGCGGGCGGTGCGCGGGGGTGCGCCGGCCCGGTGGGGGCAGCAGAGCGTGGGAGGGGCGCGGGTGCGACCGACAGCCGCGCGGACGTCGCGTCAATGTCGGAGACTTGTCGGAGACATGTCGCTGACTCCGCTGGCCCTCGCGCCGCACTCATAAAGCGCTAGAAGCGACACTATCGTTAAAAATTTAAAATGAAAAGTATCCTCATCAGACATTTTAGAGCTAATGAAGATCGGCTGAACCGAAACAATGTTGTAATCGGTTTAGCCATTGCGTACCTATACACGGGATGAACTTGCAACAAACTTGTTTCCGGTTATATTCCTCATCTAACTCACGCAGCGGTTGATAGCAGCGATCAATTACATATAAGTTAGGACTAAGTACGCTTTAACTGTAATCATAATATAACTTACTTTAACTTATATTACTTAATGTATGGTAGAATATTTAAAATATAATTATTACCACGAATCATCATAAAGATATTTTTTTTTACAATTTAACAGTCAATGTTTACTGTGTATCTCATGTGGTGTTGCATTGATAGTTGAATGGTAATCGCGTACCGGAAGACGCAGTATTAGCAGACCCTGCACTAGGTCAATCGACGATCTGGTGCAGGATTGATCGTTGTAGAGATCTTTGAAGGTGGCCTATGCCAGATGGGAGTCTCATCCAGATGATAAGTAGCAGTAGTAGTAGTTACTAAATAGTTATTACAAACCCCCCCCCCCCCAGTTCAATTTTAAGAAAAAATCTTATAATATCAGTCTGTCAATTTTTGTAGTGTACATGTGCATCAAGGTCACTTCCGGCCGCTTCACGCCACCGTGGAGACTCCATCCAGTTGTGTAGCTGAGTTTGATTGCAGATTTAATGGTTACGACAAGTTAGTCCGACTGCGCCGCTCCACTTCCACTTCCACTTCCACCTGTTCACTGTAGACGTCTGCGAAACTTGACATTAATATAGAATCATACTTAAATTGATTCTGCTCCATCTGTAACACAAGTAGTTTAATATCTAACAATGGCGAACGACGGGATCATATCAGTTACACCGGCACCAGTCTGACCGATATCCGGTTTGTTTATAATCAGGTACCTCAGCTATATTCCCGCGGCTATAACAGAGATGGATAAAAGAGAAAATATTTTATAGCTTAAATAGCAGTATTAATAACACACAGTACATGTTATTTTTAGCAGCTATTATGTGTGTAACTGTATACTAACCGGATGTCACGTTGGGAACACCCCATTGTTAATCCAGACCCTAATGCAGATGTTAATATTATACTAGAACTTAATGTTGTAAATGTCAAGTGGGTCTTCTGTACCGGGGAGTGCGTAAGTACCACCGCAGCCCCTATTTCTGCCGACAAACATTGCTGTTCCAATTTGAAGACTATCATCATCATCATCATCATTATTTGCCCTCTTCAAATTGAAGTTAGATGATCAGATTGAGAAAACCAATTTGATCCTCAGCTGTTCTTTTTAACTGATACACTCCTTAATGTCGCCAAACCAATTCTTGCTCTGTGTACCAGGTGCAAGTTGTCCAAGAATTTTGCGTCCTAAGCATCAACCTTGGGAACTCATAAAGGGATCCTCTTTGAAGATGTCCGAAAAATAGGACCTTTCTTTGCATGACGGTTGTCATCAGACTACGTTTGCAGTTAGCTCTCTCAAGGACTTGAGCATAGGAGACAAACTGCTTCCACCTGATCTTAAACTTTCGACGGAGTCTCCACATCTCAGATGCTTGTAGACTGTGCATCTAGTGACATTAATAAGGTGACGAGTGCAGTGTGGTGTAGTATATGTAGTCCTAACTAGCGCCACGTTATGGGCACGTATATCACTTACTATCAGGTGTACGTTTCGTTCGTCTCATCGCTTCGTCGAATAAAAAAAGTAGTGCACGTGTATCAGCGGAGTGAGATGAAACTCAGTGCATCCAACGCAATTGCTGATGCTGCTTGTTCCGCCGGGGCGGCTACGAAAAATACGATCTGGCGAGATGTCACCTTTGGGGTAAGATGTGTGGCGATGGCGGATAGGAAATTAATATAATAAACTTACCGTCTCACCGCCGGATGCACTTGATATTGCACTGAAACATGCAGCAGCAGACGCAACTTGAACACGTGTCACGATATTACTTGTATATTTTAACTTCATTCCCAGGTACTTTTCTTTAACACGAATATTACAACGTAACAGATATTTTTTTTATTCTGGTAACTGACTACACAGATGAGATTATAAATCACTTTTTTTATTTCATTAAGAGACGAGAGGAGCGGGACGTTCACCTGGTGGTAAGAGATACGCCAGCACATAACAAAGTGGAGCTAGTTAGAATGGTATAAACTGCACCACATTGCACTCGCCGCCTTGAGATAAGATGTTGAGTCTCGTTACCCCAGTAATTACACTTAGCTACAGCGTCCTTCAAACCAGATCACAGTAATGTTTGCACAGTACTGCCTGTCGGATACAATAGACGCTACCTAATGCTATGCCTAAATGCAATAGAACCTACCTAGACGGTCCCCGGCAACAAAGACACTACCACCAGTAAACATTTTTTAGTGTAGTCCATTTATGATATTTCTTTATGTTGTTAAACAACTTAGGTATAAAACTGTTAATTAATAATTAGTGTTATAAATGGGATAATACCACAGTTTTTGTATGATGTTTATATCTTGATCATTGTCCACGTTTTTCATACACTGCTCTAAATGCTTCTATGTAAGGTTAAAACTTTAAAAATATTAAACACTTAGCAACTCCATCGCAGTGTAGAGCTCGGACCCCACACAAAGACACATCAAAGGAGTCGTATGCACTTGATCGCCGCACTGGCGTGATGTCCATCGATTGGGGTGGGGGCGCGCACCCTCCGCCCTGACAGAGTGGGGAGAAGAAAGCTTTAAAAACAGAGCCAGCGGCGTCTCCGCGACGACCCGATACGTCCCGGCCGGCCGGCGATTGCGAGCGCCGCTGCACACGGCGCTGCAGCGTCAGCACAAAACTTACATAAACTAATTAATGTCACGGCTACATTCAGGATCATCATCTAATCAGCAAAGCCACGCCGATTATACGCCTATACACTCTTTTTTATTTCACGAAACGACAACACGAGCAGGACGTTCACCTTACGGCGATACGCCTGCCCATATCACCGTTGCTTTCACTTGGATAGTATACACTGCACCAGATTGAGCTTGTCGCCTTAAGACATAGACATAAAGTTTCGTTACACCTTCAATTTCGCTAGCATATCCTTAAAACCGGATCACTGTAATGTTCGCACAGTACTGTCTGCCGGCTCCAATAGGCGCTGCGGTGGTACCCACCTAGACGGTCTGCAGACAATAGAGACACTACCACCAGATAAAATTACAACACTAATGGCATTCTTCAGATATTTGTGATTATACTTTAAATTGGACCTACGTCCAGCTGTGGACGTCCATCGGTTGGAATTGATGATGAAAATATGTTATACACCCATACAGTAAGTATAATCGTCTAGGCTTGAGGTTTTCCTGCTGGACCCAGTTCATGTATATAATGATGTGATAATCTTCACTATTATATTTATCTACAATGCGTTTTACCATGGGTCCATATGGTGATGTTATGTGAAATTGTGCTTAAGTATTGAACGAGTTTAAAAAATAATCGGGTATATTTTTTTGTCGACCGTACAACGCTGAGCGCAAACGGAAACACACGAGCATCAGTAATACAACATTCGTTATTTTTCGCCACCTTCTCAGCGTATTGATTAGCGCTCATTGGCGCCGGTCGCCGGTCGCCGGTCACAGGCTGCAGGTGTTGCATTGTGCGCCACCACCACTCATCCAGTATGCACACGGAATAGTTCCGTTCGATTTTATTCTGTGTAATGACCTATTGCACATTCCGCGTTGTACTTTATTGTATCAACAAAACCCTTACACTTTCGTTTCGAGATATTATAAATTAATGGGGAGATAAACCCCAACAATTGTTGAAGCTGTTACTGATGGTAGGTCTCTGCTGCCGGAGACCGTCAGTGTAGATTCCAACGCAGCGTCTATTGCAGCCGACTAACAGTACTCTGCAAATATTACTATGTTTCTGTTTGAATGGCGCCGTAGCTGGTGGGGTAACGAAACTGAACATCTTTTTTTTGTTTTAGTGGGAAATCTTCGAAAAGATACTGTCTTCTTGGGAGAAGTCAAAATTATGTGGAGATTTTTACCCAATAAAACCCCCTCGATGGTCAATTTCGGTGTTTGAAGAAGTCAGGGGATAGCCTGTCCCGGGATCTGTTTTATGCAGCCCTATCAGCTTAGCGAGTACTTCAATGATTCGAGACCATATCGAGCCATTGTCCTCCACAGAATCGTTTAGAAGACGATGATAACCTCCATCCTGACCGCCATCGACCCAGGGAGGCCCAACATCTGTCTCAACGCGACGAGCACGTTGTGGTGTTGTGTATATCATCCTACCTAGCATGACTATGTTGTGGGCAAGCGTATCAGTTACCATCAGGTGAACGTCTCGCTCGTCTCATCACTTCGTTGAATGAATAAATAGATAGTATAACTTATACGACGATCTGGAAAGGTTTTGCATTGCTTACTAAAATTTTACAGAGCGTTATGGTACTCCTCACGATTATATCTAGTTTTTAGTGTCATCATCAGCCGATAGACGTCCACTGGTGGACATGGGCGTCCCTTAAAGATCTCCACGTCGGTCGGTTCCGCGTTGTCCGCAATTTCTAGTACAAACGTGTATAGTGCTCGCAGTTTATGGAGTTATTGCCTAAACCATTACAGTAAGTCTATAAAGTAAAATAAAGAACAATAATGTGAACACGCAACGCGGATGCAGTCGCTGCAAGGGACAAAGTTTCCCGGTGAAAAAGAACAAAGCGACAAGGAAATGCAGCTGATTACGAGCGAGACGGACGGTCAACCGGAAGCTTGTCTGCTTACGCGTCACCCGAAATTACTATCGGGGGGAACTTTTCAAATTAAAGTTGGAGATTAAATCGACTTCAGTATGGAAACGTAAGAGTTGCGCGGCGCGGAGGCGTGGGCGTGGGCGTGGGCACCGCACTCCGGGACGGCGGCCTCCGATCGGGAATTCGTTAACAGCTTCACGGGATTAATTAGCTGCCTCCGTTATTATTTTATTTGCGTTCACTTCTTAGTTCACGATCCTGATCCCGGCTTTGAAGCATCTGTGTTAACTGCTACATGCATGCATTTTATAATGCAAGTTATTAAGTAGTTATTACCGCTTCTGGTGGTAAGTCTCCGCTACCGGAAACCGTCTAGGTGGGTACCGCCGTACAGTGTGCATACATTACTGTGTTCCTGTTTGAAAGGCGCTGAGGGTAGTGTCATTACTGGGGTAACGACGCTTAACATCTTATGTCTCGCGGCAACGAGCGCAAAGTGGTGCTGTGAATACCATCCTAGCTCGCGCTACGTTGTTACGGGCGGGTGTTTCATTTACCATCAGGTGAACGACCCGTTCATCTAGGCGCTTCATCAAATGAAAATAAAACTTAGTTCATGAAGTTCAAGAATTTTCATCATAGCTAGTTTCAAGTTGTTATTGTCTTTACTATTGTAACGAGATCGACAAATAGTAATTAACTTTTACTTAGTTCATTGTGTCCTTACAACGCGAAACTAAGAATTACTTGTACTTTGACTGTATTTGATTCTTCGTACTTCAGTACTTTGACATCATCAGGTCGCTGTGAAAGTCAGTCGATCAAGGTTGAGGTGTACCTCTTCTATACTTATCTCGATTTCATAATTGTTATGCCGGTTAATTACTAGTACTTATCTCTAGGTTACTTCGGTATAATTTAAGTTATTTTTTTCGTATTAATAACTCCGATGGTTCAAGATTTAAAGGAGAGCAATGATGTGCTGTTTTTGTAACAAATACTCTAGGACATCTCTAAAAGTTTAGTACATTAAGTGCGAATTCTTGGAATACCGTAAGTTAATTAAGGAACAAGTTACACGACAGCTTAATTTGCGACTCATAAAGGTTCCAGTTAAGCAAGTGTTTCTACGCAAATCGTTTAGCTCGGTGCAGTTAATAAGTAGTTTGTTGGTATATTTCGAAATAGTTTCTTTCGGTTCGACAGTTCGCTAATACGGGCGCCCGCAGGCGGCGGTTACACGGCGGGCGGACAGCGGGCGCGGCAGCGGGCGCGACTCCTGTGAAATTTACTAGCGGTGATCAATTCATCTAAAGTAAATGCTAAAGCAAACTCAAGTACAACGATAGTTATATATATATATTTTGTTTTTTATTTAACGAAGCGACGAGACGAGCGGGAAGTTCGTCATCATCATCTTCATCAGCCGATAGACGTCCAGTACTGGACATAGGTCTCCCTCAAATAGTCCTACACAATCATGTAAGGATTCAAATGGGAGGATTTGGACCATTCCTCACTGCACTGGCTCAACGCGGGTTGGTAGGAGTCAGAGCCTCGTTTGTTGATTAGCAGGGTGCACCGCGAGCAGGTGAGGTTAGCATGGATCTCGTGAGTGTTGTGCGGGACCTCTTACACCCCTAAAAAGATATAAGAAATACAATCAAAATATTCTTATTTATTTATTACGTACTAAAAAAAATAATGAAGTTTAAAAAGATACCTTAAGTTATAATCTAGCGTTTGACGTTGAGGGTAATTGGAAACGCCTTGAATACAGTTTATTTCAGTAAATGTTTGAACCGCTGCAGGGTTGCAGTGCGGCTGCAGGGCGTCACCTGCTTTTAAATCGGCAACTTTTCGCTGTTTTAATTAACTTGACGTTCGCAGTTACAAATGTTTTGATTTGTTCGCAAAGCTCCGCCGCGCTGAACGCGAACTGCATTTCTTAAGCTCCCGCAGCAACGCCGGACGGAAGTTACACGCTGCGCCGATGTGTGGCAATTATGAACTGTTTTACTCGTGAATACAGATTTTAACCTTCGGCGGCAAAACTCATTCCCTTACTTTAGACTTCCTAATAAAACTCGGAGTCATGCAGCGAGCAATGGAGAGGGAGATGATTGAGGTAGCAAGGTGACAGATACTGGTCTACTAGTTCCGCGTTTAAAATGGCAATGGCCAGGGACGTAGCTTGTAGAATCGATGGATGTTTGAAGCTGCCGGACAAGAAAGTGCAACGTTGGCAGATCCTACAGGAGGTAGACAGATGACTAACAAAATTGCTGGGAGCCGCTGGACTCAAACAGCGCAAGGACGTGATTTGTGGAATTCATTACAAGAAAAGGGGTGTATGGGGTTCGCACAACAACTCACGGGATCTAAGCCAACCTCATCTGCTCGTGGTGTAACCTGCTAATCAACAAACGAGGGATCTGGTTCCCCTCTCTAACCCGCATTAGGCCAGCGTGGTGAGAAATGGTCCAAATCCTCTCATATGAACCCCTACAAACGTAAAGGATCTTCGAGGGATGTCATGTTTAGCAGTGGACATCTATCGACTGACGATGATCATAATGATGATAACAAGAATCCAATCAACAGCTGAGGGCGTCCATCGGATGATGACAGGATGTTAAAGCAAACTTTAAATTTTGTTTATTATTCTCCTTCTTCTCAAGGTCGTGATGGTCTTAAATTGACTTTTTTAATGTGTCAACCAGCTGCCTCCACACCGCTCTGTTCTGCCTTCGGTTGCGTTAAAGTTTTACATTACTCTAAATCAACTCTTCACTAGAAAGGTTTAGTATCGTTTCAGGTTTGATAATGTTGTCATTAGGTTGCCTGTACAACGTTCCCTCATCAAAGCCGCCCCGCGGTAGCACCACTGGGGCTTCCCGATCGGGTGTCACTGGTGAACGTCAACCCTCACGTAAAATGTACCCTCAACTACCATTTATTGCTTAGATATTTAATTTTCCTTCGTTATGTCATCTTATGTAAGGAAAAATTACTTTGGGGTGTTAAATACATATTAATTCGGATATTAAAAAATATCTAATTTTAGATTTCAGGTCTGAAGTTTTAAGTAAAATTTAGTCGGTAAAAGAGAAGTCTGGTTACGGTACTAATTAGACTTTAATAGGCTCAGCTGGAGCACGTCATGCGGGTAGGAAGTGACAAGTCGAAACGTCACTTTGGATTTTCGCACCGACGAGGCTGCCCCGTCCAACTTCCGGGAGTTTTAAAAAAAACTTTTTCGGCAAGTTCGTTGACAGAGTAGACATGAACTACTTAGCGCATAGCTCGTACCAAGCGCACGGCTTCAAGTATTTATTTGAGAGCAAAATTTCTGGCAAACCTTGACAGCTACAGTGCGCATGCTCTTTTTTCTTTTTACAACTAAGCTAACTTAATTTGATTTTGTGTTATTTGTTAAAACCTCATCTAATTAAAAAAAATCTGATTATTTCCGAGACCGCTCAGTTGATGATACATACTAGTTTCAAAGTATGAGGATGTGACTGTATACATTGAGGGCAATTTTAATTCGTCATTGTCATCGCAAAACACTGCTAAGTGTTAAAGTAAAAAATCAAGTTACTTTTGATCAAAACACGTCCACCAATAAAACTAACACATGCTCGCCGACCCATCGGGTACACCGTATTAACTTTAATTAAAAGGTACGGTGAACCCGGCGAAAACAACCCCGCAAAATAAGTGACTTCCCAAACACATAACCCGAAATTGGATTACGAAGGAACGCGACCTCTCACCGCGACTCCCTCGTAAATATTTAAAAAAAAAAAACTTAGTCCATCCAAACTACTGCTATCACGATCTCTTAAAGCCGAAACTGCTGCGGCGGGGGTCCCGGCGCCGCGATATTGGCCGGGCAGGTAGCGCCGCCGCCGCCGCCACCGCCACCGCCACCGCCCGGATCCCATCACGGTATTGCAAAAGGAATCAAATTAGATACACAATAAGCGCTCCGCGGTCCGATTTACATAAGTATCCGAGCTATTCGCTGCCCTGATGCGAGATTGCGGCCGGGACAATATTGCCCGCCCGCACCGCGCACCCCGCACCGCGCAACCCGCACCCCGCGTCACGCGAACCCGCACCAGCACCACCCCCGCCCCCACTCAATAACGCGCTGATCGAAATGTGCCCGCCCCGAGACCTGTCTCTAATGAAAAACTTGCTTTGGCAGTACATATACTAATGCGCAAGGATTACACACAAAATCCGGAAGCGTTTCACATTTTTCAACCCTTTGTTCTCCGGCTAGTAAGAATATGACTAAGGTAAGCTCTGCCTGTCGTAGAAGGCGACTGAAAGGGTCTAGGAGTTTTGCGGGCCTTTATTGCTTGACAAGCTAACCTGCACGGGACAGCGATGGTGCCTAAGGGGGTTAAGCCTCTCTTAAGAGACGTACAACAGAAAGTGTAGAGTGGAATTCGTTCTGTAGTAGATCCCGGACCCTCTCCGAATGCACTAATACACTCCACCGAGAGGGTTTTAGTGAGTAAAAATTTCACATAACCCTGACCCTCCCCCTCATATCAAAAAAATTAAGTTACCACCGCAAAACCTATTGCCGCTGCCAAACATTACTATGTTCCAGTTTTTGAAAGGCGCTGTAGATAGTGTAATTACTGGGGCAACGAGACGACACCTTATGTCTTAAGACGACGAGCGCAATGTGGTGCAGTGTACATCATATTAACTAGTGCCGCCACTTTGTTATAGGCAGGCCTTTCACTTACCATCAAGGGAATGTCATGCTTGTCTCATCGCTTCATATTCTCCATACCCTCCTCTCGGCTGTTGAGAGGGTGACGACGTAGATCATCAATGCAGACTGCAGTAAAATTTCCAATTAATAAATTATTTGTACTGCATCCGAACATAAAGTGTAAGGAGACGGCGAATCAAATTCGAGCGAATTTTCATATCGGACGTTAAATAAAACATAAAGTTGGGGAAAACTGCCCCTTAATAAAAAGTTCGCAGTTCATAAAATAAAATTCGATCGGGCGCGCCACCGCACTACCCGCGGATACGGAAACGGTACTTGCTTTGTATTCATTCCATTTATCCGGACACTTGCCGTCATCATCAACCGATACACGTCCACTCTGCTAATCTGGCGATACCAAGAACCATGCTCGCTGGATCAATCGATATGGAAATCTTAGGGAGAGGCCTAAGTCCAGCGGTGGACGTCTGTCGGCTGATGATGAAGCATTCTGCAAAGCGACTTCTTGTAACAAACATTAAGTTCACCTGCTTGTATTTACATATGCCCACAAGGGTTGCGCAGACCGCCATAGCATACCTCATTAAGACGACAGTGATAAGTTCATTTAATTAATAACAAAAACATTAACATACTCACATACCCATAACTTGGGCGGACAGTTCTCAAAGTGGAGTTGTATCCGGTTTCATCAAGCATTAGTCAGTGTTAAATAACACAGTAAAAGTGTTAGGTTTAGAACGGCAGGTGTTAGCTAAGCAGGCGACGCAACGACACGCAGCTGTTTACTTAAAACAGGCCCGCAACTTAATAATGACTTAGGTCTAAGTATTTACCTCATTTATTACAAGGTGGTATCTTAACGTATATTCTGTGGAAGTTACCAATGTCTGCAAACGGTGCAGATTATTGTATTTTGTCAAGAGACGAAGACGGGATGAGGAGGCCAGGACAATCTTCGTAAATTTTAAGCCTCTTTTGTTAAATGTCGATGTTCTCAGTTCAGCTCAGTAGGTAGCGTCAGACACGCCTTCTCATACATAAACGTTCTTTATAAGGGTGCGATCTAGCAACAGTAATGTAATTTAGTACTACAACTCCTAAACCTCCATCAGCAGTCCCTCTATTACACCCCTTTTTTGCGACAGGAGTTTCGAAATAAATCTAGACACATCACGGCGGGGACGGGCCCGGCGCAGTCCGCGGGCCGGTCGGACACTATCTTTCAATGCGGCATACCAGCCGATATTAAATCCAGTTCATTCTATAAAGAATTCCGATGGACTCCCCTCGTCCCCAGCGTCCCGGCTGCGACCCCTCGCCGACCCGCGCCGACCCGCGCCCGCCGAAACAAAGGGTTCGTAGCTGTCGGTATTTTTGCGGATCCCACTTCGCCGATTCAAAAGTAATGCACTCGCGCGCTTCAGCTCCAAAACCAACCCTCATCTATCCAGCATGGTGTGTAAATGGCCTACACTCTACTTACGAGAGAAAAACCAGTTTCCCATCAGTGGGAACATTAACACGGCGGGTTGTTTGTTCTTTTAATAATATTCGAAAGAAAATTCTCTAATCGTTTACAATATCATATTTTAATCATAACATACATATATATATATACTTTAAACTAACTTGACGATACTTAAGTTAATAGATTGTTATAAATTATATTTGTTTAATTTGTTTCAGGTAATTACATATCGGCTTCAAATAAGAAACTTTGTATAGCGTACGTAAGTTTCCTTATACATATATATATATGTTACGTACGATATACAACTATGGAGTTATTGTTGATACAGTCATACAGTTATTAGTATGCATTTAATGGTCATTTTCTAATCTTTCTATTGATATTGTAAATAAAAAAAAATGTAATACGAGAAAACCATAAATATTTTTTGAAGAACAGAGTTAGAGACTGATTAGGTACTCTACTGACCCACACAAACACTGACTCACGATTACTCGCATGCTAAGTATGTGCAGTTTCAGGGTTCGAACTTGTCACCCTGGTGCAATTGAACACTTGTATTCGTTTATTACTTACGGCGGATGATTAAGCCGGTGTTATCCCGTGATATAAAAAGGCGAGCATCATTTCGGCGGGAGTACGTTTCATTTCGTGATGCTTATCCAGGTGAGGATTCCCATTAACGTGGCCGCCTCATCCCGGTCCCCGGGATTGCCAATCATCCCGGGATCAAGGACGGCAGACCCGGCGGATGTAATTTAGTGCATTTGGAATATTCAGTAATACGTTGCGTTTCACCGTACTTGTCCGTGTGATAAGTGAATGTTGAAGTACTCGTAACAAATTTTTCTTAGACAATGTAGAATATGATGTAAAAAAAAAATATATGTAGTTTCGAATCGATGAATGGTGTTTTTAAACTCCATCGAGCAAAGAATCTTAATATCCAGATGTATTAGTATACGGTAGATGAATAGGTGCAGGAGAGCAAAGCTAACAATCCCCACGATTCGGGAAATAGACGCATGGTTTCCAACTGCGGCATTTTATACTAAAATTAAAGTTTAGGTTTCAAAAAAGTAGTTTTAGATGGATATTATCATATTGCTATCAGCTTTAAAACACCAGCGCTGTGAGTGCAGACTGATAACGTGTAAAAGTAGCTAAGACTAACGTCGCCAGAATCATACCCAATAGAAACTGCGTGGGATTATTTCTGGGGTGAAATTGTAGTGTGCAAAGATTTTCCCTATCCAAATATTCAGATGAAGATATAAAAAAAGTCTTGTACCTATATTGTTTCAATAGTTTCTCAGGCATACTTAGATCTATCCTCGAGCCTTGAATAAATTAAAGTAAAAGGATAACACAGCCTCAAAGGTCTGTGCGAATGTGTTTTGATTGGCGTGAATATTTATGTTACTTGCTACCGCCTCCTGGTCGTGAGCAGGACTGTCTGTCCATCAGTTAAAATCTTGCTCGTCTCGGCGTCGAGTTAAATTATAAGGAAAATATACAACCCTTACTGATTATGAAAGTAAATCAGAGCCGGTGACCCCGGGGCTGGGGACGAGTGATATTTTTATTTTCAATTTGTAATTGGCGGCGTCATTAATCAGGCACGATCACTGCCAACTTACAGTGACGGATGATGCAGGAGGCGGGACGGCAAGATAATTGGGCATTAACTGATGGCCTGTCACTTACTGCGACATGGTTAGCCTGCCTTCCAACGGCCCGAGGAGTCGATCGCGCTAATTCAATTTGCTTAATAGTTTTTTAAATGTTCTCACGCAATCAACTTTTTTTATTTCATTAAGTAACGCTACTAACGAGATGTTCACGTAATGGTAAGTGATACGCCTGCTCTATAACAACGAGACGCTAGGTAGGATCACATACACTGCGCCCGTCGGCTGGGACATAAAACGTTGAGTCTCGTTACTCCAGTAATTACACTAGCTATAAAGCCCTTCAGACACTGTACTGTCTGTCGGCTGCAACAGGCGCTGCGGTGGTACCTACCTAGACGGTCTCCGGCAACAGAGACACTACCACCAGTAGATTAATCTGCAGATTACATTTTACCTTTTGGGAAATGTCTTCCAGTTAGATCTTCTAAAGGTCCTGCACTTCAGACCTAAGTGGAGTATCAAGTAATTTAAAAATGGTGATAAGACAGATACGCAAGAGTCTTCTCTACTTATCTTTACATAGTTTGCATCATTAATAACTGAAAGAGAATTAAGAGTAAATGCGTTTCGATTCTATATTCTCTGGACCATTGGATGAGACCTACATATATCCGACAGTCGACGTCTGAAGATGATGATGACGATGTTGGAATTATACAAAGTAATATCGTTAAAGTTTTTAGCGTCGTATCAGTATTCGTTTTAATGTTATAAAGTTAACAACTGCACCGGATGTCCGCGCTGCAACATGTAACGCGGCGTAGATAAAGCCAGGGCCGGCTGACCTGAGGAACACCCGCGAGGCAAGCGGCCGGCGAGGGCTGGTGGAGGCGGACGGGAGGTGTGCGTCCTCCCACGGAAGCGGCATTAAAACTTTTGAGTGATTTCGCTCAGTCAAACGCTGCAAGACGGCCATGGTCCGGCACAGGCGCGCGAGCAGCTGGTGACCATACCTTACATTGTCTACTGGTTCTCAACTTTATTGACTTTGAAAGAAATTGCTTGTTTGTCAAATGAGCTACGATAGGTTTTCAAATATCTTGAATATATATAGAGAGTTTTAAACTTTTACTACATATTAGTAAATAAGAAAAAATTTGCAAGTTTTTATGAATAAAAAAATTAAGTTTTTAAGTTAAAAAACTCTTGGGCTGACTAATAGATTTCAGTTGGTAGTCATTCAATTTACATTGTCAACTATTTTCAATTAAAGTCTCGAGCCTAGTTAGTGCTTTGCTAGTATCGTTTACAACTTAATGTTATAAATATTAAGACCTAAAGTACTGTATGCTCTAAACGGAATCTGGCGAATAGCCTAGCTAAGATTAGTTAGTGTTGATCAATTTTAGAAAACCGTGCTAGTTTAGTTCTAACTCTGGTACAAATCGAAAGTATTTGATTATTTTACGAGGACAGTCTTCTAAATGAGCTCGTAGCTTGGTAACCGCACGCGGGACGGAAGTGACGCCGGTCCGCGCCGGTACCAGTGCGAGACTAATTCGCGTATAGCCGGCCACCCATCCCGCACTGCATTGGAACTTAATACACATTGTGTGGTTCAACATACGATAGCTTACAACTTAATGATATAGGATTAACTTTAAAGATTAATCTCTTGATAAATATAATCGATAGGTTATGGAGCATTTTTTCCTCACATCCTTGAGCTCATGAATTTAGCTCTTTTTATGATATGTACTTAAGTAAATAAGGAAAATGTATTTTCTCTACAAAAAGGGGTAGTTTGAATATTTTCATGTAACTACATGTAAAGTTTAATTGTAAATAATTCTGTAATTCATATAATATAAAAGTTTGATTTAAAATTCAAGCAGCGGCCTCGAGTCCAGAAGAGGTCCATTCAACACAAGTTGGTCTAAATAAATAGCAGGCATCCCCCATTATCAATTGGACATCGCTAAGCGTCCACACGTCCTTGCCGGGGGTGCCGGGGTGGCGGGCCGAGATGTGGGGCCGCTGGGGGCGGTGGGGTGCGGTGGTGGCGGGTGACGTCTCCATCGTCCGTCGTCACCGGCAGATCAATGCCGGACAACCCCACCTGGACTTTTAATTCCAGAGGAGACGGCGCGCTACGTGCCTCGTCTTTGTCTCTCAATATGTTTTCTGCTTATTTTTACACAATCCCATCGCTGGAGAACTTCCTGGAGCGGCGGAGCGAGCTGAAGCGGGACCGAGTTATGAAACAAGTAAAACTATTACGTTAATTAAATTTTAAGTTGTTGGTGTTTACGTCACGGTTTTAGAAAGTTGGAGACTTGGCGTCAGACATGGTCTATCGGTCGGGTTTAGACGGATACACAGTATCGAACACGGAGTTAACTGGTGGTAGATCTCTGATGCCGGAGACTGTTTGGGTAGGTACCACCGCGTCTCCTATTTCTGCCGCCAAACAGTACTGTGTTCCGGTTTGGGGGTAGTTGTAGCTGTTGAAATTACTGGGGGTAACGAGTGTTATGTCTCAAGGCGACCAGCGCAATGTGGTGCTGTGTATACGATTCTCACTAGCGTCTCGTTGTTATGGATGGTCTCGTCGCTTCCGAGGATAGAAAAAGTTAACATTTATTATATCCTCTATATACATATATGTAAAGTCATCGTCAGAGTCGACTTCTGCTGAAGCTAGTGCAGCTATATCTGACGCTTTAGTCAAATAGCATTACTTCTCCTTTCCCTATGAACATCGGCCGTATAATGATTTTGACATACGACCTGCATAAAAAAAAAACAAGATGTAAGAATTTAGTAATTTTTTTAGGAGACACAATAATTACCAAATTAAACGAAAGCTAACGCCGTTACCGTTACCGTTACTGTTACCAGCGCACGGTAACGGCGATGTCTACACAACTTCCGATTAACAATTATTTTCAAGCATTTCAGAAATACATTACCCCCCTTTCATTTCCAGGCGTGTAACGTTTCGAATGGTCACAGATAGCGACTTTTTTTTTATTCTCCGAGCGGAACTCAACCCTTCTGACGTTATCTCGATGACGTCACGGGGCGTCTTGTCCCCGTCGTACAGTGGAGTGAAGCCTTTATAAAATTCCCATTTAACGTTAAGCGAAATATTTTCATTTTCTATTGGTTTATTTAAAGAAGTAATTTCCTTTAAGGGTTTTATATTTACTATTATATCCTTTAGTCCTGATTCCAAAATAAAATCTTAATTTAATGGATTTTTTTTATTATATCCCTACCTCGTCCTTTCAAGTACTCTACGGTAGCTATGGTTACGTCAGAACTCGGATCTTGACCTCAAAGCGATTACACGCTACTTGTAACTTTTTGTTCCCGGTCTGATCTATGCAAAGCTTATGTCTTGAAGACTTCTCGTAGTTCAGTTTCCACTTGATAATGGGTGACATAGCACGAGAAACGTATAACTAGTTAATAATTTAAAAAAGACATTAAAAATATTATACTTGAGTAAGACCTAGTATCTTTCTATGATGCTGGGAATAAGTTTAGATGAGACGCGAGAGGAGCCGTCATTGGACGTAAGATGCATATTTCTAAATAACGTCAGATCCGTCTTAATCCTTTAGACAACTGGGTGCGGGTTGGAGTGTGTCGGAAAAGTAAATATGTCCCGTACAAACCCCCTACCCTCCCGCACCTCCCCGGCCCGCGCCCCCCTGCGCGCTCCCGGCGCCGCCCGTTTCGTTATCACGTCCCGGACATAATTTAAGACGGGAGTCAAAGGCTGCCCTGGTCCGTCTCTCCAGGCCAGTGGATTCCTCATTCGCATCTGCAGCTCCTCGGGTTGCCGAACTTTTTCCCCGCGAGACAAACGCCGCTCAGTTAGTTATCTAGCATTGCCCTTTCTTTTTTTTTGTTCGACGAAGCGACGTCACCAGCTAGCCGTTCGTTGTCATCAGTAAGCGATACGCCTGCATAGGATGGACAGAGCGCCACATTGTGCTCATCTTCTAAACATGAGATGTGAAATCGCACAACCTTAATAATCTGACTAGCTGTAGCACCCTTCAAACCGGAACACGATAATGTTTGCACGCCACTTTTCGGCGGTAGAAATAGGTGATGCGCAATAAAGACTTGCCACCAGCAAACGACAGCTCACCCATCACAGCAGCCAGAACTGTTCTGCAATTATTATTATTTTCTATGTTCTGAGTAACGGTCCTAATGTACTTCCTGCCTGTTATGTATAATACCTTGGACAATCCACTAAAAACTTTTTTGTCAGCAGGCAAAACGTTGCGTGCTTATTACTCCGAGTAAAGTGGTTCTTACTGAAACGACGACATTAACTTTACTGTTCAGAAATACATCTCAATAGCCGAGAACATTCCTATATATTTTTTTATTTAATTAAACGATGAGCACGAGCGGAACGTTCACGTGATGGTAAGTGAAATGCTCACCGATAAGAACGTGGCGCTAGACAGCTTGATACTCACTTGTCGCTTCAGACATAAGACGTGGAGTCTCGTTACACCAGTTACACTAACTACAACACCCTTCAATCCAGAATACAGTGACGTTTGTACACTACTGCTATTAATACGCTCATGTATATGCCTAACAGAGTTCACAAATTTCAACCACTCTACCCTTAAAATAATGGCACAGGATCGGCCTGATCGCCCAACTTCAGTATGAAGACGGTAACCAATGATGATGATGGCAAGCGTGCATTGATCTCCTAACTAGTCGGCATACCATTCATATAGGAATAAAGTAATTTCACATTTGTATACACCAATTGATATTCATTCCTCGGGAGCGATCAGTAATTGAGGATATCATATTTATATTCGGTCCATAATTCACTGAGCGTCGCATAACTCATCCGCCCCGCCGCGGACGAGCTGGGCGCAGTCTTCGCGCAGCCCCGACTTCCGTGACTGACTGGCTGCGGGGAGTCGCGGGTAGTCACACATTTGAGTGTTTTATAACTGAAGAAATTAACCGCAGCTAATATCTTTACTTTACTGTTAAGTGTCCATTCCAAGAGTCATAAACTAACCGTTATCTGGCGTTAATGAATTGGAATATTTCCGTTTGAAGAGCTGTAGCTAGTAAAGCCATTTGGGTGAGAGGGCGACCTGAGCAACAACGTACGGGACCTAAGCCAACATCACCTACACCTGGTGCACCTGCTAATCAACAAACGACGGTCTGGCTCCTACGAACCCACATCGGGCCAGCATGGTTAGAAATGGCCCAAACCCCCCCATATGAAGCCCTACAAACGACGGTACCCAGTGTTGGAGACCATGCGAGGAGAACAACTGATCGATGTACAGATGTTTGGGTGAGGTCTATGTCCAGTAATGGACGTCTATCGGCTGATGATGAAGCGGGCGTGTGTTTATAACTTTTCTCAACAAACTCGAATTGTGTGACAGAATTGAATGCATTAGGGGATACACAATGATGCAGTTGGTATGTTTGTCCTCGCGTCCACGTCAATGCGGAGCCTGCAGCCGGAGAGGATGTGCGCGAGGCCGCGGTCTGGCGGGCGGGCGGCGCGCCATTACCGTACTAACCATGTCCGATTTATTACTCATTCGAATTCGCTGGCGCGGTTCAATTATTATAAATATGGCTGGCATGTGGGTCAGGGGATGCGCCGGTGCGGTGGTGCGGCGGTGCGGCGGGGGTGGTGGTGCGGCGGTGCAGCCGGGTGGTGGCGTCGGGGGAGGGGACACTCGTCAATCGATTGTCAAGGAGTGCAGCGGATCGAGCGGTGCGGGATACATTCACGAAGAACTTTCCAAGACTCGATGCATTTATACGAAAATTGAACTATGCTTATGCTTTTACAATTCACTTTGTGCATTTCATTCGGCAAGTGACTGTTTGTCATACCTTTTGTTATCATTTAGCTGGTCGCCTTAATGTTTTTTTTTATTTCAAACAATTGTTTTGTTTAATACCCGGCGCAGACTGATGATTGGCGCTATCACATCTATCACCCCGCTCAAAGGCCCGCGCCTAATTTCCGCTGAAGACCTTACTTGTATTAATGTTGGCATATTTTTTTCCTTACCACCAATACGCCGGAGTAAGCAGCCCGTTATTGTATTTTCTCATTGGACGCCGCTTGACGTGATACTAAATGATAGATACGTGTGATATGATTGATTGTGACGGATGTACCGTCCGCGCGGCGGCTGCGTGCAATTGAAGCAGTCGCGGCCAATTGATGTAGCACAAGCAGGCGATAAAGCCGCGAGTTAGCACCGGGGAGCGCCCCGGGGACATATACTTTAACGTCAATAAAGCATGTTTTATAGTTGACGAAGCGCCCAGCCGCGTGGGCGTGGGCTTCTGTTTACGACATTATCGCTGCTCGTATACGGCTGACGAAACCGGTAAGTAATAGATGCGGTATTTCCCCACAAGTGCGACCGTTCAAACAATGCTTACTTATGCCTAAAGCCCACCTGTAACTTGTAAGTAATAAAAGCGCTGTTTCATCGGAGAATAATCTACTTGATGCGTTTCACACGTCGTAATAAATCTATTACTGTGGTAACTTTTTTTTTCGTTTCGAGGGGGAAATCTTCGAAAGATACTCTGCTTCTGGGAGGAAGTCAGGGTTATGTGAGATTTTTACTCCCTAAAACCCTCTCATGGTCTGATCAGTGCATTCAGAGAGGGTCCGGGATCTTTTATAGAACGCGCCGGTGCACCTTCTTTATACATTGTGTGAACACGTCTCTGTGGAGGAGCTTAACCCTCCTAGGCTGAGCCACACGCTGTCTCACGCAGCTTCGCTATGTTGAGCGATAAGAGCCCCCACCCTCAAGGCCCGCGAGACTCCGAGACCCTTTTAGTCGCCTTCTACTACAAGCAAGGCTTACCTTAGTCCTATTCCTACTATCCCGAGACTACAGGGCTGACTACTGTAGTATCTATTGACATGCACATTCCTCGCGCAATTTATTAACTCATACAAACATATTTTATATTTCTAGTCATTATTTAATTATTAATTTAGTACTTAACAATACTTAATGCCATAGTCCTCAGCTCAGATGTTAAGTTTTAATAACTTAATAATTAAAGTAACGTCTGGCGGAGTGACTGATCTTCATTTCTATATTACCATTAATAGTGTTAATATTTTATTAGATTATTATTATTTTAGGATTAAACCATTTTTAACCTGTTTACAAAAAGTTCATTACTTCAGTTAACCCGGCATTCAGCTTCCGCTAGATGTGCAGGCGTCCCGCGAGCCCCCGCAGGCTTCCTGAAGTAACTTATACCTTACTGCGAGTGTTTCGTGATTTGTTTCAGCGGTGATGGTAATGGAATCCATCGCATTCACCTCATCATCTTATGACATTCATTCAAGATGTACGTGAGATTTTCTCTAATGCCTATTTTTTCAACCCTTATGTTTTTCTGTGTACCTGCAATTTTCAAATTGTATATCTATAAAAAAAAACAGATAGTTTTATTAGCTACGATACGGTTTGCAATATATTTTGGTAACTAACTTTTTCATCATCATGGAGTGATATCTTCAAACTGAAGTTGGCGGTCAGTCGGAGGAAACTACTCGGATCTTTCGAAATTATTAAAATAGGTCTGCTGTTTTGTATCATCGAACCACTTTCTCCGTTGTCTTCCGAATACTGATTCTCTGGGGATCTTGCCTTTGAAAATCAGTTTTAGAGAATGGGATAGCGATCCCCGTCTTTAGATGGCCGAAAGACGTCATTTTCCTCCACATGACTATCATCAGCTATCGTTGGCAGATTACTTTTGTCAGTATTATCATACAAGCGTATTAGATAAATAAATACTTATGTTAGGTAGTCACCATCAATACAGACATTGGTGGTAAGAAATAAATAATTAACTGTGGAAACTATTTAAGAAGATCGTCATCATCATCAGTTCACCCAACGGATGTTCCACAAAGCACTAATCTGAGCTGATTGAGTCCATTGGCTCTTGGCGATTTTTTTTAATGTGGTGCCTGTATCTTGTTAAACAAACTCCTTTTAATACTTTTTGAGTACCTTTGTGTTGTGCTGTGTGTGTGTGTGTGTGTGACTAATTAGATGGTAGCGAGGCTGGTGACCGTCCCGCGGAGCAGCAGTGCCGCATCCGCGGGCGGGCGGCGCGCGGCTCCCGGGCCGCAGCCCCGGTGCGCCGCGCGACCCGCCGCCGACTATTCTCGAGCGGCTCCGGTGACTATAAATATACTTTATAGCTCTATCAATCCCGCGCACAGCAGCTGGACCACTCGTTAAGAGGACGATGATTGATCTGGCGACGTCGCCGCGACGTCCACCGAATAAATCCGACGAATATTTTCGTGTTGGCGGATTACGTAAATTTATCGTATTGTTGTTGAAATACTTCGACGTTTGTCTTAAAGCGGCCTGTTGTTGCTGCGGAGGATTCCGTGTCTTTGTGTCGGAATGTCGGTGTCCCCCATTTGTTACAAATAAAATTAACAACCTTTTGTTTCTATTGTTTATTATTAAAAAAAAAATTTCATTATTAAAATTAGTTCCTTCACGGAACCTATGTGTAAATCTAAACTAGTCGTCTGTATAACCAAGTCTGTCTTAAAAAAATCATCTCACATAATTGTCAAAATTATACAATGATTAACATGGGGATCCACAGCGAGTAAGATGAAGTATGCAGAATAGATTAAAATCACAAAACAACTCAACACCTGAAAGTTCGCAGGGAGAGTTGAACGACCTCGGCGGCCAGGGTGCGTTGGATGCGCTTTTAGAGTGCGAGGGGGAAAAACTTCAAAAAGCGTGAACCGCGGAAGACATAAAACGACCGAGCTATGATATATAGCCAACAGGAGTTGCAGACGAAAAAAGAAGCCGATGGCAGCGGTGACGTCTCCTCGGTGATTTATACAGTAAACACATAAATCCGACTTGTGTCTGTCAGACGAGAGCGGGTGCCGGTGCGGGGGCGCGCATGGGGGCGGGGGGCTCGCGTGACGGTACACAGTAACAGTTCAATATCTAATTGATGATGGTATTTGCATCCAAGTTACCATCGCAGGTATAAATTCAAACAGAACCATTTAATTCATTTGATTGCTACCTCATCTAAGTTATCTTTTGATCAGAAAACAACAATAGTTTTTTTTTAATTCGCTATTAATTAAAGTAATACAGTCAATATAATTAATTATGAAATAGATATATAAACATACATTGACTAACGGGAAACCACCAACAACCGCCATGGCTAATATTTTTTTATGTCCGTAAAAATCATTATCACAGCCTTTGTCCACTGCTGGACATAGGCCTTTCCCAATATCTTCCACCAAATGCGATCCCCAGCTTCTCGCGTCCACCCACTTTCAACCGCCCTGAACATGTCGTCGGTCCATCTGGAGTGACCCGTGCGCGGCCTCCACCCCAATAATTTTCTCCCCATTAAAAATCAAGTAAGTTAATACTGAGAAAGCAAGTTGAAGTTAACAATAACACATGTTAACAGCTTAATGTTATGCAGCCTCCAAAAACGATGAGTCTCTATCGCGCCTCATGCAGCCGTCTCCCTCTAACATTGGGATTAGTCTAAAATAAAGCAATGTGTCACGATTAGCAGGCGCAGCATCTGTGCAGACCCGGACAAGATGCACATAGACATCTTTGGCAATCGATTACATCCGCACCTAGCGCACGCCGGCTCCGGATGAACACTAGGTTTTCTTTTTATTCAACGAAGCGACTGGACGAGCGGAACATTCACCTGATGGTAAGTGATACACATGCCCATTACAACGTGGTACTTGTTGTAGTTGTCTCATTACTCCAGTAATAATACTAGACACACCACCCTTCAAACTGGAACACAGTCATGTTAGCTCACTACTGCTTGCCAGTCAACTTTGACCTGGCCGGTGTCTAGCAACGGAGACCTACCACTAGTAAAATAATGTTTTGAAGACTGTATCTAATAGTATGGGGGTAGTTTTTAAACTTATCTGGCTAACTACCAATCTCGTAATGTGAATCTGCTGCTATAATAGCAGTGCCGAGTTTCGAGGCTCGGTATATGGGAGCCAGCGTTTAGGATGAGTACCTTTCTCCATCTATGGCTAATAATATCATTAACATCCTTGCAAAATTGAAGTCAAGGGTTGAAGTCAGATCAGGTTTTAAATTTATAGTTCCATTAGACAGCTTTTATGTTTTTCAGTTGTTTTTTAGCCATCAAGCCTGTAACTGGTTATCCTGGCTTACGACTCCTTAGGGAAGTGACCGCGCGATCTGCTCCATATTCTAAGAGACCACATTCCTTTCTGCTACGCCGTTATTTATTAATAACTCCTTGGACAGTCGCAACTCCTTGCTTAACAAAGTTCAGAACTTCGGCTGCATCTTCTGAAGTCGAATAAACATTGCTCTAGTTAAACCACGTGCGGTTAAGTAGCAGCGTATTATCAACCTTAAAGCAATGCCGTAAGGTTGAAAGGAGTCTGCGCCTAGGGTTGCGTTACCACGCTGCGTGACCGCGGCGACACGCTGCCAAATCGCCGCCCATCATTTGCAAACTTACCAAATATCCATAAGTTTCATTTGCGCAAACAAAACATTGCGACTCGGGCGCTAACTGAATTTGCGGCCGCGTATATTATCGTCTTCGTATAAAATACTTGTTTACTGGTCTGGTCAATACGTTGGCAGCAAAGGTTCTAAGCCAAATAAATTGTGTAATGCATCATCATCAGCCCACACACGTCCACTGCTGGACATTAATCAAAGATCTGTACATCGTTCCGTTTTGCGGTTCCCGCGATCTTTACTAGATTGTCGGACCTAGTGGGGGTCTGCCGTCTTCCATACCATTTGAAGACCTTGCTGCCCAATCGGTCGTCAGTCCTTCGAACGATGGATCCTGTATATCGCATGATAAAATTTAATGATGGCCTACGGTTACAGCGAAGACTTTTCAGCTTTTGTACTCCGTATCATTATCTGAATCGGTCTGTTTGCTCAGATTTATTATATAAAAAAAAATAGTTCGCCAGAAGTGCACCCCGTAGATATATTAGACACAAGTCTACAATCGATGGGGGTGCAGCGAGCGGCGCAGGAAGTCGGCCGCGGCGGCATTATCATATTTTTGTTGGTGGCGGCAGCGCCACTCGTAAACATCGGGCGCAATGGGCACTAATTCGCCCTCTCGTCCGCCGCCGCCCCCCACCTACCCACTTCACATAAATTTGTCATATTATCACGAACCCCCCCGGCACGCAGTGCCAAGTTTTAAACGGGCGGAAGCCGGCGTGATGCCCCGCTTCCTTCTGACTGACGCCCGCTGCCGCATGCGACTCGTTTCCAATGCCAGATTCTCACTGAAGAGTACTTTTTGCTGCATATGTTTTCACCCTCTCTCATACGCTCCCGTCGGTACACGGTGCCGATGGGTCAACAGTTAGAGTTCGGCTTGACAAGATCAGGTCGCTAGTTCTAAAACAATTTTCAGCCAGGCAATGAAGGACGTCGTCGTAAAATAGCAAATTATCAAATCCATTTGATGTTCAGATGATGGATAAATATCCTCAAAATCTTGATATTGAAGGAAAGTATCGCTTGATGATAATCCACGTGATGTGTGAAAGGTCAGGGGGCACGCCGCGCCCGCCGGATGTAACCTCTCCATTTTAAATCATTCAAGTTCAAGTTTTACCGCAGCGGGCGCCGGCGGGCCATAGATCACAACAGTAACGCCTGTAGAACTTACAGACGGGCACCTTTCTACTTAGCGTGAGAATAAGTGCATTCGATCATTTTGTTTTCATCATTTTTTTTGTTGTATTTATTATGATTTAGTGTTTTTTTTTCTTTAACAGTTAATTTGTGTTACATTAGCATTAATATACAGATATTTGTTTACGCTTTAGGATTTTACGAACTCTCTTCTAGTTTTAATTATACCACTTGAAAATAACTCTGTTAACGAGGATTTTTTTTTTTCAACAATCAATTTAAGACCCCATAGTTGGGGCACGGGCCTACCCTTAACATGAGGGTGATGGGCCATATTCGTGTGTGTGAATAACCATACAATAAATTCCAATTAATGTGCAGGTTTCCTCGCGATGTTTTCCTTCACCGTTTGTATTACGCTGTTGTATGCTAAAGTTCACAAGTGTACATAACTTAAATATTAAACTCATCGGTACATGACGAGACTCGAAGCCGCTCTAGCCATTAGTCCAGGGAGCTATATTAATATTTTATTATTTTATAATTATTAAAGCGGTGATGACGAGTCTGCGCTAACTTGTTATAGTCTATGTAAGCAGGAGTGCAACAATCGCAGAGCCGCCATAAGTCAGGCAGCTCCCGGGTCGGGAGCTAGGTTTTTTACTTGGACTGACTTATGGCCCCTCGTCGTGACGACTGATTGATTAGCAGCCGCTTACATTTTTTCCCTAGGGTCTAAGTTGCGGGTCAGATTTCTATTCAGAGATTAGAGTAATTCTATACGGGTAGAGTATGAATGTTTTATATAAATCATACACGCCGCCGCGGACGTCAGTTTGCTGAGTAGTTGTGTTGCATTCCTATACAAAACACATTATCTTAACCAAAGATTCTAAATCTGAACTTAAATTCTATGGAGACAAATTTCCTCGCTGCCTTTACAGGATACTTTACTGATTTACTGTGTAAATCTTTATCAAGGTCGCAGTGAAAACCAGTTCGATGTAAACTCCGAGCTGATCCCGTACGATGGAACATCAACAGCGATTATACCAAGGCATAACTCTCGCCGTTATTATTCGGACGGCCTTCGGGTTACCGGTGACGGGACCAGCGCTCACAGTTTCGAGACATCGGGAACCAATTAATTACCCCCCGTGCGCCGTATGTTACCGCGGTAATGACGCGTAATCACGCAGATCACGTGACGGACGCCGCGAACCGTTCGACGGCGCAGGAAAAGCGTATAATTTCTTTGTAAACGATTGCGACGGGCGCGAATTGAAGCGATATCCTTCAACGCGCGACGGAGGAGGCCCGGGGGCAGCCGGGGACGGCCGGGGGCGGAGCGGCGCCGAGGGACGCGCGCCCTGATTTATTGGGCTATAAAGTATTATAATTAAAAGCTGCAAACGTGGGGGTGGAACTATACGGTGGACGGAACTATGGCCCGTTTGCGAGCCCGCAAACGTTGTAATAGCGGCGATGATCGGGCAGGTACGGCCGCCGCTCTCCGCCCGCCGCTCTCCGCCCGCCGCTCGCCGCTTGCCGCTCGTCACCATCCGCCCGCCGCTCGTCGCTCGGCGCCAACCGTTGACGAATTTACGCGCTCGTACATTGCAGTGCACTCCTATGTACACTATTTTTTTATATTTAAATATTTCCTATAAAATAAATTTACTCGTTTGAGCGAAAAGTTAGAGTTTTGATTTAGTATCTGATTGTCCAATATATTTCCATGCTCCATTAGGATCAATCACCTCATATGACATATGCTGCTACATGCTTCAAGGTGATCTATTTCATCTCATTTTCAAGAAAACCTTTTTGTTGTTGCGTCTATTCTTTTAATATTTCATCCCTTCATGTAGCTACCTTGAGTGTAGCTACCTTCCCCACCATTTTCATAATGCATTGTCGTTACAAAATAGCGACAATCTTAAATTTATTAAAGCACTTATGAGAATTATATTTATATAAGCTTCTTGATTTAAGTTAAAACATATCGTTAACCTTTTTAATCTCGTATATACAAATTTGATTTCCATATATAGGTTTGAGCAAGTTCCGGCGACTGCAGTGGCTGTGGTTCGTGGTGGCGAGTCTGCTCGACGGAGCCTTTGACTAATTTTTGCTGCTTCATCGGTAAATGACGTTATCAATTAAATGGTTACATTAGTGAATAATGTGTGGTGGAGTGTACGTCACGTGTACTCGCGGGGGCGGCGGCGGGTGCGGGTGCGGGTGGTGGCGTCGACCCGTCTGCCGTCGTGACAAACGCTCTGTTTATTAAAGTCAAAACATAATACGAGAGTGGTGTAAATCATGCGCCGCAGCGACCGACGCCCGCCTCTCCATCTCGGCCACCCCACCGGCCCCCCACGCATCCACTAATTTCCAGAAATGGCCACTGGAGTCCAGACGCGGCTGAAATCTGCATATGATGCAGAGCGCCTTCTGTATTTTTAAAGCGTTTTCCCCCCTTTTCATTGCTTTAAGTGACTTTCTTTAAAGTTATTACCTTTGTCTATACTACTACATTAGAAAGTGTCAGTTTGCACGTTTACCAGTCGAAAGGTTTAATAACAAAGACTTCGTAAGTACGATGACTTCAACTTATACTTACATAAGTTACTAATACTTGTCAGTAAAATGAAATATTTATAATATAATGTATATGTCGCATTCGTTAAGGTAACTGCGCTTCCGGCTGCTCCGAAGCGACTTTAAAAAACTGTGCTCTTAAATAAATTAGCGATGATTTAAACCGCCTCCGGAAGTACACCTCCGCTCGGCCCCGCTATCGGCGGGTCGTTCGGCGACGAGTCATTAAAATAATTCAAAGATCTGCACCGGCGAGCAGCGGAGGTTCAGCCACAGACTCCGGCGATCAGCGCCGCGAACAAACAACAAATCATATTTATTAAGAGCTAAAAATACCGCGAGCCGCCATTGGGGCGCACGGGGTGCACGGCGCGCACGCGGCGCACGGGGCGCACGGGGCGTACGGGGTGCAAGGGGCGCACGGGACGCACGGGGCGCGAGATTAGGCAAGGAGCGACATTAAAGTGGAATTATTTATTTAGGGCCGGCTAGATTACATTACTCCATACACATAAATAATGAAAACAATAACAGCTATTCTAATAAATTATCTTTTTATTGCCGGATTGTGAAAATTTTAGACACTTATCCGAGGGTGGCGGCGGGGGGCTGTTTTTGTCCCAATTATTTATGGCGGTCGAGACGCGGGGGATTTTGAATTCGTCGGCGCGTCTGTCGCTCCTTTCTTGTGGAGAGTTCCTCTTTTTTTAATTAAAACTTTCGTGTAGGTTAATTAATGGCCGCGCATAATAATGTGGATGGATTCCTCTCAAACGAGAGCCAAGTTAATTTGCTGCGACGTCTTGATTTGAGGACCTCGTTCGACGAATTAATACTCGGCATTCTCGTATACCTCTGTTGTTTTTGTTTTGTTAACGCTCGTTTGTGTTCTGGTGAAGGGTTTGCACGTTAACGCAAATAATGATGCGCGTCAACATCCCCACACGTCTCCGTGGATGTCATAAATTTCACCATTGCCGGGGGCCGTGGTGGAACAAAACCAAATATTTATGACGTACATTGATAAAGTTTTATTTCTGGTCGGCCACGGAAGATCGTGGCGACCGCGGCCGCCGCCCATTTATCAAATATCAAGAGATCGGGTTGCATTTCGGGCGGGCATTGTTCGTGGCCGCGACGCAGCGAATCCATCACAAAAAACCTCCAAAGCAGAACATTAAATGTCCTTCAAACCAATACGGCACAAGTATACCTCGCCATGAATAATCTAATAAATAATCTTTTGGAGCATAATTTATTAGCTACGGCATTACCGGACGGAAGCTCCGCGAGAGCGGGACAGTCGCGCAAGTCGAGCCAATGCCGGAGCAGGAAAGGAATTAATGTCGTCCGTCATAAATAACGCGGGCAAAAACAATGGACAATGGATTGTGGTGCCGAGATATGTCTTCTTTAAGGTCCCTCCCAGGGCTGGCGCGGCGGGCTGGGCCGGGGACCGGAACGGGGACGGGGACGGGGACGGGGTGGTATTCAGATGCGGACGGGGACGATCCGACCCAGCGCGTGCGCACCCTTCCTCTGCAGACGCACACTTTTTATTGCACTATGTATTACATTTTGTTGGTATAGAGTATAGAATTACTTGGTATGAGTCTAGGCACCTTCCAAAGTCTAAAGTTGGTGACATTGGTGACGCCTCTCTCTTGTTGGAGACGTTTTGTGTAACTAATAAAAACGCTATTGATGTTGGTTTTGATGCGTTTTAAAATGATTTCACATATATAATTTTAGTTATTTTTGTATTTATGACGGAGCACACTTGTCAAACATAACCGTAGATAATCGGAAGCGGCGCGATGTGCCATAAATTGCCGCGCACCTGTTACACGTAACACGCCCGCGTTCAGGTCTCCGCGTAATAAATCCTACCAGGCGAACGTATCGCTAATCAGCCGTTAATAACGCGCCCTGATTTTACCGTTACCATGGATACACACTTCTAGATAACTAACTTAACGGAGAATCCCTTTAACTTTTAGAATTCTAATTAGAAAATTTGATGATGTGAAATTGTCCTAACTAGGTCCAAATTAGATATGAACAGGAACCCGTCATCAGGAAATTCTGCGTCTGGTAGCTTTGTTCTAAAGGAGTCTGCTATCCAATGTATCTTTCGTCCGTTTTAGATTGTCAGATATATATATATATAATATTCTATGTCTATTAGGAAATTGTTTTTAAAACCATCCGATACTAGTAAATTATATATCATCATTACTGTGTTCGAGATTAAGGAAGTTGTAGCTATTGAAATTACTGGGGTAACGAGATTTTATATCTTATATCTCAAGGCGACGAGCCCAACGTGGCGCCGTGTATGTCATGCTAATTAGCGTCACGTTGTTATTGGCAGGTATATCGTTTACCATCAGGTGAACATCCAGCTCGTCTGGTCGCTTCGTAGAATAAAAAATGTTATAATTTGTAGTTTACATAGATAACTTACAAGGGACCGATCGACATGGAGATCTTTGGAGGAGGCCTATGTCAAGCAGTGGACGTCTATCGGCTGATGATGAAATATTGGACCAGGAACGATCGACATCATTCTAAGTGAAGTGACATTAGTTAACAAACAGTAGGAGTGAAGCTTTTTATTCTGGTTAATTTGTAAGAGAATCTAGATGAATATACTATAGAGGTGGTAAGGAGCGAGAGCGATTGATCGATAATTTTTATTGAGTGAAGTAAGAAAGAAAGAAAAAGAGAGAACAGTAATATAACGTACTATAGATTCCAACTTTTCTCAATTTCTCTATTTGATATATATTACATGTATATTGAGAGTGTAGTACACAGCATGGAGCATTGCGAACCATAGCATGAAGAGGAGACAAAGGATGGCGTAATTACACAGGAACGCGTTACGTATCCGTTACATTTTTCGTTTCATAAACTCCTAATGACGACTTCCACAAAGAAGAATTTGTACCATTTAAAAGGTTGACAAGAATCTGGAGTTGGAGTGCTAGTGTTATAAGCGTTAAGATAAGATTGGTGTATCGCAGGCGATCGCAGCAGCGGACGTGAGCGCGTGCGCCGGCGCGACAAGGGCGCGTGAGTGCGCGCCCGGAGCGGGGAACCCCCACGCAGCGCGCAGCTGTCGGCGGCAATTAAAAGATGGCGCTGCCCGCCCCGCCGCGCGCACTAATTGACTTTTCATGTCGAAATACGAATTTAAATGGCGCGCTACCTGCGTGCGGTGGGCGGTGGGTACCCGCACCGGCGGCAGGTACCCCGCTTGTTGACTTAATGATCTAGTCGCTTTCTTGTCGCGCGCACATCTTCTTTTTGTTGGTGAGCTTTTAGTGTCAAGCGCGCGTTCGCTCCAGGCGCGAACCCAGTTTGAGGGCCGTATTGACATAACTCCTCTTCCATATTGAAAAGAAAACAAAAAAAAAAATTCTCCAATATTGTTGTTTTTATTATTCTACTAAGCGACGTGACGAGCGACTCCTCCACCTGAAGGAGAACGAAATGAACGTGGCACTAGTTAGAATAATATACACAACACGACATTGCTTGACGCCTTGAGGCATTAACTTTGGATATTCCAGTAATTTCACTAACTACAACGCCATTCAAACCGGAACATTGTAATATTTGCACACTACAGTTTTGTAGCAAAAATATACACAGTCTTCGGCAACAAGACGTTGCTAACATAGATCTATTATTCTAAATTTAAAAAAATAGTATACTACTGACGTAGTTTATCATTACTGAGTATTTACTATATTTATTTGATCGCTGTTTACTGTGCTTTTACTATTGAATCAATAAAAACACTTTTTTTTAGACGATTGAAAAGGCAAGGGTCGTTACCATTTTTCTGGTACAGAAATTACTAGAAAATTTGGAAGAGACGATAAATGAATTATCGCTGGTAAAGTAATTAATGAAGCAGCCCATTTGATTGGAAACAAACAGCGTTCTAATAAGGATCCGGGTTGTAATAATCCAAGGGTTAATAAAAAATTGCGGGTGCGCAGTTAAATTTAAAGACAAACGAAACCACTAACAACTACTTGTTGTTGTGTCCATTAAACGGTGCGCGGGATCATAAATTAATTGTTGTGCGCAGATTCCTAACAAAACTACCTCTCGCCTAGTGTTTGCATCTAATCTGAGTAATTTTACGGCCAATTGGAATCCTCTTAGACGCTGAGCTAACGTACCGTGGCCGTGGGTTTTATTAAATGGCAGTATCTGAACGAGATAACGACGAATAAAGCTTATGGTCTAAGGTTACGGCTGCAGGCCCTGGGCCGCACCGGATCCTTACCAGCGACTTCCATTAGAAATTAAATAATAATCTTCTTATACCGCATACATCTGTACTTGTACTTTATTTTTTTTTATTTAGTTCTTATTCGATAAAGCGAGGAGACGAGTGAGATGATGATACCATAAGAACGTGGTGCTAGTAATATTGATATACACAGCATCATATAAAGCTCGACGCTATGAAGTATGATGTTAGGTTTCGTTACCCCAGTATATTCACGAGTTACAGTGCCATTTATACTGGACCACAGTAATGTTTGAAAACTACTGTTTGGCAGATGAAATGGACGCTACAGTTGTAGTTAACCAGACGGTGTCCGGCGACAGAGACCTGCCACCAGTATACCACCGCAAGAACATATTTCGCAATATATGCAGTGTGTGCTATCCTAACGAGCGCCACGTAATTAAAGGGCAGACGCATCACTTACTATCAGGTGAACGTCCTGATCGTCTAGTTGCTTCGTAGAATAAATTCATTTAGCTGCTACATTTGAGTTTTGGAAACAGTCATTTATTTGTTTTATACTCATTATTTTTTCCTTCGGCGTCGATTATTGCCGCGCAATGGTACACATGAGATATTGGTATATTTACGAGTACCAGTTCTATCGTGGCACCAGCACCAGTGCTGCAGGAACAGCTCGAAGGATTAATGATGTGTACGGCGCTGGTGTTGCAAAAGAAAGCACGGCACGTTTTTGGTTTCAACGTTTTCATTCTGGAAATTTCAACCTTCAGAACGAACCCCGTAGACGGCCGGAGACCAAAGTGGAAAATCAAGAATTGAAGGTTATTGTGGAAGCGGATCCATCACAAAACATTTCAGAGATAACTGCAGACTTCGGGGTAATTGACAAAACTGTATTTATCCATTTGAAGCAAATCGGGAAAGTAAAAGTCTTGAACGATGGGTACTTCATGAATTGAGTGAATGGAACTTGCGAACACGCGTCGACTGCTGCTGCTGTGTTACTTTGCTGCCACCGACATAATGATGAAGGGATTTTAAAACGAATCATTACTTGCTTTGAAAAGTGGATACTGTACGATAAACGGAAGCGCTCGTCGCAATGGCTGAACCCTGGAGACCTAGCCAAATCCAGCCCTAAACGAAAATTGACTCGGAAATAGTTACTTGTAAGTGTTTGGTGGACCAGCGCCGGTTTCGTTCACTACAGCTTTCTAAAATCTGGCCAAACGATTACGGCAGATATCTATTGTCAGCAACTGCAAACCAGCTGCATGAAGGAAGAACTAACCGCTAAACAACAACCGAGATTGGTCAATCGCTCTAGGCTACTGCTGCTTCACGTCAACGCAACACCACCACCACCCCCACACACTGCATAATAAACAACCGCTAAGCTAGATGAGCTACAATTATAATGTCCGCGCTGCCACCGTACTCTCCGGACCTTGCCCCAACAGATTACCATTTTTCTGGAATTTGGACAACTTCTTACAAGGAAAAAAATTCAACTCCGATGCGGCAGTCCAAACCGCCTTCGAAGAGTTTATTGATTCTCGCCCCCCATGGTTTATTAGCAAAGTGATCAATGCACTACCTATGAGATGACAAAAGTGCATAGATAACAACGCGGTGCATACTTTCATTAATTAAATATATTTTACAAAAACAAAATTGACTTTATATTCCCCCCGTACAAAACGGGAATTTCATATGTAAGGACCTAATATAACAATTTTGTTGCACCGTCATAATTTAATGTATCGGTGCGAGTGTCTGACGGCATGAAGACATCAGCTCCACGTGTCGCCGCTACACAATGAGATACAAATGAACCGCGTCTATTTCTACGTGGCAAGCTCGGTCGGCGTTAAGTCGCGATTGTTTCACTTGTTTATATTTCTGCTCGTTATATCAATATAAATAAATCAGAGGCTGCGCTCGCGGGCCGCTTCCATCAGTCAGTACAGAAATAGCGCTTTTAGCGGCAACAGGCGGCGGACGCGGCTGCGGGACGCGGGCGGGGGAGCGGCACACACTCCTGCGCATCGGCCACCGGGTTTTACGATCTCGCGATTTATGCGACATTTTATTCGATCATTTTTATTTGTTTGCCCGATTTGCTGTTGTTTATGTCATCAGTGGCTCGTTTTATTGGCACTCTTTTAAATAACTGTAAAGCGCGGTGAATTACCTCACTTCCGCCATCAACTAACCTTTATAGCCACTAAAGCATTGATCACGGAAATGATTTAAGCAATGGGACGTAGCAACAGAGTAAGAGCGGGCATTTGTTAAAAGAGCGAAACGCTTTTACTGATTTAGAAAAACGATACATTATACGCTTTAGCTCATTATACGCAAACACTGCTGGAGCTTGTTCTTGGAGAGTTACAGCCAAGGTCGTAATCTACTTCTGTGATCATAAACGTGAAGCACCAGCGGTAAATTCTAAAGACTTAACAGTATATTTTCATATATGTCTATTGATCGAACAATACGATTACAGTAAACTCTGAACGGGATGAAACTATTTTCTTGAAAGCTACTATTTCCGGAAGTGGAGGGTAATTACTCTTAACGATATAAAATTTCTGTGTTAATGCTATACGATAACTTGGTCACTTAAATAACGGAAAGATGGGTCTGGACGGAGTTTCCTTCAAAAAATCATTTCTATAATGTTTGTGTTGCATTCAGCGAGTTCAATACAAAGAGTTATTCAAAAGTTTAGTGCATCCTCAATGGTCGTCAGGTTTCTATGTTTAACATAGTTACATTAACTTTGTTTATTTTACAGTACTATTTGCGTTTTTTTTTCTGTCAAAAGAATATATGAGAGACTAGTGTAATTTCTTCTCTGTATGAACGTTTAACAATTTCATAGTTAAATGTTTTCATAGTCTTCTATCCAAATGAGTTAATGACTCATTGAACCAAAAATATTAAATATTATATAATCGCCATCATCAACCGATAGACGTCCATTGGTGGATATAGGCCTCCTCCAAGGGTACGGCCTCCATACATTTGGGAGAATTTGGGCCATTTCCCACCACGCTAGTCCAATGAAGGTTTTGAATAACATGATATATTTTATATATCATGTTAATTACGTTATTCATTAACTCTATTCTAAAATTATGAGATATTTCTACATTTATTAATGCAGCTTACTAATTTAGGGAAAGATGAAAGGCATTAGGGTATGAGGCACCCATTGGGTAGACTGACCATGTCAAAGCGGCAGTAGAGCGAAGCGTGCAAGATTTGAGACATCTACTGATTGTATTTTTTTCTACTACTTCAAGACCACGACCAGTCTGCCAAGACTCTTACGATCGTGAGGAAGTAATGTCATTAATATATTCGTGTCATTTGTTACATTCGTAATGATGTACACGCGATAATAACAATTGTATATCGTTAGTACAGCTTTCAGGCTTGAGGCGCGGATCGAGATCGTTGCCAGGAGCCGCTCCGGCAGCGCACTGCCCAATTGATGAAGTCTGAATATTTCACGTTCAGCCGTAGACATAATTGTTCTCCGGTCCAATTACATCAGCGTTTGAACTGTCAGCGGTCAGCGGCTGAAGTATCAAAGGAACGGGCTCGCCGGACGATGTGCAGAAGTAAACAGGCCGGACGGACGCGCCGGCTATTGGCGCGTTACCTCTGCGTTATTTAGTACGCGGTAATACAGCGCCGCGGGAACCATCCATACTTACATAAACACCAATTTATTTTTTTAATTATGAATCCGTTTTTATCCAACAGTATAGTTTAAAAGGAACCTCCATTTTATTCCGCGGTTTCATGAGAAAAAGCTAGACGTTCGTCTAACCTTACGTCGAGAAGATCTTAAAGATTAGTCATCCTAGTGATTAAACCGGAACACTAAAGTTTGGCAGCAGAAATAGGAGGTGTGGTGGTACTTGTCTAGACGGTCTCCGGAAATCGGTGTTCTTAGTTATAATTCAAAAATCCGTCGAAGCCTAAGTGGTATGCTACTTTCATACGAGACGAGACTTATGGATTTATATATATTATACTAGATAAATAAGGGGTGTAAGGGGTCCGGCACAACAACTCACCAGAACCAAGCCAACATTACCTGCTCGCGGTGCACCCTGCTAATCCAAAAACGAGGCTCTGGCTCCCACCAACTCGCATTGGGCCAGCGTTGGGGGAAATGGCCCACATCCAAATATGAATCTTCACAAACGATGACACCTGTTGTGAGGCCTATGTCTAGTAGTGGATGTCTATCTGCTGATGATGATACTAGATAACTTGTCCGTTTATTCAAGCACAAGCTTGCATGACACATACTATGTTTATTATATTATATAGTTAGCACTGAATATCTTTAGTAAAATGTATATGTAGGAATTATCTTGCAAACGTCGCCTCATAGTATAAGCGCTCCAATAAAAGATATAATTATGTTAATTTGGTTTACTTCCTACTTTATATGCCAATAGAATTTTTAAGAGAAATCTACTGTGTATCGCGTCTTTGCAACGAAGATTGTGTATTTTGTGTACTTTATAAGAATCGCAGTGTATATATCTCAGGATGTCTATATTCGGTGCCGCCGCACGCGTCACCGTGGGCCGGCGTTTGAAACGCCAATAAATCATACATCGCCATACACCGGCGTGTTTCCGTGACGTTTGGCACGGGGCCAGTCACCTTTGGCATTTGGTCGCGAATTGCCAGATGACAGATTTAAGTGGCACCCCACATTTAGTGATGGGCACGTTATAGACTCGGCCGGACTTCATCGCGGCAGGTGTACCGCTCTCGTAATTACATCGTTCGCTCGCAACGCTTTTGTCTTCCGCGACAACGGCCAGAAATTTCATGAATTTTCATACAATAACTCTCAGTTACATAACAAGGCTATAATTTTTTTTTTCCATCACGAGTCAGATGTTCACCTGATGGTCAGTGATACGTCAACCCATAACGACGTGGCGATAATTAGGATGATGTTAATTGCACAACATTGTGTTCATCGTGAGCCATAAGATGTAAATACACGTTAGTGCCGTAAAATCACTAGCTACAGCGTCCTTCATACCGGAACACAGTAATATTTGCACGTTACTGTTTGGTGGTAAAAATGACAGTAAAAGTTTAAATGTTTAAAGAAGTCGTGTAAACTATAGAGCGATTAATTGCAGAAGACGCACAAGTTTATTATTGTTCAATGTGTTCGAGTTTAGCGCAGACATTCATCTCGGACGAATCATCGCGCTGATTGAGAGGCGATTTCGCATCGCTGCTGCACTCTGCACTCTGCACATGCTCACGCAGCAGCGCTGCACCGCTGCGTACATCAGCGGCGCACTAACTCACCGCACCTGTTTTATCTCAGTTAGGTGCCATACATTGCGTCGATATATGATCCGGCGCTGGCGCTCGCTGCACGCGAACATGTGCAACGTAACACAAGGAACATCATGCACACGATGTTTACAGGCTGACCCTGATTCAACAATTGAACTGAGAGTTCAAAAAAAAATACTTTTAATACTATAACCGGTACTCCTTGAAAATATTTTGTTTAAACGTCGTCATAAAGAAAATCTTTATTGAGAAACTTAAAAGAAACAGATTTAAGTTGGTTAACTTATGACTGTAATTTGACCATAATCATCATCATCATCAGCTATATTCATTGCAGCTAACGCTTTCCCGTGACTTTCATCGATTTTACCTTGGTCCATTTAGTATGGTACCGTTAAACGAAAACTTCTCCTCCTTTCTGACTTGACCATACAGACGAACATGAGCACAGCCCTCTCCATTAAGTTTAAGTTACTTTGAACTGTTTTCATTACAAATACTTGATCATTAAAATCTTGAAAATACACTGTAATAATAAATAATATAGAGTGTAATGTAGAGGGTTTAAGTGGTCCCGCACAAAAACCGACGGGACCTAAGCCAACCTCATCCGCTCGTGGTGCACCCTGCTAATCAACAAACGAGACTCTGGCTCCCACCAAACCGCATTGGGCCAGTGTCGTGGGAAATGGCCGAAATCCCCCCATACAAATGTCTGAAGGTCGCGGGAAGCGATTGGATGCGTACAGCGTAAGACCGATCGATGTGGGGATCTTTTGAGGGGATCACTATGTCCAATAATGGGCATCTATCGGCTGATGAAATACATGCACAATGGCACTGGCTTCTCAATTTCATCTTTTGCCTATATATAGTGCGCGGAGGTCACTGGACCCTAGTGAAGCGGCAAGGATCGTCTCCCATCAATCATCACACATAAAATCTGAAGTCTCATTCGGAATCCGTACTAATTTGAATGTAAATGGCGTCGATCATAATCGTGAACGGCGTGAATTATTATTTTGCTGTTCGCTTAGTGCTCGGCTCGCCGGGTGTCGCGGCTTGATCCAACTTAACCCCTACCGCGTGCCGTTTAAGTTGCGAATACTTTGCACCGATCCTAATGTATTCAATTAAGCCCAAGTCTTCCGATGCGAACTTGCAAACTGACGATTTTATGTTCCCGGCCTAACTATTACCAAAGCTAATAACTTGTTGTACATCACAAGTTTAATATTAAGTTATAGTAATTATGTTCACTCAGTAATCATTTTGTTTCGCCTTCAAATCGTTATTTTACGTTTTCTAATCACTTGTAGACAAATTTCTATAAAGCTTTAATTGTTATTCAAATGACACTTAAGCTTAAGTTAAATTCAAGAAGATTGAAGTATTTGGAGGAGGTACCTTATGATGTTAAGTTTCAACCATTGATTCCAATTCATCAATATCATTAAGATTAGCTAGAGTACGATCGTTATAAATAGGGTACCTTTTAGGTACACGCAGACTTCTTCTTCTTATTCTTGCTAGACCTTGTCCCATCTTTATTTGGGGACGTTCCTCTTGGACATCCCTCTAAATTTATCTCTATTTTTTTGTCATAGCTTTTGTCAATTTCATCTTCTTTATCAAAATTATTGGGAGGGTATGGGGCTATACCACGCTGGTCCAGCGCAGGTTGGTGGGTGGTCAGAGCCTCGTCTGTTATTCAGCAGGGTGCACCGCGTGTAGGTGAAGTTGATTTGGGCTCCGTAAGATGTTGGTGAAGATTGCGGGAAGCAGCTGAATTCGGGCAGCGCCAGATCGATCGATGTGGAGATTTTTAGGTGAGGCCTATGTCCAGCGGTGGAGGTCTCTCGGCTGATAATGATATCAAATTCATCCAAAAGACCTTTGGACAGCTTTTAAGTAATCTGTTTGCTTTGTCTTCCTCTGGGACTTAACTTGGGCTCGTTAGTTTTTTTGTTCGGAACAAACCCGTGACGTATGTATCAGCAATAAGTACAACTTCTGCCAAATTGAACTAATATCTAACATAGTACTGGTAGTTCAATCTGTAGCACTCAGCCTGTAACTTTCACGTAATAAACAGTGATTTAATGTCCGCTGTAATCTGCCGCGGTGGAGTTTCATCCATTTTTATTGTCCATTACGTTTTGATCAAACTATCATATAAATCTTTGTACAGAGATGCTTCCAACGTCAGGGTTGGCTCGGTGTGGACGTGGTGTCTCCGCGTGTCCACCACTCCCCGGCCGCCCACTGCTGGTGAAATATTAAGAATAACATATTCCTCATGTTTTATGACGGCGACATGTTTAATTTTACGGCCGTAAATAATTGGCGCGACGCCCACGCGAGGGGCCTCACTCACAGCCCGCTTGGCAATCGCTTGCTATATTTGTTCACGCTCGCCCAAAGTTGGGCAAACACCTTTTGTTAATCTCGCAGACAATCGCAATTCTCACGTAGTTAATATCGCATAGTAAGCAATTGACATTAAAAGTGTATACTTAAATCTTGACACTATAATTTGTGACACTTTTTTATGTCAGTATTGATTTAATTATTAGGGGTGTAAGGGATCCTGCACAACAACTCACGGAGCCTAAGCCAACCCCGCTTGCTCTGGCTCTGGCTCCCATCTCGCATTCGCGCATTCGGCTAGCGTGATTCGAAATGTCCCAAATCCCTTCAAATGAATCCCTACCCGATCGATGTGGGAATCTTTGGGTGAGACCTATGTCCAGCAGTGGACGTCTATCGGCTGACAGTCCACCACAACAGGGACCACCAGTAAAAGTTTTTCATGTATAAGATTACTTCTTTCGTTATCCTCACTCATTACAGTGTTCTCCCAACATGCACAACTTTTTGTACATGTACACGGCAAATAACTATTGTGCAGTAAAGAAACATTGTTATCTACAAATACTACTGTTGTATAGTAATGAGAATTAGCAATCTCTTAGAACGTATCTGATCTCTGTAATTAACATTCATTATGTATAATTATGTTCAATCTATGTTTATGAAAATGTTTTGGAGTGATAGCATCTTTTTAAGAGTATGTTTTAATTATTCGTTTTGACTCGAATAATGATAACGGATACAGATAAAAAATGAAAGGTAAGTTGGGAACTAACTGGATTGAATTTAAGTCTCCTCTGTGTTTTAGAGATCCGTTCGGCTCCATAACACAGTTTCGAGATTTGCCTCTGACTTAATTTGAGTCATCTTTCTCTCTGGTTACGTAATCGATGCCGTCGCGGCTCTACGTCCGCGTGCATTCGATGAATCGCCTGTTATCGATGTAATCATTCGCTCGTACTCGTGTGGGTTTTATTAAGGGGCTGCCAGCGCAGGCGCAGTGCGACGGCGGTGCGACGGCGGTGCGACGGCGGCGCGGCGCTGGTGTATTTCTGACCGTCCGCGGCGCCGTCTCTATTATTAATTTGTACAGGTGCGATTTGTATCTGACCACATCAAACGGATATGTCACGAGAAATAAAAAAAATTGTTTCGGCCGAGAATTTTATTTCTAGACGTGGCTAGAAGCCCCTTCATCACCTACGTAAACACTTTGGCGGTAGGTCTCTGTTGCCGGTGAACATCTAGATACTACTGCAGCTCCTATTATCCTTTTTTTGGGATTGAAGGATGTTGTAGCTTGTGAAATTACTGGGGTAAAGAGACTCAACAACTCATGTGTCATGGCGACGAGCACACAAAAAACAAGTTCTAAATATTTAGTTATAGTTTTGGTTAATCGTTTATTCATATTGTAAAAGTCAAACAAAACAATCATTAAATTATCCTGTAATTTTGTAGTCGGTTTCAATAGCATCATCACCACTCGATAGAAGTCCACTGGTAGACATAGGCCTCTCCCAAAGATCACATCGATCGATCCAGCGGTGGTCGCATGTAGCGGCCTCTCGCGACCTTACAGTCAGCATGGCCTGTGGTACCGCCGGGGATTCATATAGGGGCATTTAGGCCATTTCCCACCACGCTGGCCTAAAAGCGGGTTAGTGGGAACCAGAGCCTGGTTTGTTGATAAGCAGGATGCACCACGAGCAGGTGAGGTTAACTTGGGTCCCGTCAGTTATTGCGCTGGACGACATCTTCTACCGCACAGTAGTCTGTTTATTTATTGAGATAATAGGGCGTTGAAATGTATTAAAAACAAATCTATCCAAAACTTTCAAACGCAAAAGTAATCTCCAAGAAATATGAGAGATTAGAAATCAAACTCATCCCACGTTTGGAGGTGAGAGATATATGACACAAACAGATTTAATGGTTATGCGAAAGTGTTAATAACTTGGTAATATACCCTACGGCGGCGAGCTTGACTGATGCGGTGCCATATACGGAAGGGTGTCAATCGCCTAAACAGCACCACCGCGACACTCACGAACACGTAAAAGAGCGGATTATGACCTCACCCGAAAACTGTCTCAACGGAAATCGTCTGTTCTCGTAAACTTTCCAATGAATCACCGGTTTCGTGTGTTTTAAAAGTATAAATGTGTCAGCGAGCCACTCAGGCGCATGCTCAACTTTATATAAGACCTGTTATAGGTCTTGTAACGGTCGCAGCATCCGTTTCATAAACATTTTCCATTATTAGATCAGATCGTAGGGTTTAGTTAATCAAGTTTTAATTAAATGAGTGATTCCTAGATTGTATTCAAGTTTGTTAATTATCATAAGTTCTTCTAAGTTAACTCCCCCATATGAAACCCTACTAACGACGGCCCCTAGTGCCCGGTGGTGCGGGCGGCACAGGATCGATCGATATGGGCATCTTTGGGGGAGGCCTATGTCCAACAGTGGACGTCTATCGGCTGATGGTGCTGATGTGGTGGTGATTGAATTTTGAATTCCTTTTGTCTCATTGGAATTGAACGACTCTTGAAAGAAAATCATTACTCCTGGTAGGTTTCTGTTGCTACAGCCTGTCTAGGCTGGTACCGCCGCAGTTCCTATTGCTGCTAACAAACAACAGGGTGTAAACATTACTGTATTCCGGTTTAAAGGGCTTTGTAGCTAGTAAAGTAACCGGGGCAAATAGACTTTACTTTTTATATTTCAAAGCGCCGGGCATAATGTGGTGGTATGTATATCATCCTAACTAGCGCCACTTCGTCAGGGGCAGGCGTGTCACTTACCATCAGCATGAATGTCTTGCTCGTCTTACTGTTTCGTTGAATAGAAAAAATGTTCATAAGAAATACAAAAGTTTAGTTTAGTAAATGTTTACTATGGATGGTGAAATAAGATGTGATAACAAACCGTAATATTTTACTTTTAACGTCGACTTCGTCCTGTTCGAAACGGCGAGCAGCACTGAGAGTCCTCGTCCTCGGGAGACACTGGTTGTGGTGTCGGTGAGATATGCTCGCGAGCGATAAATGAACACGGCCGTAGCGCTAATGCTGCGAATGTAGCGACAGCGCGCCGTCACATACTGGAGACTACTTCTAGGCTGCGCTGCAGTAATGAAACGAGCCCGCCGCGTCTCCCGGGCGACATATATCAAGCGGGCGGCGCGCGAATTTCAATTCTACGACGTGCCGGCAGGGTCCGGTTTGCAGGGTCTGGCCGGTACCACGGACGAGATTCTAAATTTCGAGCGGCAGCCGCCATCGCGACATTAAATTGTAATCGAACGCTTTACACCGACGGCGACGGCGGGCGGCGGGTGGCGAGCGGCGAGCGGCGAGCGGGGACAGTATAAATATGCGCTTATCTGTTCTTTTTACTTAACGTAACTTTGCATTATGCAGCGCGGCCGGGGCCCACGTGTGGGACGAATAAAATTTTAGCACTGGCATTGTACTGGGCGTGCGCGCAGGCGGCTCCGCTTCCAATAACGGCACTTATCTAAAATGTAGAAGTTGCGGGAAACGCTCCACCCCCTCTGAATAACTTCGTGTTGTTTGCGCTCTCCTACCAAAGGTTTCGCCACTTTCTGTTTTTAAGTGATGGTGAGGCGCACTGACCTAGCTATAGTTTTGCCAGTCAACGTCGTGTTTGAACAAACACACAGACACCGGCAAGAGCCTCATAGTAAAAGCCTTCTAGTATCGTATAGATAATGAAGATCCAACACTTAAGTATGTATAAGTAAATATACCTGATAAAACATCTCGTGAATATAGTATCGTGATTATGTCAAGTTTATTGGGACTATCAGTGGTTTCGGATTCCATATGATATGATACGACTGTGTTTCCTCTGTTACAGGTAGGTGCACCAGCCTCCGGCGGCTGAGCGGAGGTAAAGTGGCCACGGACAAAACATCGATATTAATTAATAACGGACTGTTGACTCTTTTGATTGATGAATTATTTAAAAGTTGGTGCCGGCTGGCGCTGCTCCGGCTCCTGATTGACACATTTCGGCGTTAATTGACGTGTGATGTGTATTTTAAATTGCGTGAGTAATTGTATTACCGGACCGGTTCCAGCCGATCGTCCACGGTCAGCTGTCGCGGCGGAGGTCGCGCCGAGCGCCCAGCTCGCGACTGTCGGTTAATAAAAATTGCAACGCTTTTTTTTTAATGTTGCAATAAGTAATTAATGTCGGACATGAAGGACTCTACTTTATGTCAAACATTAACTTTCATTTTCAATTTACCATAAATAGGTTTTTTTGTTCGACTAAGCGACCGGGCGAGCAAGACGTACATCTGATGGTAAATGATACGCCTGTCCATAACAATGTGGCGCTTGTTAGTTTCATATACGCTGCACCACATTGCATTCGTCGCTTTGAGACAAGATGTTAGGTGTCATTATGCAAGCTATTTCTTGCTTACTGTCTGTCGGCTGCAACAGGCGCTGCGATGGTAACTACCTAGACGGTCAGTTCGGCAACAGAGACCTACCACCAGGATATATTCCTATAACGGAACCATTCTCAAACATTTGCAAATTTTTTTTTCTTGTTTCGAGAGGAAATCCTCGAATAGATACTCTATCTTTTGGAGAGAAGTCAGAGTTACGTGGAGATTTTTACCCATTAAAACTCCCTCAGTGTTTGGAGAGGTCGCGGGATCTCCGTGCGGAACACAACCGCGGCCTTGCTAACGATATGCTGGGATAACCGGTCTTAGGGTTTATTTTATGCAGACCCTACCAGCCTCGTGAGTACTTCAATGATCGGAGAAAACGTCCAGCCATCGTCCTCTCCAGGGTCGTTTAGAAAGTGATGAGAAAGGCCCCATTAAACATTGACCCGTGCACCGTGACGCCGCGTTAGCGAGATCTATCCTCTCTCGATCCCGCTCAGAAGCCTCGTACTGCACCATAATAGTTTCACAAAAAGAGGTCACGGCTCTCCATGCAATATCTCCTCCCAGCATGCAGTAGCGCCTAATTGAACAAAACCGTTAACTTACAACATGTAGCTGGCGGTATTATTGAAAGT